>LR738709.1:170188176-170204555 GCA_902687465.1 Secale cereale
ATCTAACGGCCGTGAGGTAAGTTGTGGCATTTTTGCAACAATAGCCCACTTCTTTGCTCCAATTTGTAGAAAACACCTTATTATCTTGAAAGCAACCACATCCCTCCCTCACCTCATCAAAACAGCCTGAGAAATATATATATATATTCCTATAAAAGACTCAGTAGGTGATGGTTGTGTTTCTACCATCCGTCGTTTCTGACCATTAGATCTGCATCTAACTGCTGTGAGGTAAGTTGTGGCATTTTTGCAAAATAGCCGACTTCTCTGCTCCAATTTGTAGAAAACCTCTTATTATCTTGAAAGCAACCACATCCGTCCCTCACCTCATCAAAACAGAGTGAGAAATATATATATATATATATACTCCTATAAAAGACTCACTTGTTGATGGTGGTGTGTCTGCCATCTATCGTTTCTGACCATTAGACCTGCATCTAACGGTCGTGAGGTAAGTTGTGGAATTTTTGCAACAATAGCCCACTTCTCAGCTCCAATTTGCAGAAAACCCCCTATTATCTTGGAAGCAACCACATCCGGCCCTCACCTCATCAAAACATAGTGAGAAATATATATATACTCCTATAAAAGACTTAGTTGGTGATGGTGGTGTGGCTGCCATCCTTCGTTTTTGACCATTAGATCTGCATCTAACGGTCGTGAGGTAAGTTGTGGCATTTTTGCAACAATAGCCCACTTCTCTGCTCTAATTTGCTGAAAACCCCTTATTATCTTGGAAGCAACCACATCCTTCCTCACCTCATCAAAACAGCCTAAAAAATATATATATACTCCTATATAAGACTCAGTAGGTGATGGTGGTGTGTCTGCCATCCGTCGTTTCTAACCATTAGATCTGCATCTAATGGCTGTGAGGTAAGTTGTGGCATTTTTACAACAATAGCCCACTTCTCTGCTCCAATTTGTAGAAAACCCCTTATTATCTTGAAAGCAACCACATCCGTCCCTCACCTCATCAAAACAGAGTGCGAAATATATATATACTTATATAAAATACTTAGTTGGTGATGGCGGTGTGTCTGCCATCCTTCGTTTCTGACCATTAGATCTGCATCTAACAGCCGTGAGGTAAGTTGTGGCATTTTTGCAACAATAGCCTACTTCTCTGGTCCAATTTGCGGATAAACCCCTTATTATCTTGAAAGCAACCAAATCCCTAGCTCACCTCATCAAAACAACATGAGTATATATATATATATATATATATAGCCGGTCTATTCTCATAACATTATGAGAATAATATTCTCATAACACTTCCGAACTTCACAGGTACTGCAACACAGAAACCAGTGAACTTCATGTTTGAAAAAACTATACGTGTTGTTTTTTCGGTACCTTTTTTGCTCTAGTTTTTTAACCGTTTATCAGAATTATGCGTGTAATATACCGGTTAAAAGCTATGGAGTAGACGCAACTTCGCCATGTTGAACACTTTTCGAGATTCTGCACGGTTTAAGAGCAGTTTTGAAAACGGTGCGACCGACGAATAATGTCAGCGATCGTTTTTTTGCGCTTCCGAACTGCATAGATACTGCAACACAGAGAGCAGTGAACTTCATGTTTGAAAAAACTGTACGAGTTGTTTTTTCGGTACTTTTTTTGCTCTAGTTTTTTAACCGTTTATCGGAATTATGCGTGTAATATACCGTTGAAAATCTATGGAGTAGACGCAACTTCGCCATGTTGAACACTATTCGAGATTCCGCACGGTTTAAGAGCAGTTTTAAAAATGGTGCCACCGACGAATAATGGCAGGGAGCGTTTTTTTGCGTTTTTTTCTAAACTGCTCGTCGAAATAAAGCAAGTGATACACCGTTGGAAAGGTATCGTCGGCGCGCATCTTTTTCATATCTATTATTTCTTCTAATTCGCTACGGTTTAAGAGCAATTTTGAATTTAACAAATTGCAGAATTAAGTTTTTTCGATTTTTTTGCAATTTTCGGAACTGTTTAGCTTCAGTTTTTTAACCGTTTGTCCAAACGAGCCGTGTGATACGCCATTGGAAAGCTACGAACGAGGCGCAACTTTCATATGTTGAAATGTTTTTGAGATTCCTTACGGTTTTACTTAATTTTGAAAATCGTGCGGCTGACTTCAAAGAGCATCGGCCATTTTTTCGTGAAATTTTTATAAAACGTTGGTCGAAATGATCCAAATGATAAACCTTTGGAAAGATATCGTCGAGACGCTAATTTTTCATGTAGAACACTCCCTCTAATTCATTACGGTTTAAGAGCAGTTTTAAAAATAGAAAAACGTGGACACTCTGCTTTTTACGACAACAAAAATCGACGCGTGCACTGCATCGGACAGAAAAGCGCATCGCTTCAAACTGTAAACCGTACTGCATTGCATCAGACGGTCAAGTGAGCTTCATTATTTCTTTTGTCGGACTTTAATTTTTCTCAGACGAGTTTTTGTTGACACTAAAATCATACTGCATCAGACGGTCGAACGGACTATATCATTTTTTATCGGACCAAAATTTTCTAAGACGAGGAAGTGTTTTTTGGGTACCTTTTTTGCTCTAGTTTTTTAACCGTTTATCGAAATTATGCGTGTAATATAGCGTTGAAAAGCTATGGAATAGACGCGACTTCGCCATGTTGAACACTTTTCGAGATTCCGCACGGTTTAAGAGCAGTTTTGAAAATGGTGCGACCGATGAATAATGGCAGCGAGCGTTTTTTTGCGCTTCCGAACTGCACAGATACTGCAACACACAGACAAGTGAATTTCATGTTTGAAAAAACTGTACGTGTTGTTTTTTCAGTACCTTTTTTCCTCTAGTTTTTTAACCGTTTATCGAAATTATGCGTGTAATATACCGTTGAAAAGCTATGGAGTAGACGCAACTTCGCCATGTTGAACACTTTACGAGATTCCGCACGGTTTAAGAGCAATTTTGAAAACGGTGCGACCGACGAATAATGACAGCGAGCGTTTTTTTCGAAACCGCTCGACGGAATGAAGCAAGTGATACACCGTTGGAAAGGTATCGTCGGCGCGCATCTTTTTCATATCTATTATTTTGAAAGCAACCACATCCGTCCCCTTATTATTTTGAAAGCAACCACATCCGTCCCTCACCTCATCAAAACAACATGAGAAATATATGTATACTCCTATAAAAGACTCAGTTGGTGATGGTGGTGTGTCTGCCATCCGTCGTTTCTCACCATTAGATCTGCATCTAACGGCTGTGAGATAAGTTGTGGCATTTTTGCAACAATAGCCCACTACTCTGCTCCAATTTGCAGAAAACCCCTTATTATCTTGAAAGCAACCACATTCCTCCCTCACCTCATCAAAACATCCTGAGAATTATATATATACTCCTATAAAATACTCAATAGGTGATGGTGGTGCGTGTGCCATCCGTCGTTTCTGACCATTAGATCTGCATCTACCGGCTGTGAGGTAAGTTGTAGCATTTTTGCAACAATAGCCCACTTCTCTGTTCCAATTTGCATAAAACCCATTATTATCTTGAAAGCAACCACATCCCTCCCTCACCTCATCAAAAGAGCCTGAGAAGTATATATATACTCCTATAAAGACTCAGTAGGTGATGGTGGTGTGTCTGCCATCCGTTGTTTCTGACCATTAGATCTGCATCTAACGGCTGTGAGGTAAGTTGTGGCATTTTTGCAACAATAGCCCACTTCTCTTCTCCAATTTGTAGAAAACCCCTTATTAACTTGAAAGCAACCACATTCGTCCCTCACCTCATCAAAACAGAGTGAGAAATATATATATACTTCTATAAAAGACACCGTTGGTGATGGTGGTGTGTCTGCCATCCATAGTTTCTAACCATTAGATCTGCATCTAACGGCCGTGAAGTAAGTTGTGTCATTTTTGCAATAATAGCCCACTTATCTGCTCCAATTTGCAGAAAACCCCTTATTATCTTGAAAGCAACCACATCCCCCCTCACCTTATCTAAACAGCCTGAGAAATATATATATACTCCTATAAACGACTTAGTAGGTGATGGTGGTGTGTCTGCCATCCGTCCTTTCTGACCATTAGATCTGCATCTAACGGCTTTGAGGTAAGTTGTGGAATTTTTGCAACAATAGCCCACTTCTCTGGTCCAATTTGCAGAAAACGCCTTTTTATCTTGAAAGCAACCACATCCCTCCCACACCTAAAAAAACAGCCTTGAAAATATATATATACTCCTATAAAAGACTCAGTAGGTGATTGTGGTGTGTCTACCATCCGTCGTTTTTGACCATTAGATCTGTATCTAACGGCTTTCAGGTAGGTTGTGGAATTTTTGCAACAATAGCCCACTTCTCTGCTCCAATTTGCAGAAAACCCCTTATTATCTTGAAAGCAACCACATCCCTCCCTCAACTCATCAAAATAGCTTGAGAAATATATATATACTCCTATAAAAGACTAAGTAGGTGATGGTAGTGTGTCTGCCGTCGGTCGTTTCTGACCATTAGATCTGCATCTAACGGCTGTGAGGTAAGTTGTGGCATTTTTGCAACAATAGCCCATTTCTCTGCTCCAATTTGCAGAAAACCCCTTGTTATCTTGAAAGCAACCACATCCGTCCCTCACCTCATCAAAACAACGTGAGAAATACATATATACTCCTACAAAAGACTCAGTTGGTGATGGTGGTGTGTCTGCCATCCGTCGTTTCTGACCATTATGTCGGTGTACAAAAAGAGGGGTACACTTTTTGTACCCCTATGACTGTGCACGGGCAGTCTAAGCCACGGCGCCACCACACTAAGCATGGCGAGGGAGGCGAGCCGGGGCAAGACTGACGCTCAATGGAGACTGGAGCAACGCCAAGAACAAGACCACAAAGAGCAAAGGGACGAAGGAGCTTCCCCCGGCAAGATTCTTGCCGGGGCCAGCTCTAGCAGCCCCGACAAGACCCTTGCCGCGGCAGCTCGCCCCGCGCCTACGGAGCGAATCACCTTTGAGTCCACCGCCCACATGGGGCGAGGATTCGTGTGATATCACCGTGGTGGCATGCAGATCTTTGTGAAGACATTCAAGATCAGATGCAAGTTAAGAAGACGACGACCCTTGTCGGGATCCCGGGCAAGGAAGACTAGAAGTCCCCCGGCAAGCAGCTTGCCGGGGATGACAGTAGGCGCCACGGCAAGACCCTTGCCGGGGCCCCCGGCAAGGCCCTTGCCGAGGACACCCACGGGGCCACCATCATGCCCGCAACAACTGGGTTTCCACCAACCCGCGCAGCTGCCGACCCGACCAGCTGGACAGGCTCCTGCGTGGCGACCCACAGATCCTTGTGGAGACGAGCCGTTACGCCACCTCAGCTGCCTGTCTACCTACATGGCACCTCAGGCACCGCTGGCCAGGGCGCGTGTCAACGCGAGGAGGGGCGGCGACGGACAAGACGGGCGTCTCCCCTCGTCCCCGATAAAGCAAGGACACCTAAGCTGGGCGCATTAAATGCACCTTGTCCTGTAATATGAGGGATAACCTCACATCACTGTACTCTTTCCACCTCCCGTGTGCCACTATGGCGACCCCTTTTCCCTATAAAAGGAGGCCCGAGGCGACCAGGAGGGGGATTCGGCTTTTTAGAACTCCTCACGACTCTCTTGGAGCTCCTCACTAGCTGAAGAACACCAACATATAATCCACCAAAGCAGGAGTAGGGTTTTACGCATCTTTGCGGCCCGAACCTGGGTAAAGGAACCATATCCAGACCGTTAGATCCGCTCTTCTCTCAACCCCGCGCCCCGCAACCGTAGTAGGGATTCTTATGATCACATAGGTGTTGATCCAAATACACCGACATCTTTGGCGCGCCAAGTATGGGGCGCAGTTGTGAGAATCGGCTTTAGCAGTTAGTTCGACACTCCTGCATCGTCATGGCGCCCAAGAAAAAGACGACAGTGGCGGTTGGCCAGTCGGAAGCCGGACAGCTCGTCCCGACGCGGGCGAGCAGTGGACCAGTCGCGGAAAGGACACGGGGCGCTGCTCGCGAACACCAACGCCATCCCGACAGCCGGAGTTTGGGAGGTGGCGATGCTCGTGCGCCTAGTAACCGGCCGCACACCGCCAGTTTCAGAGATGGGACCCGGCCCTCCACGGGTGGTGCGGGGCCCTCCAAGGTCGCGGCCGCACCACCCGAGGGTGACGCGAGGCCCTCCAGAACTCCCACGCCGGCGCCAACAACGCGCTCTTCTCAAGCAGCGCGCGACGAACGGCATCGTCGTCCCGAAGACCCCGAGCGTCGCCATGGGAACAGCCCCGAGCGCCGCTCCCGGGATGTAGAAAACCTGCCCGCCCGCCGAAGGACTGGTGGAGATGATAGGCGACCGCGGGATCGTGATGGAGCTCCCCCAGACATGGTTAGGGGTCGAAGCGCATCACGATCCGTGCAGGTTTCGCTATCGTTGACACCAGCCGAAGCTTTGGCACGCGCGCATTTGCTCCTCGAATTTCCTCCCATTATGGGGAAAGTCAACGAATGGAGAGCCACCATCCGAAGCCTTGTCGCAGTCGCCAACAGGGATGACCTAAACCCAGCGGAGCTCCCAGGCCGACGCTCCGATGGGGTCCCACGGACCGGGGGCGGGAGAGCTGGCAGCGCCGTGGCTACGGTGCATTCGCCTCCTCCTTGCCCGGTGCCGCGTGCGTCGACCCGTCGAGACGTCACGGGCGATGCCATCTCCATAGCGTCGTCCGACCCGCGGACCCGTGGCGACCAGCGTCAAGTTCTTCAGGAGCAAGCTCATGAAGACGCTCGAACCACCATCGAGCGTCGGCGCCAAACGCGCCACTGGTCAGACAGGCGAGCAGGGCCTGCTACGGACCGCCCAGCATCGGAATGCCCTAGAGGTCTACCCTACGAGGTAGGCTGTCCGGCTTTCACCCGTGAGCTGCGGCAGTTCCAATGGCCCTCTCACCGCACCTTCAAACCTGACGTTGGCGAGAAATACAATGGTAAGACCCACCCGTCGGAGTTCCTCAGCATCTACACCATCGCGATGCAAGCTGCCGGGGCTCGCGACGATAAGGTGCTTGCGAATTACTTTCCGTTGGCTATTAAACCTAACGCCATGTCGTGGTTGATGCACTTGCTAGTAGTCTCTATTTCCTCCTGGTCCGACCTGTGCCATGAGTTTGTTGGCGCCTTTACCGAAGGCCACCAAGCCCATGGCCAGGCGAGTGACCTACATGTCATACCCCAGAAGGAAGGCGAGACTCTGCGCAAGTACATACAGAGATTCAGCCGGGTATAGTACAATATCCCCGATGTTCACCATGCCGCCATCATCAGCGCGTTCCACCAGAACGTGCGCAACCGCAAGATGCGCGAAGAACTGGCGATGACCAAGGTGAAGGACGTAGCAGAACTCTACGTTCTCACCGACAGCTGTGCCCGGGCTGAAGAGGGACGGAAGTACCCCAGCGAAGGCGCCGGTGCAGAAACCGACTCTTCAGACGAAGATACTGCCGCCCCGGCGAGGAAGGGCCGGAACCGTAATAGGAAGCGCAAGGGAAAGGCCCTGCTTGCCGTCGAGGGATCTGATGATGCCGGCTCCGCCAAGAAAACCAAGGCGGGTGACCCTGGCAAGGAAATTGCCGGGTGTGTCGCCTGCCGGGCCTTGGCGGCTGCCGAGAAGCCAGGAAACTCCGACAAACGATACTGCAAGATCCATCGCACCAAGGGCCATAATCTCCAGGACTGCCACTAGGTTGAGCTCCTTGCTGAGAAGCAAAGGGCTGAATACGAGAGGCGGGACAAGGAGAAGGGCCAAGACGGCGCTGAAGGGTCCAACAAGAAACGTGATGGCCAAGCAGGCCGTCGCGGCAATGAGAGACAGCAGGAAAGGCCCACCCGGGGCCGCGATAGAAGATCTGAGGACGACGATCACGAAGAGGACAACGAGTCCGGCGGCCAAGAATTTCAGAAGGCCACGGACGCCATGTGCGTCGATGGTGGCGCCTCGCTGCACGCTTCTCACCGCCAGCTTAAACAGTGGGCGCGTGAAATTATTGCGGCGGAGCCATCGTCCGATGCCCAAAAGCCACTGAAATGGTCCAGCACACCTATTATCTTTGACGCCGAGGATCACCCTGATCGCACTACTACGGTCGGGTGCTTGCCGTTGTTGGTTTCACCAACAATACGCAACCTCAAGGTGACGAAGATGCTAGTCGATGGCGGGGCCGGCCTAAACCTACTCTCGCCCACCGTGATCGAGAAGCTGCAAGTTCCTGATGGAGACCTCGAGGAGACGGGCACGTTTGAAGGGGTCAGCCCAGGAAGGAGTCAACCGAAGGGGAAAGTCACACTACCCGTGACTTTTGGAAGTGATCTAAACTATAGGACAGAGAGGATCGTGTTCGATGTCGCCAAGATCCCCCTGCCTTACAACGGGATCCTTGCCCGCCCAGCGCTGGCCAAGTTCATGGCAGCATCGCACTATGCCTACAACACCCTGAAGATGCCAGGGCCCGTGACGATCATCACCATCCCCTCCGACAAAAAAGATGCGCTGATTTGCGCTGACCAATTGTACCAGCAAGCAGTTGTAGCAACTTCCGCTACGGGGGCACTTGCTCCTGCCACTAGAGCCCCAGGAGGGAAGAAGAAGAAGACCGGCGAGACCTCGGGCGCCCACTCCGGCAAGCGCACCTCTTCGGAGTGCTGTGCTCCCGTCGAGGACGTGCCTGAGGGCTCCACCAGAAAGAAGAAGACCGGCGAGACCTCAGACACCCACTCTGGCAAACGCGCCTCTTCGTAGTGTCGTGCTCCTGTCGAGGACGTGCCAGAGAGCTACACCGGCAGAAACAAGATATCAAGGGCTACGCCGCCAGGAACCAAGAAGGTTTGTGTCAAGGAGGACGGCACGGGAGGGGTCTTACCATAAGCTCCGCCCTTGACAACAAATAGGAAGACACGCTCGTCACCTTCTTGCGGGCGAATGTCGACGTGTTTGCCTGGCAAGCATCCGACATCCCCGGCGTTCCTAGGGAGTTGGTTGAGCACCACCTTGTTGTCTGCCCTCATGCGCGGCCCGTCAAGCAGAAGGTCAGGAAGCAACCTTTGGAACGGCAAGAGTTCATCACCGAGGAGATCCGGAAACTGGAAGTTGCGGGTTTGGTGAGAGGAGTGTCCACCCAACGTGGTTGGCCAATCCAGTGGTAGTGCGCAAGGCAAATGGGAAGTGGAGGCTGTGTATTGATTACACCGATATCAATAAAGCTTGTCCTAAGGACCCCTTCCTGTTGCCGCGCATAGACCAGATTGTCGACTCCACGACAGGGTGTGACCTGCTGTCATTCCTCGATGCCTACTCCGGCTACCACAAGATCTTCATGGCGAGAGAAGACGAAGAGAAGACATCATTCATCACCCCATGTGGTACGTACTGTTTCGTACGAATGCCTTTTGGGTTGAAGAGTGCTGGCTCGACATTTGCAAGGGCAGTCCAGATTGGTTTTGAACCCCAGCTCCATAGAAATATGGAGGCTTATATGGATGACATAGTGGTCAAAACCAAGAACAGGGCAACCCTTGTACCAGATTTACAAGAAACATTTGTGAACCTGCGCAAGATCAACCTCAAGCTGAACCCTGAGAAGTGCGTCTTCGGCGTTCCGTCCGGCAAGCTTCTCGGGTTCTTTGTGTCGCAGCGTGGGATAGAAGCCAATCCAAACAAGATCAAAGCTATAGAGCAGATTGAAGCACCCAAGAGGGTCAAAGACGTGCGTCGGCTTGCTGGCTGCGTTGCCGCCATGAGAAGATTTATTTCCAAGTCTGCATAGCGTGCCCTCCCCTTTTTCTAGATCTTGAAAAAAGCGGGCCCAATGGAGTGGACGCCAGAAGCAGAAGCAGCGTTACAAGACCTGAAGAAGTATCTTTCCTCCACGCCAATACTGGTTGCGCCCCGACCACAGGAACCGTTGCTGCTATACTTAGTGGCAACGAACTAGGTGGTCAGCGCCGCACTAGTGGCGCAGAGAGAAATCAACGATGAGGTGATAGCAGCAACGGAGCCTGGTGCCACTGGCGCAGGGACGACACAGCCGATTGGAGTGCAGCCGAGGAAGAAGATAATGCAGCACCCGGTCTACTTTGTTAGCTCCCTCTTGCGGGGGGCTAGGACAAGGTACTCCGGTGTGCAGAAATTGCTCTTCGGCCTTCTTATGGCCTCGAGGAAGCTGCATCACTAATTCCAGGCGCACGAGGCCTCCCTAGGCAACGGATATTGCACAATCCAGATGCAAACGGGAAGGATTGTGGAGTGGGCACTGGAGCTGTCCAGCTTTGGCCTCAAGTTTGAAAGCACCTCGACAATTCAGAGCCGAGTCCTGGAAGAGTTCGTTGCTGAATGGACTTCAACGCCTGATGAAGAAGTCCAAGAAACTGCTATCCCCGGCAAAGAGGCAAGTAGCAACTGGATCATGTACTTTGATGGGGCTTTCTCTTTACAAGGCGCCGGGGCTAGCGTACTGCTGATCGTGCCCACCGGAGAGCACCTCAAGTACGTGATCTAGATGCACTTCTCTAGGGAGGTATCAATGTTCCGAGTACAAGGGGCTGCTTGCTGGTCTTAGGATCGCGGCGGACCTCGGAATCACGAAGCTCATTGTCAGGGACGACTCACAGCTTGCCGTCAAACAAGTCAACAAGGATTACCAGAGCCCATTGATGAAGGCCTACGTCGATGAACTGAGAAAGTTGGAAGAGCGCTTTGACGGTATACAGGCAGAGCACGTTCCCCGAGCGGAGAACGACATCGCCGATTACCTGTCAAAGCGTGCTGCCCTCAAGCTACCTGTGGAACCAGGTACCTTTGTGCTTCAGCTTTCTCAGCCATTCGTTGATCCATCAACAAAGCAGAACAAGAGGAGGAAGTCAGGGCCCGACAAGTACTTTCCCGCCGAGCTCCCCGGAGCCGCCAGAAAGGATGTTGCGAGGGACACTGAGCCCGCCACTGGAGGGCTGACTCCGGCTGAGCGTCAAGCTTTTGCCGTCGAGATAGCCACTCCCTTGGCAGAGGAAATGCCTTTAGTCCTCGCCGTCGAGCCCCAGGCTCCAGCGTGGGCGCAGCATACCATCCGATTCCTTCAGACTGGGGAACTTCCTGAGGAGTAGGAAGAAGCGGAGAAAGTAGCCCGTCGGTCTGCCATGTACCAATTCGTCGATGATGTCCTATACAGAAGGAGACCAAACGGTGTGAAATTGAAGTGCATCCCCCGAGAGGAAGGACTGGAGCTGTTGGCAGAGATACATGGAGGCATATGTGGATCCCACATAGGGTCGAGAGCTCTTGCCGGCAAGGCATTCCGGCAAGACTTCTTCTGGCCCACTGCCCTCCAGGATGCGGCGGCGCTGGTCACCAGGTGTGAAGCGTGCCAATTCCATTCGAAGAAACTTCATCAACCAGCTCAAGCCCTTCAAACCATTCCTCTCTCCTGACCCTTCTCGGTCTGGGAGCTCGACATACTGGGCCCTTTCCCCTGCGCCGTCAGGGGCTTTGAGTACTTGTACGTTGCAATCGACAAGTTCACAAAGTGGACAGAAGTGGAGGCAGTGAGGAAGGTCATAGCTCAGTCAGCCGTCAAGTTCTTCAAGGGACTGGTGTGCCGTTTTGGTGTACCCAACAGGATCATCACCGACAACGGCACGCAGATTACAAGCCGCACCTTCATGCAATATACCCAAGACCTCGGCAGCAAGGTCTGTTTCGCTTCCGTTGCTCACCCCCGAAGCAATGGTTAAGTTGAGAGGGCAAATGCTGAAGTGCTGCGAGGATTAAGGACAAAGACCTTTGACAGGCTGCACAAGAGCGGGAGGCGCTAGATTGATGAATTGCCGGAGGTTCTTTGGTCGATCAGGATGACGCCAAATCGAGCCACTAGCCAGACGTCCTTTGCCCTGATATACGGGGCAGAAGCAGTTCTCCCCACGGAACTCATATACGGGTCACCTCGAGTGCTCGCTTATGATGAGCTTGAGCAAGAGCAATTGCGGCAAGACGATGCAATGCTCCTTGAGGAAGATCGTCTTCGGGCAGCTGTGAGAGCAGCGCGCTACCAGCAAGCCTTGTGCCGCTACCATAGCCGCAAGGTTCATGCCCGAAGCTTTGAGGAAGGCGACCTTGTTCTCCAGCGCGTTCAATCGGCCAGGAATACGAATAAGTTGACGCCGAAGTTGGAAGGCCCTTATCGGGTAATACGAGTCACCAGTCCTTGCGCTGTCCGTCTGGAGACCGAGGATGCCGTTCCGGTGAGTAATTTCTGGAACATCGAGCATCTTCGCAAGTTTTACCCATAAGGCGCGGCTTGTCGGGCCCCCCAACAAGCCACCCTTTTGTACAAGCTTTGCCGGCAAGGCATGTAACACTTTGTGCAAAGCCAGGCGCAGACCCTGAGCATAAATAAATGAAGCGCTGGCGCCCTAAGTTTTAGCATGCATGCTGAGTCGAGTCGAGCCCTTGGTTAGGGTTGATAGTGCTTAGCAGTGGCTAACCCCTAGCTTAGAGGTTGAGTCTTAGTCTTTCCTCTGTCTTCGTTGGTTTACAGGACGCGCAGGCATCCTTGCCAAAGCCACTTGGAGGAAGGAAAATAGAACAGACCAGTGCCTAGGCCCCGGCAAGCCGGTGTGGCCGGGGGCTGCAAGGGCAAGAATTCGCCCATGGCAGACTAGGGTTGCCGGGGGCTGCAGCTTCAGATAAGTCCTTTTTCCCTTATCATACATTCCATTATGGACTGAGGTATGTGAAACCTCGTTCTTTTCCTTAAGCTACCGTGCTCCCATAACTCTATGCCCTAAGGCTCGTTCCTGGGACTAGGTTTGGTCGTAGTCGCGGCAGCAAAGGGATAAAACGAGGAGCCTGAGCCCGCTTCGTCCCTGCCTCCGCCAAGGGCGTGAGAAAGGTCAAGCGAAGTAGGGAAATGGCAGGGCGAGTTGCCGGGCGAGAAAATGTTTATCTTAAGGATATCAGGGATTTATTCCCTGTTGTGGGTTTTACCTACGAACAAATGACCCGGCAAACATTCCTTTTTCATTAAAAACATTCCATTCAGGTACAGTCCATAGGGAATGAAAAACATGAATAAGGGGATTACAAGTTTTAAACTTAACAGATGCCCGAAGGCTTACAGACTAAAAAGAGATAAGATGCCCGTAAGACTTTCTTGTCCCTCTCCCCAGGAGGTAGGTCAAGGAGGCGAGAAGGGCAAAAGGGGCGCCTAGGCGAGCTACGGGTGGCAGAAGACACCGAGAAGGTATCTCGGCGGCCTCCCCGGGGCTGGACGGTGATGACGGCGCCGGAGGCTGAGCTCGAAGACGAGGCGGCAGGACGTCAGTAGGAGACGAAGGCGTCGGTGCCCGCGTACTCCGACATGACGACCTTGCAGCCCGCCTTCTTCCTCTTCCTCTTTCGCAGCCTCCCTGCGCTAGCCGCCAAGGAGACGACCCCGAGAAGTTCAAGGAGCCGGCGACGCGGATGATGGGGTCGCCGGTGCCACCAGGAGCGGCACCCGACACCTAGTCGGAACCGTCATCCTGCCGTCCCCCGCCCTCGTCGCTGTCCTCCTCGTCACCCTCGTTCGAGGAGGAGTCTTCGTCATCAGAGGAGCTCTCCATGCAGCACCTCGCGCGAGTCCCGAGGTGCCCGAAGACCTTGACGGAGAGGTGGCCATCCCCCATCAACTTGAAGTGGAGGGTGAGCCCATCCGTCAGGCTGTGGATGCGAGCGAACCTCTTCCATCCTTGGCGAAGATACATCACATGAGGGGCGGGGAAGTTGACACGGGCCCGTGTGCCACTGATCCCACAACCCCTCATGTGCAGCCGCAACGACTCCGGCGGGTTAACCTCCATCTCCTGCGCAAATGGGGTCGGGAGAAGAAGGCGACGGTGTGGCGACCTCCGCATCCTAATGAAGAATTCACAGGGGTCATCTCCAACTTGACCTTCCACTGGAGGAGGAGCTGCTGGCGGGGGCGAGGCCGGAGGGCCGCCCCGTCCTCCTCTTCCCCGAGCACCCCAGCCTCGCCCACGGCCCTGCCCCCTCCCTCTCCCCCTCGTGGCCGGTTCGGCCACCGCGGGTGCAGGAGAAGGGGGGACGCGTTGTCGAGCAGCGACCCTCGCCGCCACCGTTGAGGAGCCGGGGTTTTCCTTCTTCATGGCGGATAGAAGAAAGGAGCAGAAGCTGAAGGAGAAAGAAGATGGAGGAGTGCGGAGCGCCGTCCCCTCCCTCCGCCCTTTATAAAGGGGCGGGGCTGGAACTCGACCGCCCCGCTCGGCCAATCAAGATGCAGAAGGCGAGAGGGGCTGGGACCGACCCGCCGCCCCAACCAGCGACGGCTCGGTTTCCCGCCTCTACCGCTCGCCACCTCGAACGCATGGGAGGCACGTGGCGAACGTGCAGGACCGAAGGGACAGGTGAGGCGACCTCACCCCACCCCGTGATCGTGGGGAGGGGACGCCTAGCAGACCGCGCCTCGGCCCCATCCAGTTAGTGGGCCGCCTCCTTTCGCATTTACTGCGACGTGATGCATGCGTGCGGAAACCGCCCCATGCATGCCGCCCACGTCACACACGCCCCTCCACCCCGCGCTGCGCGCGCAGGTTGTGGGAGGCACAGCGCGCGGAAAATTTACCACGGTGAAAACCACCCCGCCTGCCCGCGCATCGTTCTGGGCCTGGCCCAACAACGTGTCGCGCTTATGTGTGGCCCAGGCCCGGGGGCTCCTGTCGGTGTACAAAAAGAGGGGTACACTTTTTGTACCCCTATGACTGTGCACGGGCAGTCTGAGCCACGGCGCCACCACACTAAGCATGGCGAAGGAGGCAAGCCGGGCCAAGACTAAAGGTCAATGGAGACTGGAGCAACGCCAAGAACAAGACCACAAAGAGCAAAGGGACGAAGCAGCTTCCCCCGGCAAGATCCTTGCCGGGGGCAGCTCTGGTAGCCCCGGCAAGACCCTTGCCGCGGCAGCTCGCCCCGCGCCTACGGAGCTAATCACCTTTCAGTCCACCGCCCCCATGGGGCGAGGATTCGGGAGATATCCCCGTGGTGGCATGCAGATCTTTGTGAAGACATTCAAGATCAGATGCAAGTTAAGAAGACGACGACCCTTGGCGGGATCCCGGCCAAGGAAGACTAGAAGGCTCCCGGCAAGCACCTTGCCGGGGATGACAGCAGGCGCCATGGCAAGACCCTTGCCGGGGCCCCCGGCAAGGCCCTTGCCGAGGACACCCACGTGGCCACCATCAGGCCCACACCAACTGGGTTTCCACCAACCCGCGCAGGTGCCGACCCGACCAGCTGGACAGGCTCCTGCGTGGCTACCCATAGATCCTCGTGGAGACTCGCTATTACGCCACCTCAGCTGCCTGTCTACCTACATGGCACCTCAGGCACCGCTGGCCAGGGCGCGTGTCAATGCGAGGAGGGGCGGCGACGAACAAGACGGGCGTCTCCCCTCGTCCCCGATAAAGCATGGACACCTAAGCTGGGCGCATTAAATGCACCTTGTCTTGTAATACGAGGGATAACCTCGTATCACTATACCCTTTCCACCTCCTGTGTGCCACTATGGCGACCCCTTTTCACTATAAAAGGAGGCCCGACGTGACCAGGAGGGGGATTCGACTTTTTAGAACTCCTCACGACTCTCTTGGAGCTCCTCACTAGTTGAAGAACACCAACATATAATCCACCAAAGCAGGAGTAGGGTTTTACGCATCTTTGCGGCCCGAACCTGGGTAAAGCAACCGTGTCCACACCGTTAGATCCGCTCTTCTCTCAACCCCGTGCCCCGCAACCGTAGTAGGAATTCTTGTGATCCCAAAGGTGTCGATCCAAATACATCGACACATTAGATCTGCATCTAACGGCCGTGAGGTAAGTTGTGGCATTTTTGTAACAATAGGGCACTTCTCTGCTCCAATTTGCAGAAAACCCCTTATTATCTTTAAAGCAACCACATCCCTCCCTCACCTCCTCAAAACAGCGTGAGAAATATATATACTCCTATAAAAGACTCGGTAGGTGATGGTGGTGTGTCCGCCATCCGTCGTTTCTGACCATTAGATCTTCATCTAACGGTCGTGAGGTAAGTTGTGGCATTTTTGAACCAATAGCCGACTTCTCTGCTCCATTTTGCAGAAAACCCCTTATTATCTTGAAAGCAACCACATCCCTCCCTCACCTCATCAAAACAGCATGAGAAATACATATATACTTTATAAAAGACTTAGTTGTTGATGGTGGTGTGTCTGCCATCCGTCGTTTCTGACCATTAGATCTGCATCTAACGGCTGTGAGGTAAGTTGTGGCATTTTTGCAACAATAGCCCACTTCTCTGCTCCAATTTGCAGAAA
>LR738709.1:170213110-170225315 GCA_902687465.1 Secale cereale
AACAATAGCCCACTTCTCTGGTCCAATTTGCAGAAAACCCCTTTTTATCTTGAAAGCAACCACATCCCTCCCACACCTAAAAAAACAGCCTTGAATATATATATATACTCCTATAAAAGACTCAGTAGGTGATTGTGGTGTGTCTACCATCCGTCGTTTTTGACTATTAGATCTGCATCTAACGGCTTTCAGGTAGGTTGTGGAATTTTTGCAACAATAGCCCACTTCTCTGCTCCAATTTGCAGAAAACCCCTTATTATCTTGAAAGCAACCACATCCCTCCCTCAACTCATCAAAATAGCTTGAGAAATATATATATACTCCTATAAAAGACTAAGTAGGTGATGGTAGTGTGTCTGCCGTCTGTCGTTTCTGACCATTAGATCTGCATCTAACGGCTGTGAGGTAAGTTGTGGCATTTTTGCAACAATAGCCCATTTCTCTACTCCAATTTGCAGAAAACCCCTTATTATCTTGAAAGCAACCACATCCGTCCCTCACCTCATCAAAACAACGTGAGAAATATATATATATACTCCTACAAAAGACTCAGTTGGTGATGGTGGTGTGTCTGCCATCCGTCATTTCTGACCATTATGTCGGTGTACAAAAAGAGGGGTACACTTTTTGTACCCCTATGACTGTGCATGGGCAGTCTAAGCCACGACGCCACCACACTAAGCATGGCGAGGGAGGCGAGCCGGGGCAAGACTGACGCTCAATGGAGACTGGAGCAACGCCAAGAACAAGAACACAAAGAGCAAAGGGACGAAGGAGCTTCCCCCGGCAAGATCCTTGCCGGGGCCAGCTCTAGCAGCCCCGACAAGACCCTTGCCGCGGCAGCTCGCCCCGCGCCTACGGAGCGAATCACCTTTGAGTCCACCGCCCACATGGGGCGAGGATTCGTGTGATATCCCCGTGGTGGCATGCAGATCTTTGTGAAGACATTCAAGATCAGATGCAAGTTAAGAAGACGACGACCCTTGTCGGGATCCCGGGCAAGGAAGACTAGAAGGCCCCCGGCAAGCAGCTTGCCGGGGATGACAGTAGGCGCCACGGCAAGACCCTTGCCGAGGCCCCCGGCAAGGCCCTTGCCGAGGACACCCACGGGGCCACCATCATGCCCGCAACAACTGGGATTCCACCAACCCGCGCAGCTGCCGACCCGACCAGCTGGACAGGCTCCTGCGTGGCGACCCACAGATCCTCGTGGAGACTAGCCGTTACGCCACCTCAGCTGCCTGTCTACCTACATGGCACCTCAGGCACCGCTGGCCAGGGCGCGTGTCAACGCGAGGAGGGGCGGCGACGGACAAGACGGGCGTCTCCCCTCGTCCCCGATAAAGCAAGGACACCTAAGCTGGGCGCATTAAATGCACCTTGTCCTGTAATATGAGGGATAACCTCGCATCACTGTACTCTTTCCACCTCCCGTGTGCCACTATGGCGACCCCTTTTCCCTATAAAAGGAGGCCCGAGGCGACCAGGAGGGGGATTCGGCTTTTTAGAACTCCTCACGACTCTCTTGGAGCTCCTCACTAGCTGAAGAACACCAACATATAATCCACCAAAGCAGGAGTAGGGTTTTACGCATCTTTGCGGCCCGAACCTGGGTAAAGGAACCGTATCCAGACCGTTAGATCCACTCTTCTCTCAACCCCGCGCCCCGCAACCGTAGTAGGGATTCTTATGATCACATAGGTGTTGATCCAAATACACCGACATCTTTGGCGCGCCATGTATGGGGTGCAGTTGTGAGAATCGGCTTTAGCAGTTAGTTCGACACTCCTGCATCGTCATGGCGCCCAAGAAAAAGACGACAATGGCGGTTGGCCAGTCGGAAGCCGGACAGCCCGTCCCGACGCGGGCGAGCAGTGTACCAGTCGCGGAAAGGACTCGGGGCGCTGCTCGCGAACACCAACGCCATCCCGACAGTCGGAGTTTGGGAGGTGGCGATGCTCGTGCGCCTAGTAACCGGCCGCACACCGCCAGTTTCAGAGATGGGACCTGGCCCTCCACGGGTGGTGCGGGGCCCTCCAAGGTCGCGGCCGCACCACCCGAGGGCGACGCGAGGCCCTCCAGAACTCCCACGCCGGCGCCAACAACGCGCTCTTCTCAAGCAGCGCGCGACGAACGGCATCGTCGTCCCGAAGACCCCGAGCGTCGCCATGGGAAGAGCCCCGAGCGCCGCTCCCGGGATGTAGAAGACCTGCCCGCCCGCCGAAGGACTGGTGGAGATGATAGGCGACCGCGGGATCGTGATGGAGCTCCCCCAGACATGGTTAGGGGTCGAAGCGCGTCACGATCCGTGCAGGTTTCGCTATCGTTGACACCAGCCGAAGCTTTGGCACGCGCGCATTTGCTCCTCGACTTTCCTCCCGTTATGGGGAAAGTCAACGAATGGAGAGCCACCATCCGAAGCCTTGTCGCAGTCGCCAACAGGGATGACCTAAACCCAGCGGAGCTCCCAGGTCGACACTCCGATGGGGTCCCACGCACCGGGGGCGGGAGAGCTGGCAGCGCCGTGGCTACGGTTCATTCGCCTCCTCCTTGCCCGGTGCCGCGTGCGTCGACCCGTCGAGACGTCACGGGCGATGCCATCTCCACAGCGTCGTCCGACCCGCGGACCCGTGGCGACCAGCGTCAAGTTCTTCAGGAGCAAGCTCATGAAGACGCTCGAACCACCATCGAGCGTCGGCGCCAAACGCGCCACTAGTCAGACAGGCGAGCAGGGCCTGCTACGGACCGCCCAGCATCGAAAAGCCCTAGAGGTCTACCCTATGAGGTAGGCTGTCCGGCTTTCACCCGTGAGCTGCGGCAGTTCAAATGGCCCTCTCACCGCACCTTCAAACCTGACGTTGGCGAGAAATACAATGGTAAGACCCACCCGTCGGAGTTCCTCAGCATCTACACCATCGCGATGCAAGCTGCCGGGGCTCGCGACGATAAGGTGCTTGCGAATTACTTTCCGTTGGCTCTTAAACCTAACGCCATGTCGTGGTTGATGCACCTGCTAGTAGTCTCTATTTCCTCCTGGTCCGACCTGTGCCATGAGTTTGTTGGCGCATTTACCGAAGGCCACCAAGCCCATGGCCAGGCGAGTGACCTACATGTCATACCCCAGAAGGAGGCGAGACTCTGCGCAAGTACATGCAGAGATTCAGCCGGGTATAGTACAATATCCCCGATGTTCACCATGCCGCCATCATCAGCACGTTCCACCAGAACGTGCGCAACCGCAAAATGCGCGAAGAACTGGCGATGACCAAGGTGAAGGACGTAGCAGAACTCTACGTTCTCACCGACAGATGTGCCCGGGCTGAAGAGGGACGGAAGTACCCCAGCGAAGGCGCCGGTGCAGAAACCGACTCTTCAGACGAAGATACTGCCGCCCCGGCGAGGAAGGGCCGGAACCGTAACAGGAAGCGCAAGGGAAAGGCCCTGCTTGCCGTCGAGGGATCTGATGATGCCGGCTCCGCCAAGAAAACCAAGGCGGGTGACCCTGGCAAGGAAATTGCCGGGTGTGTCGCCTGCCGGGCCTTGGCGGCTGCCGAGAAGCCAGGAAACTCCGACAAACGATACTGCAAGATCCATCGCACCAAGGGCCATAATCTCCAGGACTGCCACTAGGTTGAGCTCCTTGCTGAGAAGCAAAGGGCTGAATACGAGAGGCGGGACAAGGAGAAGGGCCAAGACGGCGCTGAAGGGTCCAACAAGAAACGTGATGGCCAAGCAGGCCGTCGCGGCAATGAGAGACAGCAGGAAAGGCCCGCCCGGGGCCGCGATAGAAGATCTGAGGACGACGATCACGAAGAGGACAACGAGTCCGGCGGCCAAGAATTTCAGAAGGCCACGGACGCCATGTGCGTCGATGGTGGCGCCTCGCTGCACGCTTCTCACCGCCAGCTTAAACAGTGGGCGCGTGAAATTATTGCGACGGAGCCATCGTCCGATGCCCAAAAGCCACTGAAATGGTCCAGCACACCTATTATCTATGACGCCGAGGATCACCCTGATCGCACTACTACGGTCGGGTGCTTGCCGTTGTTGGTTTCACCAACAATACGCAACCTCAAGGTGACGAAGATGCTAGTCGATGGCGGGGCCGGCCTAAACCTACTCTCGCCCACCGTGATCGAGAAGCTGCAAGTTCCTGATGGAGACCTCGAGGAGACGGGCACGTTTGAAGGGGTCAGCCCAGGGCCCGTGACGATCATCACCATCCCCTCCGACAAAAAAGATGCGCTGATTTGCGCTGACCAATTGTACCAGCAAGCAGTTGTAGCAACTTCTGCTACGGGGGCACTTGCTCCTGCCACTAGAGCCCCAGGAGGGAAGAAGAAGAAGACCGGCGAGACCTCGGGCGCCCACTCCGGCAAGCGCACCTCTTCGGAGTGCTGTGCTCCCGTCGAGGACGTGCCTGAGGGCTCCGCCAGAAAGAAGAAGACCGGCGAGACCTCAGACACCCACTCTGGCAAACGCGCCTCTTCGTAGTGTCGTGCTCCTGTCGAGGACGTGCCAGAGAGCTCCACCGGCAGAAACAAGATATCAAGGGCTACGCCGCCAGGAACCAAGAAGGTTTGTGTCAAGGAGGACGGCACGGGAGGGGCTCTTACCATAAGCTCCGCCCTTGACAACAAATAGGAAGACACACTCGTCACCTTCTTGCGGGCGAATGTCGACGTGTTTGCCTGGCAAGCATCCGACATCCCCGGCGTTCCTAGGGAGTTGGTTGAGCACCACCTTGTTGTCTGCCCTCATGCGCGGCCCGTCAAGCAGAAGGTCAGGAAGCAAGCTTTGGAACGGCAAGAGTTCATCACCGAGGAGATCCGGAAACTCGAAGTTGCGGGTTTGGTGAGAGGAGTGTCCACCCAACGTGGTTGGCCAATCCAGTGGTAGTGCGCAAGGCAAATGGGAAGTGGAGGCTGTGTATTGATTACACCGATGTCAATAAAGCTTGTCCTAAGGACCCCTTCCCGTTGCCGCGCATAGACCAGATTGTCGACTCCACGGCAGGGTGTGACCTGCTGTCATTCCTCGATGCCTACTCCGGCTACCACAAGATCTTCATGGCGAGAGAAGACGAAGAGAAGACATCATTCATCACCCCATGTGGTACGTACTGTTTCGTACGAATGCCTTTTGGGTTGAAGAGTGCTGGCTCGACATTTGCAAGGGCAGCCCAGATTGGTTTTGAACCCCAGCTCCATAGAAATATGGAGGCTTATATGGATGACATAGTGGTCAAAACCAAGAACAGGGCAACCCTTGTACCAGATTTACAAGAAACATTTGTGAACCTGCGCAAGATCAACCTCAAGCTGAACCCTGAGAAGTGCGTCTTCGGCGTTCCGTCCGGCAAGCTTCTCGGGTTCTTTGTGTCGCAGCGTGGGATAGAAGCCAATCCAAACAAGATCAAAGCTATAGAGCAGATTGAAGCACCCAAGAGGGTCAAAGACGTGCGTCGGCTTGCTGGCTGCGTTGCCGCCATGAGAAGATTTATTTCCAAGTCTGCATAGCGCGCCCTCCCCTTTTTCAAGATCTTGAAAAAAAGCGGGCCCAATGGAGTGGACGCCAGAAGCAGAAGCAGCGTTACAAGACCTGAAGAAGTATCTTTCCTCCACGCCAATACTGGTTGCGCCCCGACCACAGGAACCGTTGCTGCTATACTTAGTGGCAACGAACTAGGTGGTCAGCGCTGCACTAGTGGCGCAGAGAGAAATCAACGATGAGGTGATAGCAGCAACGGAGCCTGGTGCCACTGGCGCAGGGACGACACAGCCGATTGGAGTGCAGCCGAGGAAGAAGATAATGCAGCACCCGGTCTACTTTGTTAGCTCCCTCTTGCGGGGGGCTAGGACAAGGTACTCCGGTGTGCAGAAATTGCTCTTCGGCCTTCTTATGGCCTCGAGGAAGCTGCGTCACTACTTCCAGGCGCACGAGATCACTGTCGTCACTCGCCTCCCTCTGCAACGGATATTGCACAATCCAGATGCAAACGGGAAGGATTGTGGAGTGGGCACTGGAGCTGTCCAGCTTTGGCCTCAAGTTTGAAAGCACCTTGACAATTCAAAGCTGAGTCCTGGCAGAGTTCGTTGCTGAATGGACTTCAACGCCTGATGAAGAAGTCCAAGAAACTGCTCTCCCCGGCAAAGAGGCAAGTAGCAACTGGATCATGTACTTTGATGGGGCTTTCTCTTTACAAGGCGCCGGGGCTGGCGTACCGCTGATCGCGCCCACCGGAGAGCACCTCAAGTACGTGATCTAGATGCACTTCTCTTGGGAGGTATCAATGAACAACACTGCCGAGTACAAGGGGCTGCTTGCTGGTCTTAGGATCGCGGCGGACCTCGGAATCACGAAGCTCATTGTCAGGGACGACTCACAGCTTGCCGTCAAACAAGTCAACAAGGATTACCAGAGCCCGTTGATGAAGGCCTACGTCGATGAAGTGAGAAAGTTGGAAGAGCGCTTTGACGGTATACAGGCAGAGCACGTTCCCCGAGCGGAGAACGACATCGCCGATTACCTGTCAAAGCGTGCTGCCCTCAAGCTACCTGTGGAACCAGGTACCTTTGTGCTTCAGCTTTCTCAGCCATCCGTTGATCCATCAACAAAGCAGAACAAGAGGAGGAAGTCAGGGCCCGACAAGTACTTTCCCGCCGAGCTCCCCGGAGCCGCCAGAAAGGATGTTGCGAGGGACACTGAGCCCGCCACTGGAGGGCTGACTCCGGCTGAGCGTCAAGCTTTTGCCGTCGAGATAGCCACTCCCTTGGCAGAGGAAATGCCTTTAGTCCTCGCCGTCGAGCCCCAGGCTCCAGCGTGGGCGCAGCATACCATCCGATTCCTTCAGACTGGGGAACTTCCTGAGGAGTAGGAAGAAGCGGAGAAAGTAGCCCGTCGGTCTGCCATGTACCAATTCGTCGATGACGTCCTATACAGAAGGAGACCAAACGGTGTGAAATTGAAGTGCATGCCCCGAGAGGAAGGACTGGAGCTGTTGGCAGAGATACATGGAGGATATGTGGATCCCACATAGGGTCGAGAGCTCTTGCCGGCAAGGCATTCCGGCAAGACTTCTTCTGGCCCACTGCCCTCCAGGATGCGGCGGCGCTGGTCACCAGGTGTGAAGCGTGCCAATTCCATTCGAAGAAACTTCATCAACCAGCTAAAGCCCTTCAAACCATTCCTCTCTCCTGACCCTTCTCGGTCTGGGAGCTCGACATACTGGGCCCTTTCCCCTGCACCGTCAGGGGCTTTGAGTACTTGTACGTTGCAATCGACAAGTTCACAAAGTGGACAGAAGTGGAGGCAGTGAGGAAGGTCATAGCTCAGTCAGCCGTCAAGTTCTTCAAGGGACTGGTGTGCCGTTTTGGTGTACCCAACAGGATCATCACCGACAACGCCACGCAGATTACAAGCCGCACCTTCATGCAATATACCCAAGACCTCGGCAGCAAGGTCTGTTTCGCTTCCGTTGCTCACCCCCGAAGCAATGGTCAAGTTGAGAGGGCAAATGCTGAAGTGCTGCGAGGATTAAGGACAAAGACCTTTGACAGGCTGCACAAGAGCGGGAGGCGCTGGATTGATGAATTGCCGGCGGTTCTTTGGTCGATCAGGATGACGCCAAATCGAGCCACTGGCCAGACGTCCTTTGCCCTGATATACGGGGCAGAAGTAGTTCTCCCCACGGAACTCATATACGGGTCACCTCGAGTGCTCGCTTATGATGAGCTTGAGCAAGAGCAATTGCGGCAAGACGACGCAATGCTCCTTGAGGAAGATCGTCTTCGGGCAGCTGTGAGAGCAGCGCGCTACCAGCAAGCCTTGTGCCGCTACCATAGCCGCAAGGTTCATGCCCGAAGCTTTGAGGAAGGTGACCTTGTTCTCCGGCGCATTCAATCGGCCAGGAATACGAATAAGTTGACGCCGAAGTTGGAAGGCCCTTATCGGGTAATACGAGTCACCAGTCCTTGCGCTGTCCGTCTGGAGACCGAGGATGCCGTTCCGGTGAGTAATTTCTGGAACATCGAGCATCTTCGCAAGTTTTACCCATAAGGCGCGGCTTGTCGGGCCCCCCGACAAGCCACCCTTTTGTACAAGCTTTGCCGGCAAGGCATGTAACACTTTGTGCAAAGCCAGGCGCAGACCCTGAGCATAAATAAATGAAGCGCTGGCGCCCTAAGTTTTAGCATGCATGCTGAGTCGAGTCGAGCCCTTGGTTAGGGTTGATAGTGCTTAGCAGTGGCTAACCCCTAGCTTAGAGGTTGAGTCTTTGTCTTTCCTCTGTCTTCCTTGGTTTACAGGACGCGCAGGCATCCTTGCCAAAGCCACTTGGAGGAAGGAAAGAAGAACAGACCAGTGCCTAGGCCCCGGCAAGCCGGTGTGGCCGGGGGCTGCAAGGGCAAGAATTCGCCCATGGCAGACTAGGGTTGCCGGGGGCTTCAGCTTCAGATAAGTCCTTTTTCCCTTGTCATACATTCCATTATGGACTGAGGTATGTGAAACCTTGTTCTTTTCCTTAAGCTACCGTGCTCCCATAACTCTATGCCCTAAGGCTCGTTCCTGGGACTAGGTTTGGTCGTAGTCGCGACAGCAAAGGGATAAAACGAGGAGCCTGAGCCCGCTTCGTCCCTGCCTCCGCCAAGGGCGTGAGAAAGGTCAAGCGAAGTAGGGAAATGGCAGGGCGAGTTGCCGGGCGAGAAAATGTTTATCTTAAGGATATCAGGGATTTATTCCCTGTTGTGGGTTTTTACCTACGAACAAATGACCCGTCAAACATTTCTTTTTCATTAAAAACATTCCATTCAGGTACAGTCCATAGGGAATGAAAAACATGAATAAGGGGATTACAAGTTTTAAACTTAACAGATGCCCGAAGTCTTACAGACTAAAAAGAGATAAGATGCCCGTAAGACTTTCTTGTCCCTCTCCCCAGGAGGTAGGTCAAGGAGGCGAGAAGGGCAAAAGGGGCGCCTAGGCGAGCTACGGGTGGCAGAAGACACCGAGAAGGTATCTCGGCGGCCTCCCCGGGGCTGGACGGTGATGACGGCGCCGGAGGCTGAGCTCGAAGACGAGGCGGTAGGACGTCAGTAGGAGACGAAGGCGTCGGTGCCCGCGTACTCCGACATGACGACCTTGCAGCCCGCCTTCTTCCTCTTCCTCTTTCGCAGCCTCCCTGCGCTAGCCTCCAAGGAGACGACCCCGAGAATTTCAAGGAGCCGGCGACGCGGATGATGGGGTCGCCGGTGCCACCAGGAGGAGTCTTCGTTCGAGGAGGAGTCTTCGTCATCAGAGGAGGAGTCTTCGTCATTAGAGGAGCTCTCCATGCAGCACCTCGCGCGAGTCCCGAGGTGCCCGAAGACCTTGACGGAGAGGTGGCCATCCCCCATCAACTTGAAGTGGAGGGTGAGCCCATCCGTCAGGCTGTGGATGCGAGCGGACCTCTTCCATCCTTGGCGAAGATACATCACATGAGGGGCGGGGAAGTTGACGCGGACCCGCGGGCCACTGTTCCCACAACCCCTCATGTGCAGCTGCAATGACTCCGGCGGGTTCACCTCCATCTCCTGCGCAAATGGGGTCGGGAGAAGAAGGCGACGGCGCGGCGACCTCCGCATCCTAATGAAGAATTCACAGGGGTCATCTCCAACATGACCTTCCACTGGAGGAGGAGCTGCTGGCGGGGGCGAGGCCGGCGGGCCGCCCCGTCCTCCTCTTCCCCGAGCACCCCAGCCTCGCCCACGGCCCTGCCCCCTCCCTCTCCCCCTCGTGGCCGGTTCGGCCACCGCGGGTGCAGGAGAAGGGGGGACGCGTTGTCGAGCAGCGACCCTCGCCGCCACCGTTGAGGAGCCGGGGTTTTCCTTCTTCATGGCGGATAGAAGAAAGGAGCAGAAGCTGAAGGAGAAAGAAGATGGAGGAGTGCGGAGCGCCGTCCCCTCCCTCCGCCCTTTATAAAGGGGCGGGGCTGGAGCTCGACCGCCCCGCTCGGCCAATCAAGACGCAGAAGGCGAGAGGGGCTGGGACCGACCCGCCGCCCCAACCAGCGACGACTCGGTTTCCCGCCTCTACCGCTCGCCACCTTGAACGCATGGGAGGCACGTGGCGAACGTGCAGGACCGAAGGGACAGGTGAGGCGACCTCACCCCACCCCGTGATCGTGGGGAGGGGACGCCTAGCAGACCGCGCCTCGGCCCCATCAAGTTAGTGGGCCGCCTCCTTTCGCATTTACTGCGACGTGACGCATGCGTGCGGAAACCGCCCCACGCATGCCGCCCACGTCACACACGCCCCTCCACGCCGCGCCGCGCGCGCAGGTTGTGGGAGGCACAGCGCGCGGAAAATTTACCACGGTGAAAACCACCCCGCGTGCCCGCGCATCGTTCTGGGCCTGGCCCAACAACGTGTCGCGCTTATGTGTGGCCCAGGCCCGGGGGCTCCTGTCGCTGTACAAAAAGAGGGGTACACTTTTTGTACCCCTATGACTGTGCACGGGCAGTCTGAGCCACGGCGCCACCACACTAAGCATGGCGAGGGAGGCGAGCCGGGGCAAGACTGAAGGTCAATGGAGACTGGAGCAACGCCAAGAACAAGACCACAAAGAGCAAAGGGACGAAGCAGCTTCCCCTGGCAAGATCCTTGCCGGGGGCAGCTCTGGTAGCCCCGGCAAGACCCTTGCCGCGGCAGCTCGCCCCGCGCCTACGGAGCTAATAACCTTTCAGTCCACCGCCCCCATGGGGCGAGGATTCGGGAGATATCCCCGTGGTGGCATATCTTTGTGAAGACATTCAAGATCAGATGCAAGTTAAGAAGACGACGACCCTTGGCGGGATCCCGGCCAAGGAAGACTAGAAGGCCCCCGGCAAGCACCTTGCCGGGGATGACAGCTGGCGCCATGGCAAGACCCTTGCCGGGGCCCCCGGCAAGGCCCTTGCCGAGGACACCCACGGGGCCACCATCAGGCCCACACCAACTGGGTTTCCACCAACCCGCGCAGCTGCCGACCCGACCAGCTGGACAGGCTCCTGCGTGGCTACCCATAGATCCTCGTGGAGACTCGCTGTTACGCCACCTCAGCTGCCTGTCTACCTACATGGCACCTCAGGCACCGCTGGCCAGGGCGCGTGTCAACGCGAGGAGGGGCGGCAACGAACAAGACGGGCGTCTCCCCTCGTCCCCGATAAAGCATGGACACCTAAGCTGGGCGCATTAAATGCACCTTGTCTTGTAATACGAGGGATAACCTCGTATCACTGTACCCTTTCCACCTCCTGTGTGCCACTATGGCGACCCCTTTTCACTATAAAAGGAGGCCCGAGGTGACCAGGAGGGGGATTCGGCTTTTTAGAACTCCTCACGACTCTCTTGGAGCTCCTCACTAGCTGAAGAACACCAACATATAATCCACCAAAGCAGGAGTAGGGTTTTACGCATCTTTGCGGCCCGAACCTGGGTAAAGCAACCGTGTCCACACCGTTAGATCCGCTCTTCTCTCAACCCCGTGCCCCACAACCGTAGTAGGAATTCTTGTGATCCCAAAGGTGTCGATCCAAATACATCGACACATTAGATCTGCATCTAACGGTCGTGAGGTAAGTTGTGGCATCTTTGTAACAATAGGGCACTTCTCTGCTCCAATTTGCAGAAAACCCCTTATTATCTTTAAGGCAACCACATCCCTCCCTCACCTCCTCAAAACAGCGTGAGAAATATATATACTCCTATAAAAGACTCGGTAGGTGATGGTGGTGTGTCCGCCATCCGTCGTTTCTGACCATTAGATCTTCATCTAACGGTCGTGAGGTAAGTTGTGGCATTTTTGAACCAATAGCCGACTTCTCTGCTCCATTTTGCAGAAAACCCCTTATTATCTTGAAAGCAACCACATCCTCCCTCACCTCATCAAAACAGCATGAGAAATATATATATATACTTCTATAAAAGACTTAGTTGTTGATGGTGGTGTGTCTGCCATCCGTCGTTTCTGACCATTAGATCTGCATCTAACGGCTGTGAGGGAAGTTGTGGCATTTTTGCAACAATAGCCCACTTCTCTGCTCCAATTTGCAGAAAACCCCGTATTAACTTGAAAGCA
This sequence comes from Secale cereale, assembly GCA_902687465.1. Lineage (NCBI taxonomy): Eukaryota > Viridiplantae > Streptophyta > Magnoliopsida > Poales > Poaceae > Secale > Secale cereale. The sequence goes on from LR738709.1 coordinate 170,225,205, forward strand.
ACCACATCCGTCCCTCACCTCATCAAAACAGCGTGAGAAATATATATATATACTCCTATAAAAGACTAAGTTGGTGATGGTGGTGTGTCTGCCATCTGTCGTTTCTGACCA
>LR738709.1:170229983-170261081 GCA_902687465.1 Secale cereale
TCACCTCGTCAAAACAACGTGAGAAATATATTTATACTCCTATAAAAGACTCAGTTGGTGATGGTGGTGTGTCTGCCATCCGTCGTTTCTAACCATTAGATTTTCATCAAACGGTCGTGAGGTAAGTTGTGGCATTTTTGCAACAATAGCCCACTTCTCTGCTCCAATTTGCAGAAAACCCCTTATTATCTTTAAAGCAACCACATCCCTCCCTCACCTCCTCAAAACAGCCTGAGAAATATATATATACTCCTATAAAAGACTCAGTAGGTGATGGTGGTGTGTCTGCCATCCGTCGTTTTTGACCATTAGATCTTCATCTAACGGCCGTGAGGTAAGTTGTGGCATTTTTGCAACAATAGCCCACTTCTTTGCTCCAATTTGTAGAAAACCCCTTATTATATTGAAAGCAACCACATCCCTCCCTCACCTCATCAAAACAGCATGAGAAATATATATATACTCCTATAAAAGACTTAGTTGTTGATGGTGGTGTGTCTGCCATCCGTCGTTTCTGACCATTAGATCTGCATCTAACGGCTGTGAGGTAAGTTGTGGCATTTTTTCAACAATAGCCCACTTCTCTGCTCCAATTTGCGGAAAACCCCTTACTATCTTGAAAGCAACCACATACGTCCCTCCACTACTAGGAAAAGGCCTGCTAGTGGCGCACCACTTTTGCCTACTAATGGCGCACTAGTGGTGCGCCACTAGCACCACGCCATTAGATTTTGTTACTAATGGCGGATCCCTTGTGCGCCATTAGTATCTGGTGCACTAATGGCGCACCAGGCAGTGCGCCATTACTATGTCCATATGTGCGCCATTAGTATGCCTCACAGGGGGCCATATGTACCCATGTGCTTTGGCATAATGGCGCACCGATGGGTGATGCGCCATTAGTATCATCTGGACAGTGCGCATTAGTACCTTGAGTGGTGCGCCACTAGTATGAATATTAGGGATTTTTTTCTTTTCTGATATTTTCGCAGGATACAAAATATATTATTAGACAGAATTTAGACAACACCAAATTCATCAAATACAATAGAAGGTTAGTCTCCGAATACAATTCATCATATTAGTTTCCGAATACAATTCATCATATTAGTCTTCGAATACAATTCATCATATTAGTGTCCGAATTCAAAAGACCGAACAAAGATAGAACATTATATTACAAGTCTCGAGACCGCGAGTAGCGAGTTTGTCTTCACATTACAAGTCGATATCGATCATCTAAACTACCATCACATAGAAGAGAGATGCGGACGATCGTACCCCCGATAAAGTTATCCACAAAGCCCTTCCACTCTGGCACCTTGGCCGCGAAAACCGGGTATGCCACATCCTTCTCTCTGAGATGTCGCTTCTCCAAAGAAAGAACACTGTCATGCAGACTCCGCATAGCACCGGTTGCAGCATTGAGCATATTAGTCGGTAGCATCGGCCTAGCCACCACATGCACCCTCCTCATTATATCCTTAGGTGAAGGTGGCCCGTCCTGAGCATGGATCGTACTCGGTGCCGGCTGGCTCGCACCCTTGTTACTCTTTCTTTTCCGTGCCTTCTTCTTCTCCTGTAATGGGACCGAGTTCTGATCACAGACCGCCTTCTTGAGTGTGTTGGGGCTGATAATATTTCGCACCTCGGCTATCTGAGGCTTGGTGAAGTCGGCAGCTGGAGGCGTCTCCTGAGAACTGAACGCCAAACGACGTCTGTTGCAACTTGGTTTCTCCGCGGTACGGGCTAGATCGCGATCGTCTTTTGTAGGGTTGGGTTCTTGAGAAGGAGGCCCCATGAATTCGCCATTGTACCCATGATCGGCAAAGTACTTATCGATGTTGGCAAATGTATGTACATGGGCAAATGGGCAAATGGTCATGGTATGCTATTTGAATAAGCAACGCACGTCCTTGACGTGGCACGCGCCTCACAAACCACACACACGGGCGGGAACATCGAGGACCGGCTGCGTTCGTCCCCGAGACAGAGTCTTCGGTGGGTGATCCTGTGACAGAACGGGCCTAGACTTGGTCTGTCATCTCGCAATGACATGCACTAACACGAAGAAGCAGTTATTCTCCGTGGCCTACCCCTCTACGTGCCGAACAACGCCCTAGACCGCTGGGGCCACCGGAGGGGTGCCGGTCTCTAGAACCGGATGAGGCCCATCCAAAGAAGAAAACACAAGATGGTAATTATGATGTGCTAAGGTTGTTTGCCAAGCATGGAAGAAAACAACAACAAAAGTATAATACATATTATGGAGAATGCACAAGAAGGAAAGAGATCTCGGTTAGATGCTTTATCGAGAGCTCCTCTCGGAAAAGGTGGCTATTACCGAGAGTATTATACGTGTATTATACGCTGGCGGTTCCGTTTCCCCGTGGTCGTGCGCATGCACGTGTGTGTGGATATTTTCCAAAAAAGGCCCCTAGTATAAGAGGAGGGGAACGGGCACCGGCCGCATCGCCCACCCTATTTCCCCCAAATCGCCTCCCTCTCCCTCCTCTCTCCTCTGCCTCGTCGTCTCCCTCACCGGCCACCCCACCTGCTCGCTCACCACCACCGCCTCCCTCTCTCCTCCTGCTTGCTACTGGCTCGGATGGAGCAAGGCCGTGGCGAAGCTGCCATGTCGATTGAATTAGCTAGTCAACTCACATGACATAGGAGGATGGCCTTTACAAAATATTACAGTTTTAAGATAGAAAACAGTAAACCATTCATGGGGGTTAAAACTGGTCATTAGTTGGAGTACTGGAAGTCGTGTCCTGCGCTATTGGCTTACTTTTCTAGCGGACGAGAATTACTGCATTAGATAATTTCAAAAATAATTGAAGCAAGCTTGACATTTGGTCCCATGACATATAAATTTAAATCTGACAGCATCAGCATCAGCAACCGAGGTGCTGACCACGCCACCATCCACCAATACACTTTTTCTAGAAAGATTTACGAATCGTTCCACGTCGACTTATTCAACCGTGAAGGATGACTTTGTATTCCAATCAAGTCTTGCAGTTTCTAGTTGTCCTGTTCTACATCACAACCTTTTGTAAGCTCGTCCCCTTGTCCTCTCTAACATGTCGATGTAAAAAATACATACTATAAATTTTCTTTCCAATGCATACATGCTATCCTATCATTTCGAGGTACCTTCCGTCGTTCTTTTCTTTATATGCCACTCCATTTTTTCAATCAAAGAGAGCAATGCCAACTGCGGCAAAGGTGGCAAAGAAGAGTGAGAAACTATAGTATGCCGCAAGCGAATGCTCCCAGCCACATGTTTCATCACCATTATTTTGGCAATGACAAAGGATCTCTAAACTCAAAAGGCATGATCTACTTTGTGTACTGCATTTTTTTAAAGAGGGATAACCCCCATCTCTACATGCATTATTGAAAATATAAAATTAAGATATACTGTAGTTGTTAAACAATACATTAATAATGCATCGATCAGGTATACTGCAGATTAGAAATGACAGTCAACTCATAGAGAATTTCACTATTGGCTTACTTTTCTAGCGGACGAGATCCGATATTTAGAAAGAAGATTGTTGAAACCGGGTAGTTACAATACTAAGCTGCTCTTGCAGACCACAGAAATCCGATCGATGCAGGATACTCTTGGGCGCTGGCTTGCAACATCCAGTACACAACTCAAGGACTCGACGGACTTGAACTACCGGAGACAATAGAGACAGCACGGAGGACCGGAATTGAAGCAGCAAAACAAACACACCGATACAGCGAGACAGACAGACAGGGACAGGATCCAGGGCAATATCCAGCAGCAATCGCTCAGTCAATATGTACTAGGAAGCATCGACTGATCTAACGGAGTCGAAATCCATGGAAAACGGACCCAAAATCGACCATCCATCCGCCAGCCGTGCTCCGGTTGGTGGGCACACGCACGTCACGGTCGAGGGAGGAGGCGAGAGGGGGAGGAGAGGATGATGCACTTAACCACGCGGGTGGGGGGGGAGAGGAGAAGCGGGTGGTGAGAGAAGCGCGCGTCGTCGACCTCTTCAACGTCACCGGAGCGGGGGGCGGAATAGGTGCCTGCCTGCCTCACTGCCTGCACGCGGCCGAGACGTTAGCGAGCGAGGAGGGAGGGAGGAGGAAGCGGGGGGGCACGAGCGATACGGGGACTCACCTATGAGAAAGCGGTGCAGTGTTGCGGGCTCCGGTGGCGGCGCTCGGGGGAGAGGCGGCGCTCGGGAGGGAGGCGGGGCTCGGGGGGAGGCGGCACTTGATGGCTTCTCGCGCCTCGTTGGTTACCCGAAGTGGAAGGTTGAGATGTAGCGTAGCTGCAAATTTCCCTTGGAAAAGATACCAAGGATCAAATCCCGTGAGACTCCGAGGGTCGACAAGAAGGTGTCAACGGCGCCAGAAACTTAGCGGTTGACAGGACCTGCACACAGATACAAATAACTTTGCTCCCAACAAGTACAGAGAGGTTGTCAATTCCTCCGGCCTTGTTGTTTACAAAGGATCAAACACAATAGATAATAATGATAGGTATGACTGCAACTAGGAAATAAGAACATGAAGTAAATAGCGGGTGTGATCAGTGGTGGTAATATGGACCGGGGTCCCATGATGTTCACTAGTGATGTCTCTCTCCCAAAAGACGATAAAACAACAAAGCAAGGTAAACAAATTACAGCTGGGCAATTGACAGGATTATGTGCGCAAACCAATGCTAACTATGCTGCAAAGAAAGGTAGAGGCTCAAAAGCATGGGCGGTACGCCAAGGCAAGTAGACCGAAATCCATCTGCATCTAGTACTAATCATCCACCTTGAGATATCTATCCTGAACATCTCGCTGGCATTAAGTTGCGAATCCCACCCAAAGTGTAAACTCAAAGCAACAGACAACTGCATTAAAAGAACTTTGCGTAAAGTAAACAATCCTTGCACCCGCAAGTACAAGCACCGTTGTTTTCCCCCTTATGGCAACAGAACATCCCCTAGACTCATGTTTCTGTCACTCAAGCTAGTCATCAGGGGGCATGAACCCACAATCAAGCATAACGCTCCCTCTTGGAGTTACTACCTACTACTTGGCCAAAGCAATAAACAGCAACGGAGAACATGCAAGAATTACTCAAGAACATAAATATAAAAGAGGTGAATCAAATATATTACTCACACACAATCTGAACATAATCTCATAATCCATCGGATCCCAGCAAACTCAGCAGAGCAACAGCATAAAGATTACATATGTGCCTCGATCATGTAGGGCAGCTCACGAGGTTTAAACTCTGAAGAACAAAGAGGGGAGGAGAACATCACATAGCTACTGATCATGGACCCATGGTCCAAGGTGGACTACTCACGACTCATCCGGGAAGCGTCCATGGTGGTGGAGAAGCTCCCGGTGGTGGTTCTCCCCTCCGGCAGGGTGCCGGGAAGAGTTCTCCTGATGCTCCCGATCTTGGAAGCGCGGCGGCGGCAGAACAGAGGAGAGATCGCGAAAAAGGGTTCCATCCTCGAGGGTTTCGGGACGCAAGGAATATATATGCGAAGGGGGGTCACCAGAGGCGGAGCAGGGGCCCCAGGCGCCCCCTGGCACGGCCAGGGGTGGGGCCGCGCCAGGTGGCCGCCTGGGCCACCCCTGGCTCCCCTCTGGCCCCGCTTTGGTTTTTCTCGAAGCTTCCTGTACGCTTATTTTTCCTGTATTTTTCTCGGAATTTTTGGAGCACTTTTAATATGGGGGAAACCTGAAATAGAAAAACAGCAGAAAACAGGAACTGGCACTGTGGTGCACCAAGTTAATAGGTTAGTCCAAATATGATCAAAAGTGTATGGAAGTGCATAAATATCATAGCAATATCTCACAAAAGAAGCATGGAGCAAGCAGAAATTATAGATACGTTTTGGACGTATCAACATCCCCAAGCTTAATTCCTGCTCGTCCTCGAGTAGGTAAATGATAACAAGCATAATTTCTGTGGTGACATGCTATCAACCATATAAGAACTTTTTAAGTAAAGCAATCAAGGCATGCAATTCAATTCAAGTCATAACAAGCAAGAGTCTATATTAGCATTGTAACAAGCAACATAAGAACATAAAGGTGCAAGAGCTCTCGCTGTCCGTGACTCGAATGTCTCCAAATGGTGTTTGCGTGCAAGAAAGGGGATAGGGATATACGAGAGAGTAAAACATAGTTTTTGTATTGTTGAGAAATTAATCTACTAAAGTTTCACACTTGGTCTTCTTTGGAATCTTATCTTGACTCATCCCCAGACCGTCAGCCAGGTACAAGTCAAAATGATCCACTCCCTTTCGATATTTTGAGCACTCATGCAATGGATGAGCGTAAGCAAGAAAGTCGACACTTAGGATGGCAAAGAGAGAAAAATGGTGAAGGGGGAAGACAAAAAAGGTGTGAAAGGCTCACATTAATGAGGACAGTCATAGGCGAGAGAAAGCCAAATGATAGATATGATGTGAGGAGTAGGGATTGCCATGCAACGGATGCACATATGAGCTAAGGTAAGCTCTCCAATGGAACTAGTGGGGGTGCATCCAACTTGCTTGCTCAAGAAGACTTAGAGCTCTTTTGAGGAGGCTAATCATTGGAATATACAAGCCAAGTTCTATAGTGTGAAGGTCCCCATATAGCTATATGCATGAATGATAATCTCTATGGAGTACAAGGTATAAGACGGAGTACGAGTGTGGATCTCTCAACAGGAATAGTAGTGTGCCCCCTTCTCTCTTTTTATTTTTTTTCTCTTTTTTTCTATTTTTTTTATTTTTTTGTGGCCTCAATGGCTCTTTCTTTTTAACTCTCATTTGTGCTCTTTGGGATCTTTTGATTTTATCCTCTTTGGGATCTTTCCCTCACTTTAGGGGCAACACTCTATGTATTACAAGAAGTATAGAAGATCTTTCACACTTTACAAAAGTACTCAACATAAAGAAAATGAAACTATCATGATGTATGGAAATGTATGCCTCTGCCAGTGTAGCAGGATATGCAATGATACTAGCGTGTCATGTAGCAATGATTAGGGCAAGGCCCAACTAGCATGCGGCTCATCGATCAAGCAAAAAGCATGTATGACATGAAGATCAAGTCATGAGAAGATGGATGTTGCATGGCAATGTATCTCGGAAAGGCTATGAAAATGCCTTGATAGGTAGGTATGGTGGCTATTTTGAGGAAGGATATAATGAGGCTTATGATGACAGAGCGTATCGTGCCAAGGATTTGGATGCACCGGCGAAGTATGCACCAACTCTCGAGGTGGGAAAGGGCAATGCACGGTACCGAAGAGGCTAGAAAAATATGGCTAGGTGGAAGTGTCAACTTTTGAATACTCACATTAGTCCGAAGAACTCATGCACTTATTATCGGTAACTCTCAATCTAATTAGGAGGTTCACAAAGAGACAAGTACCCCGAGGAGGAGTGTATGGGGGTTTGGTTATCCTTGCGCATCCTCGGCTCATGGTACGTGAGTGTACTCTAATATTCGATCCCTCCAAAGATTAGTGATCCATTTAGTAGCTAAAGTTCTCAACTATTTGTAGGTTTTCGAAAATAAACACGGATTGCCCAAAATACGACATCTATCACTAATAGGCTAAAGCTCTTGACACCAAAAGTTCAGACATTACTCATGGCAATACCTCAAAACTATTGCAAGTTACTACTAAAATTAAATAGCAACCTCAATTACCTACTTTAAGTTAAGACACACAACTCAGTGCAACAGGCAAACTCTCTTAACAAGATAAACATGAAAACTCAAGAGAGTTCAGCAACCAACTAAACAAAAGCTCTTCAAAAAGAAAAGCATGAAAACTAAGAGCTAAACATGACAGCAGCTATGGAAAGACAAAGAACACACACAGCAAAGATAAGCATGAAAATCCTATGTTGTGTTCTAGGTTGAAGTGGAGCGTGTTTCTCTCCCACACAAATAAAGCTGGGTTCTAACTTGTTATGAACAGCTAGCAAAGCTAAAGAAAACTAAAAAGGAAACTAAGCGCAAGACGCTCCAATCATAGCACATAACACATGAAGTGACAATTATAGTGGAACGAAAAACGAACTGATAATTGTTGATGGAGAAGGGGATGCATGGGGGCATCCCCAAGCTTAGACGCTTGAGTCTTCTTGAATATTTCTTGGGGGTGCATGGGGGAATCCCCAAGCTTGAGTGTTTGACCCTCCTGAATCTTCTTTTATCATCTTCCCTCGCACACTTGAAAAATCCCTTCATACATAACTCATCATAATCTGATTAGCGAGGTTAGTACCCACAATAAAATAATTTTTCCCTACTAGAAATAAAGATAATCTTGAAGAGCTACTGTTTCTCAAGATTGCCAAAAGGTTTTTGCAAAGAAAAAGCAAGCTCAAGGTTTGCAAAACGAAGAAAAGGCAAAACAGGACAGAATCTGTGAAAAACAGACCAGCAGGTAGTAAATAATTTTTTCGGGGCACTTCTGCAACTCAAATCAAAAAACTCAGAACAGACGCCCGAAAGCCAATTGTATAGAGCACGCTTTCAAAACAATTCAGATCAAAAAGATGATCTGGTGATTTTATTCGAATTTTTCTGTCCAAGGACAGAATCTGTTTTCTGTACATCACGTCAGAACTTTTGACGTTTCTTGCAATCGGAGGCTAAACATGGCACAAAGCTGAAAAGAAAAGATACAATGATGATGCTACTGTAGTAACAAACATCAAGACACAACAAAAGCAAAATAAAACCTAATTCGTTGTGGGCTGCCTCCCAAAAGCGCTTTCTTTTATGCCTTTAAGCTAGGCATGATGCAAAAAGAGAGGATCAAGTTTTATCAAGAGTAAGAGAATAGCTAGCCCGTATAACGGACTCAAAAGGCAACTTAATCTTCTTTCTAGGGAAGTGTTCCATCCCTTTCTTGAGAAGTAATTGGAATTTTATATTCCCCTCTTTCATGTCAATGATAGCACCAACGGTGCGAAGAAAAGGACGTCCCAAAATAATTGGACATGAAGGTTCACATTCAATATCCATAATAGTAAAATCAACGGGAACATAATTGTCATTGACAATGATGAGAACATCGTCGATCTTCCCCAAAGGTTTCTTTACGGAAGAATCAATAAGACGCACACCAAAAGAACAAGGATCAAAAGATTTCAATTTAAACATATCATATATTCTTTTGGGCATAACGGAGGTACTAGCTCCAACATCACATAAAGCATAGCAAGAGAAGTTATTCAACTTAATTTTACTCATAGGATCCCAACTATCTTCTAGCTTTCTAGGTATGGAGGCTTCTACCCTAAGCTTCTCCTCCCTAGCTTTGAGAAGATCATTAGTGATATACTCCGTGAAGGCAAGATTAAGTGTGCTAGTGTGGGGATCTCTAGACATCTTGTGAAGAAAACCAATAACTTCAGAAAGGGTGCAATTATCAAAATCAAGGTCACTACTATCAAGTAAAGTGGTAGTGGTGTCCTTTAGGCTCACTTGTTTGGTAGCTTCTATGGTTATAGGAGTTTCTTCTTCTACGGTTGAGGTCATAGCATCACCATTAATAGGTCCAATGGGACTAGGGTGCATTGGGTGCTAAGAGTTTGGATATCCTCAACAACATGGGTAGTAGCAACAGTGTGGTGGGTAGGAAGGTTCTTAATTCTATCTTCTTCCTCCTTCAGGGGTGCAACCACTTCAGGTTTAGCTGCCATTTGGTTTATCAAAGTGGCTTGTGTGTGGGACATATTAGAAACTTGGGTCTCAGTGATGGTGAGCCTAGTCTGGAGGTTAGAAATCTCAATATTTAGGCTCTCCAGTTGTCTACCAATGTCTCGCAAGATAGCAGTATGCTCATCTAATTGCCTCGAGAAGGTCTTGTTTTGTTCATATTGGGTGTGCATGTAGTTCTTAGTGGCCTTCTCTATTTCTAGAAGTTTCTCATAACTAGGCATGTCTCTATCTCTAGGAGTGGAGTTCTTGGTGCTAGGATAATTATTGTTGTTCCCATAGGAATTAGAGGGGAACGGTCTAGGGTTGCTACCAAAATTACTCCTATAAGCATTGTTATTGAAATTTCTTCTAGAGATAAAGTTCACATCTACTTGATCTTGAGCAATCAAAGAATTTAAAGGAACATCATGAGGATCAATAGAAGATTGCTTGGAAAGTAGAGACATGATCAAGTCAACTTTTTCATTTAGGGAGGAAATCTCCTCGACAGAGTTTACCTTCCTACCTGTTGGAGCGCGTTCGGTGTGCCATTGGGAATAATTGGTCATCATCTCATCGAGAAGCTTCGTGGCAGCACCAAGTGTAGTTGACATAAAGGTTCCTCCCGCGGCCGAATCTAACAAGTTCCGCGAGGTAAAGTTCAAGCCTGCATAAAAAGTTTGGATAACCATCCAAGTAGTCAAACCATGAGTAGGGCAGTTCTTGACAAGAGATTTCATGCGTTCCCAAGCTTGGGCAACGTGTTCATTATCCAATTGTTTAAAATTCATTATGTTACTCCTTAATTGGATAATTTTAGCAGGGGGATAGTACTTCCCAATAAAGGCATCCTTGCACTTGTCCCAAGAATCTATACTATTCCTAGGCAAGGATTGAAACCAGATTTTAGCTCCTCCTCTCAAGGAGAAAGGTAAAAGCTTAAGCTTAACAATATCACCATCTACTTCTTTGTACTTTTGCATATCACAGAGCTCAACAAAATTATTTAAGTGCAAAGCAGCATCATCTCCAGCACCGGAGAATTGATCTTTCATAACTAGGTTCAGTAAAGCAGGTTTAATCTCATAAGAAGGTGCTGAAGTGGCAGGTGTAGCAATAGGCATGCAGATAAAGTCACTGTTGTTATGACTAGTGAAGTCACACAACTTGGTGTTCTCGGTGGAACCCATAGTAGCAGCAAGCAAGATAACTATTTTTGTGATTTTTGGTAAGGGACACTAAAGCAAAAACTGAAAGGTAAACTAACAAGACTAAAAAGCAAAGATAAAAGATAGCGTGCAACTCCCCTATCTTGAAGAGTGGAGTCCCCGGCAACGGCGCCAGAAACTTTGCTTGATGGCTTCTCGCCCCTCATTGGTTACCCCAAGTGGAAGGTTGAGATGTAACATAGCAGCAAATTTCCCTTGGCAAAGATACCAAGGATCTAATCCTGTGAGACTCCGAGGGTCGACAAAAGGTGTCAACGGCGCCAGAAACTTAGCGGTTGACAGGACCTGCACACAGATACAAATAACTTTGCTCCCAACGAGTACAGAGAGGTTGTCAATCCCTCCGGCCTTGTTGTTTACAAAGGATCAAACACAAGAGATAATAATGATAGGTATGACTGCAACTAGGAAATAAGAACATGAAGTAAATAGCGGGTGTGATCAGTGGTGGTAATATGGACCGGGGTCCCATGATGTTCACTAGTGATGTCTCTCTCCCAAAAGACGATAAAACAACAAAGCGAGGTAAACAAATTACAGCTGGGCAATTGACAGGATTATGTGCGCAAACCAATGCTAACTATGCTGCAAAGAAAGGTAGAGGCTCAAAATCATGGGCGGTATGCCAAGGCAAGTAGACCGAAATCCATCTGCATCTACTACCAATCATCCACCTTGATATATCTATCCAGAACATCTCGCTGGCATTAAGTTGCGAATCCCACCCAAAGTGTAAACTCAAAGCAACAGACAACTGCATTAAAAGAACTTTGCGTAGGGTAAACAATCCTTGCACCCGCAAGTACAAGCACCGTTGTTTTCCCCCTTGTGGCAACAGCACATCCCCTAGACTCATGTTTCTGTCACTCAAGCTAGTCATCAGGGGGCATGAACCCACAATCAAGCATAACGCTCCCTCTTGGAGTTACTACCTACTACTTGGCCAAAGCAATAAACAGCAATGGAGAACATGCAAGAATTACTCAAGAACATAAATATAAAAGAGTTGAATCAAATATATTACTCACACACAATCTGAACATAATCTCATAATCCATCGGATCCCAGCAAACTCAGCAGAGCAACAACATAAAGATTACATATGTGCCTCGATCATGTACGGCAGCTCACGAGGTCTAAACTATGAAGAACAAAGAGGGGAGGAGAACATCACATAGCTACTGATCATGGACCCATGGTCCAAGGTGGACTACTAATGACTCATCCGGGAAGCGTCCATGGTGGTGGAGAAGCTCCCGGTGGTGGTTCTCCCCTCCGGCAGGGTGCCGGGAAGAGTTCTCCTGATGCTCCCGATCTTGGAAGCGCGGCAGCGGCGGAACAGAGGCGATATCGCGAAAAAGGGTTCCGTCGTCGAGGGTTTCGGGACACGAGGAATATATATGCGAAGGGGGGTCACCAGAGGCGGAGCCGGGGCCCCAGGCGCCCCCCTGGCGCGGCCAGGGGTGGGGCCGCGCCAGGTGGCCGCCTGGGCCACCCCTGGCTCCCCTCTGGCCCCACTTTGGTTTTTCTCGAAGCTTCCTCTACGCTGATTTTTCCTGTATTCTTCCCGGAATTTTTGGAGCACTTTTAATATGGGGGAAACCTGAAATAGAAAAACAGCAGAAAACTAGAACTGGCACTGTGGTGCACTGAGTTAATAGGTTAGTCCAAATATGATCAAAAGTGTATGGAAGTGCATAAATATCATAGCAATATCACACAAAAGAAGCATGGAGCAAGCAGAAATTATAGATACGTTTTGGACGTATCAGCGCTCGAGGGGGAGGAAGGGGAGGATGGGGAGAGGGAGGCTGCGGGGGCGCGTGGGCGGCTGCGGTGTGGTGGAGGAAGGGACGGAGGTCGGGGTGGCGGCGTCGGGGCAGCGCGAGGAGAGGGACAAAATGGGATCTAGCGAGCGACGGCGAGGGAGAGAGGCCTGAGATATGGATGGGGGCAGAATACTATTGGCACACCTCCCCTCGTGCGCCATAATTACATCTATTCTAATGGCGCACCTCCCCCGTGGTGCGCCATTAGTATTTTTTTTTATTTCTCTTCGAGCCCACAGGTTTTCTTCCACCAAACTCTATCTACATCAAACCCCATCTACTAGATCGACTGGTCAGCATGCAGCGCACACACCAGGAGGTCCTGGGTTCGATTCCCAGCCTCCCCAATTTTTATATGCATTTTTTTCCTTTGCACATATCTTTTTATCCATGCATCCAAATATAACATGTCACATATGCTAGATGCTGAGAATATCATGTAGAAAAGTAAAATGCAGTTTGTTGGCATGTTAGCAACATTTTAAATGTTGTTTGATATTTATTTGTGTTTAAATATGTTCAAACTTGTTTAAATCATAACTAAATATCCATAGCCCGAAATTTGACAAACTTTATATGCTTTTGGGAGTAACATATAACCAAGCACAACTAGTCTTTTTTTGGATTTTTAGTTGTATTCATTTGTGAATTGGTAAAACATTTATGAATATGAAAAAATATCATCAAATTTGAAAAAATATTCATGAATTCAAAAAATGCCCATGAAAAAACATTTATGAATATGTCGAAATACAATCGAGAAATGAAGGCTACAATTTAAATATAATCAATCTTAGCTAGCTATCTGTTCACAATCTTCTTGCCCTTCTTTTTCGCAAATGGAGTTCTTCTCTTGAACGGGCGTCCTTTAGGTTGGGTGATCTTGCTTCTTCTTGTGGTGTATGGCACTTCATCGTCGTCGTCATGTTCCATATTCGGGTCGCCGTACTTGTCGAAGTCTTGCTCATTGGCGATTCCATCCATTCCGATGATCTTCCTTTTGCCTCTCCTCACGACAACACAATTGGGCTTTGACGAGTCGGTAATGAAGAAGCATTGGTCCACTTGGGAAGCCAGTACCCATGGCTCATTTTTCTCGGTGACGTTTGCGCGTGCGGCCTTGGATTTGGCTTCGGGTATAACCATGGTGGTGAAATACTGGTCTTCTTTTAGGACGCTGTTGGCCCATCTGACACGGAACATCGGGACCTTCTCTCCAGCATAACTCAGCTCCCAGATCTCTTCAATCCTTCCATAGTATCTGTCCTTGTCGTAACCGGTGTAGGATTCCATCGTTACCCCAGAGTTCTGATAACCATCGCTCTTCATGTCCTTGTCCTCGGTGTAGAACGTGTACCCGTTGATATCGTATGCCTCATAGGTCATCAGGTTGTGCTCGGCGCCCTGTGACAAGGCGAATATGAGATTTTCTTTTGCGAAAGAATTCTCATAGGGAAATATTCTTTCTCTGCGGCGGCCCACGTATTAGCATACTCATGTGAATGTACTTCCTCTTCATGCACAACCAGGGGGAAGGTTGTACATCCACACAGACACATGCCAGGTGCTATGTGTGCTTCTCTGGCTACCAAACGGATTGACTCCATCGATGCTCGCGCCCAGCACGATGTTCCTTGGATCGTTCCCAAATTATAGGTCTTCGAAGTTCAACGCTTGCCACTAGCTCGCATCCTTAGGGTGAGTTAGCATCTTGTCTTTTTTATTTAGCTCCGGATCATTTCCGTCATCTTCTCGCTTCTTCTCCTCCCTATCCGCGTGCCAACGTAGGAGCTTTGCTACCTTAGGGTCCGCAAAATACCGCTGCAAACGAGGAGTGATCGGAATGTACCACACCACTTTTCGAGGAGCTTTCTTCCACTTCTTGTATCGAGTGACGCCGCACACCGGACATATGGTAGACTCCGCGTGCTCGTCCCGATAAATGATCCAATTGTTTATGCACACATGGTATTTCACGTGCGGTAAATCCAGAGGACGCAAGATTTTATTTGCCTCCACGAAACTGGTCGGGCACTTGTTCCCCTTGGGAAGACGTTCGTGCCAGAATGACATGTTCTCATCGAAGCATGCTTCGGTCATTTCGTGTTTTACCTTCATCTCCAGAGCCATGAGCATTACTTTTAGGTAGAGTAAAACAATATTCTAGAACTAAGAAAAAATTTGGCATGACTTTCCCTAAAAATAGGACAAAAAATAATGCGTAGTGCCAAAATTCTCGCCGAAACGGAAATGAATCAACATTTCGGCAAAATATTGGCAACTATCGCATTTCAAATACCGGTACCTGCAAACACAAACATATATGCAACACCACAAACATACATGTGCACGGTTGTTGGAGCTCGAGGGAGAAAAAATGATCTACAACATAAAGATAGCTTTCCCCCCTTACTTACCTATCAAAAAAAAAGGTAATTTAACCACTTAATTTTGATGAATCTATGGTGGAAATGAGGTGAGGAGGAGGAGGCAGCCGACACAAGCTTGGAGGAGGAGGTGGAGATAATGAAGTGGGGAAAGTGAGTGTGTAGGTGTGGCTGTCAAAAATATCTAGCTGGTCCAACTTTACTAATGGCGCACCAGTCATCAATGCGCTATTAGTAACCAGTGTTACTAATGGTGCATTGATGGCTAGTGCGCCATTAGTAGTTTTGTAATAAAAAAAATTAGTACTAGCGCACTGAGTTGGAGGTGCGCCGCACTATGCCACCATGCGCCATTAGTATGTATGTAAAAAAAAAGAAGTTGTTACTAATGGTGCACCAAATATCTGGTGCGCCATTAGTATTTATACACTAATGGCGCATCGACACATGGTGCGCCATTAGTATATACTACTGGCGCACCACATGACTGGTACGCCGTTAGTGGCCATATCATCTATAGCCATTTTTCTAGTTGGGCTCACCTCATCAAAACAGCGTGAGAAATATATATATACTCCTATAAAAGACTCAGTTGGTGATGGTGGTGTGTCTGTCATCCATCGTTTCTGACCATTAGATCTGCATCTAACGGCCTTGAGGTAAGTTGTGGCATTTTTGCAACAATAGCCCACTTCTATGCTCCAATTTGCAGAAAACCCCTTATTATCTTGAAAGCAACCACATCCCTCCCTCACCTAATCAAAATAGCCCGAGAAATATATATATACTCCTATAAAAGACTCAGTAGGTGATGGTGGTGTGTCTGCCATCCGTCGTTTCTGACCATTAGATCTGCATCTAACGGCCGTGAGGTAAGTTGTGGCATTTTTGCAACAATAGCCCACTTCTCTGCTCCAATTTGCAGAAAACCCCTTATTATCTTGAAAGCAACCACATCCCTCCCTCACCTCATCAAAAGAGCCTGAGAAATATATATATACTCCTATAAAAGACTCAGTAGGTGATGGTGGTGTGTCTGCCATCCGTCGTATCTGACCATTAGATCTGCATCTAACGGCTGTGAGGTAAGTTGTGGCATTTTTAAAATAATAGCCCACCTCTCTGCTCCAATTTGTAGAAACCCCTTATTATCTTGAATGCAAACACATTTGTCCCTCAACTCATCAAAACAGAGTGAGAAATATATATATATACTCCTATAAAAGACTCAGTTGGTGATGGTAGTGTGTCTGCCATCCGTTGTTTCTGACCATTAGATCTGCATCTAACGGCCGTGAGGTAAGTTGTGTCATTTTTGCAATAATAGCCCACTTCTCTGCTCCAATTTGCAGAAAACCCCTTATTATCTTGAAAGCAACCACATCCCTCCCTCACCTCATCAAAACAGCATGAGAAATATATATATATACTCCTATAAAAGACTCAGTAGGTGATGGTGGTGTGTCTGCCATCCGTCCTTTCTGACCATTAGATCTGCATCTAACCTGTCGGTGTACTAAGATAGGGGTACCTTAGTATCCCGACTTGTGCACGGGCAGTAGCAGCGTCCCGTGGTCGGGCCCGCCACGCGCCTGCCAAGGCCCGCTCTGGGTCCTTTAAGACCATTCATGAACAAAGTATTCAAGCTAAGAAACAAGGCCCCGGCAAGAGGAGCTTGCCGGGAAGGCTGCTCCAGGCTCAAGATTATCCCTTCAGTACAAGTCCCTGGCAAGAGGAGCTTGCCAGGAAGGCTAAAGAACAGCATTTCAGAAGACATGCCGTGGCGCATCGCGTGCCCCGCCAAGACCCGGAGAGCGGCAAGTTCCCGTGCCCGGCAAGGTAGCGACCCCGGCAAGGTGCTTGCCGGGGGAAGCTTCCACTGTGTGCCTGCGCTCCAGCTCACCTGGCCACGCGTCGCCCTGGGGCCCTTCCTGGGGCACGTGGCGGATGGCTGTGTAGCTTGGGGTACACGGTGGCAAGCCACGATGACGAGGCCTCCGTCGCGGCGAACGGAGACGCCCGGACGGACGCTTTTTACACTGTTTTGGGGCGACGGCGACGGGCATTCAATGCCTTTGTCCCCCACCGTCTGGGTTAGGTATAGACCACTGTGCATGCAATGTGCATGCACTGTTGCAACTACCAACGATTTTACGCTTTTACCCTCGAATACATTGACGCCTTTCTGTGACCCCTTTGAGCTATTAAAGGAGGCCCATACACAACGTAGAGGGGGTTCGATTCCTGATCAACGACCACTCCCACGCTTGGTGTAGCTAGTACTATAGATCGTCAAGCTCCCGAACCAAGAACTTAATAAAACCAAGGCAGGAGTAGGGTTTTACGCATCCGTGCGGCCCGAACCTGGGTAAACTGTCCGCGTGTGCCCCTCGATCTGCTCTTTGTGCTCCCTCCGCTCCCTTGCCGTACCGTAAAAGGGGCTCCGGTCCCATAGGTGTTCGTGGGCGATCAGTTTCCCCGACATCTTTGGCGTGCCAGGTAGGGGGCATCGAGGTTGTACGAACCTGATCCAGCGTTCACGCGGGCGCAATCTTCAGCAGCTTCATCAACCTCATCAACTGCATCGACATGCCGCCGAAGAAGAAAGCTTCGGAGGTAGGAGGCCCGTCCGCGTCGATCCCACCACCACCAGAACCAACGGTTGGTGGGGTAGACGCTGGCGGAAGGGTGGACGCCGGCGAGCAAACTCACGACGCCGCCAAGTCCAAGGACAAGACGGACGACCGAGCCCACTCCAAGACCTCGGTGTCCGTGCACGCACCGCGCCCCTCTCAGGAGGTGCCGGACCAGCAGCGGCGTGGTACCCAGGGTACCATACGCTTGCTGGGACGTGGCCAAGCCGGCGGGTCGCAGGATGCTCAAGGCCAACGCGTCGGTACGAGCAAGGCGCGGTCGCCGGGGCGAGACCCTGCTCCTTCTAACGCTGTTAGAAGTCCGAGCATATCTCGCTCCTCGCACCGCTCGCCACCGCTTCCCTCCTCTCCAGCAGAAGCTCTAGCCAGAGCTCAGCTGATCCTCGACTTCCCTCCAGCGGCGGACAAGGCCGAAGACTGGAGGGCTACAATCCAGAGCCTCATCGCCTTCGCCAACAACGACACGCCGCAGCAGCCGGCAACATCACGGCCGCGGCAAGTCAGTCAAGCAAAGGCTGATGGAGACAAGACCGCCGGGGGTGCAACTACCGTGCACTCCCCGCCGCAGAAGCAGAAGTCACCGACTCGCCGGATCAATGTCGACGACCACTCCACGGCGTCGTCGGATCCGCGGGCTCGCCGTGACCAGCGCCAAGTTCTCGACGACAGGCGACAAGATGACGCTCGAACCCGCGTCTAGCGTCGAAGAGAAGCACCACGACAGTCCGACCAATGCGCTGGGACCGCTGTCGACATGCACGCGCCCGGTGAACCAGGCGACTTGCCGTACGCGGCAGGTTGCCCTGCGTTCACCCGTGAGCTGCGGCAAGTCCAGTGGCCCAGCATGAAGAACTTCAAGCCCGACGTACCTGAGAAGTACGACGGCAAGACCCATCCCTCGGAGTTCCTCAACATCTACACCATTGCGGTGCAGGCTGCCGGGGGACGCGACGAGAAGATCCTAGCAAACTACTTCCTGCTTGTGCTCAAGCCCAATGTCAGATCTTGCCTCATGCACTTGCCGGAGAACTCCATCTCTTCTTGGGCAGACTTGTGCCACCAGTTTGTCGGCGCCTTCACGGGCGGCCACAAACCCCACGGCCAGGAGAGCGATCTCCACATTCTTGCCCAGAAGGAGGGAGAGTCCCTGCGAAAGTACATCCAGAGGTTCAGCCGCGTTCAACACAACATCCCGGATGTCCACCCTGCCGCGGTTATCAGCGCGTTCCACCAGAACATGCGTAACCGCCGGATGAGGGAGGAGATGGCGATGACCAAGATCCGGGACGTCAGCGAGCTTTACGCTCTGGCTGACAAGTGCGCGCGCGCTGAAGAAGGGAGGAGACTCCCCGGAGAGGATACTGGAGCAGGAGGAACGGACAGCAAGGATGCTGCCCCGGCAAGGAAAGGCCGGCGGCGGAACAAGAAGAAGAGGAACAAGGAAGTACCGGCTGTGGAGAAGTCCGGCAAGGAGGCTGCCGACAAGAAAACTCAGGCTGGTGGCTCCGGGAAGGAGCCTGCCGCTGTAACCGCCGCCGACAAGCAGGACGGCTCCGACAAGCAGTACTGCAAGATTCACCGCACCAAGGGCCACGATCTCCAGAACTGCAAGAGGGTCGAATACCTTGTGGAGCAGCAGAAGGCTGAATACGAGCGATGCAACAAGGAGAAGGCCCAGGGAGGCGGGGGAGAGTCCGGCAAGAAGCGGCCATTCAATGGCCGGGGAGGACGCCGCGGCAAGGCCAAGCAGCGGCAAGGAGACAGACCTACCCGCGGCCGCGACAATGATGAAGACGAAGACGACGACGAGGACATGGATGACGGAGACACCAGCGAGCAGGAGTTCCAGAAGGCCACAGAAGTTCTGTGCGTCGATGGAGGTGCCTCTCTGCACACATCCCACCGCCAACTCAAGCAATGGGTGCGGGAGGTGAATGCAGCTGAGCCACCCGTCGAGTCGCGCAAGCTGCTGAAGTGGTCCAGCACGCCCATCATCTTCGACCATGAGGACCACCCTGACCGCACAACCGCGGTCGGGTGCTTGCCCATGTTGGTTTCACCAACTATCCGCAACCTCAAGGTCACCAAGATGTTGGTTGACGGCGGGGCTGGCCTGAACTTGATCTCCTCTGCTGTGATCCGGAAGCTGCAGATCCCCGACAGCGAGCTCGAGGAGACCGGGACATTCCAAGGAATCAACCCGGGAAGGAGCAAGCCGAAGGGGAAGATCACACTACCGGTGACCTTTGGCGGGGAGCTAAACTTCAGGACTGAGAGGATCACCTTCGACGTCGCCGATATCCCATTGCCATACAATGGGATACTTGGCCGTCCTGCGCTCGCCAAGGTCATGGCAGCCTCTCACTATGCATATAACATGCTCAAGATGCCAGGGTCAATAAGTGTCATCTCTGTCCCCGGCGACAAGAAGGACGCGCTTATTTGCGCCGACAAGATCTACCGGGACGCAGCAGCCGCAGCAGACAGCAAGACACTTGCCGCCGAAGCTCCCGGTTGGAAGACCAGGACCAAGTCCGGCAAGAGCTCTGGGGCCCACTCCGGCAAACGCACCTCTTTGGAGTGCTACGCTGCCGTCGAGGACGCACCATCGAGCTCCACCGGCAAGTGCAAGAAAGGAATGGCAGCTCCACATGCAACCAAGAAGGTGTCCGCCAAGGAGGACGACACTGGTGGTACTTTCACCATCAGTGCTACGCTCGACCCCAAATAGGAAAGCGCGCTCGTTGCCTACCTGCGGGCGAATGTCGATGTGTTTGCATGGCAACCGTCTGACATCCCCGGCGTTCCCAGGAAGGTAATTGAGCACGAGCTTGCCGTTTGTCCTCACGCGCGGCCCGTCAAGCAGAAGGTCAGGAAGCAAGCAGTGGAGCGCCAAGAGTTTATAGCCGAGGAGATCCAGAAGTTGGAAGCAGCAGGCCTTGTTAGAGGTGTACTCCATCCCACGTGGCTGGCCAATCCAGTTGTCGTGCGTAAGGCTAACGGGAAGTGGAGACTTTGTATAGACTTCACTGATGTGAATAAAGCTTGTCCTAAGGATCCATTTCCCTTGCCGCGCATCGACCAGATTGTTGACTCCACAGCTGGGTGTGAGTTGCTTTCGTTTCTTGATGCATACTCTGGATACCACCAAATATTCATGGCTGAGGAAGATGAAGAGAAGACCGCATTCATCACTCCATGTGGCACCTATTGCTTCATACGCATGCCCTTCGGATTGAAGAATGCGGGCTCAACTTTTGCAAGGGTAGTCCACACTGCTTTTGAGCCACAGATACACAGAAATGTAGAGGCCTACATGGATGATATAGTGGTCAAGAGCAAGGACAAAGATACCCTGATTCAAGATCTGGATGAGACTTTTGCAAATCTGCGCAGGATACGACTCAAGCTGAACCCCGAGAAGTGCGTCTTCGGAGTCCCCTCCGGCAAGCTTCTCGGGTTCTTTGTGTCCCAGAGGGGGATTGAAGCCAATCCCGACAAGATCAATGCCATCGAACAGAGCGAAGCCCTGAAGCGCGTCAAGGATGTACGGAGACTTGCTGGTTGTGTGGCTGCCCTCAGCAGGTTCATTTCAAAGTCTGCAGAGCGCGCCCTGCCCTTTTTCAAAATCTTGAAAAAGGCAGGTCCTATGAAATGGACTCCGGAAGCGGAGGCAGCGCTGCAAGACTGGAAAGTATACCTGTCCTCCACTCCTATACTTGTCGCACCTAAGCCGCAAGAGAAGTTGCTGCTATACTTAGCAGCAACCAACCAAGTGGTTAGTGCTGCGTTGGTAGCGGAAAGGGAGGCAGAGGAAGAGCCCACAGCCCCGGCAAGCACATCCAGCGACAAGCAGGGGACTTCCCCGACAAGCTCTGGCCCCGACAAGGACGAGTCTGCGCAGATGCAAGAAGAAGTGCGAAAGAAGACGGTGCAGCGCCCAGTTTATTTTGTAAGTTCCCTCTTGCAGGGGGCTAGATCAAGATACTCTGGAGTGCAGAAGCTACTTTTCGGCCTCCTCATGGCCTCGAGAAAGCTGCGCCACTACTTCCAAGCACATGAGATAACGGTGGTCACTCTCTTTCCGCTGAAGAGGATATTGCAAAATCTAGAAGCAACAAGCAGGATTGTCGAGTGGGCACTGGAACTGTCAAGCTTTGGTCTTTAGTTCGAGAGCACTTCAACTATACAGAGCAGAGCTTTGGCAGAGTTCATAGCGGAATGGACGCCAACACCAGACGAAGAAGTTCCAGAGACAAACATCTCCGCCAAGGAAACAAGCAAAGAATGGGTAATGTACTTCGATGGTGCCTTCTCGCTGCAAGGCGCCGGTGCTGGTGTGTTACTCGTAGCGCCCACCGGGGAGCACCTCAAGTACGTTGTCCAAATGCACTTTCCCAAGGAGCAAGCGACAAACAATACTGCAGAGTATGAAGGTTTGCTTGCCGGCCTCAGAATTGCAGCCGAACTTGGGATCAAGAAGCTGATTGTGCGGGGAGATTCACAGTTGGTGGTCCGACAAGTAAACAAGAGTTACCAGAGTCCTCTGATGGAAGCTTATGTCGATGAAGTGAGGAAGCTTGAAGAACACTTTGAAGGCCTGCAGATGGAGCACGTTCCAAGAGCTCAGAATGATATCGTAGATGGCCTCTCAAAGTGTGCTGCATTGAAGCTGCCTGTGGAACCAGGAACCTTCGTGCTCAAGCTAACTCAACCATCCGTTACACCATCAGTTGGGCAAAGCAAGAAGAGGAAGTTGGTCTCCGGCGACTACTTGCTGGCGGACCTTCCCGAAGCCGCCGCCAAGGTTCCCAAGATCAACGACCAAGTTGCTGAGGAACAGTCTGCTCGTGCGGACTCTAGGGTCCGTGCAGTTGAAGCAGGCGTTCCCGACATGTCTTGCCCCGGCGAGCTTGCTGGGGGACGTCAAGCTCCGGCAGAGCCACAAGTCTTTGTCGTAGAAGCTGACGTTCCCACAGCAGCACTGATGCCTTTAGTCCTTGTTGTTGAGCCTCAAGCGCCACCATGGGCGCAACAAATTGTCCATTTCCTTCAAACTGGAGAACTTCCCGAAGAACCAGAAGAGATAGAGAGGATAACCAGGCAGTCAAGTATGTACCAGTTCGTCGGCAATGAACTGTACAGAAGAAGACTCAATGGCGTCAGACTGAAATGCATTTCCCGGGAAGATGGACAGAAGCTGTTGGCAGAGATACACGCAGGCATATGTGGACACCACATTGGCGCAAGGGCACTTGCCGGGAAGGCGTTCCGGCAAGGTTTCTTTTGGCCAGAAGCCCTCCAAGATGCAACTGCACAAGTAACCAAGTGTGAAGCGTACCAGTTCCATGCGAAGCAAATACACCAGCCAGGTCAAGCTCTCCAGACAATCCCTTTGTCCTGGCCCTTCTTGGTCTGGGGGCTCGACATCCTCGGCCCCTTTCCCCGCGCTGTCGGGGGCTTTGAGTACTTGTACGTTGCTATCGACAAGTTCACAAAGTGGCCAGAAGTGGAACTAGTGAGAAAGGTGACCGCACAATCAGCAGTCAGGTTCTTCACATCGATCGTTTGCCGTTTCGGAATCCCTAACAGGATCTTCACCGACAACGACACACAGTTCACAAGTCGCACCTTCATGCAGTATGTCCAGGACCTTGGCGCCAAGGTCTGCTTCGCTTCTGTTGCTCACCCAAGAAGCAATGGTCAAGTGGAGAAGGCAAATGCTGAAGTGCTACGCGGACTCAAGACAAGAACCTTTGACAGGCTGCACAAGTGCGGAAGGAACTGGATCGAGGAGTTGCCGGCGGCTCTTTGGTCAATCAGAACGACACCAAATCGAGCCACCGGACAGACACCCTTTGCTCTTGTCTATGGAGCAGAGGCAGATCTCCCCACGGAACTCGTATACGGGTCTCCTCGAGTGCTCGCTTACGATGAGCTTGAGCAAGAGCAGCGGCGGCAAGATGATGCATTGCTCCTCAAGGAGGACCGTCTCCAGGCTGCTGTATGAGCTGCTCGATACCAGCAAGCTTTGCGTCGCTATCATAGCCGCAAAGTCAAGGCCAGGAGTCTCAAGGATGGCGACCTTGTTCTTCGGCGCGTTCAGTCCGCCAAGAACTCCAACAAGTTGACGCCGAAGTGGGAAGGCCCTTATCGGGTGAGACAAGTCACAAGGCCCGGCGCAATCCGCCTTGAGACCGAAAAAGGCTTACCGGTGAGCAACTCCTGGAACATTGAGCATCTTCGCAAGTTTCACCCATGAGGCGCGGTTGCCGTGACCCGCTCCGGCAACCACCTTTTGTACAAGTCTTGCCGCTGTTGCATGTAAACCTTTGTACAAAGCCGGGCGCAGACCCCGCGCATCATCAAAACTTTTGTGCTTTGCACGGCTTGTCATTTCATGCATTCTTGTTTTCATTGCATGTATTATCTGACACTTTGCGCAGCACACGATCCCGGTAAGCAATCACAAGCCGCAAGGCTCCATATCTATGTTTCTTCCCCTCTTCCCTTTTTCTCTCGAACAGAAGAAGTGTTCCTCGCACACAAGTTTGCCGGGGGGGAAGGAGACTGTGGTATGGACCAAGTGCTGTTCAAGGAAGGAGAGCCTTGCCGGAAAGCAAACAGAACACAAAAGCTAAGTTGCCAAAGTTTGAGCATTCAAAATTTTAAAATTCTTACTTATCTTCCTTGAACATCCACACTTTGTATGGAAAACCTGTGCGCGGAGGAACCTACCCGTGGCTAGCCGCGCCCTTACTTTGTTTCGAGCACGCTCAACGGCTTAAGTGAGCTGCGACAAGTGTCGCACCCTTATTTCGTTTTCGAGTTCGCTCAACAACCTAAGTGTGCTGCGACTAGCTGCGGCAAGGTTTCTTGCCGACAAGGGCATTGCTAGCAGGCCGCTGAAGTCCCGCACTCAGCGCTCGCGGCAAGGGTCCCTTTGCCGGCAAGCCCCCTAAAAGCGTAGGGTGAGAAGCATACAAAGTAAAGGGATCAAGCAAGGAAGATAACACTGCATTAACTATCCAAAATAAAGTTATATTACAAGATAACTTGCCGCTGTTCTAACAAACTACTGTCCATGACTTGATCAGCAGCGGCAAGGGAAGCAGAAAGAAGGAAGCCTAGTCTACGCGGTCTCCGTCAACCCTCCTGATCTTGCCCACCTTGGCCACGATGTGGGCGACTTGTGCCTTCAACGCTTCCTGGTCAGCTTCGGGCGGCAAGGTCCGGAGGACGTTCTCAAGGTTAATCCCGGGGTTGCGGTAGACAATCTTCGTCAACACCCGCTCCATAGTACCCATGCAAAGCCGGCGTGCCTCGTTGGCCAACTTCGTGGGGACCTTCTCCCGTAGCTGCGCGAGGGCCGGCGCCACTCCTCTGAAGAACAAACTCAGCTTGGCGGAGTGGGGGAGGCTCTCGTCGGGGGAGTACACGAGGTGCTCCGTCCTCAGCGCCACCATCTCCTTGTCGATGTGGACGGCGGAGGCGACGAGCTCCTAGGTCCACTGCTCCACCGTCCGCTAGAAATTGTTCTGCGTAAGGGCGGCGCTCTCCAGCAGCGCCCTCTCAGCCCGGAGATCTTCCTTCAACTTGGACTCCCTGTTCCGGGCCCCATCAAGTGAATCGGTGAGGGTGGACACCTTCAGCTCCAAGTCTGCGATGGAATCATTGGCGTCGTTGAGCTCCTTGACCTTGTCGGAGAGGCGGACCTGCAGCTCCGAGTGGCTGTGGGCGTCCTTCTCCCTTTCAAGTTTGAGCGCGGCAACCTTCTCCTCGCTCGTCTTCAGGTTGAGCTCCAACTGCGCCACCCTCGCCTCCAGGTCCCTCTTGGCGGTCTCTGTGGCAGCGGTGGCGTCCCTTGCCTCCTGCATAGCCCCGCCAATGGACTGCTCGTGCGCGGTAAGGTCGTCCTCGTGGCTATCGAGGTCGACCTTCCGCTGGTTCAGCACTCCCTCCCGCCGAGCCAGATCATCAGCGGGCAATCGCTGCTGCTCCTCGACCTCGGCCTTCTCGAGGATGAACGCTTGGTGCGCTTCGGCAAGCTCTTCGCGCTCCTCCGCCAAATTTTGGAGGGCCGCTTGGTTGGCGGCGCGGAGCTCCGCGGCGCGCTTCTCCAAGTCGACGCCGGCCTTGGCGGCCAGAGCCTCTCGGGACTCCAGCTTGGCCTACCTGGCGCGGTACAAGGCCAGGAGCCGACGCAGGAGCTGCTCCTCTTCGGGCTCGCTGCTGCTCCCGGGCGCGTCGACGAGCCTCAGCCCGGCGGAGGCGAGGACTTCTCCATCGAAGCTCTCCCCCTCCGCGGGTGCCCTTGATGAGGACTCCCACGGGACTTGGATGAAGACCCCGTTGGCGGCCTCCAAATAGACCCCCGACCCGGTCGCAGCAGCAGGAGGGTCGGCGGCCGGCGTAGCGTCCGGCGCTCCTGCGGCCTCAGGGCCGGCAGTGCGGTCGCCGGTCCCTTCCCCAGCTGCCGCGTAAGCGGCCGGGGCGGTCTCCTCGGCGGCTGGTTCTTCAGCACCGGACGTCCCTTCAGCGGTGGTGGCATCGCCGGCATCACCGCGCACGTCCTCCTCGGCGATGGCCTCTGTCTCCATCGGTTCCGGGGCGGGCGGATCTGACAGAAGAAGAAGAAAGGAAGAATCGTCAAGCAAATATCCAAAAAGAAGAATTCAAGAAGAAGGAAAGTACAAGGGTTACCTGCGCGGGCCTCGTCCTCCACGGGGTTCCTGGCCGGGGAGTTCGCCCTAGGTGGCATAGTAGAGGCCCCAGCCGGCGGAGGGCCGCTGGCGCCATCCCTTGGCGGGGTGCCCTCCCTTGTCGGAGTGCTCGCCCTTGGCGGGGTACTCGCCCTTGGCGGCGTACCCGCCCTTGGCGGAGCGCTCTCCCTCGCCGGGGAGCTCCTCCTTGGCGGGGAAGGCGGGGCAATCGGCTCGTCGGGAGCAGTCTTTTGACGCTCCTGCGGCTGCGGCTCCACTTCTGCACAAGTCGACAAGCAAACAGAGCATTAGTAAAGATAAGAAGCTCAAGCGCGCCCGTCAAGCAGAAAAATAAACACAAGGTTTACGCTGGGGGCTGCGCTGGGGGCTGCTCTCCGGAGCAGCTGGCTGGTCCGGCAAGCCTGTCGCGGGCGCATCTCCTGCCGCCGTGACGGGCTCGTCATCCTCAAGATCAACCACCGGGATCTTGGCCCTCTTCGCCATCCTCTGGGTCAGGGTCCTAGAATCCAAACAAGATCAGAACCAAGCAAGGGAAATTCAAGACAAAAGCAACAAAAATCAAAAGAAATAGAAGTTGCAAGTGCTTACTCTTCCTCCTCCTCGTCGGAACTTAGGGCGGAGAAGTCGAAGTCCGCCTCGCGCGTCCCGGCGCGAGGAGCTGGAGGAGAAGGCTCCCTCGGGCGCTTGGCGGGCTCCGGAGCCGTGGTCTGAGAAGACC
This sequence comes from Secale cereale, assembly GCA_902687465.1. Classification (NCBI taxonomy): domain Eukaryota; kingdom Viridiplantae; phylum Streptophyta; class Magnoliopsida; order Poales; family Poaceae; genus Secale; species Secale cereale. The sequence goes on from LR738709.1 coordinate 170,257,241, forward strand.
CCGCTCCTATCATCGCCGAAGCCCGAGGAGCAGAAGGAACGCCAGAGCCAGAAGATCCTCCTCCGCTTGACGCTGAGGCGCGGGGCGCCCCCTTGCCGGCCTTGTTCGTCTTGGTAACGCGCGTCGAGCGACGCTGCGGCTGCGGCTGGGGCGCCGGCTGCCTCGCCGTCTCGGCGGTCTTGCGGAGGCGCTTCTTTGGCGGTGGCGGAGGGCTTGGCGGTGGCGGTGAATTATCCGAGGATGAAGAAGCGTCGTCGAGGTTCAGTGACCCGCCCGAGTCTTCGTCGGAATCGCCCGATTCGGCGTCCTCCTCGGCGGGCTCACTGGACTCGGTCCCCTGCCCGGTAGCCTCGCTCCTCCCGGCAGGCTCCCCGGCAGACTCCCCGGCAAGCTCCTCGGGCGCAATCTTCAACAGCTTGAAGATCTCTTCCTCCTCGGCCTGCTCACTGCTTCCGCTGCTTCTGCCTCGTCTACGATGTACCCAAACTCACCCGCGGCCGCAGCTGCGGCAGCCTCCTCCATCCTGTTGGCAATGTATGCCACGTCCCAGTCGGTGGTCGCGCGGGTGAGACCCTTCTTCTCCTCGGGGTTGCGCGGCCGTTCAACCAGGTTGTCGAAGAAGGCTTGTGCAGTTTCTTCAGAAGGCACCAGCCAAGTGGGATCAACCCCGTGGGAGTCGCACTGAGGCATTGCCGCACGGATGGCACTAAGGGCAGAGTTGTTGCATAGTGGAACTACTCCGTTCGACGGGGTGAACCACTCCTTGTGCTTGGGGTCATGCTTAAACAGCGAGCGGACCATTCCCTTGAGCTCCAAGACGGTGAAGTTGTAATTCAGTCCGGGGCGCAGCCTCATGCGGTCTGCCGCATTGCCGAACTCCCAAGCATGCCTTTTCCTGTCCTTCAAGGGGGCAATGCGGCAGCGAAGGAAATCAGCCCCAAGTTCGCCTACAGTAAGGTTGGCGGCCCGGAGGCGAAGGATCCTAGTAAGGGCAATCTTCAACTTCTCATCCTCCGGGGCCAAGTCACTCCAATCCTTGCCGCGCACTATCGCAGCTTGGCGCGGCGAGGTAAACTGCTGGGGTTCCTCTTCCATAACCCAGCACCAGTCAGCCCTCCATTCATCCAACTTGCCGCGGAGCTCTCCAATCAAGTACGCCTCCTTCTTGTTCAGCCTAAAGATCCAGGAGATGCCACCGGAGAGCGGAGATCCAGACTCTACTCTAGGTGTGAAGAAGTGGCGGAAGAGAGCTACGTTGGGATGGACCCCGACAAAGTTTTCGCACAGATGTGCGAAAACGGCCATAGTGAGGACATCATTCGGGGTGAAGTCTAGGAGGTGGAATCCGTATGTGTTCATCACGTCGCAGAAAAACTCAGAGTACGGAGGAAAAAGACCATAGTGGAAGAACAGAGCGAAGAAATGGTAACCTCCCGGATACATGTCGCAAGCTTCGGCGGGGAGGACCCTGGTGCGCGGGTGATCCTTCGTCTCCCTCGCCCAGAACAAGTAATACTTGTCCCTCAGCTCCCTCGCGCCGAGCCTCGGCGGGAAGACCACCATCCTCTTCCGCATCGCCGCCAGCTTCGCCGCCTTCTCGGACTTCGCTTTCTTTGCCTTGTCGCTCTTCGGGGCCATGGCGGGGACGGCGAGGGGGGTCGGCGGCGCTGAGGATGCTGGAGACGGCGGAGGAAGGGTGGAGTTCGACTCTCTGTTGACCTTTGGAGGCGGAGAGCGGCGGGGGTTTCTGGAGATTGAAGATGCAATGAAGCAATGGGGGGAAACTGCCTCTGCTTCCTCTGCTTTTAAGGGGGAAGTGGGGGACGCTCCGCATTTTCCTATTAAAGAAACAGGCCACGATCTCTCCCACGACGCCGGGATCGATGCGTGCCGTTAGGGAGGGACGCGGCGGATACGGAGGGGGATACGGCGCGCCGTGGGCCGCGTGTGCCCGTGCACTGTTTTGGGCCTGGCCCAACAGCGCTCGGCACCGTGTGTGGCCCAGGCCCGGGGGCTCCTGTCGGTGTACTAAGATAGGGGTCCCTTAGTATCCCGACTTGTGCACGGGCAGTGGCAGCGTCCCGTGGTCGGGCCTGCCACGCGCCTGCCAAGGCCCGCTCTGGGTCCTTTAAGACCATTCAAGAACAAAGTATTCAAGCTAAGAAACAAGGCCCCGGCAAGAGGAGCTTGCCGGGAAGCCGCTCCAGGCTCAAGATTATCCCTTCAGTACAAGACCCTGGCAAGAGGAGCTTGCCAGGAAGGCTAAAGAACAGCATTTCAGAAGACATGCCGTGGCGCATCGCGCGCCCCGCCTAGACCCGGAGAGCGGCAAGTTCCCGGGCCCGGCAAGGTAGCGACCCCGGCAAGGTGCTTGCCGGGGGAAGCTTCCACTGTGTGCCTGCGCTCCAGCTCACCTGGCCACGCGTCGCCCTGGGGCCCTTCCTGGGGCACGTGGCGGATTGTTGTGCAGCTTGGGGTACACGGTGGCAAGCCACGATGACGAGGCCTCCGTCGTGGCGAACGGAGACGCCCGGACGGACGCTTTTTACACTGTTTTGGGGCGACAGCGACGGGCATTCAATGCCTTTGTCCCCCACCGTCTGGGTTAGGTGTAGACCACTGTGCATGCACTGTGCATGCACTGTTACAACTACCAATGATTTTACGCTTTTACCCTCGACTACGTTGACGCCTGTCGGTGACCCCTTTGAGCTATAAAAGGAGGCCCATGCACAACGTAGAGGGGGTTCGATTCCTGATCAACGACCACTCCCACGCTCGGTGTAGCTAGTACTGTAGATCTTCAAGCTCCCGAACCAAGAACTTAATACAACCAAGGCAGGAGTCGGGTTTTACGCATCCGTGTGACCCGAACCTGGGTAAACTGCCCGCGTGTGCCCCTCGATCTGCTCTTTGTGCTCCCTCCGCTCCCTTGCCGTACCGTAAAAGGGGCTCCGGTCCCATAGGTGTTCGTGGGCGATCAGTTTCCCCGACATAACGGTTGTGAAGTAAGTTGTGGTATTTTTGCAACAATAGCCCACTTCTCTGCTCCAATTTGTAGAAACCCCCCTATTATCTTTAAAGCAACCACATCCGTCCCTCACCTCATCAAAACAGCTTGAGAAATATATATACACTCCTATAAAAGACTCAGTTGGTGATGGTGGTGTGTCTGCCATCCGAAGTTTCTGACCATTAGATCTGCATCTAACGACCGTGAGGTAAGTAGTGGCATTTTGGCAAAAATAGCCCACTTATCTGCTCCAATTTGTAGAAAACACCTTATTATCTTGAAAGCAACCATATCCCTCCCTCACCTCATCAAAACAGCCTGAGAAATATTTATATATTCCTATAGAAGACTCAGTTGGTGATGGTGGTGTGTCAGCCATCCGTCGTTTCTGACCGTTAGATCTGCATCTAACGGCTGTGAGGTAAGTTGTGGCATTTTTGCAGTAATATCCCACTTCTTTGCTCCAATTTGTAGAAAACCCCTTATTATTTTGAAAGCAACCACATCCCTTCCTCACCTCATCAAAACAGCGTGAGAAATATATATATACTCCTATAAAAGACTCAGTTGGTGATGGTGGTGTGTCTGCCATCCGTCGTTTCTGACAAATAGATCTGCATCTAACGGCTATGAGGTAAGTTGTGGCATTTTTGCAACAATAGCCCATTTCTCTACTCCAATTTGTAGAAAACCCCTTCTTATTTTGAAAGCAACCACATCCCTTCCTCACCACATCAAAACAGCGTGAGAAATATATATATACTCCTATAAAAGACTCAGTTGGTGATGCTCGTGTGTCTGCCGTCCGTTGTTCTGACCATTAGATCT
>LR738709.1:170304164-170362391 GCA_902687465.1 Secale cereale
CAGGCCCTACCTCGTCGGCGCCCCCCAAGCCCTACCTCGTCGGCGGCTCCCCCCAAGTGATACCTCCCCTCCCCTCCCCTCCTTTCCCCTAGGTTTTCTTGCCTCCTCCCACCATGGCTACCTCAGGCGAGCACGACGCTGGTCCGACACCGACGAGCTCCTGGGCTCCTCCCAAGTTCTATCCTCTCGACCTCAGCTTCTAACCCTGCTCCCGATCCACTCTTCGCTGCATCTAGGCTGCCAGAGCGAGCTGCAATTTTAGTAACACTAACGACCTGCAAGAAAAACCAACTAGCAGGTAGCCAATCTTTCTTTCTGATGATTTCTTCAACTGCAAGTTCATTGAATTTACAATGTGATTCACTGGTGGCTGTCAATGTGTAGGTTTTCCAGTTGTACTGATTTTGAAATTGGGTGCCCACATGAATCTAGTGTTCACAATCATTTCATCATTTGACTTGTGTTGAACTTTATTACTTTATGAAGATGCCATCTTATATATTGAGTAGAAAATGCCAAGTGTTGGATAGTGAAGTGAGCAGGCAATGCCATCTTATATATTGAGTAGAAAATTCATGTTGCTCATCTGAATATATTGTCAAGATGCAAGTCAGGTAAACACCGACAAAAAAAAGACAACAAAACAGTAACATTTGCGCAAAAGACAGTTAAGAAGGAAAATTACAATCAAAACCAAAGAATCTCCCAAGGTTGACACTTGTCACACTTGTAGCTTTCAATTGGTTCACCGAACTTTTAGCAAAAATGTTAATACCCTCTACACACATGTTGTTCTTATTCAGTCTGCAAGTTTGCATCACCAAAGCTACAGCAGTTGGGTGGAGCAAGTGTGTGTCTCTCTTATATATTTTGTTGTCTCTCTTATATTTCATAGATAATAAGGCCACGCATACATTTATTTTTTTGTTGTTGAAGGGAATGCAAATCTGGCTCATTTTATTGAGATAATACAGGAGGTGTTTCTCTTATATATGTGTTGTTATTAACAGTGGGTAATTAACCTAATTATTCATTTTTCCTTAGGTTAATATAAAAATGTCCAATGGGCACATATAAATTCCTTTTACCTACTGTCTTGTATATATATTTGAAAATGATTGCTGCTAGATGTTAATTTGCTGGTACTAGCTAGAATTTGGCACTGAAAATCAAAATAAAAAGCTAATTAAGTGTTGGGTAATAGCACTGGTACTAGCTAGCTAAAATATGTGTTGTTATTAACAGTGGGTAATTAACCTAATTAACTGCTGGTACTAGCTAGAATTTGGCACTGAAAAGCAAAAGCTACAATTAACTGCTGGTATTAGACATGCTTGACATTTTATATCAGTTTGTCTGGTTCTTGTTTTGGTAGTAGTAGTTTGCTTTGCTTATCCATGAGTATCAGTCAATTGGTGAACCTGGAGCAGCTTTTTGCTGGGTTTTATCTCCGACCATCGAGTCGTGATGATTTTGCAGGTACCACGAGAGGCCCTTGAGTTTGCTGGAATGTCAATTAACTTCCGTTTCGGCAAATTCGGGTACTCCATATGTCCTATTTTCAGCAAAGGTCATGCTGAAATTTTGTGTGAATTTTAGCATGACTTTGCTAAAAATAGGACATATGGGGTACTTGTGACCAATGCATGGGCCGGTGTATCTTAGTACTTAATTAAGTAGGATCAACTGGCCCTTTATTCTTGCTGCATTAAACCATAGGTGGCAATAGAGCCAAGTGATTAGGCCCAACTTAGAATTCACCTTCCCAGCTTAGCTTTTAGGATGCCTCGGTGTCGACAAACCATTATTTATAAAACCTTCGCTTTTAGGGTGCCTCGGTGTCGATAAAAACCTAAATGATGAAAGTTTAGGCTTTTAGGGTGCCTTGGCGTCGAAAAACCCTAAATGATAAAAGCTTAGCTTTTAGGATGCCTCGGTGTCGACAAACCCTAAATGATGAGACCATGATCTTGTTCCTTGACAATAACCAACTTTTTGACCAAACTTTTTTCCTATTTAGAGAGAAACATGGCCCACAACGATGAGGCCGGCGGTTCGGGCGGCAAGGCATTCCGGGAGCTGTCCCAGGAGATGGAGGAACAACCTCACTTCTATGAGGACGCCGCGAAAGACACCGATCCTGACACCACTGATGGTGCCGCCGAGGATGACCCCACTGATGGTGCCGTCGGGGATGACACCACTAATGGTGCCGCCGAGGATGCCACCACTGATGATGGCGGCGCTTGCACAGATGGCAGCCAACCGAAGAGGCAACGGAAGGACCGGCGCCCGACCGTGCTCAGCACCGTCAAGGAGGAATTTACTGAAGTGGACTACGACGGGAATCCAACGGCGCCCAAACAAATAGTCAAGGGGTACTCGCTTCAGCTCGGGTGCATTCTCCGGAGCACCGTCTCGATCAACACCAAGAACCTATGGCATAAGGACCGAGGGAATTTGCGCAACCTCCTCTTCACGAAGTTGCACGAACGATACAAGTTCCCCGCTGAATTTGAAAACACACGCCTCATAGGGAATAAAGCGAACAATGCCGCCCTCATGAGGATGAGCACGACCCTGTCTACTTGGAGAAGCTCAGTGAAGAGAATGATTGACAAAGGTTTTAGTTATGAGAAGATCAAGGAGAAAAATCTTTCGATCACCGAAGATGACTACAACGAGTTCAAGATCAAGTGCGAGAGCACCGCAACCTCCGAATCAAGTCAGTGGGGGAAAGAAATGCGGGAGTTGAACTTAGGGGAACACACACTCGGTCCCGGCGGTTACAGAGTGGCGGAGCCTATATGGGACAAGGAGGACGCGGAGCGTGCCGAGCAAGGCCTACCGCCCCTCTTCGATAAATACTGTGACAAGCAGACGAGGAACTTTGTCAGGGCCCGGTACAAGAAGGACCCGAAAACAAAGGAGCTTACCACGAATCCAAAGACCAGGGCGCTTGAGCTTGTTCTGGTAAGGAATACACCCCCGCGTAATTAGCTCCATATGGTTGCATTCTAGTTAATGAAGCCAAATTTCTAAATGGTTAGCATTCCTTCCGCATGTGACTGAAATCAGTAGCGCGGGGTCGACTCAGAGCACCCCTTGGGACACCACTCTAAATAGATCGTTTAATGTAATGAAAAAAAGGATAAGCTCAGTAAGCCGTCGTCAGCTGGTCGTGTGGTCGGCAAAGGCTTGTCCACAAAATGGTCGTCATACTATAACGCTGGTGGGCGAAAGGAGAAAAAGACCAGCTCGGAAAGCCAGTCGCGCGAGGTTCAAGAACTCAAGGCACAAGTGGCGCGGATTCCGGAGATTGTCCAAGAGCAAGTGCAACAACAACTGGGATCAACGCTCATCGGCATTATGCCTACCTTGATTCAGGGGCCGACGACGTGGATTGCGGGCGGCCAATTGGGGCCGCCCCCGATTCCCAGCTTCACGGCCAGTAACTCGCAGAATGCGGAGGCAGGGCCATTGGTGTCTCCGGCGGAGGCGCCATTGGTGTCTCCGACGCCGGCACGGGCATTGGAGCTTAATGCACCTGGGCGCCGGCCGGCACCTCTGCAGCAAGCGGCCCCTCCGTCAATTGCACGCCCGCCGTTGGCGGTGCCTCGACATTAGCAGAGCTCGACGCCATCATCACGGTAACTAATTAAGCCTCTCGGCTGAGGACTTCATCTCCTTGCCTTGGACTGGGCATCCCTGGCGCCCTACATGTTTTCGCAGGGCGCCGCTGACGTTCCGTGCACTCTCCTGCACTTCGTGAACAGCGAGTTGGTCAATGTGGCCAAGGGAAAAATCGTTCAACCGGGCAACCCTGTGTTCCACGGTAATCCGATGCCACCCACCTTGTATAGGGTTCAACTGGTTCGGGTGCTGCCAGGCTGCGACGAGTTGTTACCTCCGATTGGACCCGTCGGGGCCGACGAAGAAGATGTGATGACCCTCAGCGCCTGCCTAAGCTGGCCCCTACTTTGGCCGAAGAGCCAGATTCGTTTGGGGCGGGGGACACCACCCCAAAGACAACACCGCCAGTCGTGCCGGCGCAAAGCCATGGCAAGACCGCCGCAACGGTGCCGGACATCGCTATGGCACTGGATCCGAATATGAATATGGTACAGGATCCAAACGAAGACGATGACAATGACGACGATACATTTGCCAACATCGATAAGTACTTTGCTGATCATGGGTACGATGGTAAATTCATGGGGCCTCCTTCTCAAGAACCCAACCCTACAAAAGACGTGTGCGATCTAGCTGGTACCGCGCAGAAACCAAGTTGCAACAGGCGTCGTCTGGCGTTCAGTTCTCAAGAGACGCCTCCAGCTACCGACTTCACCGAGCCTCAGATAGTCGAGGTGCGAAATATGATCAGTCCCAACACACTCAAGAAGGCAGTCTGTGAGCAGAACTCGGTCCCATTACAGGAGAAGAAGAAGGCACGGAAAAGAAAGAGTCACAAGGGTGCGAGCCAGCTGGCACCGAGTACGATCCGTGCTCAGGACGGGCCACCATCACCTAAGGATATAATGAGGAGGGTGCATGTGGCGGGTAGGCCGATGCTACCGAGTAATATGCTTAATGCTGCAACCGGTGCTATGCGGAGTCTGCATGACAGTGTTCTTTCTTTGGAGAAGCGGCATCTCAGAGAGAAGGATGTGGCATACCCGGTTTTCGTGGCCAAGGTGCCAGAGGGCAAGGGCTTTGTGGATAACTCCATCGGGGGTACGGTCATCTTGCGGTTTGATGACATCTTCTCTATGTTTAACCTTCATCCGCTGCACTACACCTTCGTTCGGCTATTTTCGCTGAGTATGGAGATGCGGATCATTAGAGACAAGACCCCAGACATCGTGATAGTCGACCCCTTCTACATGCGTGCCCAGATCTTGGGCAGCGCTGGGGACCGGCAAGTCGCGAGTTCTTACCTCGAAGGTGTCATTCTAGCAAACCGAGATAAGGATATCTTCCTCGTGCCTTACTTTCCCGAGTAAGTCATCCCCTCAACCACCCCGTAACATATGATTTCTTAGATTTCGATCGTTTTTCTTTTAACATTCCGTGTTTTGTGCAGTGACACACATTGCACACTCATCCTCCTAAGCCCGAAATATTCCATGGCCACGTATTTCGACTCGGACCGTCAGTCAAAGGTAGACTACACAAATATCAAGAAAGTTTTTGATGATGTTGTCCCCGGCTATGCCAAATCTGGAGGCACCTTCACTAGGACAGTTCGTAAGTACGGCAAGCACGTGTTCGCCCACAATACGACGTTCTGCTGTGTCAAGCAGCCGCCTGGCGGTCAGAAGGGTGCCTACTACGCCATCCATCACATGCGGGCGATCGTACGGGACCATCATCACCTTCGGCTACCAGATAAACTCAAAGATTGGGCCGCGAGCGTGTCGGCAATCCAGGACGCGGACATCAGACAAGAATTTTTTCGCATCCAGTCGGAGTTTGCGGAAATCATCCATCAAGATGTCCTTCGTACCTCGGGGCAGTTCTACTTCAGAAATCAACCGTCCAACAGTGACATAGACACAATGCTACAAATGCAGGCTGACAACGCCCGCGATTTTATGACTCCCACGATAGACGGCGGCTTCATCCACACTCCGGTCCCTTGAGTCGAGTCGAAAGTAGTGATGCCGTGTCTAGTTCTGAAACATCGATTGGCTCATGTTGTAATTAAACTTTAATGAACTTGTAGTATGTCTCTTTGGTTTCGACAGTTGTTCCACTTAGATGTAATCGATGCTATTAATGTCTTGCTTTTCTCTTCCGATCATTTTGTTACATACTTATATATTGCTTATGTATTGTCTGTGAATTGGTACTAACGTTTCGTTTGGCTAGTGCATAGCGATGCCGTCGTATGTCGTGTACGAGGGTAAGGTTCCCGGAGTCTACGATGACTGGGACGAGTGTCGGAGACAGGTTCACCGTTTCAGCGGTAACAGTTACAAAGGGTACACCACTAGGGCGGAGGCGGAATCTAGATACGCGCGCTATCTAGCGGGAGAGGGGAGGGAGCGTTGGAGGAACCGGATGAAGACGAGTTTCATCGCGATGATGCTCATCGTGATGACCGCAGCTCTCTTCTATGCGATGGTAGTTTAGATGATCGATATCGACTTGTAATGTGAAGACAAACTCGCTACTCGCGGTGTCGAGACTTGTAATATAATGTTCTATCTTTGTTCGGTCTTTTGAATTCGGAGACTAATATGATGAATTGTATTCGGAGACTAACGTGATGAATTGTATTCAGAGACTAATCTTCTATTGTATTCGATGAATCTGCTGTTGCTGTGTGCTGCTGTCTATATTCTGTCCAATAATACATTTTGTAAAGTGTGCAAAAATCAGAAAAGTAAAAAAACACTAATATTCATACTAATGGCGCATCACACCACGGTGCGCCATTAGTATGCCAAAGGAACTAATGGCGCATCACCCAATAGTGCGCCATTAGTATGCCAAAGTTACTAATGGCGCATCACACAAGAGTGCGCCATTAGTATGCCAAAGCACCTGGGTATATATGGCCCCCTGGGAGGCATACTAATGGCGCATCGTGGCCTATACTAATGACGCACCTGTGGTGCGCCATTAGTAAAAAATACTAGTGGCGTGGTACTAATGGCGCACCAGTAGTGCGCCATTAGTAGGCAAAACTGGTGCGCCATTAGTAGGCCTTTTCCTAGTAGTGCCAACAGAGACACATCAATCCTCTTTCTTGCATTATCCTACTCATACTCTGAACAATGCTGATCTTACATTAACAATGCTTGTCCTTTTTGATATGATGCAGTATCCCTACAGTTACTGTCCTTTGTAATCACACCACCTTTGCCAAAAATAGGGAAGCACAACTGGTTCCTCACTCGATCAGACGACGGCAAAATACTTATGATCATTCGGACACATTAGCCAGAAAAGTTATATTACAAAATCCCCACTGTATATAAGCACCATGAAATACGTGAGTATCTGGACAGTGGCTGTTGCGTCTATGAGCAGGATACCGGCTTGTTGGGGCCTTCAGGATATTTTAGTTGGAGGCGGGTAAACAGCCTTGGTTCGCACTCTCTGTTTCTCGGACTCAATTATCCGATTAACCAGGAGATCACCGTTGGCAAGGACCTTGATGGCAGAGAGGCTCTGTTTTCTATGGAAAACTATGTCTACACGGCGAGCCCTAGGAGTTCAGGAGCAAACTCCCCTGATTGTCAACGATACAGCCTGCAGCCAAAAGAAGGTGAGAATGACAAAGGCATCCGGATTAACTTTGATCCTTAGATGTCTCAATTACGACATGCAGTGATGTGGTTCAAGCCTTCAGGATGATAGGTAATTGGGCTGTTGCATCGAAAGGGTGGAGTACTGGTGTCTCTGGATCATTTGTCGCAAATTATGATGGTGTTGGATCATCTCTTCGGATGACTTTGTTGTCTTTGCTCCTTGTTCTGGATGGGTAGTTCTTTCTTTTGTTATGCATATTCCTTGTCATTTGGTCATCCTCATCTATGTCACTCTTACTATGTAATAGTTGGCTCTGTTTACAATGTCATTCTCGTCTGTATCACGAGAGTCTGAGCGCTGTAGATGGGTGCATTTTGGTGGTGTAGCAAGACTTCTTATGAAATGTCATGTCTTGTTGTTTATGTCAGTAGTATTAACTAGTCAGTGTTTGAATGTTGTATATATCGCTGTTTTGAACTGTTTATTGTCTCGAACTACTGATGGGCTAAATGAGGGCACCACCATTCTCAAGTGTTCAGAGTGTATCTCCTTTTTTCAAGTTATAGAATTTGAGCTTAGTGTCTTTTCGATGATGTACACTTGTTTGGCCCAGTGAGGTCTCGTTGAATATGGGCCGAGTAGTAACACCATGCCAAACAGGTGAATTATGACTCTCAGGCCGGGCTCTCAAAAGATCCTCAAAAAAAGGTCGGGCTCTCCAAAAAAGAATGAATAAGGACTCTTAGGCCGACATGTGGGTGAAATCGGTGTTTTCGTGCGCTTGCGCGTAGAGAGCATATTGGCGAGTGTTCGAAATTCAAGCTAACTTTTCATCCCCAATCTCCCGCCCCTCCCCCACCTCTGGAATCTCGATTCCTACTCTAGTTCCCCCAAATCCCCCTCATGTACTCCCTGTACTCAAGCTCACTATTATGTCGCCGATCAACGCGGATCTCCGAGCCAGAGATCCTGAGGTCTGTCCTGCCTTCGGTCGTTGCGTGCTGTCGCTCAACAGTGGCATGGCGGCGCTTGACGACCAGTTTGCTGGCAAAGTGCTGATGGTAATCATCAACGGCGACCGGCCTCCCGTCTCGCCGGACGACCTTGTCAAAGCTCTTGGCATTGCGCATGGCATCCAAATAAGTGACTTGCTCATCGAAGTCTGTCCGCCATCGGCTGATTTCTTCGTCAGGTTCCGGACAATTTTCGACTGCAGTCGTGTGTTCGAATCTTCTTGGCGTTTCTTCTACGATGGCACGCTGGTGAGCTTTGATAGGTGGCACCCAGGATGGGGCTCGGTGCCCTCTGAGGTTGAGTTTTTAACAAAGCTTACCTTCCACGGCATGCCTCGACGTGCTTGGAATAGCGAGTCCATGAATGAGCTTATCAACGACCTTGGAGGTGAGCTCGTAAGAATGTTTGTTCCTCTAGATAGCTGGCTCTGACGGTTATGGCATGGATGAAGAAGCTGTCTACCATACCGAAGGTGATTGGTGTTGAGATAACGGTGCAGGTACCGGGGTTGTACTATTCGTCGCCACCAAGGCCACCGCGGACCACATTAGGGATGTACCTGTATCGAGTGTTCATGCATGTCGAAGAAGTGGTCAATCCATCATTCAAAGTCCTGCCGCCGCCGATGGTGCCAGGGTCCGTCGACGACGTCCATTACAGGAGTCAACGTCAGACTTTCCCCGTGTTGCTCGGAACGATGGATGGCACAGGTCCTACTCCATCGCGCGGTAGAGGCCACCGCTTCTTTGTGAGAAGAGGCAGGGCTGGCTGCCTGGATGTGCTCTAATTTGAGGAAACAACTGAATCTTGTCAGATACTAGTTAAATCCGAGCTATGGGTGTGAAGCACTGATGTGCCAGTACATTTGATTGTGACATGTTCTAATTTTGTACCTGAACTTTTTTTAGAAAGGGTTGTACGTCAACTTAATGTGCTAGCAGAACTTTTGTGTTGTCTGTCTATTTTCTTTGCACATCATTCAAGATATTTCCGTGCCATTGATAAAGAAGATGAACCGTTATGTACGAGTTCGTTGGTCCCAACATAGCCCTACCCGTAGCGATCCACTGCTTCCATCCTGATTGTGCCGCCTATGTGAAATTTTTGTATGCAAGTTCAGTGTGCTATGATGTTCTATATGATTATGTCAACTATATAAGTTTTTATCGAGGATCAGCAATGCATATGGCTGCAAGATGTATTTACGAGCATCGACTGATGGGTCTCTCTCTCTCTCTCTCTCTCTCACACACACACACACACACGCACACGCACGCACACACGCACAAGTGGGACCCGTTGAATTATTTCTTTGCTCATGACAACTTTTATTTAGGTTCCACTATAATCTATCCCTCTGTAAACTAATATAAGATTTTTTAGAATACTAAAATAGTGATCTAAACACTCTTATATTAGTTTACAGAGGGAGTAACTTTTTCCTTATGTTATTAATTGAGCTCAGTGACTTCAAAAAGTTGTACAGAAGCCTTGTTTGGGCCTTTCTGGCGTCACTAAATGTGGGCTGAGTAGCCATGTTAGGTTGTACTGTACTACACATGACTTTTTTTCATCATCATCAATACAACTAGGCCGACAGTTGTACACAATATCCAGGTCAACTTGTTATTCTTCGCCCCGCTGGGCTGTAAACTTTCCTAGGAGGTATGCATTAGGCTTAACAAGAAAATGGACATTAAGAAACAATAAATGGGATGTAATTATAATAGTTGGGCAGTAACTATACAAAAATGCACCAAACGCGTAATTAGTTTAAAAAATATAATATTTTTGGAATTTGAAAATTTTAAATTCATTACTTATTACGCTCGCAATATTTCGTTGGATTTTAACATAATACAACTTTATTTTGAAGTTATATTTAATCTGACTAAAAATTTCGGATAAATATATTTCGGATCCCATAAAAATGTGGGATTTTTTTTAATTCTGTTTTGAGCGGTTGGTTGAAATTATTAATCGTTGTCCCAGCTAGAAAATGGGTTGTACTTTTAACAAACTATAAATGGGCTATAGTAAATTCCATTAGAATTAGAAAATGGGATGTACATTCTTACAAATCGCAAATGGGCTATATGTTCTCTGCCACACACTTATGGGCCTTCTAAGTTGACGCGTCCCCTAAAAAAACTAAGTTCACGCATATGCAAGGCTTTGTCAACAACACATGGTTCTGGCAGTTGTGGCCGTTGGATGTCCATCCAACAGATGTCGTGCTTCTTCTTCAATCTCGGATATTCTTGCTTCAGCCGCCAAAAATGATTCCTCCCCCTGACATCTAGGGCGCACCATTTCTGAGGCTGACCTGTGGGCCTACTAAGTTGATGCGTACCAAGGGCTTTGTCAACTTAGTCAATATAAACGATTCTAGCTGTAGTGAGCATACGATGTCCATCCAACGGCCGGAGTGCTTCTTCAACCTCTGGTCTTCTTGCTCCAGCCGCCCAAAGCAACGCCGGTCGTGCCGCGTGCTCCTGGCTCTCGTTGCCGGCTGTGATGCCACGGAGGCCTCACCGCACCCTACTAGTCCCACCGCTGGCCAGGCCATACCTCTACACACCCACACCCCCAATTATTCCGTGCCGATGCCAGCCTCACACGGCCACACCGCAGCCGAACTAGTGAACCCTCGTACTCCTCTCCACACGGGCTTCCACTGTCGCGTCTTCCCCGGCTCCGTGTCGTCCCCTTCCTAGGCCTCGCCGTCGTCCACCGCCCTGGTGCTCTCGGCGCGGCGTGGTCAACGCGGTCAAGGAACGGCTTCCATTGGACATGGACTGTACGTGGAGAGGCTAACAGCTGGGTCCACGGGGGCAGCAAGGAAGTGCCTCCTTATTATCTGGAAAATAATGATTCCTCCAACTGACAGCAGGGACCCATGGGACGGGCCACCATATTTCGCGAAAAAAACGTTTCCCCCTGTCTGCTGGGACCCATCAAACAGGCCACCGTATTGCGTGAAAAAAAACGTTCCCCCCGCAGTCAGCTCGGACCCACCGGAAGCGCCTCCTTATTACGCACAAAAAATGAATACTCACCCGACTGGTTGGGACCCACCTTGGTGGGAGGCTGACTTGTGGGCCTACTAAGTTGATGGGGACGGAGTGCTTTGTCAACTTAGTCAATATAAACGATTCTAGCTGCAGTGATCGTACGATGTCCATCCAATGGTCGTAGTGCTTCTTCAACCTCTGGTCTTCTTGCTCCAGCCGCCCAAAGCAGTGCCGGTCGTGCCGCGTGCTCCTGCCTCCCGTGGCCGGTTGTGATGCCACGGAGGCCTCACCGCCCCTACTACTCCCGTCGCTGGCCAGGCCATCCCTCTACTCACCCACATCCCCTTTTATTCTGCGGCGATGGTAGCCTCACACCGCAGCGAACCAGTGAACCCTCGTACTCCTCTACGCGTTGGCATCCACTATCGCGTCTTCCCCGGCTCTGCGTCATCCCCTTCCTAGGCCTCGTCGTTGTCCACCGCCCTGGTGCTCTCGGTGCGGCGTGGTCAACGTGGTCAAGGAACGGATTCCATCGGACATGGACTCTACGTCGAGAGGCTGACAGCTGGGTCCACGATGGCAGCATGGAGGTGCGTCCTTATCACACGGAAACTAATTATTCCTCCTCCTGACAACAGGGACCCACCGGACGGGCCACCATATTTCGCGAAAAAAATGTTTCCCCCTGACTGGTGGGACCCAGCGGATGGGCCACCGTATTGCGTGAAAAAAATGTTCCCCCCACTGTCTCCTCGGACCCACCGGAAGTGCCTCCTTATTACGCATAAAAAAATGAATTCTCCCCCTAATGGTTGGGACCCACCTTGGTGGGAGGCTGACTTGTGGGCCTACTAAGTTGAAGGGGATGGAGTGCTTTGTCAACTTAGTCAATATGAACGATTCTAGCTCCAGTGACCGTACGATTTCCATCGAATGGCAGTAGTGCTTCTTCAACCTCTGGTCTTGTTGCTCCAGCCGCCCAAAGCAGCGCCAGTCGTGCCGCATGCTCCTGCCTCCCGTGGCCGGCTGTGCAGTCGCGGAGGCCTCACCGACCCCTACTATTCCCACCGTTGGCCAGGCCATCCCTCTACTCACCCTCACCCCCTGTTTTTCTGCGGCGATGGCAGCCTCACACCGCAGCGAACGAGTGAATCCTCGTACTCCTATACGCGTGGGCATCCACTACCGCGTCTTCCCCGTCTCCGCCTCGTCCCCTTCCTAGGCCTCGCTGTCGTCCACCGCCATGGCGCTCTCGGGGCGGCATGGTCAACGTGGTCAAGGAACAGTTTCATCAGACGTAGACTGTACGTGGAGAGGCTGACAGCTGGGTCCATGGCCGCAGCAAGGAAGTGCCTCCTTATTACATGCAAAATAATTATTCCTCCACCTGACAGCGGGAACCCACCGGACGGGCCACCGTATTCCGCGAAAAAATGTTTCCCCCTGACTGTTGGGTCCCACCAGCTACATCTTTGCACGCAAGGAAGTGCGTCCGGGCAAAAAAAAAATGATTCGTCCCCCTGACTATTGGGACCCACCAGCTACATCTTCGCACACAAGGAAGTGCCTGACAGTCGGGACCCACCTGGTCGAAGTGTACGTAGCGTTGTCATTCTGGTCGCGAACACGTACGTACATACTGGTCGATGTAGAGGCGCGCACCTAGCATGTACACGTATGTACAGTGGCCAGGGTGCAATAAAGTAAATACAGCCACATACGTACATACGGGCGGGGTCTCGAACAACTACTCGCGCGTACGTACGGCCAGGGCTCGTGTACATGGCTCGGTCGGAACGGAGAAACAGCGTCGTCGTCGGGTTCATGGGGAGCCAACCGGCTGGGTCGAAACGAACGTGTCGTCGTGTTCATCGGGAGGGCTTGGACGGAACAGCCGATGGAAACGAGGCCTGGCGTACCGCATAACGGAGGAAACGGCCTTGTGTTCGACCGGCCACGTTCAAAATGGGATCCTGTTCTTCGGGAGGGGTCTGGCATACCGCAAAACAGAGGAAACTGACCTCCTATGGTCGAAACGGGGGTCCTGTTGATAGGGAGGGGTGTGGCATACCGCGAAACAGAGGAAACGGACTTGTGTTCGCTACGGTCGAAACGGGGGTCCTGTTCATCGGGAGGGGTGTGGCGTACCGCAAAACGGAGGAAACGGACTTGTGTTGGAGCGCTACGGTCGAAACGGCGGTCCTGTTCATCGAGAGGGGTGTGGCGTACCGCAAAACGGGACTCCACGGGATACTGTTCATCACCACCGCCGACCCCCTCCAGCCTCCACGGGCTACTGTTCATCCACTGTCGACCTCCTCCAGCCTCCACCTGCGACTGTTCAGCCTCCACCACACGCTACTCCACCGGCTACTGTTCAACCAGCCCTCTCCACGGGCTCCTGTTCAACCACCCCTCCACAGGCTACTGTTCATCCAGCCCTCCACCGTCCACTATTCATGCAGCCCTCCACGGGGTGGTCCTATTCATGCAGCCCTCCACGGGGTCCTGTTCATGCAGCCCCAACCGGCTCGATCGAACGGGGTCCTGTTCATGCAGAGGCAACACCACGGGGTCCTGTTTAGCCACCCCCACTGGGATTTGTTCATCCAACCCCCCTGCAACGCTCACTGTTCATGCAGAGGCAGCATCGATCGGCTTGAGTTAGCAGCAGTAGCGAAGGAATCAGTCGATCTGGTTCAGTTAATAGCCATCGATCGATCGCTCGGGTTTAGTAACGCGTAGCCTGCAATGTAATCGGTCGGGTTCAGTTAGAGGCCAACGCCTCGCTCGGGTTCAGTTAGAGCACAATGCCTCGCACCCACGCACGTGCGTGTATGAGAGAAACGCGCATCGCTCGCCCCCGACCACCCACCGTAATCGGGAACACCCCGATATTTTTCTCGCCCTCGCTACTACCACGGTTTTTTCTGTCATGGACGACCCAAAGAATGTCATGCAGCTACGTCTCCAGCCCGCCCAGGAAGAAAAGCCCATTTTCTGTCATGATTATTGTCATAGAAGTAGGACCCCACCACATCTATGATGATACCGTGTTTTGTCACAATTATTGTCATAGAAGTGTCATAAGTATGACAGAAAAAAGTTTCGTTTGGCCCAAAATGTCATGGATGTGTCTTTTTTTTTGTAGTGTATGTTTGTCTGATGCTTTTATTATGTACTAGTACTTGGCAATAGAAGACTTAGTAGTTTAATCCTATCCACCTTACTAATGATCTGGTTCACCCAAATGAGTATCATATACTAGTACATGCTAAATTGTTATGTGTCTACTTGTTTCTTCTTTTAGAATGCTGACAGAATATTGGGGAAGAGTGCCTTATTAAGCAATGGTAAAGGAAGTAATGCAGATAAGGTTCAGGATAGTGACACATCCTTGTTGGTCTCCAACAAAGCTGATAAAACAGCTAAGGAAGACTATCTTGAAGACAGTGAGACAACCCCAAAGTCCTATCTTGGTTTAGTGTTGGAGTTACTGGCCACTACCGCTTGCACAAGCTATTCAAACTCACTGGCTAAATCAGTTCGGTTTATTGAGTCTCAACTACAAGTTGAAAGACATCGATCAGCTATGCTGCGATAAGAAGTGGAAGGACTGCGGAAGTCCCTGGAGCATTCAGATGCATACTTTCTAGTGCAACAGCAAGTATTGGAGGATTTTAGCGCCAAATAGGACAAAGATAATAAGCTTGCTAATCTTATTGCTAGCATGGTGGATACCATGTTTCTTGAGTACTTCTGAAGTTGTTTCAGTTATGCTCTTGTTTTGCTGCCGCGTTTATTTGCACTGGTGGCCAATTTTGATGGCCAGTGTATGTAATATGCTTCTTTGTTCCATATATTTTCACTGCTGGAGAACTTTTATGCCCAGTGGATGTAATATGTGTAATAGCGGTAATAGGCTAGTGTTAATTGCTTGCTTATTTATTTCCTTATTGTCTTGTTTAGTTTTTTGCTTGTAGTCACTTCAGATCTTTTTCTGTATTTTTCTAGTGGCCACAATAACCTATCTTTGGAAACTAGGCCAAAATAATCAGGGTAACACACGGACTGTTGTAACCATGGACCTCCTGTGGGCCGTAGGATCCATGGGCCTTCTACAGGCCGTAGGGTCCGTTGGCCTTCTATACGGGCCGTACGATCCATGGGCCTTCAACGGGCTGTACGATTCATGGGCCTTTTATGGGCCGTAGGGTCCATGGGCCTTCTACGGGGCGTATCATCATTTCGCCAATCATGGGCCGTACTATTCGTGGACAATAATGTGCCGTTAATAGGCCGTATTTGATAACTCTATGAAAACAGCACAACAGTTTTTTTATACATGAAAACGGCCCAACGTATTATCGGGCCGCAAACGGGCCGAGTGTAACAACAGGATGAATTTGGCCCACAAGTAGAAAATGACAGTAATGGGCCGTAAGTAAACGAGTGTGGAAATGAGCCCAAGAATAACTGGGCCCCGAGAAGGCCGAAAGATAATATGGGCTGGAAACGGCCCAACGAAATAATGGGCCGTTAATGGGTATAAATTGATACGTTGTTCATTACGGCCCAGTTTCACCACGTGCCGTTAATGGGTATAAAGTGGTACACTGTTCATTACGGGCCAGTTTTACCATGGGCCGTTAATGGGCCGAGCATAATAAGGGCCTCATATGGGCCGAAAGACGTCATGAGCCATACATGGGCCGGAAGTTAAAACTGGCTGAATTATATTGGACGGCCCAGATGACGCTACTGGGCCTAATTCGGATAGCCATAAACGGGCCCTGGGTTAGGGGGCTGTAAATGGGCTATATGCGAACATGCCATTCATAGGATTGCCGTGGGCCGGCCCACCACCTTTTGACCAATTCGAACGGGCCGACCTTTTCACAGGAATGGGCCTTTGTTGGGCCGTGCCACGTGTCGACGTATCATAGGCGCTTTGCGTCCAATGTGTGGATGAGATCTGTCCGAACGGTGAGCCGACACGTGTTTCCTCCAGCCAATGATGATTTTACACGTGGAAAATCCCCATTGGTCGGGGCTGTTAACGAGTTATCGGATCCAAAACTAGACCCGATAACTTAACGACGTTTCGTTATGGTGGATGCCACGTGTCGGTCACCCTTGACGAAAGCACTTATGTGACGCGCGATTTATCGTCATGGAAGTGGACTCTTCCGTGATGATAATTTTGGTAATGTCATGGAACACTTCTACGACAGCACAGGTATGACTATCTTGATTTTGTCATAAATTTATGATGGATGTACATGCATCACAGAAAACGTGACCTACTATGACAAACACGTATCATCACGGAAGTGTATTTTTTTTGTAGTGTGGAGGAAAAAATTTCCTCAACATATAAGTGCCATGTCGTGACACCATGGCAGGTTTCATGATTTTCAGCTTAGTTTTCGATTTACGGGGATTTAAAAACCGAGATTCTTCACACGAAATGTTTTCAAATAGCACACGGTTCACTCACGATAGCCGATATACAATGAAAACTTCGTGGAAACCATATTTTAAAGTTTCATAAAAATCCGAAGGAAAAATGTGGGATGTTAATAAGGTGATGTTTTATTGCGACACAAAATTTGAAGTTGAAAAACATTACGAGATCTGAGCTATGAAAAAGACAAATTCCGCCCTGAATAGTGACATTGGCTTTTTCATAGCTCACTATTCAACACTGATTTTGTCTTTTTCATAGCTCACATCTCGTAATATGTTTCAGCTTGAAATTTTGTGTGGCAATAAAACATCATCCTCTTAACATCCTGCATTTTTTTGATTTTTTTTCTAAACTTCAAAACATCATTTTCTCGTGGTTTTCACCTGTTTCCACCGAATGTTGGTTTCCGTATGATGTTCCCCCTACCCCCCTGCGCACGCGATCTTAGTCGTGCGTTCAGAGTGGCCAGAACCCAAACCCCACAGATCATACGTGTGCACCGTTGGATGCTCCCAGATCGAACGGCAACCCCGAGCCCTTTTGACAGCACATGCAGTACATGGGTAAGCACTATGTGCATGCGTCGTGTAGTGCACGCTTCCTTCTCTACTAGGTTTTCATTCAAAAGTGGCTATCATTTCTCGCCACCCCTCTCATCGGTTTCCTGCCTCTTCTCCCAGATATGCATGATGTAGATGTTCTTTAATTCTTATAGGTCATCTCATCCAAAATCAATTAGTTTCAAAAAAACTATTTTAAGATTCATGAAATTGTGCATTGTAAAGGTAAAAACAAAAAGTGACAATTCATTTAGGAAAAAAGGTTTGGGTAATTAAGATATGGAAGATTCTAGAGAACAAAGGAGAAGTGCTTGTGTTTTGAGGTTTGTGCATTATGCTTAAGTTCAAACATGGAGTCTTCTAGATTGTACATGTGGCAGAATCTGGTGTGATGTATAGATGATATCAAACGTCCAGTAGTGCTTGGATTTGCCATCTCTGTGCCGTCGGATTGGCTTCATCCAACGAGCCAAATTCAAAGTTATTCGCACACTATATAGGTGTATAGATGTATAGATATATATATAGATGTGTCCCATGCTAGACAAAATAAAATTTGAGCGCATGCATGGGATGACTCCCCCACCCCCCCACTGCCGCTGCCTCGAAGTAGGGAAACTGACATCAGAGGTATTGAACCAGGCTTGGAGTCGGGTACGGTGTACGGTTTGTAATGTAGTTGGCGTGGCCCATCGAAGTTGTGCATTTGGGATTTAAACGCATCATACACCATCGTACCCATACATATTTTCAGGCCGCATGCAGCGTATACGTGGTCTTCTGATCGACCACGTCTCTCTTGTGAGCTTTGTTGTGACAACACGGGTATCTATGGGCTCCCCGAGTGTATATATATCATCCCTTTGACCGATAATGAGGGGTATGTGTTGGCCATGAATGGATTCCTCCTAGTTCATGTTAGGGCCGGTCACCGTGAAATGTCGGTCAACCAAAGCTCGAGCTCATGCGTTGTCAGGATTCCCTCCCAGATGCTCGGATTTCTGGCTTTGACCTACATCAAACCCTGCGTACGTATCTCGTCCTTAACAACCTTGCCTTCATGGTTGTTGTCTGTATCGAAAGATAGGCACCACATCTAAATTGTACATTATTCTACATTGAAAACACACATCACCCCTTCCCAACGTACATCATTTTGGGCCGCATGCAAGAGGTGATGGTTTTGTGGTCTATCTTGTGTGCTTTTTATGATGGTTCAATTTATTGGCCCAAGCGGTTTATTGACAACAAAGACAGTCATTTGACCAAACAAAAGATTCATTGGTCCATCTTATGGTAGGTCATAGCGACATGCATGTATGACCAAAGTATCGATCATTACGTGCATCCGCCCCGCTGACATGAAGTGGCAGGTGGTGGGCCGAGCATCCTAGCTAGATACGACATTATGTCATTATATATATCGTAGCTAGGTGGTTGTTAGGGTGCTTTCGGTTTTGCGAGGTAGGTGCCACCAAAGTTATGCATTGTGTATTTAAAGTTTTGAACATCCCCAATATTCGTACATATATTTGGCCACTTCCAGGTGGTTCTTGACTTCTGGTCCCTCTCATCGATCTTCAACGACATGCCGAACCATGGGCCTGCGGGGTCAAAGTTGTGCATTGGAATTTTGAACATCATAGACCACCCTTTTCACTCATATATATTTGGGCCACATGCTGGTGTGGCTGTCTTTTGACCTTCTCTAATGTCATTTTTTGCTGCAAAGACTCCGATGACCCTCAACAGACACGGGGTATAATATCTTATCCTTGTGCGATACAAGTGCGATTTGAATCACCACGACCGCGCAAGCGCGAGCAAATTAACGTGGAGGTACTGGCTCAACCGTGTGCGATGCAAGTGCGCTGAAATCACCACGACCGCATAAGCGCGAGAAATGGGTGGAGCTACTTGCTCAACCGTGTGCGATACAAGTGCGCCGAAATCACCACAACCGCGCAAGCGCGAGCAAAGGGTGGAGGTACTGGCTTAAGCGTGTGTGATGCAAGTGCGCTGTAAAACTACCACCTGTGTGTCAAGCCCAAGATGTGATTCTATCCCGATCACGTGACACTTACGTGATTGGGGCACAACCGCATTTCGGGCGCTTAGCAAGATGGATATCATTACATCGTACCATTACATACATACATAGGGGATACAACAATACATACAAGTCACATGAATACAGCAACATCAATACAAAGCATCCGACTACAGATGCAAACAAAGAAAAGAACACGACATCCATCTGCTATCCCAGGCTGCCGACCCGGAACCTAACCCAAGACTGAAGAAGAAGAAGAAACAACTC
Organism: Secale cereale; assembly: GCA_902687465.1. NCBI lineage: Eukaryota > Viridiplantae > Streptophyta > Magnoliopsida > Poales > Poaceae > Secale > Secale cereale. The sequence continues at coordinate 170,323,803 of LR738709.1, forward strand.
CAACACAACGATCAACGCTCTCACGTCAAGACATCGGAAACCTGCACCTGCAACTGTTGTTATAGTATCTGTGATCCACGAGGACTCAGCAATCCCATAACCATGGGTAACAAGACTATCAAAGCTTAATGGGCAGGAAGAGGTAAAGTGGTGAGGTTGCAGCAGCGGCTAAGCAATATATGGTGGCTAACTTACGAGTACAAGAATAAGATGAGCATCTAAGAAAACGGTCGCAAACTAGTAGTGATCGCTAAAGATCCTGAACTACCTACGAGTCAAACATAACCCCACCGTGTTCTCTTCTCAAAGTGAAAAGAGACAGTCACGGTTACTCACACAGTTGTGTGTTTTACTTCGGATCCTCTGTCAAGTTTTCTACAACCGGACATTAACAAATTCCAATCTTCCACATAACCGCGGGCACGGCTTTCGAAAGATCATAACCCTGCAGGGGTGTCCCAACTTAGCCCATCACAAGCTCTCACGATCAGCTGAAGTGATAAATATAATATCATCACCCCTTATCTTAAGGAAATCCGATAAGGCTCGGCATCCCGGTGCACAAGACATTTCGACAATGGTAAAACAAGTCCAGCAAGACCTCCCGATGTGCCGACACCCTGATAGTAGCCGCGCGTATCTCATCTCAGGCCACGACCGGATGAGCACAGCGTACAGCAGCCAAACCCCAAGTTTCCGAGGGGGGTGCCGCAAACGACTCTATTTGGGACCAATACCATCAGCACTGGCCCCCCTGCTATGTAGAAAAGAATCTCCAAGGAGCGTCCCCCTTATGCAATTTAATTAATTAATTAAGTTATTATTATGAGCAAATTAAAACCAATGTTGGTTCTTGCTGGAGGAATTTTATTCAAAGACGAAGTGTCAAGGGGTCCCCATATACCCAACCGTCTAAGGAACGCAAAATCAAGGAACATAATGCCGGTTTATCGGCTCCTAAGGTGGCATTAGTGGAACAAAACACCGAGCAAAAGGCCAAGCCTTCCACCCATGCCCAGTATATAGGTGTGTTAATAACAATAATAGATATTGTGATATTCCAACAACAAGTTCCCACCTGGAACGATCTTCATCTTCACCTGCAACTAACAACGCTATAAGAGGGGCTGAGCAAGCGGGTAACATAGCCAAACAATGGTTTTGCTAGGGAGGTTTCAAAGGTTAGACGTTTCATGGCAACTAGGAGAGGGGCTGACAATAAGATGGGTAGCGCGACATATAACGATAGCATCGAGACAACTAAGCAAAGACAATGATAGTAAAAGTATCCAAGGGTATGGTCATCTTGCCTGAGATCTTGCAAGGAAGAAGAACGGATCCGTGAAGAAGACGAAGAAGAAGCCTTGAAGAAGAACCACGGGTAGACGAATGAATCCTCACGAAAGCAACGGAACAAGCACTAACGAGAAGAAGCAAGCAACATGGTAAACACACCACACGAGACATGACAATATGATCAATCAAGTAGGATGCAAGACAGTTCTATATAGGATGCACTACAAGTCTATACTGGAAGCAAAACATGGCAAGGTAGGAAGCACAGAAAAATAACACAGTGTATATATGATGCAATACATGGCAAGGTATGATGCATGAAAAGTCTATACAGGAAGCAATACATGGCAAGGTAGGAAGCACAAAAAAACAACACAAGTCTATATATGATGCAATACATGGCAATGTATGATGCATGACAAGTCTATACAGGAAGCAATACATGGCAAGGTAGGAAGCACAGAAAAACAACACAAGTCTATATATGATGCAATACATGGCAAGGTGTGATGCATGACAAGTCTATACGGGAAGCAATACATGGCAAGGTAGGAAGCACGGAAAAACAACACAAGTCTATATATGATGCAATACATGGCAAGGTATGATGCATGCCAAGTCTATACAGGAAGCAATACATGGCAAGGTAGGAAGCATAGAAAAACAACACAAGAACATGACAATATGCTCAAGCAAGTATGATGTAAGACAAGTCTACATATGATGCACAACAAGTCTGTATATGATGCAATACATGGCAAGGTAGGAAGCACACAAGAACAACACAAGTCTATATATGATGCAATACATGGCAAGGTATGATGCAAGACAAGATGTGTGTGATTAGGAAACACAATGGAAATGGTTCAACTGAACAAGATGTGTGTGATACGCGGCAAACGGGTCTGTAATCAGAAATGTGTGCGAAGACCAATAATAACTCAGACGATTGTTGTTAATAAGCCGTGTGAATTGCTTTCTTTACAGTAGAATAACATGTATATATATAACTTAAATAAATATCCAATTACATAAGTGACTATACAGATCATTCACACACACCTCAATAAACAATTGCATGCATTCTAAAGTAGGATAAATGATCGTCTAGTCATCTACTTCTTGTAACGCTCCCGCCACTGCTATGAGTACGATCCCTCGTCCGTGCCAGGAAGAAGACAGTTCCTCATGTCAACGATCCTCCTATACATCTCGTAGCTTGTGTACGCATCCATGGCCGCGTAATTGACATGTTGTTCATCCAGTCTCTCATGCCACACACTGTGCCAGGCATTCTTGTCCTTATTGCTCTCTTCCTTCATCTTCGCATAGTAGGGGTCGATGATGGCCGAGGCGAGGTCAACTAGGGAGTTCAGTTTGTTTTTGTCGCTGCCCCAGACCTTGTAGTGGTGCTGGATGTTGACAAGATTCGGGCATTTCAAGTCTGAAACCTTGAGCGCTTTTATATCATTGGTGGTGTCCACCGTAGCGAAACTGTAGTCGGAACTGTTGATAAACCTGGAGAAACGCTCACAAGGCCTTGTGGCAAGGTGGTAGTGGTAGACGAGGATGTCATGTGGCACACACAACTGGGAGACAACAACCTTCTGATCTTGCCCGGCACAACCCATGGTGTACTCGAGGTCTAAGACGACCTCTTGGTACTTGTCCTCGGCAAGGAACTGCTGCATAGTTTGGATGGAGCTCTCCACCGAGACCGGATCATTCATGTACAACACCGAGAGGGCGTTCCCCCTCACGTGGGTGTCCACTTCGTCATGCGTGGTGAACTGCCTGCCGCTGTCGTCATCGGACGCTGGGGCGCCATTGGAGCCACGGGGAGCGCCATTGGAAACGCCGGATGTCCTCTCTGTTTGTGTCCTTGTGGGTGTGCTTATTGTGTCCTGTGAGACGAAAGATGAAGGTAAATGGCCACAGGAACAAAAGGGGGCCGGACGGCGTGGATTCTCGGCGCGGCGCGCCCGGCGCAACTGCTTGCACACGTACGTGCGTGATCGTGCGCCGGCCCCAAACACTGGCAGTGCGCGTGGAGGGACGAGGGCAGAGCACCCGGAGGGATGCGAGAGCAGAGCGCGCGCGGCGAGACGCGAGCAGAGCACGCCATGGCCGCCTGAACCGCAAGCAACCACACACAGCAGTTGAACACGCAGGAAAAGGTCGCCTACAAGCCGGCCGACAGTTGCGTCGCTGCGTAGAGAGCGGCCGTGTGCTACCATCTACGTCTAGTCTATATTGTCTCCTTTATATTCTATGCTATACTTTGCCCTCAAATTTAACCAACAAAATGTTAATGCATGTTCAAATATAAATCCAACTATATAATCTTTGGCGACATGCATTCGTATTTTATTAGTTAAATTGTACTTGTAAACCAGGACGGTGGTATATTAGGTAATTAAATCGCAATCATTTTTTTATTAAGCGTATGTGTACGTGGCCTTTCGTCCTCCTCACGCACGTCTTGTCACCCCGCTGCTGCAGACGGCTTACATTGCAGGCTTGCGCAGCGCGCGGGGGCGTTCTTTTGGCCAAACGGTGGCGCCAATGAATCGTCGGTGAGCCCGTTCCCACCCAAGCTTCTCGCCCGACTCGGTGAAATCCCCAAAAATCCCAATGCTTATAGGCCTGCTATAAAAACCCTCATGGTCGGCAAGTCATGCGTCGCATTTTCCCCTCCCTCCCAGTAGCTTATCTCGTCGGCTTCTCCCACAATCGCCAATGGCACCGGTCCATCATCGTCGCTCAGCCACTCCGCCGTCATCAAAGGACAGCTCCAGCTGGGAGGCTACACCGAGGCGGCGGCGCAGTCCCCGGCGTAGTGTAGTGCGCACGGCATCCATGTTTGGTGTGTGCGGAACACACACCACACGCTCCGCCGCTGCTGCTCGTCGGTAGTTGTTGCCGGCCGCCATTGGCGACGCACCACCGTCGGAAGCCAGGGTCATCGCCCGCTCTGCCGCCGCGGCCTAAAGGAGAGAGGTGGCCGTCCTGGCCGCAACCCCAATGCCGGCCACTGTGGCCATCACCCGCTCCACCACCGCGGCCCGAAGGCGGGAGGTGGTGGTCGTGGCCGCCACCCCGTCGTCGTCCGCCTTGGCCGCCAGCCCACCATCGACCGCCGGGGTCATCAGCCGCTCCGCCATCGCCGCCCGAAGGCGGGAGGCGGAGGTGGATGCCCGCACGTGCGTCAACGACCTTGCGCGCTACACCGAGTTTCTGCAGGAGGATGAGGAGCGCCTCGTCGAGCATGCAAAGAGCCTTACCGCCTTCGTGGAATTAGGAGATCTACAAGGAGAACCACTGCTTCGAGAGGGGCGTCTGGAGTGGCAGAGGGCGTTCGAGGTGAGTGTCGCTGAAGCTGCAACAACGGCAGGCACCGTATTGCGGTTGCCCAGCTTGTCGGTAGGCTCCTCCTCCTCCGCCTCTTACTGAGCGTGCTCGACAGCGGAGAGGCAGCCGGAACTAGTACAAAGCCCCTCCATAGTAGTAGTAGTAGTAGTAGTAGTAGTAGTAGTAGTAGTAGTAGTAGTAGTAGTAGTAGTAGTAGTAGTATTTAGGGGCAATTATGTTCAGTTCATCTGACTATAGATGTGGTGGAACTATACAATGTACTTAAAATTAGCTAGTATATATAGTTGAACTAGTTATTTCAGTACGTGGTTGGCCAAAATTGGGGAAAATTTTGGTCGGTTCAACTGTTGAGTTGAACTGTATGTATAAATTAAGAACGACTGCTTAATCTATGAATGAAATATATGCTTAATTACTGAATTTTAGTTGCAAAAATTAGATAATGCTAGTGATTTTTAGCTTCATATTTTGACAATTCGCAGTGTTACAAGGATTGACATATCTTACCAAATTGTTTCTACGTGGTTGCACACGGGTCATCCAAACAATGGTTTGCATTGAAGGGATGCACAAATCCTGCGGTGCTCTTGCTTTGCATACGGGTGTTCTATCTAAAACGTTTGCGATCAAGAGCTGCAGAAATCCTGCTCGACACATTTTCTCTTGGCTTACTAGGGAAGTTGTCGGTTTGCATACGAGTGTTCTAACCAAAACATTAGCGATGAGTGTTTTATATTTGGAAATAGAATTAAACTGCGGCATGGGCAACATTAATGGAGAGGATGCTAGAAAGGCGGGCGGCCATGGAAGTCAAAGGGCTCGCTTTCCAGTGAGCCTGCACAGCATACATCTCGCACGCTTACCAGTGAGCCTGTGCATTCGAGGACAACTTGGACGCCTCTTGGTCAGCCTGCGCACCGGATGGCGCTCGCACGCCTCCCGTTTAGTCAAGGTCAAGCAGCTGTCCGCACGACGCCTCCTACAGCCATTAAAACCAAGACACATGGCATCACATGAACGGTTAACAGAATGCACACGATTTGAATTATACAAACATTTGAGATATAAAAGTGGCAAATTTGATTTTCAACCAATTTATATGCACTGAAGCATGTGCATGTAGTTCAAATTTGAATTTTGTACATAAATGCATTGAAAACTAAATTAATGCATAAAAATGTCCAAATGAACCCCGACAAATCACAAAGATTGACACAACACTCCTGTTGTTCTATGTTGACATGAGAAAAAATTGAAAGCAATAAGAGGCAGGGGATGTCATTTCGTCCCCAAAGGTGGGATGTTCCTTACCGAAACCATCATGCCTGTTGTGAAAAGCTCTGGTTTGTGAGAAGCTTGTACCAAACCTGCCCCAAATGGGACAAAAAATTTACCACGGCATGTTGATGCTGCTCCATGATAGCATGCCAAGTTTCATGAATTTCAGACGAGTTTTGGATTTACTGGAATTTGAAAACCATGCATCTCAATGTTTTGCCGGCAATCAACGGCGCCCTGGTATATTGAAATTCATTCCCATTTCTTGCATGGGACCTAAGCAAGCACCCAAGGACACAGTTTTGATTTTCAACCAATTTATATGCACTGGAGCATTGCATGTATTTCAAATTTGAATTTTGCACATAAATGCATTGAAAACTCAGTTAATGCATAAAAATGTCCTAAGGAACCCCGAAAAATCAGAAAGATTGACACAACACTCCTGTTGTTCTATGTTGACATGAGCATAAATTTGAAAGCAATAAGAGGTGATGGATATCGTTTCGTCCACAAAGGTGGGATGTTCCCTACCAAAACCATCATGTTTGTTGTGAGAAGCATGTACCAAACCTGCCCCAAATGCGACAATTTTTTTACCATGGCATTTTGATGCCGCTCCATGATAGCGTGCCAAGTTTCTGAGACGAGTTTTGGATTTACTAGAATTAAAAAACCAGGCATCTCAATGTTTTGCCAGCAATCAACGGTGCCCTACTGTTTGAAATTCATTCCCATTTCTTGCATGGGACCTAAGCATGCACCCAAGGATACAATTTTAATTTTTCAACCAATTTATATGAATAGGAGCATGTGCATGTAGTTCAAATTTGAATTATGCACATAAATTAATTGAAAACTCAGTTAATGCATAAAAATGTACAAACGAACCCCGAAAATTCACAAAGATTGACACAACACTCCTGTTGTTCTATGTTGAAACAAGAAAAAGTTTGGAAGCAATAAGAGGCAATGGATATCGTTTCGTCCCCAAAGGTGGGACGTTCCCTACTGAAACCACCATGCTTGTTGTGAGAAGCATATACCCAAACCTGCCCCAAATGGGACAAAAGTTTTACCACGGCATGTTGATGCCGCACCACGATAGCAAGTAAAGTTTCATGAATTTCACACGAGTTTTGGATTTACTAGAATTTAAAAACCAGGCATCTCAATGTTTTGACGGCAATCAAGAGTGCCCTGGTGTTTGAAATTCATTCCCATTTCTTGCATGGGACCTAAGAATGCACCCAAGGACACAGTTTTGATTCTTCAACCAATTTATATGCATTGGAGCATGTGCATGTAGTTCAAATTTGAATTATGCACATAAATGCATTGAAAACTCAGTTAATGCATAAAAATGTCCAAACGAACCCCGAAAAATCACAAAGATTAACACAACACTCCTGTTGTTCTATGTTGAAATAAGAAAAAAATTGGAAGCAATAAGAGGCAATGGATATCATTTCGTCCCCAAAGGTGGGACGTTCCCTACCGAAACCACCATGCTTGTTGTGAGAAGCGGTGGTTTGTGAGAAGCATATACCCAAACCTACCCCAAGTGGGACAAAAAATTTACCACAGCATGTTGATGCTACTCCATGATAGCATGCCAAGTTTCATGAATTTCAAACGAGTTTCGGATTTACTAGAATTAAAAACCAGGCATCTCAATGTTTTACCGGCAATCAACAGTACCCTAGTGTTTGAAATTCATTCCCATTTCTTGCATGGGACCTAAGCATGCACCCAGGGACACTGTTTTGATTCTCAACCAATTAATATGCACTGGAGCATTGCATGTAGTTCAAATTTGAATTTTGCACATAAATGCATTGAAAACTCAGTTAATGCATAAAAATGTCCAAACGAACCCCGAAAAATAAGCAAGGTTGACACAGCACTCATGTTGTTGTATGTTGACATGAGAAATTTTTTGAAAGCAATAAGAGGCAATGGATATCGTTTCGTCCCCAAAGGTGGGACGTTCCCTACCGAAACCATCATGCTTGTTGTGAGAAGCTCTGGTTTGTGAGAAGCATATACCCAAACCTGCCCCAAATGGAACAAAAAATTTACCACGGCATGTTGATGTCGCTCCATGATAGCATGCAAAGTGTCATGAATTTCACACGAGTTTTGGATTCACTAGAATTTAAAAACCAGGCATCTCAATGTTTTGCCGGCAATGAACGGTGCCTTGGTGTTTGAAATTCATGCCCATTTCTTGCATGGGTCCTAAACATGCATCCAAGGACACAATTTTGATTTATAAACCAATTTATATGCACTGGAGCATGTGCATGTAGTTCAAATTTGAATTATGCACATAAATGCATCGAATACTCACATAATGCATAAAAATGTCCAAACGAACCCCGAAATATCACAAAGATTGACACAACACTCCTGTTGTTCTATGTTGAAACGAGAAAACTTCTGGAAGCGATAAGAGGTAATGGATATCATTTCGCCCCCAAAGGTGGGACGTTCCCTACCAAAACCACATTGCTTTTTGTGAGAAGCTCTCGTTTGTGAGAAGCATATACCCAACGCTGCCCCAAATGGTTTGAATCTTTGTGACCTTCACATCAAGGTCGTACATCCTACTCTCAAGGATCCTCTCGAGACTCTCATGATTCTTTGTCAAGGTGGCCAAGCTCTTCTCAATCCTCACGGTAGGCTCAAGCAGTTAGCTGGGTTGATCTTTGATTGGTCTTGAGATTCACTATTGAAGTACCTAGAGCACTTGTTGCCTTTGTCGCTTTAGCAGCCTTTGCCTTCTCAATCTTGTCTTGGGCCTCAACAGATGTAGGATGTGATGCATCCATGACAACTTCATTGTCATCATGTTGGAAATATGCCCTAGAGGCAATAATAAATTGGTTATTATTATATTTCCTTGTTCACGATAATCGTTTATTATCCATGCTAGAATTGTATTGAAAGGAAACTCAGATACATGTGTGGATACATAGACAAACACCATGTCCCTAGTAAGCCTCTAGACGACTAGCTCGTTGATCAATAGATGGTTACGGTTTCCTAACCATGGACATTGGATGTCGTTGATAACGGGATCACATCATTAGGAGAATGATGTGATGGACAAGACCCAATCCTAAGCCTAGCACAGATCGTGTAGTTCGTATGCTAAAGCTTTTCTATATGTCAAGTATCTTTTCCTTAGACCATGAGATTGTGCAACTCCCGGATACCGTAGGAATGCTTTGGGTGTACCAAACGTCACAACGTAACTGGGTGGCTATAAAGGTGCACTACAGGTATCTCCGAAAGTGTCTGTTGGGTTGGCACGAATCGAGACTGGGATTTGTCACTCCGTATGACGGAGAGGTATCTCTGGGCCCACTCGGTAGGACATCATCATAATGTGCACAATATGTGATCAAGGAGTTGATCACGGGATGATGTGTTATGGAGCGAGTAAAGAGACTTGCCGGTAACGAGATTGAGCAAGGTATCGGTATACCGACAATCGAATCTCGGGCAAGTGCTATACCGATAGACAAAGGGAATCGTATACGGGATTGATTGAATCCTTGACATCGTGGTTCATCCGATGAGATCATCGTGGAACATGTGGGAGCCAACATGGGTATCCAGATCCCGCTGTTGGTTATTGGCCGGAAAGTTGTCTCGGTCATGTCTACATGGTTCCCGAGCCCGTAGGGTCTACACACTTAAGGTTCGATGACGCTAGGGTTATAGGGAAAGTATGTACGCGGTTACCGAATGTTGTTCGGAGTCCCGGATGAGATCCCGGACGTCACGAGGAGTTCCGGAATGGTCCGGAGGTAAAGATTCATATATGGGAAGTCCCGTTTTGGTCACCGGAAAAGTTTCGGGCGCTATCGGTAATGTACCGGGACCACCGGGAGGGTCCCGGGGGTCCACCAGGTGGGGCCACCAGCCCCAGAAGGCTGCGTGGGCTATGTGTGGGAGGGGACCAGCCCCATGGTGGCTGGTGCGCCCCCCCACCAAGTCCCTAGGCGCATGGAGAGTGGAGGGGGGCAAACCCTAGGTCCAGATGGGCCTTAAGGCCCACCCTAGGGCGCCCCCTCTCTCTCCCCCCCTTTGGCCGCACCCTAGATGGGTTTTTGGGGGCTGCCGCACCCCTAGGGGTGGGAAACCCTAAAGGGGGCGCAGCCCCCCCCCCTTCCCCCTATATATATGTGAGGTCTTGGGGCTGCTAGACACATGAGAACGTCTCCCTCTTGGCGCAGCCCTACCCCTCTCCCTCCTCGTCTCTTGCAGCGCTTGGCGAAGCCCTGCTGGAGTCCCGCGCTCCTCCACCACCACCACTCCGTCGTGCTGCTGTTGGATGGAGTCTTCCCCAACCTCTCCCTCTCTCCTTGCTGGATCAAGGCGTGGGAGACGTCACCGGGCTGCACGTGTGTTGAACGCGGAGGCGCCGTTGTTCGGCGCTTAGATCGGAATCAACCGCGATCTGAGTCGCAGCGAGTACGACTCCTTCATCCGCGTTCTTGCAACGCTTCCGCATCGCGATCTACAAGGGTATGTGGATCCGACTCTTCCCTCGTAGATGCATCTCCTAGATTGATCTTGGTGAGCGTAGGAAAATTTTTGTTTCCCATGCAACGTTCCCCAACAGTGGCATCATGAGCTAGGATCTTGCGTAGATGTTTTCACGAGTAGAACACAAAGGGGTTTGTGGGCGTTGATGTTTAGATTGCTTCCCTCTTTGGTCTTTCTTGATTCAGCGGCATTATGGGATGAAGCGGCCCGGACCAACTTTACATGTCCACGTACATGAGACCGGTTCCATCAACAGACATGCGACTTTTGTTGCATAAGATGGCTGGCGGGTGTCTGTCTCTCCTATCTTAGTTGAATCGGATTCGACGAAGGCGGTCCTTGTAGAAGGTTAAATAGCAACTTGAATATCACCGTTGTGGCTTTGCGTAGGTAAGAAGCGTTCTTGCTAGATACCCATAGCAGCCACGTAAAACATGCGACAACAAATTAGAGGACGTCTAACTTGTTTTTGCAGGGTATGTATGTGATATGATATGGCCAAAGACATGATGAGATATATTTGATGTATGAGATGATCATGTTGTAATAGTTAATATCGACTTGCATGTCGATGTATACGGCAACCGGTAGGAGCCATAGGGTTGTCTTTAATTTTTGTATGACCTGCGTGTCAATCATTAAGCGCTATGTAATGCTTTACTTTATCTCTAAACGGTAGCAATAGTAGTAAGAGCATGGTGGGCGCGCGACAACCCCGATGGCGACACGATGATGGAGATCATGATGATGGGGATCATGGTGTTACGCCGGTGACGATGGAGATCATGCCGGTGCTTTGGAGATGGAGATCAAAAGCACGAGTTGATGGCCATATCATGTCACTTATGATTTGCATGTGATGTTAATCCTTTTATGCATCTTATTTTGCTTAGGACGACGGTAGCATTATAAGATGATCCCTCACTAAAATTTCAAGATAAAATTGTGTTCCCCCCGAGTGTGCGCCGTTGCGAAGGTTCATCGTTTCGAAGCACCACGTGATGATCGGGTGTGATAGACTCTACGTTCGCATACAACGGGTGCAAGCCAGTTTTGCACATGCAGAACACTCGGGTTAGACTTGACGGGCCTAGCATGTACAGACATGGCCTCGGAACACGGAAGACCGAAAGGTCGAGCATGAGTCATATAGTATATATGATCAACATGAAGATGTTCACCATTGACACCACCTCATCTCACGTGATGATCGGACTTGGGTTGGTGGATTTGGATCATGTCATGCTCGGATGACCATAGGGATGTCAATTTGAGTGGGAGTTATAAGTAATTTGATTAGTTAAAACTCACTTGTCATGAACAATAGTCTAAGTTGTCTTTGCAAATTATGTAGTAGACCAATAACTGCGTTGTAGCTCCCTGTTTAATACGATCCTAGAGAAAGACTAAGTTGAAAGATATTGTAAGCAATGATGCGGACTGGGTCCGTAGTCCGAGGAGTGTCCTCACTGCTGCACAGAAAGCTTACGTCTTTGATGCACCGCTCGATGTGCAAACCCCTACAACGTTGTCTGTGGATGTTGTGAACACCTGACAGAGACGTCCTGATGACTACTTGATAGTTTAGTGCACCATACTTTACGGCTTAGAATCGGGATTCCAATGACGTTTTGAACGCCATAGAACATATGAGATGTTCTAAGAGCTGAAATTGGGATTTCAGGCTCATGCCCGTGTTGAGAGGTATGAGACCTCTCACAAGTTCTTTTGCCAAAAAGATGGAGGAGAATGGCTCAACTAATGAGCATGTGCTCAGAATGTCTGGGTGCTGAAATCACTTGAACCAAGTGGGAGTTAATCTTCCAGGTGAGATAGTGGTTGACGGAATTCTCTAGACACTATCACCAAGCTACTAGAACTTCGTGATGAACTATGACATGCAAAGGATGGTGATAATCCCGGTGCTGTCAGCGGTTCTTAGTACCGCAAAAGTAGAGATCAAGAAGGAGCATCAAGTGTTGATGGTTTAACAAGACCACTGGTTTCAAAAGGGTAAGGGCTAGAAGGGAAACTTCATGAATGGCAAACCTGTTGTCGCTCTGATGAAGGAACCCATGGTTGAACCCAAACCTCGAGACTAAGTGCTTCTATTGTAAGGGGAACGGTCACATGGTAGCGGAACCACCCCAAATACATGGTAGATATGATAGCTGGCAACTTCAACAAAGTATATTTGATATACGTGTTATTGATGTGTACCTTAGTAGGACTCCTTGTAGCACCTGGGTATTGGATATCGGTTCAGTTGCTATTATTAGTGACTTGAAGCAAAAGCTACGGACTGAGCGGAGACTAGCTAAGGGCGAGGTGACGATGTGTGTTGGAAGTGTTTCCAAGGTTGATGAGATCACCATCGCACACTTCCTCTATTTTCGAGATTAGTGTTGAACCTAGATAAATGTTATCAGGTGTCTACGTTGAGCATGAAAATGATTAGATCATGTTCATCGCAATACGGTTATTCATTTAAGTTAGAGAATAATGGTTATTCTGTTTACATGAATAATACCTTTATGGTCATGCACCCAATGGTTCGTTGAATCTCGATCATGGTAATACACATGATGATAATATTAATGCCAAAAGATGTAGAGTTAATAATGATAGTACCACTTTCTTGTGGCACTACCGCTTAGGTAATTTTGGCATAAAATGCATGAAGAAACTCCATGCTGATGGACGTTTGGAGTCACTTGATTTTGAATCGCTTGACACATGCGAGCCATGCCTCATGGGCAGGATGACTGAGATCTCGTTTTCAGGTACAATGAAACGGGTAAGTGACTTATTGGAAATCATACATGCTGATGTATGTGATCCAATGAGAATTAAGGCGTGTGGTGGATATCGTTATTTTCTCATCTTCACTGACGATTTGAGTAGATATGGTATATTTACTTAATAAAGAAAAAGTCTGAAACATTTGAAAGGTTCAAAAATTTCTGAGTGAAGATTAAGAATCATCATAACAAGAAGATCATGTTCCTACGATCTGATCAAGAGGATATTATCTGAATTATGAGTTTGGCAATCACTTAAGACATTGTGGAATTGTTTCACAGTTGAAGTCCCCTGGAACACCACAGCGTAATGGTGTGTCCGGACATCGTAATCGAACCTTATGAAATATGGTGCGATCTATGGTGTGTCTTACCGATCTACCGCTATTATTTTGAGGTTATGCATTAGAGACAGCTGCATTCACTTTATATAGGGCACCATCTAAGTCCGTTGAGACGACGTCGTATGGTTTGGCAAGAAACCAAAGTTGTCGTTTTCTTAAATGTTTGGGGCTGCGATGCTTATGGCTTCAGCCAGGAAAAGCTCGAACCCAAAGCGGACAAATACATCTTCATGGAATACCCACTGGTAACGGTTGGGTATACCTTCTATCTCAGATCCAAGGACAAAAATGTTTGTCGCTAAGAATGGGTCCTTTCTCGAGAAGGAGTTTCTCTCGAAAGAATTGAGTGGGAGGAAGATAGAACTTGATGAGGTTGTCGAACCCTCACTTCAACCGGAGAGTAGTGCAACACAGAAAGATGTTTCTGTGGAACCTACGACAGTTGAAGAGGATACTAATGATAGTGATCATGAAGCTCCAGATCAAGTTGCTATCGAACCTCGTGGGTCGACAAGGATGTGTACTACTCCTGAGTGGTACGGTGATCCTGTCTTAGAGGTCATGTTGTTGGACAACGATGAACCTACGAACTATGGAGAAGCGATGGTGGGCCCATATTCCGACAAATGGTTAGAAGCCGATAAATCCGAGATAGGATCCGTGTATCAAAACAAAGTATGGACTTTGGTGGACTTGCCCTATGATCGGCAAGCCATTGAGACAAATGGATCTTTAAGACTAAGACGGACGTGGACGGTAATGTCACCGTCTATGAAACTCGACTTGTGGCGAAGAGTTTTCCACAAGTTCAAGGAGTTGACTACGATGAGATTTTCTCACCCGTAGCGATGCTTAAGTCCGTCGGAATCATGATTAGCATTAGCTGCATTTATGAAATCTGGCAGATGGATGACAAAACAAGTTTCCTTACCAGTTTTCGTAAGGAAAGGTTGTATATGATAAAATCAGAAAGGTTTTGTCGATCCTAAGGATGCTAAAAGATATGCTAGCTCCAGCGATCCTTCCATGGACTAGAGCAAGCATCTCGGAGTCGGAATATATGCTTTGATGGAGTGATCAAAGTTTTTGGGTATACAAAGTTTGTTAGAAACTTGTATTTACAATAAAGTGAGTGGGAGCAGTACAACATTTCTGATAAGTGTATGTGAATGACATATGATTGATCCGAAATGATGTAGAATTTCTGGAAAGCATAAAGGGTTGTTTGAAATGAGTTTTTAAAAGGAAGACCTAGATAAAGCTGCTTACATATTGGGCATCAAGATCTATACAGATAGATCAAGACGCCTGATGATACTTTCAAAAGAACACACACCTTGGCATGATTTTGAAGGAGTTCAAAATAGATCAGTCAAAGAAGGAGTTCTTACCTGAGTTGTAAGGTGTGAAGTTGAGTAAGACTCAAAGCTTGACCACGGCAGAAGAAAGAGGAAGGACAAGGTCGTCCCCTATGCTTTTGTCATAGGCTCTATACGGTATGCCATGCTAAGTACCGCACCTGATGTGTGCCTTGCCACATGTCTGGCAAGAGGGTACAAAGGTGATCTAGGAGTGGATCACTAGATAGTGGTCAAAATTATCCTTAGAGGAATAAGGAAATGTTTCTCGGTTATGGAGGTGATAAAGAGTTCGACGTAAAGAGTTACGTCGATGCAAGCTTAACACCTATCCGGATAACTCTAAGTGGAGATACCGGATACGTATAATGGAGCAACAGTTTGGAATAGCTCCAAGTGGAACGTGGTAGCAGCATCTACGATATGACATAAAGTTTTGCGAAGTACATAGGGATCTGAATATTGCAGACCCGTTGACTACAACCTCTCTCACGAGCATAACATGATCAAACCCAGAACTCATTGAGTGTTAATCACATATTGATGTGAACTAGATTACTGACTCTAGTAAACTCTTTGGATGTTAGTCACATGATGATGTGACCTGCGAGTGTTAATCACATGGCGATGTGAACTAGATTATTGACTCTAGTGCAAGTGGGAGACTGTTGGAAATATGCCCTAGAGGCAATAATAAATTGGTTATTATTATATTTCCTTGTTCACGATAATCGTTTATTATCCATGCTAGAATTGTATTGAAAGGAAACTCAGATACATGTGTGGATACATAGACAAACACCATGTCCCTAGTAAGCCTCTAGACGACTAGCTCGTTGATCAATAGATGGTTACGGTTTCCTAACCATGGACATTGGATGTCGTTGATAACGGGATCACATCATTAGGAGAATGATGTGATGGACAAGACCCAATCCTAAGCCTAGCACAGATCGTGTAGTTCGTATGCTAAAGCTTTTCTATATGTCAAGTATCTTTTCCTTAGACCATGAGATTGTGCAACTCCCGGATACCGTAGGAATGCTTTGGGTGTACCAAACGTCACAACGTAACTAGGTGGCTATAAAGGTGCACTACAGGTATCTCCGAAAGTGTCTGTTGGGTTGGCACGAATCGAGACTGGGATTTGTCACTCCGTATGACGGAGAGGTATCTCTGGGCCCACTCGGTAGGACATCATCATAATGTGCACAATATGTGATCAAGGAGTTGATCACGGGATGATGTGTTACGGAACGAGTAAAGAGACTTGCCGGTAACGAGATTGAGCAAGGTATCGGTATACCGACAATCGAATCTCGGGCAAGTGCTATACCGATAGACAAAGGGAATCGTATACGGGATTGATTGAATCCTTGACATCGTGGTTCATCTGATGAGATCATCGTGGAACATGTGGGAGCCAACATGGGTATCCAGATCCCGCTGTTGGTTATTGGCCGGAGAGTTGTCTCGGTCATGTCTACATGGTTCCCGAGCCCGTAGGGTCTACACACTTAAGGTTCGATGACGCTAGGGTTATAGGGAAAGTATGTACGCGGTTACCGAATGTTGTTCGGAGTCCCGGATGAGATCCCGGACGTCACGAGGAGTTCCGGAATGGTCCGGAGGTAAAGATTCATATATGGGAAGTCCCGTTTTGGTCACCGGAAAAGTTTCGGGCGCTATCGGTAATGTACCGGGACCACCGGGAGGGTCCCGGGGGTCCACCAGGTGGGGCCACCAGCCCTAGAAGGCTGCGTGGGCTAAGTGTGGGAGGGGACCAGCCCCAAGGGGGCTGGTGCGCCCCCCCACCAAGTCCCTAGGCGCATGGAGAGTGGAGGGGGGCAAACCCTAGGTCCAGATGGGCCTTAAGGCCCACTCTAGGGCGCCCCCTCTCTTTCCCCCCCTTTGGCCGCACCCTAGATGGGTTTTTGGGGGCTGCCGCACCCCTAGGGGTGGGAAACCCTAAAGGGGGCGCAGCCCCCCCCCCTTCCCCCTATATATATGTGAGGTCTTGGGGCTGCTAGACACATGAGAACGTCTCCCTCTTGGCGCAGCCCTACCCCTCTCCCTCCTCGTCTCTTGCAGCGCTTGGCGAAGCCCTGCTGGAGTCCCGCGCTCCTCCACCACCACCACTTCGTCGTGCTGCTGTTGGATGGAGTCTTCCCCAACCTCTCCCTCTCTCCTTGCTGGATCAAGGCGTGGGAGACGTCACCGGGCTGCATGTGTGTTGAACGCGGAGGCGCCGTTGTTCGGCGCTTAGATCGGAATCAACCGCGATCTGAATCGCAGCGAGTACGACTCCTTCATCCGCGTTCTTGCAACGCTTCCGCATCGCGATCTACAAGGGTATGTGGATCCGACTCTTCCCTCATAGATGCATCTCCTAGATTGATCTTGGTGAGCGTAGGAAAATTTTTGTTTCCCATGCAACGTTCCCCAACACATCAAGCTATGGCCTAAGAGGTAGATGCTCTTTGTCAAGCGAATATGTGTCAGTTCCCACCTTGGAGTTGATCAAAGTCTGTATGTGTGGGGCATATCCACAAGATCTCTTCTAGTTGGCTGATGTTCTCCTAACAGTCTCAGCAATCAAACTCGTGACTTTAAAATTCCGAGGAATGTCAAACAAATGAATTAAGTTGATTGAGTGACCATGTAACATCCTATGATCTCCTAACTTGGGCAACAGAGTATGCCTCAAGATTGTGTTTATGGTATTCAATCCTGCAACAATATAGTAGATTAATCCAAACTTGTGAGTCTCTAGGGCTTCATCAGGAATGAGCTTGTACATGTTTGCCATGGAGTTGTGATCCTTCATGGGTTTGCTATAAACATCAAGATCATGGTCAGTCTCCTTGGGGGTATTGATGAGCTTAGCCCATTCAGAGATTGATGATTGGTACCTGGTTCCCTCAGTCATCCAGAAAATCTTCCCATCAGGGTAAAAGTGGGCAGTGGAGTAAAACTGCATAATTATTTCATCATTCCACTTTGTCAGTTTATGTCCAACAAACTTGTCAACACCATTCAATATGAAGCTCTTATGCACATGAGGAAAATGATCTTCATTGTTATCAATATGCTTCCAATCAAACCATTTCATGTCAGAGACTATGGGCTTCTTGTCCAACAAGAGAGTCTCATAGAAATCCTGTTGTTCTCTTGTATGAAAGCGATAGTCCACATAAGTTCTTCTCCTGGTGGCATATGGACCAGTTTGTCTCCATAGTCTCAGACCATGATCCTTTCTCAAGTTCATGTTTTCTGCCACAGGGTGATCAACATTATGATCAGGAATCTTGGGCTTCAATTTCCTGAGCACTAGTGGCTCATCATCTTCCTGAACCTCGGGAACTTGGGCCTTGTTCTTCTCTGTAGCTAGGATATTCCTTGTTGATATCTTTGGGGCAGAAGGCTTAGGTGCTTGAGCTGGAGCTGTAGGTTTGGGGGCAGACTTGGGCTTTGAAGGAGCAACAACTGACTTCATAGCATCACCCATGAGCTTTTGAGTCTTGGCAGGAGGTGTAGCTGGCTCTTCCTCCTCCTCTTCTTCTTCCTCATCCCTCATCATCGATGGTCTTCCAATGACTCTAGCAGTGGTCTTGTTGACCCTTTCCTTCCTCTTATTCCCACCAGCAGCAGCTTCTTCTTCCTCTCTTGGCTCAAGTGTAAATTGCATAGTCTCTTGACTGGAAGCTCTGGCTTTGGACATGGGAATCCTCTTGGGAGGAGCCTTTCTGGAAAGGCGTGGGTTGGTGGCAACAGAAGCACTGACCACTTTTTTCTTGGAAGTGACCTCTTCCTCAACCAAGAAATCTTCATCTTCACTGTCAGAATTGTTCTTCTTTCTCTGCCTGGTACGTGCCTTTGGAAAGTTGCTAGGAGTGCTTCTACTCCCATCATCATAGCTACCAGAGGGACTAGTGCCCGCACTGAGGTTAGTCTGCTCCTCTGACATCTGGCTATCACTAGCTTCACACATCTCTCCAACTGACCATGTGAATAGATGGGTATGGATAGAGTAGATGAGCATCACAAAATATAGTTGTTTTTTTGCAAAAATTGAGATAAAACCTTAACTTTAGTTTTCTGCAGAAAGCATTTGGGAGCTACCGATTTGATAATCTCGGGGACACTGAAGCACTAATAGAGTCTAAACATGCGAAATCAGTCAGACCGAGTTGCAGTTCAGTGACTCCGAGATGCTAGGGTTCCACTGAGAAGTTGTTTTCGGTCTCACTGATCAGTACACTTCGATCAGACCGATTTGTGTCGGATTTCGGGTTTCGCAAACCCTTGAGAGGTTTGAACTCTAGGGTGCGCACGAAGAACACTCTCTCCTAGTGCGCTTGCCCTATGATTCCACGGCCAAGCTCGACGAACTCAAGGAACAAGAGACACGGGGGTTTATACTGGTTCGGGCCACATTGTGGTATAATACCCTACACCTGTGTGTTTTGTGGATTGCCTCGTGGGGCTGAAGATGAACTAGTACAATGGATGAACCACCGCCGGAGGAGAGGTGTTCTTTGGCTCTGATGAGTTTGTGGTATGGTCAGGGTGGAATGGATATGATCCCTTCTATGGTTGGATCAGCTTAAGATGAGATCTCCCTCTATGGTGGTGGCTAGGTCTTATTTATAGTGGCCTTGGTCCTCTTCCCAAATATCGGCGGGAAGGGATCCCACAACGGCCAAATTTGAAGGGGAACAGCTAGTACAAGCTATCCTAACAAAAGCGGTCTTCGCCTGCCAAAGGCTCTGGTGGTGACGCCGCGCCAGGCTCCACGATGACCTCCATTATGTCATCCTGACGGTCCTTGGTCTTGTTGCACCGATATGGAAACCTTTGCTTGATCCCTCAGGACTCCACGTCTGCGCTTGCCCCCTTGGCACCAAAGAGGAAACTGGTACACTGCGCCCGCTGCTGGCGCCCGCCTGGCCCAAAAAGGTCTGTGGTGGTCAACCAGGAAGGGTTGAGCAAGGTCCGCCCCGCACTCGCCGCTAATTCCAATGAATGGGGGGCAACCATGGCTTGGCCGGCTTCCCACGCCGCGACAAATATGATGGCCACCGAGGTCCCTATACTTCTTCAAGCCCTTTGGGCTGGCCTAATTACTCCCTTCTCTGATTTCTTCAATGCCGTCCTCTCGCATTACCAAGTCAATGCACTGCACATGGATCCCCAATCCATCGTCCCCCATGCCATCATCGCCTTCGTCTGCGAGGCCATGGTGGGCATTGCCCCTTCCATTGATTTCTTTCGTCATTTCTTCTCGCTGCATCTGACTGACGCCCGCCAGCGATCGGGGTGCGTGACCTTCAAGGCTTTAGCGGCGACGGCCGGCTCTGGGATCTACTTCAAGCTCTCGCCTGCCATGGATGGATTTCGGAAGCAGTGGGTGTTCGTTGATGTTGGCGTGTGCAATCCTCTGCTCTTGCTTCTGCTGGCTCCAGCCGTCCCAAGCTCCGATTGGGGGCATGCGAAGCTCGTCAACCAGCGGCTCGCCCATTTTGGCATCGGTTCGCCAGGCTGAAAGACCTTGGGGTGACTGTCGTATTTCGGGTTCCGCAAACCCTTGAGAGGTTCGAACTCTGGGGTGTGCATGAAGAACAATATCTCCCTAGTGCGCTAACCCTGGGATTCCACGACCTAGCTCGACGAACTCAAAGAACAAGGGACACAAAGGATTATACTGGTTCGGGCCACCTTGTGGTGTAATACCCTACTCCGGTGTGTGTGGTGGATTGCCTTGTATGGCTGAGGATGAACTAGTACAAGGGATGAACAGCCTCCGGAGGAGAGGTGTTCTCGGGCTCGGATGAGCTTGTGGTGTCTCTTCTACTAGGCGAGCTCTCTCTCATATCAAGATGAGATCATGTCTATGGTGGTCTCAAGGTCCTATTTATAGTGGCCTTGGTCCACTTCCCAAATATCGGTGGGAAGGGATCCCACAACAGCCAAATTTGAAGGGGAACAACTAGTACAAGTTATTTTGACAAAAGTAATCTTTGCCTGCCAAAGGCTCTGGTGGTGATGCCGTGCCGGGCCCCACGATGACCTCCGTTCTGCGGCCCTGACGGTCCTTTGTATTGTTGCATCGATATGGAAACCTTTGCCTGATCCCTCGGGACTGCACTTCTGCGCTTGCCCCCTTAGCACCAATGAGGAAACTAGTACACCGCGCCCGCTGGCGCCCGCCTGGCCTTGGTCGTCATGGCTCACATCACGTGAACCTCGCGACATGCTCCTTGCATAGATATCTACGCTCCTCGGGAGCGAGCCTAAAGCAACTGCCCCCACGGGGGTCTTGCTGTCGCCCGCCTCGTGAGGCTTGGCCCCTCGCGAGGGTCTTGGGTTGCGGTTGCTGAATCTGGGCCGTACCAGGCCGCTGACGGAGCCACGTCACGGGCCGCTGGTAGGCAAGTTTGGGTACCCCCATTCCCAGGACGCCGACAGTAGCCCCCGGGCCCAAGGCGCGCACGGACTTGGCTTCGAGGCGAAGCCAAAGGGGCAAGGGCAAAGCGTCGTGGGCCTGAAACGCCTGCGGCCTTGGTCGACGCGTGGCGACTTGATTGGACGTGGACGTCTCCGCTTCCCTACGCTACCTCGGCAACTGCCCGACTTGACGAGACCCTACTGCACGCACAAAAGACACATCATTACATGAGATCGTGGAGGCCGGCGGTTGGCCTCATCCAAGCTATAAATGGTTAGGGGGTGAAGCCCCCATTGCCCATCTCCTTCCTCTTGTCGCCCTCCTCCTGATCTCCTTCCTTGCCACTTCTGCCTACTATGATGCCCATGGTGCTAGTAAGAAGATTCTCTGTTGCTGAGAAATGAAAGACTCCCTTTGAGGAGCGGGAAGCGCTCCCGCCGAAGAAGAGGTTCAGCCGCCCCGGTGGTGCCGGCGAGAGGCGGGAGGTGACGAGGCCTTGTTGCAAGCGACCGCCTCGTGGTTACCCACTGCCCATGTATGCCCAAGGGCAAGGGGGTCATGCTCCTTGCCGCTTGCGTCCTGGTCGAGGTCGTCCTGCTGGAGCTGCCGGTCCCCGAACTCACGCTGAGGGCTCCTCATGCGAGATCGTGGTATGGACAGCGATGCCGCCGCCCTCTTGGATTCGGTTCTCGGGGTTCTTCACCGAGCAAATGCCAGCGAAGGGGCCTGCCAAGCTATGGTTGCAGCACGCTGGGTGCCGTAGCCAAGCTACCGAGGCAGAGGTTGAGGTCGTCCCCCCGGCAGGTGTCTTCACGACTCGAGGATGGGGCGAAGTCGCCCATGTGTGCCACACTGATGTAGTCTCCATCTCCACTATGAGTTTGACGGCGCCTCCACGTTGTTCTTCAAGGTCTTTGATGAGGAAGGACGCCGCCAGGAGTGCTGCACTGCTGGGAGCCGCCAAGGAGGCATTGCGACGGGCGCCATGCCTGCCCTCGGTCCCACCGCCAGCTCTCCTAGCAGCAGCGATGGCCCTTGGGAGTCCAGTGGCTCTCCCGAGGCTGATGAGTCTCCGGAGACAAGTGAGGACAGCTACGCGCCTCCAAGCTCGCGCCGCGCCCAGAGCGCGGCAGCTGCACGAGCTCGTCACCGATGGTGACTTGAGCGGGGTTGGAGATGGCCTCTCGTGGCCCACTGTTGATGCTGGCCTCGGCGGTGGCAGTCATAGTTAGGGTGTCCTGGAATCTCTTTATTTTTCTCCCTGTGAGGAACCAAAGCCAACCTCGTGGGGGCGTGTAAAGAACATGTAATGCTTTTGCTCCGATGCTTATTATCCTTGCTATGAAACCATGTTTGCAAGTCTTGCTCCAGCAGTATCCTTCCTTTTTACCCTTTCAGTAGCTTTGTGCTCTACGCCGGCAGGTCCCAGTCCCAAGGCAAGCTTTAGTCATCATTGGTATGCCAGGCCGCGATGCCGTGGTCAAGGCCAGGAGGTGAGCGGCCCGGGGTCCGGTAAGAGCTTTTAAGGCGCGATGCTCAAGAGGTCCCCCTTGGCGTGTGAGTAGCTTCCGGAGGTTGAAAAGGGAGGCGGAATTGCCAGAGCATGACTATGGAAACCAAACTTGTCGAGTGGTGGCAGCACGCCAGTTGAGTTCATGACTTATCTTGATGGGCCTGAGGTGATTCTTCGCGTGGCGCACCTGGCTCGCTCCCACTGCAGCACGACTGAGATTTCGTGATTTCCTCCCCGCTTACCTTAGAGTTCTGCGTCGGCACAGCCCGACCCCGCGCATACCTCAGCCGCCGCTAGCTCGTCCGGATTGCCAGGACGAGGCCAGGGAGTGAGGGGCTACATGGCCAGTTAAGCCCCTGAGACGCGATGCTCAGGGGTCCCCCTTGACATACGAACAACCCTCGGGAAGGAAATGCTGGACTAGGCCTTGGTGTTCTGCATCGGCAGGGCCCGACCCCTCGCATACCTCAACCGCCGCTGGCTCATCCGGATTGCCAGGACGAAACCAGGGAGTGAGGGGCTACGTGGCCAGTTAGGCTCCTAAGACGTGATGCTCAAGGGTCCCCCTTGACGTATGAATAGACCTTAGCTCTTTGAGCCGGCCTCCCCTTCTCCCGTTCTTCTTGGTGCTCTACGTCCTCGGGTCCCGACCCTCGAGCGGAGCTCAGCCGCCGCTGGTCTGCCAGGTCGCGATGCCGTGGTCAAGCCCATGGGTGAGGGCTGGAGAGTCGGTAGGAGCCCCTGAGAAGCGATGCCCAGAGCCCCCCTCCTTTAACTCGCAAGTGAATTACGTGAGAAGGAGAAACCAGCAAGGTCGCCTGCCGCCGGGCTCCTGAGATTCCTGTGGGTTAGTCTGGCGAAATAAAACACAACTTAAAACCGCACCTACCGTGGGCCACTGATCGTTCTGCAGGAAGACGAAGGCATCGAGGACCTGGTGAGGTGACGTGCGCAAGGCGGGCCGTGAGTTAGATCTTGATCTTTCGGATTTGTCAGCGGTCTAGGGACGGACCCGAGCACAAGCGCCATGCCAACGTGTGTAGCCCCCATTGCGGGATGAGCAGAAGTCCGTTTGGCAGCGAGGGAGGCCAAAAGGGGTGGTGAGTGTGCAGGTGACGATCATAAGGTAATCCATCAGAGAAAATGAACTAATCCAGGTGATGTAAAATGTGATACACGCCACAGGGACGGACCCATGCGGCCTGGGGATGATGCAGCCCAAGGGGCACCCCCAACAGAGTAAGCTAAAGATGCAAAAAGGATACACATCGCAGGGGCAAGCCCGTGCGACTTGGGGATGATGCAGCCTGAGGGGCGCCCCCAACTGAACAAACTGAAACAAAGTCACCTGGAACCAATTCTGGAGTGGTGTTGATGTAGCTGAAGATGCTAGATGTAGATGTCGCTCCTCATGAGCTGCCTGGCTCCGGGACCTCGCGAGGCTCCGGAGGTCCTGAGAGCTCGCGAAGAACCGATGCCACTTCCGCCAAGATCTCCTGATGCCTGGCCTCCCGAGCCGCCAGGACTTCCCGCATGTGGCGCTGGTGCAGGGCCGCCTGGTTCGGCGAGCCGAAGGGCATGCAGACATAGCTGTGAGGAGGGCCCTCACACCGGCCCACCTGAGATGGCCAGTAGACCTCCTGAGACGCGATCCTGTTGAGTCCTAGGATGTTAACGCAGACGAGGAGCCCGTCGCCCGAGCCTGGGACGACAGCTGCACTCCGGGGCGCTGGGCGGCGCTCGCCCCGCATTGCCCTTGGTACCTGCAAGTCTTCGATGGTCTGGTTGATGAACTCCTGAGCGCTTGGTGCCTTACTCCTTGTGCCTGTCGGAGGGAAGCGTGTGGTGAAGCACGCCTCCACATGGTGCCCGAGCACCTGCCTCGAGACATTGGCTAGGTCGGAGGCCCTTGAGAGGAGAGCCCCCGAGCCCAGCCTGAGCGGGGCGCCGGGCGCGCCTTCCTATGCGAGGGAGGGAGGTTCCCCATCCATGGGCACGGATCCTGAGGCATGACCATCGGGTGCTGCATCTTCATGAGGCTCCAGAGCGAGCAGCTTCTTCTTTTTCTTTGGGATAGCTTCATGGAGGTAGATAGTGTCTTTGTTGTCGGGGTCTTCGACTACCGCGGCCTGGTAAGCACGCTCGAGGGAGCACACTGCGTCCTTTTCTTCGCAAGTGACGGTGATGATGTCCTGGCTCCCTGGCATCTTGAGGACGTTGTAGCCATGGTTAGTCACGGCCATGAACTTGGCTAGGGCTGGATACCCAAGGATGGCGTTGTACGGGAGGCGGATGTGAGCGACGTCGAAGTCGATGAGCTCGGTGTGGTAGTTGTCGCGGGTGTCGAAGGTAACGGGAGCCGGATCTGTCTGATTGGGGTGGTGGAGCCGTGTGGGGACACCGACTTGTGAGTCGAGATCACCGAATGCACGTGTACAGTAATCCCAGAGATCAATGCTCACTGAACACAGAGAAACTGAATAAGAAGAGTCTTACATCCATACATACCGTCTTACAAAAATTATAACTATTATGGCCAAGTCTTACATAGATAAAACCTCGCGGGCTGAATAGCAAATACACTCGAATAGCGGAAGTCTTCGTAGATAAGTAGAACCCATGCCATCTGCCTTAACCCAACATGCATTCTGACTGGGAAAGCGTCCTAGTTCGCATGTTCATCTCCATAGAATTCTTCTTCAAATTCTTGCTCCTCCATGCTTGGCCAATTAAATAACCAGTGGCAAGCCAATAAGTACTTTGAATGTACTCGCAAGCAACCCATGATTTGGTTCAAGGTAACAATGCAAGTTGTACAACAAATAAGCAACCAAGCTTCAAGCAAGATAAGTTGTTCTACCATTTTGTGTGATATGCATCAATGTCCTCGGGTAACCTCGAGGACAGTTTACATATATCAACATAAATAGAGTACAAATCATTTCTGGTTCTTTCAACGCGTCAAGTCACCACCTTAACTCAATACACACACATATATATTCACCAAGATTGTAAAATTCTGGACATAGTTTAAGTAGCACCTCCCAACTGTCCATGACCGTGGACACGGCTATTCGAATTGTTTTACACTCTGCAGAGGTTGCGCACTTTACCCACAAGATCCGGGAAGCTTTCGTGTTATCCACGATCCCGCAGTACCTCAAATACTCGGGGGAAGCACCTGATCATTACCTTTTCCCAGACGATACTAACATAGGGTCCACTCATTGGTGCACAGCCCTCGTGTACAAATAAAAGATCGTGGGACTTTGCCCTTTTTACATTATCACGCATAAACGAAGGGACCAACGTTGTGTCCGGTGCCCTGTAAAAACAGTCATGGCCGCCTATCCAAGCACGACCCCGTCCCGGGACTGACCTCAAGTCTCCTCCGTCACTAGTAATGTGGGCACCGTGCTAGTATCAGCCTAAGTAATCTGTAATTCCCCGTCCCATAAAGGGGTAGAGTGGTTGTACATTTTTGGTTGGGACGGTAATCACACATAAATCTAATCCATCATTTTACCCATGCACAAAAAGCTCTCTTTGGTACACTACTTCTTCTTCAAGTGGTGGCCTTAATTCGACATCACCCTCGGGCATTAGGGGCACCCGATGGGGTTTTCAAAAGAATGTAACCACGAAGAGTTCATGGTACACATGCAACATTATGCATCAACAACTAATCTTTTGACATTGCATCTATGCTCAAGGTAGAGTTATGAGTAGGGGTATGCATCATGTGGTGATTCCCAACATGTTCACCACCGTCATATTTTCATCATCATGCTATCGGAAAAAGGGTACCGATGAACAAGAGGGGTGTCATGGTCAAAGGGCTGCTTGCCTGGATTGGCTTGCTCTTCAAAGTCTTCAAACCTTTCTCCTTCTTCTCTTCAGCAACTTCGTCAAACACGGTATCTAATCGTCGCAAGAAAATAACAGAGAAATAAGACAATAATAAAAACAGAAAGTCAAAGTGCTCAGAAAAATGTCAACTTATTTTTATAAAATACTTGAAGGAAAACTAAGAGGGCAAAAATTCTTAGTTTTGGATTTGGAGTGGCAGAATAGGGTGAATGGATTTTTGAACGGAGATCTTATTGTTCAAATTTGAATTTTAATTTGAATAGTACAAAAAAGGTTTAGGAACATGTATGAAAGTTACATCATTAAATAGGTTGGAATATTACAAGATTTTAGGAGTTGGAATAAATTAATTTGGATAATTATTTTATTCTGTGGATTTATTTGAAAAACCCACAGAAAAGAAAAAGAAAAAGGTCACTGTGCAACTGGGCCAGAACGTCCTCAGTGCACAGGCCCAGAGGGTTTTTGGCCCGGGCAGCCGAGCGACGCGAGCGCGCCAGGTTTAAACCTGACGGGCGGGGCCCAGCTGGCAGTGGGAGTGAGGGGAGGCGAGAGGGAAGGGAGGCTGACAGGCGGGGCCCACCAGTCATCCCTAACCCACGTCCAGACGGCCGGTGAGCTCACCGACGGCGATGCAGGGCAGGACAGGGCGTGCGGAGGGCTGGGATGGAGTCAGCGCAGATTCGCCGTTCGGGTGGTGGTGGAGGCGGTCGTCGGAGCTGTCGGGTTCGCCGATGACGAGGATGCATGGCGGAGGGGCGTCGGGTGGTGGTTGTTTCGGTCGTTTACGACTGCAACAGAGAGGGAAAGGAGAGGGAAAAGGGTCAGTGAGGCCTGGTGGTTCCAAATCAAGTGGGAGTGGGGGCGGAGGAGGCGTATACCCCTGGATCGATGGCGACCCGAGGCGGCAGGGCTCCGATCGATCCCAATCACAGAAGCCCCTAGAGGGCTAATGAGAGATGTGGGAGTGCTCTAGGTGGTGAGTGGGGGAGGTTGGTGCTGCTGGAGCGGCCGGAGGCCTGCTTATATATCCAGGTGTCGGTCCACCGTGGACTTGTGCGCCGGCGAGGTCACGGGCGCGGCCAGAGGCTGTGAGGGCGCTCGCAGGAGTGTCCAGGCTGTTCGTGGACGAGGTCCACGTCTAGAGAAGGGAAGGGAAGGAGCGGGGGAAAGTTCCAGAGGCTCGCGCGTGTGAGGCCGAAGATTGGAGCTCAAAGGCGGCTGGCACGCGTGCGAGGGAAGCCATAGGAGGGAGAAGGAGGAGGGAGAAACGGCCATGGCGTGTCACGGACGTCGAGGCGCCTCGGCTTCCACGAGGGGGGGGGGCGAGGTGCTCGGAGGCGCCTCGCCAGGAGCGGCTACAATGCTAGAGTGCATTGTAGCATGCTCCAGAGCGCACGTATGGCTGGCATGGGCATTCTTTAAGCTCTGTGGTCGTGGCCACCAGTGTCTAGAAGATAAGGGAGGCAATAAACAACATGGAATTGGCATTGGATGCTCTGGAGGGCTTCTAGAAGGAGAGGGGGTTGAGAGAGAAGGGGGCAAGGGGCTGTCCAGAGATGTAAAATGGGGTTTTACCCCCCCCCCTCAATCATTGAGCTGCGGTGCACCCATTTCTACTGGAGGTAGAAGAGGTCTTGGGGGTGCTGTTGTAAGAACCTGAGGCAAGGGGAAATAGTGGAAGGGGTCAAAACAGAGGTTTTTGTAAAATAGCAGAAAGTGTTTGATGGTGATTTAGGCAAGCATATGGGTTTCATTTGGCATGAGACTCCACAGGATGAAATGGCACATATAATTAGGCCCTTTCACCAAATTAGAGCTCATTTGGGCAAATTTGCCAATGCAACTTTTGTAAACCCTAGAAATCAACAGAAATGGATTTCCAAGATTTAGTTATGCGAATAATCCCTTCTTGATGCACCACTTGGTGTGGTGTCATCATTTGGGGTTGCAAGCATGTCCACAAAATTTGAGGTCATAGGTAAAAAGTTGGTAATGTAGAGTTGTTCAAATTTGGATTTGGTCAGAAAGGGTTTTGGGGCACCTTGATCAAGTTATCCTTCTCCAAAACTTGTGCCATTTGGTCTAAATGCATAATTAGACCATTGTAGCATGTGCACCAAGTTTGAGAGCATTTGGACAAGTTTGGCAATGTAAAGTTACTCAAACTTCAAAATAGACATAAATGGCTTTAAGGGGGTTTGATGATGTTTTCTTGCTCTCCCAGACATGAGGCTTGGTAGTATCATCAAATATGTCATACTTGACATGATATAATTTCCCTGGAATTTTTAGAGGATATTTCCTTTGTAAATATTTCAAAAGCTTGAAATATCCAGAAAGGGTTTCTGAGGGATTTGCCCAATATTTTGAACATGACCATGTGTTGAAATTCTTATATATGGACAATATATGGCCTAAGAGTCTCTTTGAATTTTGACAAATATATTTGAAACAGTTAAATAATTTTTACCTATTAAAGACCATTTCTGGCCTAAAGAAAAAGCCTTTAAATAAAATAGGAAAATAACTTTTAAAATTATTTGGTTTTTGGGATTCCTATACCTAATAGGATTCAAACATACCATTTCAAAGATTTTTATCACCCTAAATCAAGTACTTGATGTGCAAATCTTAATTTTGGGTTCTTTGGAAAACTAATTTTACAAAATACTATTTGGCCAAAATATTTTTGTAAGAATATACTATACTGTCCTATACACATGGTGTTATCATTGGGCAGAAGTTTGGGGCAAGGAGATGAAGTATAGAAGGTGAGGCTATGTTGACTTTTAAAGAGCACTAGAAATCAGAGAGAGAGAGAGAGAGAGAGTGAAATTCAATTCCAAATAAAAGCCGAATGATGCAAAAAAAAATTGTTTGTCCAACTTTTCATGCTTTATTAATGCAATAACCATGTTCCAAAATTGAGGGTGTGACAGACCTACCCCCCTTACAAGAATCTCGTCCCTGAGATTCCTAAACTAGGCTTTAAAAGAGATAAGGATACTCGGATCTAAGATAGTCTTCATGTTCCCAGGTTGCTTCTGCTTCCGTGTGGTTTCTCCACTGGACCTTGAGGTACTTGATGGTGTGGCTTCTCATTCGTCGTTTTGCTTCATCCAGAATGCAAATGGGCCTCTCGTGGTAGGTCAAATCAGGTTGAAGGTCAATGGCTTGGTGATCGACATCCTTGTAGGGATCAGGCTTGTCCGGAACTTGGAGACACTTCCGGAGTTGTGACACGTGGAATACGTTGTGCACATCGAATAGTTCAGGTGGTAGTTCCAACTGGTAAGCCACTTCTCCTCCTCGTGCAGTGATCTCAAAGGGGCCAATAAACCTTGGTGCGAGCTTCCCCTTAACGTGGAAACGCTTAGTTCCCTTAAGAGGAGTTACCCGCAGGTACACATGGTCTCCGACTTGGAAGTTTATTTGTCGGCGTCGAGTGTCGGCATAGCTCTTCTGTCTTGACTTGGCGGTCTTCAAACGCTCCCTGACTACTTGTACTTGTTCTTCTCCTTCCCGGAGAATATCTGGTCCAAAGACTGGCCCTTGTCCGGTCTCTGACCAATTGAGGGGTGTGCGGCACTTGCGTCCGTACAACATCTCAAATGGTGCCATCTGAAGGCTTGAGTGATAACTGTTGTTGTAGGAGAACTCGGCAAAAGGGAGGCAATCTTCCCACTTGGCTCCATATGCCAAGACACAGGATTGGAGCATGTCTTCGAGTATTTGTTTCACTCGGTTTTTCTGACCTCCGGTCTGCGGGTGGAAAGCCGTGCTGAAAGACAACTTGGTTCCCAGGGCCTCTTGGAACTTCTTCGAGAACCTTGAGGTAAACTGGGTTCCTCGATCTGACACAATCTCCTTAGGAACACCATGAAGGCTTACGATTCGGTCGATGTAGAGAGTTGCTAGCTGGTTGCCATCATAGGTAGTCTTGACAGGAATGAAATGAGCTACTTTGGTCAAATGGTCGACTATGACCTAGATGGAGTCATGTCCCTTATTTGACCTAGGTAGTCCAGTGATGAAATCCATTCCGACTTTATCCCATTTCCCCTCGGAAACTTTAAGTGGTTGGAGTAATCCAGCAGGTCACTAATACTCAACCTTGACCCTTTGGCATACATCACACTTTGCAACATAGGTGGCAATCTCTCTTTTCATCTCGTGCCACCAAAATCTTTCCTTCAAGTCTTGATACATCTTGGTTCCTCCAGGGTGGATGGAATACATAGTGTCGTGGGCTTCTTGCAGGATCAAATTCTTCAGCTCCATCTTGTTTGGTACGCAGATGCGGTTGTACCAAACAATCCTGTGCTCGTCCTCGGAGAATCCTAGGGCCTTGCCTAGCTTCATCTTCTTCTTGATGCCTTCAATGCTTGCGTGCCCATCTTGTGCTTCCTTGACTTCGTCCATCAGAGTTGGTTTGACCTATAGATGGTCTAGAAATCTATGGGTAACCAATTCCAAGCCAAACTATTCCAGCTCTACAAACAGGGCTGCCTGCTTTCCTCTAATTATGGCATTCAAGGAGGAAGCCTTTCTGCTTAAAGCATCGGCTACCACGTTAGCCTTCCCGGGGTGATATTGAACACTGAGGTCATAATCCTTGATTAGTTCCAACCATCTTCGTTGCCTCATGTTCAATTCCTTTTGGGTGAAAATATACTTCAGACTTTTGTGGTCCGTGTATATCTCACATCGCTTCCCTAGGAGGTAATGTCGCCATGTCTTCAAGGCATGAACCACTGCTGCTAACTCAAGATCGTGAGTAGCGTAGTTCTCGTCATGAGGTCGTAGCTGCCTTGAGAGGTAAGCTATGACTCTTCCTTCTTGCATTAGAACGCTTCCCAATCCGGTTCGAGAGGCATCACAATATATCACAAACTCCTTGTGAATGTCAGGTGTTGCGAGAACTGGGGTGGTGGTCAATATCTTCTTGAGTTCTTGGAAGCTTTCTTCGCATTTTGGCGTCCATTCGAACATCTTGTCCTTCTTGAGGAGCTGAGTCATTGGCCGGGCAATGCTGTAGAATCCTTCCACAAATTTGCGGTAATAGCCCGCAAGTCCGAGGAAGCTTCTAACCTCCTTGACGGTCGTTGGGGACTGCCATTGGGCCACAGCGTCGATCTTCGCGGGATCTATCGACAATCCTTCCTCGGTCAAGACGTGACCCAAGAATCCAACTTTATACAGCCAAAACTCACACCTGCTGAATTTGGCGTATAGTTGGTGCTCTCGAAGCTTGTCTAGGACCATCCTCAAATGTTGCTCGTGCTCTTCTTCCGTCTTCGAGAAGACAAGAATTTCATCAATGAAGACAACAACAAACTTGTCCAAATATTCCATGAAGACCTTATTCATGAGGTTCATGAAGTAAGCTGGGGAATTAATTAATCCAAAGGACATGACCGTGCACTCATACAGGTCATATCTTGTTACAAATGCCGTCTTTGGGATATCTTGGGGGTCTGATCTTCAGCTGGTAGTACCCAGACCTGAGGTCGATCTTGGAGAACACCTTGGCTCCGCTGAGTTGATCAAACAGATCTTCAATCTTGGGAAGTGGATACTTGTTCTTGATTGTAACTTCATTGAGGGAACAGTAGTCAATGCATAAGCGGATGGTACCGTCCCTTTTTGCCACAAATAGAACAGGTGATCCCCAAGGGGAGGCACTAGGGTGGATAAATCCCTTCCTCAACTGCTCTTCCAATTGCTTCTTCAACTCAGCTAATTCTTCCGTCCCCATTCTATAAGGCTTCTTATAGATGGGTCCTGCCCCGGGCACGAGCTCGATGACGAACTCAATGTCATGGTGAGTAGGCATTCCCGGTAGCTCATCTGGAAAGACATCGGGATACTCGCATACTACTGGCACTTGCTCTAGTCCAGCTTCAGATAGACAGTTGACTTGAATGGTTTGAGCAGAAGAGGAGTTGGAGGCAAACTTAACTTTGACTCCTTGGTCATTGGTCACAGTGACAGTCTGATTGGCACAGTCTAATAATCCTTGGTGCTTGCTGAGCCAATTCATGCCTAGGATCACATCCAAGCCTTGTGATCTCAAGATGATAAGGTCTGCTAGGAAATCTACCCCGTTAATGACGATACTGACTCCCTTACCGCCTATCTTGGCTCTCATCTCTGCTCTAGGGGTTTGTACCACCATGGGGTTATTCAGGGGTGTAGGGGTCATGCCACTTTTTAATGCAAATCTTTGAGTAACAAATGAATGTGTGGCTCCAGAATCAAACAAGACAGTTGCAGGTGCTGAGTTGACAAGGAACGTACCCAGCACGACATCCGGGTCTTCCTGGGCTTCTTCTGAAGTGACGTGATTCACATGCCCCTTTCCATTGTTGGGCGGGTTGCGAGCTGCTTGGTTCCTTGGCGGCATCCCGCGGCCTTGTCCTGGATTTTGCGCATTGGGGCGCGAGGCATCGGGCTTCTTGTTGGGGCACACCCTTGATATGTGTCCTGACTGACCACATCCAAAGCAATTGACTTGGTTTAGGTTATTGATCTTGTTGCCACCACTGTTATTGGGGTTGTATGCTGGCCTTGGGTTGGCATACTCCTGAGGCTGATAGTTGGTGCGAGGTGCAGGAGCTCTTGGCTGCTGATAGGTTGGCTTGACCGGGGCTGGCTGCCATGGGTGAGGCTTCTGGTTACTGGAACTTCCCTTGCTGACCATCTTGCGCTTGCGAGTGTCTTCCAGAGCACGCCGCTTGTCTTCAAGCATGAGTGCTTTGTTCACCAGGTCAGGAAAGGTTGGGCAGTCACACACGACAAGCGAGTACTGCAGAGTCTGATTGAGGCCTTCCATGAAGCATTCCCTTTTTGCAGCATTCGTGCTGACATCTTCAGGGGCATACCTTGATAGAACACTGAACTTCTGCATGTACTCCTTGACAGTGCCACTTCCTTGCTTCAGGGCTCGAAACTCACGCTTCTTGATAGCCATGATTCCAGAAGGAATATGGGCCTGGTGGAATTCTACCTTGAAGTTATTCCAAGTGACGTCTTGCCAAGCATGCATGACCTTGAATCCATCCCACAAAGCTCTAGCAGTCCCCCCGAGGCAGTGTGCACCATAAGCCACCTTCTTGTGGTCTTTGGTGCAGCCGACTAGTTCCAGCAAGTCCTCAATGGTGCGGACCCAGTCATCCGCATCTAGTGGTTCAGCAGTCTCGATGAAGGTTGGTGGTGCATTCTTCTTGAACTCTGCCAACGTGGAACGTCCACTGACATTCCCCGTCGGCTGGCGGTTGTTGGTGACGGCTTGAGCAATCATTTGGAGGGTTGCGGTGTTGGCTTGGTGTTCCTCTCGGAAGGCGTGGAGAAACTGACCCATGTCCATGGTCGGGGGAGGTGGTGGTGGAGCTTGGTCGTGGGTTTGGTCTTGGCTGGCCTCTGCTTGGGTGGATTCTCCGGCTTCGGGCTGCTGGGTAGAGGTACCAGTACGAGTTACAACAGGCATCCTCTTGGAGCGGTCAAGGTCTTATGATTTGGAATGAAGAGGGAAAGCAATAAAGATGGGTGCCTAGTAAGGTGGGTGTGACACTAATTGTTTTCATGTAAGGGCCAAAAGGGCCAAACACATTCATTAAAATTCCAAATCGGTGATGTAGTCGTTTACATGTTCCCGAAGGGAAGATACGATGTACATCCAAGCACAACAAAAGCAAACACTAGATGGCTTCATATGAACCATACTAGGACTCGACTTCGCATAGGGGTTACACGACCTATCCTACCGTAGAGGTCACGAGCTGGCATATCCGAATTGTGAATAATGCCTAAGTGGCGGAATGCTCTGTCGCGTATTCTGGCTCTTCTCGGTCTTCCTCCTTGTCTTCATCTATCTGGGCTCCCCTATCACTTGACGGTGTGGGAGATTGGAGGAGTTGGACACGACGTTGTTTTGCCGGTGGTTCAGGGAAAAGCTTGCGAAATTCCCTCGCCGTCATATGGTGTCACTGGGGTGGTTCTTCATCCTCGGAAGATACATCTCCTGAGGGCCTTCCGCCTCGATACGCGACAGCGGGTTGCCCAGGAGGAGCACCTTCCTTCTTGATCTTATCTGTCTTCTCTTGTGCTCATCAAAGAAGCGCCTTGGGCTTGTGGAGTTCTTCTCGGAGCTTCATCGATTCCAAGGCCAACTCTTGTGCCAAGCTGTCGGCACAAAGGCTAAAGTAGGTCTGGAATCGAAGTGGAAGTCCTTCCTTCAGTGGAGGGGCTCGTGCGATGCTCTCATCTTCATCCTCCTTCCGGTAAGGCATGAAGCGGGTTGTCATCTCGGCTGCCATCTCCGGAAGAAGTTCTCGGAGGCGGGTTAGTGCCTTGAGTGCAGCTGCCTCGACAGCGAGGAGTATTGTTGCCATCTGGGGTCCCTCGAAGAACCAGCTTGTGGGAGGATCGTTTGCCTTCACGATTACCTCCACATGGTACTCCACCTTGGTGTCGCTAACCCAATGCTCATGGTAGGTGAGGATGGGTGCTCGGTGAAACTAGCACTCCTGGAGGCTATCCTCGAGAAGCAAAGGGAACCTAGTGGTCAGGAGCTCTTCAGATACAGTGGCCATCTACAAAGGTTGAATGGGAGAGGTTAATAAGCTGATGATATCTCAGGTTTGGCAAGGTTTAGAAAAGAAGAGAGGTTCAGAAGGTTTATGAAAAGGGTCTCATCCTAACTAACGCCCATGCTAACTAAGGCTTCCTACAGAAGCTCTGTGGGAACCCAGACTTGTGAGTCGAGATCACCGAATGCACGTGTATAGTGATCCAGAGATCAATGCTCACTTAACACACAGAAGCTGAATAACAAGAGTCTTACGTCCATACATACCATCTTACACAAATTACGACCATTATGGCCAAGTCTTACATAGATAAAGCCTCGCGGGCTGAATAGCAAATAAACTCGAATAGCGGAAATCTTCATAGATAAGTAGAACCCATGCCATCTGCCTTAACCCTACAAGTATTCTGACTGGGAAAGCGTCCTAGTTCGCATGTTCGTCTCCATAGAATTCTTCTTAAAATTCCTGCTCCTCCATGCCTAGCCAATTAAATAACCAATGGCAAGCCAATGAGTACTTTGAATGTACTCACAAGCAACCCATGATTTGGTTCAAGGTAACAATGCAAGTTGTACAACAAATAAGCAACCTAGCTTCAAGCAAGAAACGTTGTTCTACAATTTTGTGAGATATGCATCAATGTACTTGGGTAACCTCGAGGACAGGTTACAGATATCAACATAATAGAGTTCAAATCACTTCCGGTTCTTTCAACGCGTCAAGTCACCACCTTGACTCAATACACACACACACACATATATTCACCAAGATTGTAAAATTCTTGACATAGTTTAGGTAGCACCTCCGAACTATCCATGACCATGGA
The DNA here is from genome assembly GCA_902687465.1 of Secale cereale. Lineage (NCBI taxonomy): Eukaryota > Viridiplantae > Streptophyta > Magnoliopsida > Poales > Poaceae > Secale > Secale cereale. Next base: position 170,360,063 of record LR738709.1, read on the forward strand.
CACGGCTATTCGAATAGTTTTACACTCTGCAGAGGTTGCACACTTTACCCACAAGATCCGGGAAGCTTTCGTGTCATCCACGATCCCGCAGTACCTCAAATACTCGGGGGAAGCACCCGATCATTACCTTTCCTCTGACGATACTAACATAGGGTACACTCGTTGGTGCACAGCCCTCGTGTATAAATAAAAGATCGTGGTACTTTGCCCTTTTTACATTATCAAGCATACACGAAGGGACCAACGGTGTGTCCGGTGCCCTGTAAAAATAGTCATGGCCGCCTATCCAAGCACGACCCCGTCTCGGGAGTGACCTCAAGTCTCCCCCGTCACTAGTACTGTGGGCACCATGCTAGTATCAACCTAAGTAATCAGTAATGCCCCATCCCATAAAGGTGTAGAGTGGTTGCACATGTTTGGTTGGGACGGTAATCACACATAAATCTAATCCATCATTTTACCCACACACAAAAAGCTCTCTTTGGTACACCACTTCTTCTTCAAGTGGTGGCCTGAATTAAACACCACCCTTGGGCATTAGGGGCACCCGATGGGGTTTTCAAAAGAATGTAACCACGAAGAGTTCATGGTACACATGCAACATTATGCATCAACAACTAATCTTTTGACGTTGCATCTATGCACAAGGTAGAGTTATGAGTAGGGGCATGCATCATGTGGTGGTTCCCATCAAGTTCACCACCATCATATTTTCATCATCATGCAATCAGAAAAAGGGTACCGATGAACAAGAGGGGTGTCATGGTCAAAGGGCTGCTTGACTGGATTGGCTTGCTCTTCAAAGTCTTCAAACCTTTCTGCTTCTTCTTCTTCAGCAACTTCGTCACACATGGTATCTAATTGTCGCAAGAAAATAACAGAGAAATAAGACAATAATAAAAACAAAAAAAGTCAAAGTACTCAGAAAAATGTTAACTTATTTTTATGAAATACTAGAAGGAAAACTAAGAGGGCAAAAATTCTTAGTTTTGGATTTGGAGTGACAGAATAGGGTGAATGGATTTTTGAACAGAGTTCTTATTGTTCAAATTTGAATTTTAATTTGAACAGTACAGAAAAGGTTTAGGAACATGTGTGAAAGTTACAACATTAAATAGGTTGGAATATTACAGGATTTTAGGAGTTGGAATAAATTAATTAGGATAATTAGTTTATATGTGGATTTATTTGAAAAACCCACATAAAATAAAAAGGAAAAGGTCACTGTGCAACTGGGCCAGAACGGCCTCAGTGCATAGGCCAAGAGGGTTTTCGGCCCGGGCGACCCGAGCGGCGCGCGCGCTAGGTTTAAACCTGACGGGCGGGGCCTAGCTGCAAGTGGGAGAGAGGGGAGGCGAGAGGGAAGGGAGGCTGACACGTGGGGCCCGCCTGTCATCCCTAACACACGTCCAGACGGCCGACGAGCTCATCGGCGGCGATGCAGGGCATGGCAGGGTGAGCGGAGGGCAGGGATGGAGTAAGCGCGGAGTCACCGTTCGGGTGGTGGTGGAGGCGGTCGCCGGAGCTGTCGGGTTTGTCGGCGACGAGGATGCACGACGGAGGGGTGTTGGGTTGCGGTTGTTTCGGTCGTTTCCGGCTGCAACAGAGACGGAAATGAGAGGGGAAAGGGTCAGTGGGGCCTGGTGGTTCCAGATCGAGTGAAAGTGGTGGCGGAGGAGGCGTATACCCCTGGATCGACGGCGACCCGAGGCGGCGGGGCTCCGGTCGATCCCGATCACAGAAGCACATAGAGGGCTAGTGAGAGATGGGGGAGTGCTCTAGGAGGTGAGTGGGGGAGGTTGGTGCTGCTGGAGCGGCCTGGGGCCTGCTTATATAGCCGGGCGCCTGTCCACCATGGACTTGTGCGCCGGTGAGGTCACGGGCACGGCCAGAGGCCGTGAGGGTGCTCGCGGGAGTGTCCAGGCTGTTCATGGACAAGGTCCACGTCTAGAGAAGGGAAGGGAAGGAGCGGGGGAAAGCTCTAGAGGCTCGCGCGTGTGAGGCTGAAGATTGGAGCTCGTGGGCGGCCGGCGCGCGTGCGAGGGAAGCCATAGGAGGGAGAAGGAGGAGGGGGACACGGCCGTGGCGTGTCGCGGACGTCGAGGCGCCTTGCCTGGCGCGAGGGGGAGGCCCGGCTACATTGCCAGAGCGCACTGTAGCATGCTCAAGAGCGCGCGTATGGCTGGCATGGGCATTGTTTATGCCCTGTGGTCATGGCCACCAGTGTCTAGAAGATAAGGGAGGGCTTCTAGAAGGAGAGGGGGTTGAGAGAGAATGGTGCAAGGGGCTGCCCATAGATGTAAAATGCGGTTTTACCCCCCCCCCCCCC
>LR738709.1:170362531-170410017 GCA_902687465.1 Secale cereale
CCCCTCAATCATTGAGCTATGGAGCAGCCATTGCTACTGGAGGTAGAAGAGGTCTTGGGGGTGCTGTGGTAAGAACTTGAGTCAAGGGGAAATAGTGGAAGGGGTCAAAACAGAGTTTTGGTAAAATAGCAGAAGGTATTTGATGGTGTTTTAGGCAAGCATATGGGTTTCATTTGGCATGAGACTCCACAGGATGAAATGGCACATATAATTTGGCCCTTTCACCAAATTAGAGCTCATTTGGGCAAAGTTGCCAATGCAACTTTTGTAAACCTTAGAAATCAACAGAAATGAATTTTCCAAGATTTAGTTATGCAAATCATCCCTTCTTGATGCACCACTTGGTGTGGTGTCATCATTTGGGGTTGCAAGCCTGTCCATAAAATTCGAGGTCACAAGTAAAAAGTTTGTAATGTAGAGTTTTTCAAATTTGGATTTGGTCAGAAAGGGTTTTGGGGCACTTTGATCAAGTTATCCTTCTCCAAAACTTGTGCCATTTGGTCTAGATGCATAATTAGACCATTGTATCATGTGCACCAAGTTTGAGAGCATTTTGACAAGTTTGGCAATGTAATCTCAAACTTCAAAATGGACCGAAATGGCTTTAAGGGGATTTGATGATGTTTTCTCTCTGAGGCATGAGGCTTGGCAGTATCATCAAATATTTCATACTTGACATGAAAGAATTTCCCTGGAATTTTTAGAGGATATTTCCTTTGTTAATATTTCAAAAGCTTGAAATATCCAGAAAGTGTTTCTGAGGGATTTGCCCAATATTTTGAACATGACCATGTGTTGAAACTCTTATATATGGACAATATATGTCCTAAGAGTCTCTCTGATTTTTGACAAATATTTTTGAAATAGTTAAATAATTTTTACTTATTAAAGAACATTTATGGCCTAAAGAAAAAGCCTTTAAATAAAATAGGAAAATAACTTTTAAAATTATACTTTTGTGGGTTTTGGGAGTCCTATACCTAATAGGATTCAAACATACCTTTTCAAAGATTTTTATCACCCTAAATCAAGTACTTGTAGTGCAAATCTTAATTCATGGGTTTTTGGAAAACTAATTTTACAAAAATACTATTTGGGCAAAATATTTTTGTAAGAATATACTATACTGTCCTATACACATGGTATGATCATTGGGCAGAAGTTTGGGCCAAGGAGATGAAGTATAGAAGGTGAGGCTATGTTGACTTTTAAAGAGCACTAGAAATCAGAGAGAGAGAAATTCAATTCCAAATAAAAGCCAAATGATGCAAAAAAATTGTTGGTCCAAATTTTCATACTTTATTAATGCAATAACCATGTTACAAAATGTAGGGTGTGAAAAGCCGTCGGTCACTCCTTTGAAAGGCCTGGTGGGTTGCAGCTGGTCATAAGGTACTTGGAGACGGTCAAATTTGTCGACAGAGAGAATGTTGAGCCCTGCACCTCCATCGATGAGGGTCTCGTTGACTTGGACATTGCTGATGATGGGTGAGCAGAGCATTGGGAGGGCGCCGGCGGTTGCCGCGCACTTAAGATGGTCAACAGAGCAGAAGGTGATGGCGCACTTGGACCAGTTGAGCGGCTATGTGGCTTCTATCCTCGGAAGAGCTGCGTTTACTTATCAGGCGAACTGCTCAAAGAGGCGCTGAGAGGCTGGAGCCAGTGCACCTCCCATGATGCAAGCGATGGCGCGAGGCTCCTAGAAGCCCCCAGCCCCGTTGTCTTGGTCGTCGTTCCTTCTTGGTGGTGGCAGCAGAGGGAGGCCGGCCTTCCCCCGAGGACGGTCCTCACAAGGAAGGTCCCTCGAGGCACCCTCACGAGGCTTGTCCCTCCAGGAACCCTCGCGATGCTGATCATGCCAGCGGTCCTCACGAGGTTAATAACGCCACTCTTGACGGGGGCCGTGGTTGTCCCAACGCCCCCCAGTCCGGTTTCCTCCACAGTCGTAGCCTCGGTCGCTACGGTCGGGGCGTCGGCCGATGCGCCCGTTGCGGATGGCCCTGAGCTCTTGACAGTCGTTGCTGTTGTGGATGTGCACGTTGTGGAAGGCGCAGAATGGGCGGCGCTCTTGGATGAATTCGGGTGATCGCAGCCACGCTTCATCTCTGGTTCAGCCGCGAGCACGGCCACCCCCTTGCGCTTCACGTCTTTGGCCTTGGCCTTCTTGTCTTCAGGGTCAGTAGTGGGGAGCTCGACGAGGGAAAGGCGCCCCTCCTCAGCTCTGGCGAACTTGGTCGCGAGGTTGAACAGCTCCAGGGCCGTGCACGGATCTTCATGGATGGCGAGCTCCTCCTTCATCTTGACATGGCGGACGCCATCGGAGAATGCTGAGATGATGGCCTTGTCTGTGACCTTGGGGATCTTGACGCCGATGCTGTTGAAGAGCTGGATGAACTTCCGTAAGGTTTCTCCTGGTTGTTGCTTGATGCACCGCAGGTCACCGACGGCTGGTGGGCGGTCGCGGGTGCCCTAGAAATTGGCGATGAAACACTCACGCATCTCACCCCAGGAGGAGATCGATCTCGTGGGCAGGATCAGGAGCCACGAGCGCGTGCTGTCCTTGAGAGCCATGGGTAACCAGTTCGCCACGATCTTCTCATCGCCGTTGGATGCCTCGATGCTCAGCTCATAGAGCTGTAGGAACTCTGCAGGGTCGGGGGTGTCGTCATAGCGTGGAGGCAGGTTGGGCTTGAACTTCCCGGGCCAGTTGATGTTGTGCAGCTCAGGGGTGAGGGCCTTGCAGCCTGCTATTGACACCGGAGCTTGTCGCGGAGGTGGAACTTGGTCTTGGTTTCCGTGCGCCACCACAGCAAGGGGAGCACGGTCTCGATGCGGCGGTGGAGGGAGCGCTGGCGCTCCTCCTTGAGGCCGTTGGATCTCTTGGCAGGTTCCTTCTTCATGCACGGGCGCCCCGCGCGGTGGGTCATGCCACGGGGCTGCGTGCCTAGGATCGTGGACGACGCCTTGATGCGGAGGTGGTGGTGGCGCTTCATGGGCAACGTCCCCCGCAAGGGGTGGCGGGCGAGGTAGCGAGAGAGACGGGGTAGGCGAGCCCCCGCCGGTGCTGACGACCTCGGCGATGCGGTCGAGCCAATCCTCATAGAGATCATCGACGGGGCGGTAGCACAGGAGCTCGTGCGCCATGATCAGCGTAGCCTGCGCATCCGCGGGTCTGCGACGGTCGTGGGATGATGAGCTAGCGGGGGTCAGCGACGGGTTTGCGATGCGTCCATCCCGCCGCATCGAGGTATCCAGCGACGAGGCCTGCTGGCCGTGTCGCGCCGGGCCGGTGTCCACATTGGCAGCGGGCAATGGAGAACGGCGAGGAGGTCCGCTGGTGGGACCTATTGAGCGACGCAGGCGCCGACGGCGGCCCGTCGCTCAGCATGAGTACGACGAGCATCAGCCATGGAAGCGATGGAGTGGTAACGCGCCGACCGACGGAAGAGAGGCTTCGGCACAACCCTACCTGGTGCGCCAAATGTCGGATTTCGGGTTTCTCAAACCCTTAAGAGGTTCGAACTCTTGGGTGCGCACGAAGAACACTCTCTCCCCAGCGCACTTACCTTGCGATTCCATGGCCTAGCTCGACGAACTCAAAGAACAAGGGACATAGAGGATTATACTGGTTCGGGCCACCTTGTGGTGTAATACCCTACTCCAGTGTGTGTGGTGGATTGCCTTGTATGGCTGAGGATGAACTAGTACAAGGGATGAACAGCCTCCGGAGGAGAGGTGTTCTCGGGCTCGGATGAGCTTGTGGTGTGTCTTCTACTAGGCGAGCTCTCTCTCAGATCAAGATGAGATCATCTCTATGGTCGTGGCTAGGTCCTATTTATAGTGGCCTTGGTCATCTTCCCAAATATCGGCGGGAAGGATCCCACAACGGCCAAATTTGAAGGGGAATAGCTAGTACAAGTAATCCTGACAAAAGTAGTCTTCTCTTGCCAAAGGCTCTGGTGGTGACGCCGCGCCGGGATCCACGATGACCTCCGTTCTGCAGCCCTGACAGTCCTTGGTCTTGTTGCACTGATACGGAAACGTTTGCCTGATCCCTCGGGACTCCACGCCTACGCTTGCCCCCTTAGCAATAAAGACGAAACTGGTACACTGCGCCCGCTGGAGCCCGCCTGGCCTTGGTCGTCATGGCTCATGTCACGTGAACCTCGCGAGGTGATCCTTGCATAGATAATCCGTTCCTAGGGAGCCAGCGTAAAGAGACTGCCCCCAGGGAGGTCTTGTTGTCGCCAGCCTCGCGAGGCTTGGCCCCTCGCAAGGGTCTGGAGTTGCGGTTGCTGAAGCTGGGCCGCACCAGGCCGCTGATGGAGCCATGTCAAGGGCCGCAGGCACGCAAGTCTAGGTACCCCCGTTTCCAGGACACCGACAGTGACAGCGCCTATGGTAGGGATGGAGTTCGTCAGGCGTTGCATCGCTCCGCTCCAGCGTCACTCTCGGCCGATGTGGACCTTCTTCGGCAGCGAGGACCCCATCAGGCTTCACGTCCCCGCGATTCCTCCCATGGCTAGGCAGATGGTGCTTGGGCTATTGACAGGCGACCCGGCACCGGCCAATCTACTGGGGGAGGGTTGCCTCTTGTACTGCTGCTCCAACAAGGTTGAATTCGTGAGGCAGATGTCCCTCTTCGACGAATGGGGGCTGCGCCCAGCCGGCCTTAAGGGGCCCAGCAAGAACCCCGTCCCCTTGGTTCTCTCGCTTGAAGTCACCTCGGCGCCCGCCCCAGAAGCGGATGCAGGGAGGCGGGCACCGTCGGACGCCAGCGAAGTGGCCGCCGAAGAAGCGGCGAGGGTTGCGGCTCCCGAGGTGACAGCTCCTGGGGCTCGTGCGAGCTGTCCTAACGTGGCGGCTGGAGGGCCGACGCTCTATGAGGCTCCTGAGGTCGTTCCCTCAGGAGCGCCGCCAACTTCCCCATGCGGCGATGGTCGCGCATAGGGCTTCGGCCAGCTTCGCCTGACCTTCGGAGCTCTCCGCAATAGGAGGGCGCCTCCAAGCTGTAGTGGTAATGCCTACCGGCCGTTGAAGTAGAGGAAGTACATAGGCAAAGACAAGTGAGTACCTTATCTGTGTAATTTCTTAATTCTTGCGTCCCTTTCTGGCCACAACTCTTCGGGTCACCTTCGGTTGGCGCGGAGAAATCTCCTGAGGAATGACCCCCGACCTCGCGGGGCTCATCACTGGCCTTGAGCGCTCCTTATCGGTCCGCCGCGCGTGGCGCAAGGCTTGTGGAAGGGTGGGCGTGTCATTTGGGTGCCCTGACCCTGCGCTCTTGTTGTCCCTCCTTCGGGGCCCTACCTGGAGTGTTGGAGGCATGCCGAGGTGTCACGCCCAAGATGCAATTCAATCTCGATCACTAGATACAAACTTGTGACTGAGGCACAACCGCATTTCGGGCGCTTAGCAAGATGGATATCGTTACATCGTACCATTACATACATAGATGGGAATACATACAAGTCATACAACTCCACATGAATACAACACATCATATACAAGACATCTGACTATGGATATGAAAAGCACACGACATCCATCCTGCTATCTCAGGCTGCCGACCAGGAACCTATCCCAAGATCGACGAAGAATAAGAAGAAAGAACTCCAACAGAATTAAACATCTCTCGCACGTCAAGTCATCGGAAACCTGCACCTGCAACTGTTGTTGTAGTATCTGTGAGCCACGAGGACTCAGCAATCCCATAACCATGGGTATCAAGACTAGCAAAGCTTAATGGGTATGGAGAGGTTAAGTGGTGAGGTTGCAGCAGCGGCTAAGCATTATATGGTGGCTAACTTACGAGTACAAGAATAAGATGAGCATCTATGCAAACGGTCGCAAACAAGTAATGATCGCTAAGAGATTCTGAACTAACTACGAGTCAAACATAACCCCACCGTGTTCTCTTCTCAAAGTGAAAAGGGATGGTCATGGTTACTCACGCGGTTATGCGTTTTATTTTAGATCCTCTGTCGAGTTTTCTACAACCGGACATTAACAAATTCCAATCTGCCACATAACCGCGGGCACGGCTTTCGAAAGATCGTAACCCTGCAGGGGTGTCCCAACTTAGCCAATCACAAGCTCTCACGATCAGCAGAGGTAAGAAAACCCTTATCTTAGGGACAACCCGATCATATTCGGAATCCCGGTGCACAAGACATTTCGACAATGGTAAAACAAGTCTAGCAAGACCTCCCAGCATGCCGACACCCTGATAGTAGCCGCGCGTATCTCGTCTTAGGCCATGACCGGATGGGACAAGCTACAGGTAAAACTAGGTACCTCGAGTTTCCCCGAGGCGGCCCCGCAGGTTGCCCATTTGGGACCAACACCATTGGCACTGGCCCCTCCGTGTATGTAGAAAAGAATCCTCGGGGATGCGACCCCCTATGCAAATTAATTAATTAAGTTTTTATTATGTTGCAAATTAAAACCAATGTTGGGCCTTGCTGGAGGAGTTTTATTCAAAGCGAACTGTGAAGGGGTCCCCATATACCCAACCGCGTTAGGAACGCAAAATCAAGGAACATAACATCGGTTTATCAGTTCTTAAGGCGGCATGAGGGGAACAAAACACCGAGCAAAATGCCAAACCTTCCACCCATTGCCAAGTATATAGGTGTGTTAATTATAGTAATACATATTGTGATATTCCAACAACCAAGATCCGACATGGAGCAATCTTCATCTTCACTTGCAACTAGCAACGCTATAAGAGGGGCTGAGCAAGCGATAATATAGCCAAACAACGTTTTCCTGGGATGGTGTCATTAGAGGGTGTTTCATGGGAATAAAAGAGAGGCTGAAAACAAATAGATAGGAAGCGCGACATATAGAGATAGAACGAGATAACTAGCATAGTAATGATAGTAATGAGATCCAAGGTGATGTTCATCTTTCCTGAGATCCTGCAAGGAAGAAGAACGAGTCCATGAAGAAGAAGAAGCCACGAAGACGAACCAAGGTAGTTGAACGAATCCTCATGATCACAACGACACGGGAACTAACGAGAAGAAACAAACAACATAGTAAACACACAACACATAACAAGACAAGATGCTCAACCAAATATGATGCATGGAAAGGCTACGTGATGCAACACATGGCAAGATATGAAGCATACATGACCATCACACAAAGCAAGTTTAAATGAGGCCGGAAACAACATATAACAATTCCGGCAAGTCCTCATATGCAAATTTCGAAATTTGTCCAGATCTGAACAAATCTTAAGTTAAAATAGTTAAACAGCAAGTTAACATGCACCATGATGATCTACTCAAAATTCTAGTCAAGTTACATATAAAGTTCATTTAATTCGGAGCTACGGCCTAGAAGATATGAGCAAAACAAGTTAAGCATGGCATTGATGCAATACGCATCCAAACATCAAGCAAACACACTCCAAACAAGTACACAACATGTTATTATGCCTCTACATGCAAAAAACACACAAGTTTCATATAGAGCACGCTCAAAATGGACCAACGGTTCAACACATACACACGAATCAAGATTAAAGGACAAGCTGTCCCAAAACAGCCACTAAGCACTTTGCAATCATCAAAACAACATGCTACAGGAACATCTCATGGCATCAAAGGGAATGGCAAGCATGTACATGTCTAGCACTACAAGCATGACCACTGAGCTACTACCAAACACCAATAGAACATGCTCAAAACATCATGCCAAGATTGCAAAAGATAACAGTTTCACAAACTTAGTGAAATAAACTGAACATGGCAGCATCAACGACAAGTAGGCATGTTTGCAAGGTCGTGCAACTCATCCCAAAGCGTATCATGGCATGTGAATATAACCAACAACAAGAGGACATGTTTATGAAGCTACTCATGGCAAAAACATGGTCATAGGATGCATAGATCACTAGCTATTCACATGGCAAAACTGAACTTACTGTTAACAGGCTGACATAAATATTTTATAGCAATTTGAGAGCAAGAAAGAGACAAGCTACAACAACCTATAATTGCAAACAAGGACATGGATGGATAGATCATACCATGGACTTCAAGACATGATCATTGGACATTTCAAAACATTCATGGATATGACTAGAGCATGAAGCAAACATGGCATCACAATATAACAGTCTCTGAAATCAGCAAACAACGAGTAGGCCACTTTGCAAGCTTGTTGCACTCACCACAAGTGTGATGGCCTAGCTTATTAGGGATGATAGACTACTCATATCAATAAGGAATTCCTTCTTTTCCGGGAGCCCATTCGGATAGAACTCCAAAGTTAAGCGTGCTCAGCTTGGAGTAGATTTAGGATGGGTGACCAACCGGGAAGTTGCTCCTGGGTGCGCACGAGTGAGGACAAAGTGCGCAGAAAAGACTAGTATTGATATGTGGGGCTAGCCTAGATCCCGCCAGGAGTAACGACCACTTGCGGGTGTGTCCGGGGCGTTACAAGTTGGTATCAGAGCCGACCCTCCCAGTTACACGGATGTTTGCGGAAAGCTTCGCGGTCATGTTGTTCATGACGTTTGAGACCCGTCGTGGCACACGGCATGGCACATGTATCAGAATGGATGCACAGACGTTTGTGCCAAGAGGTAACGTTCATGTGGCCCGACGAGGATGTCGGTTCCTCTGAGTGAGGGTGTATCTGATGGCCTGGCTTATTAGGGATGATAGACTACTCATATCAATAAGGAATTCCTTCTTTTCTGAGAGCCCATTCGGATAGAACTCCAAAGTTAACCATGCTCAGCTTGGAGTAGTTTCAGGATGGGTGACCGACCGGGAAGTTGCTCCCGGGTGCGCACGATTGAGGACAAAGTGCGCAGAAAAGACTAGTATTGATATGTGGGGCCAGTCTAGATCCCGCCAGGAGTAACGACCACCAGCGGGTGTGTCCGGGGCGTTACAACAAGGCATATCATGAAAAGTGGATTGCACCAGAGCAAAGATGACATGACATAGCTCCTAACACATGTTGACATGTTGCTCAAACAAAAATCACACATAAAGATATGAAAAAAAGACAAATCATCAAGTTATAACAATTTTCAGCACTTAACATCAACATGCACTCTTGCAACAGATATTACGACATCTAGATGAAGTCTAACATGTATGCAATAACCACCAACATGTAGAGCACAGAGAGACGAACATTTGGACATATCATTTGCTTAATTTGGATCACGATGCAAAAAAGTTACATCAACTGAAAGTATGCAACATGAAATGAGTTTTCAGGGACTTAGTCATTTTAACAGGCAAACTAAGCGTCGGATAACTAATTAGCGCACAGAGCGGGGAATAGCAGCAAACCGAGTTGCTCACCTAGCGAGCCAAGCCCAGGATGAAGGAGGCAGGTCGGCTGGGCCTTGGAGGAGGTTGAATGGGCCAGCTGGACCGGGCCTTGGCGGGGAGGAGGCCCATGAGGCCTACGGCGCCTGGTCGTCGACCTCGGCTGCTCCCGCTCGAGCAGGGGAACGAGGAGGCGGCGTGGCTATGGGGAGGACCTCCGCTGAGGGCGGCGCGATGCAGGGAGGTCGACGGCGACGGGGATGGCCGGATCCGGCTCACCTCGGTCGGATCCGAATGGCAGTGGAGCAGATCAGAGCAGGGGCGGCGACCACCAACGACGGTTGGCGCGGGCAGCCGACAGGGAGGAGTTGGCAGGGCGGATCTCGGGCACCGGGGTCTGCGGGGCACGGCCGGGTGGAACGGGCGCGGTGGCCGACGAAAAGGTGCGGCGGCCGGAGCGGGAGGGTTCTGGCTGGCGGCGGGGCGGCGTGCAGAGGAGATAGGCGGGTGCGCGCGTGGTGGCGGGAGGCGGTGGTGACAGGTGGTAGAACGTGGTTGGATGGGGAGGCGGCGGCGGACGCGTCTGGCGCGGTCGGACGTGTCCGGTGGCGGCGAGGAGAGATTTTTTAGGGTTTTATCCGCGAAAAATGGAGGGGGATGACCTATTTATATGTAGAGGGAGCTATGAGAGTCCAAATGAGGTGCGGTTTTTGCCCACACGATCGTGATCCGACGACCAAGGGCAATGAGGGGGTTTGGATGGGCTAGTGGGCTATTGTGGAGGGGTGCTGGGCTAGAAGAGAAAGGTCTTCTGGCGGTTAACGTGGTTAACCGTTGGGGCATCAAACGACGTCCAAATGGAACAAAATTTGACAGGCGGTCTACCTATGCTATAATAAGACCGCACGCGAAGTTTCAACCCATTCCAAGAACATTGTCCGGCCACTTATAAAATAAATATTCTGAGGTGTCGCGGGCGCACGCAGGTGTGTCTGGGCTCAGAACGGACAACGGAAAAGGACGAGCAACTATGAACGGATGGAAGTTTTGAAAACATGAGGATGCAATGCACATGATGACATGGCAAGATGCAACACGCAAGCACATGACATGTCAACGACAGCGAATAACTGGAAGACACCTGGCGCATCGGTCTCGGGGCGTCACAACACTCCCCTACTAACAAGAGATCTTGTCCCGGGATCTTTGGAACGAGACGGAAGTGAAAAAGGAATAAGGTGAAACAAAAGAACCTTGAGAGGTTAAGCCACTTGAACGAAAGAACAAAACTGAGATGAACATTATTGAGAAGCTCCGTTACAAAAGAGGAATCGAAGAAGAAATACGAGAACTGTTGGGGATATACCCCGTGGTATGACCCGACCGGAAATATAACCCGGTCGGACTTGGTGGTTTACTTGATACCCTGTTTACACTTTGTGATTCAGTGGCGACCCACCTGGCTAGACGGTTTACAAGTAACCTACCTGAACATTATGACTCACTGATAACTCGGCGGGCGGCGGACGGATGACAATGCCCAAAGCTCATAAGGCCGGTCTATGTTAATGGTGGGCTAGTTTACGAGGAAAGGCATAAGGAATATTTCCTTACAAAGTAAGCAAGACTAGGACTCCACTTGTAATAGAGTAATCATAATCCTACTAGGACTAGTCATGTAACCCGCCCCTTCAACATATATAAGGAGGGGCAGGGCTCCCCAAGAGGGACAAAAAGTGCTCACAATTTAGAAGCTTCATATTCTTTAGGGCTAGACACAACTATAGGAGACTCAGCCTATGCGGCGACTCCAGGAGGGTCATAATGAGATCTAGCCTCAAACAGCATGTAGGGCTATTACCGGATGATGTTTCCCGGGGCCCGAAGCTGTATAAATCCTTGTCTTGTGTGTTGCGTCTCTCGATTCCGCTCAACCCCTCTCAAGCTACCACATAGATGCGCGGCCTCACGACTAAGTCCTCGCACTAGGACATTTGTCGTGACAATTCCACGACAGTTGGCGCCCACCGTGGGGCTTGCGCATAGTGGTGTTGAGTTCCTGGAGGGATATGCTCAAGGATCGAGAACGCTTGCAATTGGCAGGATGAAGGAAAACCGTTGCGGATGATCCGTATGGTTTGACCCGGTTTACGATGATCAACGCCTAGTATTATAAGCCGGCGATGAGGAAAATCCAGAAGCGCACCAGACCCAATCCGTTTATGGTCTGCTCGCATATATAAAAGGAAACTAGAAGAAGATCGCTATATCCAGCCAAGAAAGAACAGATGATCAGATAGGATGTTACAAGTGAATTTATGGCAATGTCTTACCAAGCGATGAGGAAAAACAATTCAAGATAACAGTGCTATACTGCGGCAGCGTCGGACAAGATTCAGCCAAGAGATTGCCTTGGAGTACGACTTGCTTACTCAAAGACACGACTACCTTATCCATCATTAAAAAAGAAGAAGGAGACATCAGCGACCTCGACGTGGACGCAAAGATAAATCAACCAGGATGTTCTGCACTAGTACTACCAATCCTTGGAGCAGTACATGCACGAGTACCGAAGCTATGCCAAGAGAGATTTGGCATCCACTCCCACATGAGACTAAGCAGGAATAAAAAATGGATCAAACCAAGCTTGACCCGGTGGAGGTCTCGGTAGAGGTCGCACACGGAGGAGGTCTCGTTTCCATCATTCGGCACGGGTGGTCGTCGTTACTCAACAAACTCCCGCACCGGCTTACAACGCCGTGGCCGATTCTCGCGACCGCGCTGGTTTACAACGCCGTGGCCGTAATTGCGACCGCGCCGGCTTACAATGAGGAGGACAACTAGCCCGTCGGCGCCGGCCGACCCATCTGTTGTTCGAGCAAATCAGGTGTTATCCTTCCTATATACTTTATCAGGACATTTTAATTCCTCTAAGCAACATTACAGTGCCCTATTAGTGTTTTGATATACAGGTAAAACTACTATTATACTGCGGATGTAAAACACAAACTGGCAACATTCTACAACGGCATTTTCCTCTGTGTCACATTACCTGATGAACGAACGGCCAGTTCACGTGTCCACACCGGTTTACAACGTGGAGGAGAACTTGTCCGTCCGCACCGGCCTATAATATTGTGGCCGACTTATCTGTCTGCTCCTACGGCTGACTCGGCCGTGATTGATTTATGTTTCACCATGGTAATGATCAACTCTGCGATGGATAATTTTTGGCCTAACATATCAGGTGAAATCCATCCGGTATATTTTTATATAATATATTGTTTTCTTTAAAAGAGCAATTACTCCGGTCTGCAAAGTTATCTAATGTAGGACCCTAAACCGTCATATTGGTGCAAATTTAAAGGCCGACTCACCCGTCTGTGCCGGTTTACAACGCCGCAGACAACTCACCCGTCCGCCCCCGCGGCCGGTTTACCAGACTACACCGGCTTACAACGATGTGGCCGACTCATTTATCTATATCGCCTCTGATGTTGTGGTCGTCTTTGCTGTCCGACTCTCGCGGCCTAGTCTAGATCAACATAATGGGCCGCACCTATCTGCATGAGTTGTTTATTGAGTGTGAGCAAGCCACAGCTTGGGTAGCCCGATTTTCTTTCAACAAAATGTAGGCAAACTATCATATACTATCAACCGTCGTCTGCACTGGGTGGCTGAATGGGCAGCCGCATAAGTCGCCGCCACTACAGTTTGGTTAACTTCAAATCGCTAGTTGGAAGGAACGATTGGCCAAGCTGCTGACTTGGCTCATACGGGATCATTTATAACCCGCTGCAGTCACCTCAACCTTCTGTGGATTTACATCGCGCTATCAACATCAATGATATACACCTTCTGCCATGGTCAAATATAGAGAATCTCAAGACAACTCCTCGAGTCGTCTTAAGACTCGGGGGCTACGATAACATAACTCAGCAAATCTTGCCAGTTTCAGCAAATTTAACAACCCCAGGACGATGGAGGGAAAGATAACCTGGTCACAGGGTAACTGCTATATTGATGAAAATTTAAAAGGCCGTCAGAAAATTTCTGGCTTAAAAAGTATATGAAAATTACGAAATCCCGGCTCAATGAAGAAGTTTCCGGGTCATCAGAAAGGAATCCGGTTTATAATCCGGCTCAAAGGACATCGGTCTTCTTGAAGCTCTCAAATATCTGGTTTACAATCCGGTTCAAGGGAAACTGTCTCCTACAAAGCTCTGAAGCTCTCAAATTCGGGTTAAGAATCTCCAGTTTAAAAAGAATTAATCTCTCGCAAGTTCGAGTTTAAAGGCCGTCGGAAAAATTCCGGCTGAAAATGAAGATTCCGGTTTATGATCCGGTTCAAGGGAAAGATGTCTCCCACATAGCTTTTAAGCTCTCAATATCTGGTTTAAGAATTTCCGGTTCAAAAGAATAATCACTCGCAAGTTCGAGTTCTCAGGAAAAATTAAAAGGACCAAAGAGAGTTTGTTGCACAGCACAACTCAAACATAGGCACCCGGCGAGCACAGCTCAGAAATATATCACTTGGGGGCTTCTGTTTATAAAGCGGAGTTCTGACTACCCTCTTGATCCGACTATCAAGCCAATATTATCATAAGAGCACAGCTCTGGTTACTTCGGTAATCCGGCTATCAAGCCAATATTATCATAAGGGGGCACACAGAGTATGTTGCACAGCACAACTCAAACATAGGCACCCACTGAGCACAGCTCAAAATGTTACCTGGGGGCTCTTTTTGCAGAGCAACTAAGAGTTTTAATGACCCTTGTAATAGGCTATAAATCTAGGCTTGGAAGCCAGGTGTATTCACCTAAAACCCCGGGTTAATCTGCCTTCATCAAGTAAGTCACTCCGTCTAGGTAATCCTGGTATGACCCGTCGAACGTTGGGCAAGTCAATCTTATACAGACCCTGAACTTGTCAAAGTTAAAACGATAATCGGTTAATGTGAGGTCCATCTTAAAAGGCTTTGTAAAATGGTTTAACTCAGTGGCCTGGCAGCCCATGAAAAGCCTCGATTTTGGGCCTGGCAGCCCATGAAAATCCTCGCATGTTCTTGTTGTGTTTTTTGCCAAGTTTTTTCTCCTTTGATCAGGTTTATAATATCTAATGATAAACCGGCGTTTATTGACCCGGCTTGGCTTTCAACTACAAGTTGTCAGTACATGATCAATTATAATCCGGTGCTTATTGAGCCAGCCTGGTTTTCGACTATAAGTCGCCAGAATGAGAAAAGGTAATTATCCAGTGTTTATTGACCCGGCCTGGCTTTCGACTATAAGTCGTCAGTATATATTTGTATTGCGCCATTGGAATCATGTGCTTATAAATCATTGCGTTATATTATTCAAATCTTTAATAGCCAACATGGCTGGATTTTTATTATGGTTATCAATAACCAGTATTATGATTGAGGTTTTCAAAGTCGCTTTAGCGCAATGGCTATCATTTTATCAATGGAAATGATTTATTCTACAATTGAAGGAATAGTCCCGAGTCGCTGCAGGCTTACGACCCGGCACTTGGGGGCTCCATTATTCAAGTTGAGATTACATCAAATACGGAAGTCCCATGTCACTGCCAGGATGCACCATGGCACTTGGGGGCTAATGCAAAGTCAGTTCTTGCTCACCTTATTGAAGACCCGACTCATCACATTGTAGTGGGCCAGCCCTTGGGGGCTACCAATTGCTCCTTTCAACAATTCAAGGTACACAAGTCTTAATCCATTATATTGAAGGATCCACTACTCAATTGGTAAAGCACAAAGCTCTTAACCTTGTGGACGTGGGTTCAAGCCCCAGGATGGGGGTTACATCATATGATGTTATTTTCAATGAAGCATGATCATATTTATAAAGTATGTGCTCTTTATTACATAATGACCCGGCCCTTGGGGGCTACACTGGTTGAAGTTTTTGAGCATAAAGCAATTATAAGTCCCAGGCTGCTGCAAGCATGACGACCCAGCACTTGGGGGCTACATATGTGGAATATTCAGTTTTTATTAGTGACTGGGATGAACAATCTGGATTTCTTCAAGGTTGCAAGATTTATATTGAAACAAGTCTTAAGCTATCACTATGTTCTCCTCTTAAGACTTGGGGGTTACAGGTAATATGCATACAAAGGAGGAACATCTTCAAATTCTCAATCATAACCTGGCGTCTATAAATAGTCGTGACCCGGGATCGTCAGTTTTTATAACCCGACAATTTTAGCAATCATAAATGGGCAAGTTCTAGATTCTCAAACCAACTGAATATTAGTTGAATATTTGAAGACCAATGTTTTTGTCAAATCAGAGCATTGAAGGCCAATTCAAATAGATTCTTTATTTACAAAATATCTTCTGCAAGCAAGTTGATTATGAAGCTGGTCTGTTGACCCGGATTTTCTAGAAGAAGGAAAAGGAAAAGGACTTAAGGATGCTCAGGTGCCGGTTTACAAGAATTCTTAACCCGGAGCACAATCTGTCAAATTTGTTCTTGTGTTTATTTTGCAGCACAATTTTACCATGGATAAATCCAAGCTAAACTGGGGGCTAATGCCGGGGATATACCCCGTGGTATGACCCGACCGGAAATATAACCCGGTCGGACTTGGCGGTTTACTTGAGACCCGGTTTACACTTGGTGACTCACTGGCGACCCGCCATGACCAGACAGTTTACAAGTAACCTACCTGAACATTATGACTCACTGATAACCCGGCGGGCAGCGGACGGATGACAAGACCCAAAGCTCGAAAGGCCGGTTTATGTTAATGGTCGGCCGGTTTACGAGGAAAGGCCTAAGGAATATTCCCTTACAAAGGAAGCAAGACTAGGACTCCACTTGTAATAGAGCAATCCTAATCCTACTAGGACTAGTCATGTAACCCGCCCTTCAACATATATAAGGAGGGGCAGGGCTCCCCGAGGGACAAAAAGTCCTCACAAGTTAGAAGCTTCATATTCTTTAGGTTAATTATACTAAACATGGAGCAATCTTCATCTTCACCTGCAACTAGCAACGCTATAAGAGGGGTTGAGCAAGCGGTAACATAGCCAAACAGCGGTTTGCTAGGATGGTGTCAAAGGTTAGAGGGTGTTTCATGGCAACAAGGAGAGGCTGACAACAAATAGATTGGAAGCGCGACATACAACGATAGCAACGAGATAACTAGCATAGCAATGATAGTAATGAGACCCAAGGTGACGGTCATCTTGCATGAGATCCCGCAATGAAGAAGAACGAGTCCACGAAGAAGAAGAAGAACACACGAAGATGAACCATAGTCGAACGAATCCTCACGATCGCAACAACACAGGAACTAAAGAGAAGAAGCAAACAACACGGTAAACACACAACACATATCAAGACAGGATGCTCAACCAATTATAATGCATGGCAAGGCTACATTATGCAACACATGGCAAGAGATGAAGCATACACGAACATCACACAAAGCAAGTTTAAATGAGGCCGGAAACAACATATAACTATTCCGGTAAGTCCTTGTATGCAAATTTTCAAATTGGTCCAGATCTGAACAAACCTTAAGTTAAAGTAGTTAAACAGAAAGTTAACATGCACCATGATGATCTACTCGAAATTTTAGTCAAGTTACATATAAAGTTCATTTAATTCGGAGCTACGGCCTAGAAGATATGAGCAAAACAAGTCAAGCATGGCATTTATGCAAAACGCATCCAAACATCAAGCAAACACACTCCAAACAGGTATACAACATGTTATTATGCTTCTACATGCAAAAAACACACAAGTTTCATATAGAGCACGCTCAAAACGGACCAACGGTTCAACACATACACACGAAACAAGATTAAAGGACGAGCTGTCCCAAAACTGCCACTAAGCACTTTGCAATCATCAAAACAATATGCTACAGGAACATCTCATGGCATCAAAGGGCATGGTAAGCATGTACATGTCAAGCACTACAAGCATGACCACTGAGCTACTACCAAAAACCAATAGAACATGCTCAAAACATCATGGCAAGATTGCAAAAGATAACAGTTTTACAGACTTAGGGAAATAAACTGAACATGGCAGCAACAACGACAAGTAGGCATGTTTGCAAGCTCGTGCAACTCATCCCAAAGCATATCATGGCATGTGAATATAACCAACAACAAGAGGACATGTTTATGAAGCTACTCATGGCAAGAACATGGTCATAGAATGCATAGATCACTAGCTATTCACATGGCAAAACTGACTTACCGTTAACAGGCTGACATAAACATTTTATAGCAATTTGAGAGCAAGAAAGAGACAAGCTACATCAACCTATAATTTCAAACAAGGACATGGATGGATAGAGCATAACATGGACTTCAAGACATGATCATTGGATATTCCAAAACATGCATGGATATGACTATAACATCAAGGAAACATGGCATCAAAATATAACAGTTTCAGACTTAGCCGTTTTCAACAAGTCTCAGAAATCAGCAAACTGCGAGTAGGCCACTTTGCAAGCTTGTTGCACTCACCACAAGGCATGTCATGAAAAATGGATTGCACCACAGCAAATATGACATGACATAGCTCCTAACACATGTTGACATGTTGCTCAAACAAAAATCACACATAAAGATATGAAAACGACAAATCATCAAGTTATAACAGTTTTCAGCACTTAACATCAACATGCACTCTTGCAACAGATATTACAACATCTAGATGAAGTCTAACATGTATGCAATCACCACCAAAATGTAGAGCATAGAGAGACGAACATTTGGACATATCATTTGCTCAATTTGGATCACCATGCAAAAAGTTACATCAACACAAAGGATGCAACATGAAATGAGTTTTAAGGGACTTAGTCATTTTAACAGGGAGAATGAGTATCGGATAACTAATTAGCGCACAGAGCGGGGAATAGCAGCAGACCAAGCTTCTCACCTAGAGGGACAAGCCCAGGACAAAGGAGGCAGGTCGGCTGGGCCTTGGAGGAGGTGGAACGGGCCAGCTGGACCGGGCCTTGGCAGGGAGGAGGCGCATGAGGCCGGCGGCGCCTGGTCGTCGTCCTCAGCTGCTCCTGCTTTAGGAGGCAGGCGGGCACACGCGCAGGCCTGGGCGGGCCCGACCCGGGTCTCGAAGGGCCGTGCGGCGGCGGTGACAGGTGGCGGGGCGCGGTTGGATGGGGCTGCGATGGCGGACGCGTCCGGCGCGGGCGGACATGTTCGGTGGTGGTGAGGAGCGATTTTTTAGGGTTTTAACCGCGAAAAAATGGAGGGGGAGGACCTATTTATAGTTAGACGGAGCTAGGAGAGTACAAATGAGGTGCGGTTTTCGCCCACACGATCGTGATCCGACGACCAAGGGCATGGAGGGGGTTTGCATGGGCTAGTGGGCTGTTGTGGAGGGGTGTTGGTCTAGAAGAGAAAGGGCTTTCGGCGGTTAACGTGGTTAACCGTTCGGGCATCAAACGATCTCCAAATGGAACGAAATTTGGCTGGCGGTCTACATATACTATAATAAGACCGTACGCCAAGTTTCAACCCATTCCGAGAACATTGTCCGGCCACTTATAAAATAAATATTCGGAGGTGCCGCGGACGCGTGCAAGTGTGTCTGGGCTCAGAACAGACAACGGAAAAGGACGAGCAACTACGAACGGATGCAAGTTTTGAAAAAATGAGGATGCAATGCACATGATGACATGGCAAGATGCAACACGCAAGCAGATGGCATGGCAACGACAGTGAATAACTGGAAGACACTTGGCGCATCGGTCTCGGGGCGTCACAACACTCCCCTACTAACAAGAGATCTCGTCCCAGTTAGGAACGAGACGGAAGTGAAAAGGAAGAAGGTGAAACCAAAGAACCTTGAGAGGCTGAGGCACTTGAACGAAAGAACAAAATGGAGATGAACATGATTGAGAAGTTCCATTACAAAAGAGGAATCGAAGAAGAAATATGAGAACCTTGATGGTTGAAAGGCAAGGAACAGGAGTTAAATGAGCCAAAAGAATATGAAACCGCACCGATATCACGAGATCGCCAAGAGACAAAAATGAAAGAATTTGGCTAGCACTCTAGTTGAACATGGAAGGAATTGAACATGAGCTTGAGAAGAAGGAATAATACTTGATGAGAGAAACAACACAATGCCTCCATGAGAATTGAAAGAGTGAAGTGAAAAGAACGAAGAAGAAGATGACACTTCCATCATAATTGGATTTGAAAGAGAATCTTCAAGAGGAAGGCTTGAACGAAGTTGTTGAGTAAATCAACAACAAAATAATTTACTTGTTGTGTACTTACGGAAATCATCCCAAAGATTGACGTGAAATTATGCCACAACCAAAAGATTCGAATGGATGAGATGAAGGAAGAAATGCAAAACTCCACTGAAAAGAATACGGAGAATTATTTGCATCTCGAGACGTAAAAGCATAATCCATGAGATGCTTCACAAGGATTTAAACAACACTTGATGAATGAATTAAATCATGATGAATCACCATGAAGAACTCCGGTAACAAAAGAATGGCGAGGTAGGAATGTAGGACGAGAAAAAAATGATTAAGGCCTTACGATGATTTAGACGGAGGTACCAACGACATGGCCGAGGAAACTTCGAACTCTGAAAAAATAAAAGATGAAAGGACTTGGGAATAGAATTTATTAATCATGAAGAAATTCCAACATAATGGATTGCTCAACTTGATGAAAAGAATAAGAATTATATTATGCTTATCATCCATCAATTAAATTGATGCAAAGCAATGGATTGGCATACCACTTATTCGCGTTTAAATTGATTAAAGAGGGGTATAGCTCAAACTTGAGAAAGTATTCATGACCCACCGGTAGGATTGGAATGAACGAACGAATTGATGATATAACAAGGAAAAAGGAACCACCATAAGAATTGAAACCTCGTGAAGAAAAAGAATAAGCCACCGGGAAGAATTGAATGATGAAAGAGGACAAACCATCGTGAACAATTTGAAGATGACCAAAGAAAAGAGAAGGAATCACCAGAAATAATTAGGATAAGAATGAAGGGATCGTGAACGGATTAAAGAATGCTTGAACGAAGCACCGGAAGAATATGGAGACTCACGAAGAGGCATCAATGAAGAATAGTTGGAGGACAAAGTTGAAACCTGAGAATGAAGAAATCTTCTGACATGATGGCCTTCGAAGGATCACAATGGAAAGAATTCATGAAGTACTCCAGATGGTTAAAGTAAAGAATTTATGACAAACGGAATAATTCGATAGGATAGCATGAAGCTATAAAGATGAATCTTTGAGAAAACAAACAAGATTTAAGAGAAACTCTTCTTCGATCTTTAAATGACGATGAGGAATACCACCAAAATTATTGAGATACTCTGGAAGAATAAAAAGCGGAAAGGTTGAGCCAAACATGAAAGAATTGAAAGTGATATTGGAGAAGGCACATGACTGGTGGAATCCATACTGATGTCACATTTTAAAAAAATGAGAATAACTCCGGAAGTAATTAGAAGAGTCAGGTAAGATCCTGGGAAAAGACCTGTGGGTTATGAGCCCACCGAAGAGAAAACCCCGTTGGAAAGGATTATTTGAATGAGAAATGATGCACCGGAATGGTTGAAGGCTCGAATGAGGTGACAACCTCGAATTAATTGGAATGTGAACATGAAACTTCTGAGATGTCTTCGGAACTCCGGAAAAATTCAGTGGCGAGAGGCAAATGAGCAATTGGAAACATTTGAGCAAAAGAAAAGAATATGATGAACACCGAATAATTGAATTTGATCCACCGAAGAAGAAAAAGAGATGAAGAATGTCGAATGAGAGGAGAATTTACCAGTTGAAATAATTGAGGAAAGAACGCAAAGGATTGGCACGAGTAGGATGAATACTCGATTAAGGACTCCGGCTCCGAAAGAAAAAGGGTGGGCGGGTAGGAAAAGAAAGACAACTTCGGAAGGGGAAACAACGTCGGTTGGGAAAGAACTACGGATTGAACTAGCAAAAGACAAGGAGGGTCAAATCATTTCGAAGAGAAGTGCGCCGGATGAAAAAGGCTGACGACACAACGGACGAAAACTAACTGCGTGATCCTAAAAAAATTGAAGGGGAAGAGTTGTAATTCAAAACACCTACGTCAAGATTCCTCACTAGAGCGACGAATAGGCTGAGGAGTAAAAAGAATTCCTACTCTCCGATATAACTAGACTCTGAAAAGTTTTTTCTAGACTCGGCAGCGGCCTAGGTACGATCAATCAAGGGGGCTCCTATGGTCGGTCGAGGCTCTGATACCAACTTGTCATGCCCAATATGCGATTCTATCTCGATCACTAGATAAAAACATATGATTGAGGCACAACCACATTTCGAGCGCTTAGCAAGATGGATATCATTACATTGTACCATTACATACATAGATGGGGATACATACAAGCGATACAACTCCACATGAATACAACACATCATATACAAGACATCCGACTATGGATGAAAACATGAAAAGCACACGACATCCATCCTTCTATCCCAGGCTGCTGACCAGGAACCTATCCCAAGATCGACGACAAAGAAGAAGAAAGAACTCCAACACAATTAAACATCGCTCTCATGCCAAGTCATCGGAAACCTGCACCTGCAACTGTTGTTGTAGTATCTATGAGCCACGAGGACTTAGCAATCCCATAACCATGGGTATCAAGACTAGCAAAGCTTAATGGGTATGGCGAGGTTAAGTGGTGAGGTTGTAGCAGCGGCTAAGCATTATATGGTGGCTAACTTACTAGTACAAGAATAAGGTGAGCATCTATGCAAACGGTCGCAAACTAGTAATGATCGCTAAGAGATCCTGAACTACCTACGAGTCAAACATAACCCCACCGTGTTCTCTTCTCAAAATGAAAAGAGACGGTCATGGTTACTCACACGGTTGTGTGTTTTATTTCGGATCCGCTGTCAAGTTTTCTACAACCGGATATTAACAAATTCCAATCTGCCACATAACCGCGGGCACGGCTTTCGAAAGATCATAACCCTGCAGGGGTGTCCCAACATAGCCCATTACAAGCTATCACGATCAACAGAGGTAAAAAACCCTTATCATAGGGACAACCCAATCAGACTCGGACTCCCGGTGCACAAGACATTTCGACTGTGGTAAAACAAGTCCAACAAGACCACCCGGTGTGCTGACACCCTGATAGTAGCCGCACGTATCTCGTTTCAGGCCACGACCTGATGGGACAAGCTACAGGTAAAACCAGATACCCCGAGTTTCCCCGAGGTGGCCCCGCAGGATGCCCGTCTGGGACCAACACCATCGGCACTGGCCCCTCCCTGTATGTAGAAAAGAATCCTCGAGGACGCGACCCCTTATGCAAATTAATTAGGTAATTAAGTTTTTATTAAGTTGCAAATTAAAACCAATGTTGGGCCTTGATGGAGGAGTTTCATTCAAAGCAGACTGTCAAGGGGTCCCCATATACCCAACCGTGTTAGGAATGCAAAATCAAGGAACATAACACCGGTTTATCGGTTCTTAAGGCGGTATGAGGGGAACAAAACACCGAGCAAAAGGCCAATCCTTCCACCCATTGCCAAGTATATAGGTGTGTTAATTATAGTAATAGATATTGTGATATTCCAACAAGCAAGATCCAACATGGAGCAATCTTCATCTTCACCTGCAACTAGAAACGCTATAAGAGGGCCTGATCAAGCGGTAACATAGCCAAACAGCGGTTTGCTGGGATGGTGTCAAAGGTTAGAGGGTGTTTCATGGCAACAAGGAGAGGCTGACAACAAATAGATAGGAAGCGCGACATATAGCGATAACAACGAGATAACTAGCATAGCAATCATAGTAATGATATCCAAGGTGACGGTCATCTTCCATGAGATCCCGCAAGGAAGAAGAACGAGTCCATGAAGAAGAAGAAGCCACGAAGATGAACCTAGCGTAGTCAAACGAATCCTCACGATCGCAACGACACAGGAACTAACGAGAAGAAGGAAACAACCCAGTAAACACACAACACATAACAAGACAAGATGCTCAACCAAATATTATGCATGGCAAGGCTACAAGATGCAACACATGGCAAGATATGAAGCATACACGAACCTCACACAAAGCAAGTTTAAATGAGGCCGCAAACAACATATAACAATTCCGGTAAGTTCTCATATGCACATTTTTAAATTTGTCCAGATCTGAACAAACCTTAAGTTAAAGTAGTTAAAAAGCAAGTTAACATGCACCATGATGATCTACTCGAAATTCTAGTGAAGTTACATATAAAGTTCATTTAATTCGGAGCTACAGGCTAGAAGATATGAGCAAAACAAGTCAAGCATGGCATTGATGCAAAACGCATCCAAAAATCAAGCAAACACACTCCAAACAGGCATACAACATTTTATTATGCCTCTACATGAAAAAACACACAAGTTTCATATAGAGCACGCTCAAAATGGAGCAATGGTTCAACACA
Source organism: Secale cereale (assembly GCA_902687465.1). Lineage (NCBI taxonomy): Eukaryota > Viridiplantae > Streptophyta > Magnoliopsida > Poales > Poaceae > Secale > Secale cereale. The sequence continues at coordinate 170,386,328 of LR738709.1, forward strand.
TACACACGAAACAAGATTAAAGGACTAGTTGTCCGAAAACAGCCACTAAGCACTTTGCAATCATAAAAACAACATGCTACAGGAACATCTCATGGCATCAAAGGGCATGGAAAGCATGTAAATGTCAAGCACTACAAGCGTGACCACTGAGCTACTACCAAACATCACTGGAACATGCTCAAAATATCATGGCAAGATTGCAAAAGATAATAGTTTCACAGACTTAGTGAAATAGACCGAACATGGGAGCAACAACGACAAATAGGCATGTTTGCAAGCTCGTGCAACTAATCTCAAAGCATATCATGGCATGTGAATATAACCAACAGCAAGAGGACATGTTTATGACGCTACTCATGGCAAGAACATTGTCATAGGATGCATCGATCACTAGCTATTCACATGGCAAACTGAACTTACTGTTAACAGGCTGACATAAACATTTTATAGCAATTTGAGAGCAAGAAAGAGACAAGCTACAGCAACCTATAATTGCGAACAAGGACATGGATGGATAGAGCATAACATGGACTACAAGACATGATCATTGGACATTCCAAAACATGCATGGATATGACTATAGCATCAAGCAAACATGGCATCACAATATAACAGTTCCAGACTTTGCAGTTTTCAACAAGTCTCAGAAATCAGCAAACAACGAGTAGGACACGTTGCAAGCTTGTTGCACTCACCACAAGGCATATCCTGAAAAGTGGATTGGACCACATCAAAGATGACATGACATAGTGATACGTCTCCAACGTATCTACTTTTCCAAACACTTTTGGCCTTGTTCTGGACTCTAACTTGCATGATTTGAATGGAACTAACCCGGACTGACGCTGTTTTCAGCAAAACTTCCATGGTGTTGTTTTTGTGCAGAAAATCAACGGAGAATTATTTCAGAAAATATAAAAAGTACCTGCAAGAAGATCCACACCGGGGGCCCACTGCCTGGCCTCGAGGGTGGGGGGCGCGCCCCCCTTCCCAGGGCGCGCCCCCCTACCTCGAGGGCCCCCCGATGCTCCACCGACGTATCCCCAGGTCCTACATATTCCGTTTCGTGGAGAAAAAAATCAGAGAGAAAGAATTATTGCGTTTCACGAGACAGAGCCGCCGCCAAGCCCTAATCTACCTCGGGAGGGCTGATCTGGAGTCTGTTCGAGGCTCCGGAGAGTGGATATCATCGCCATCGTCATTATCAACCTTCCTCCATCACCAATTCCATGATGCTCACCGCCGTGTGTGAGTAATTCCATCGTAAGCTTGCTGGACGGTGATGGGTTGGATGAGATCTATCATGTAATCGAGTTAGTTTTGTTAGGGTTTGATCCCTAGTATCCACTATGTTCTGAGATTGATGTTGCTATGACTTTGCTATGCTTAATGCTTGTCACTAGGCCCCGAGTGCCATGATTTCAGATCTGAACCTATTATGTTTTCATGAATATATGTGTGTTCTTGATCCTATCTTGCAAGTCTATAGTCACCTACTATGTGTTACGATCCGGCAACCCCGAAGAGACAATAATCAGGACCACTCCCGGTGATGACCATAGTTTGAGGAGTTCATGTATTCACTATGTGTTAATGCTTTGGTCCGGTACTCTATTAAATGTAGGCCTTAATATCCCTTAGTTTCCAATAGGACCCCACTGCCATGGGAGGGTTGACAAAAGATGTCATGCAAGTTCTATTCCACAAGCACGACTATATTTGGAATACATGCCTACATTGCATTGATGAACTGGAGCTACTTCTGTGTGACCCTAGGTTATAACTTCTACATGATGAATTGCATCCGCCATAATTTTCCATCACCGATCCAATGCCTACGAGCTTTACCTATATTGCTTGTTGCTTATTTACTTTTCCGTTGCTACTGTCAGAAAAACTACAAAAACACTATTGTTACTTTTATTGTTGCTACCGCCACTATCATATTACTTTGCTACTAAACTATCTTTCTGCGGATACTAAGTTTCCAGGTGTGGTTGAATTGACAACTCAGCTGCTAATACTTAAGAGTATTCTTTGGCTCCCCTGGAAAACTGTTGCGATCCCCTACACTTGTGGGTTATCAAGACTATTTTCTGGCCCCGTTGCCGGTGAGCATAGCTCTATTCTTTAAGTCACTTGGGATTTATATCTTTTTATTACTATGAAGAATTTAAAGGACTCAAAAACCAAGATCTTACCCTCAACTACGAGGGGAGGTAAGGAACTGCCATCTAGCTCTGCACTTGATTCTCCTTCTGTTATGAGTAAACTTGCGACACCTACTCCTGCTATTGAATCTGATATGTCGTATGTTCTTGATGATGCTACTTCTGCTATGTATGATGAAACTACCTCTATGCCTGATACTGTGCCACTAGGTGAATTTCTAGATGAACAAATTGCTAAGGTTAGGGAGAGTGCAAATGTTGATGATATTTGTGAAAGTGATGATGAAACTACTCCCAATAGATATGAATTGCATGTTGTGCCTGAGGGTTATGTTATGGATGAAGAAACTGCTAGATAGATATGATCTTAAGAAGTTATTAGCTAAGCTGAAAGAAAAGTCCTTGAATGCGAGAATGAAACATGACCCTGCTTTTGCTACTTCACCTATATGTGTCACTTATAAGGATTATGAATTCTCTATTGATCCTGAGTCAATTACTTTAGTTGAATCTGATCCTTTCCATGGCTATGAGTCTGAAACTGTTGTGGCACATCTTACTAAGTTGAATTATATAGCCACCCTGTTTACCAATGATGAAAAGATTCGCTATTACTATATCCTTAAGTTATTTCCATTCTCGTTAAAGGGTGGTGCTAAGACTTGGTTTAATTCCCTTGATCCTGGTTGTGTGCGTAGTCCCCAGGATATGATGTCTTACTTTTCTGCTAAATATTTTCCCGCTCATAAGAAACAAGCTGCCTTACGAGAAATATATAACTTTTCTCAAAATGAAGAAGAGAGTCTCCCACAAGCTTGGGGAGGCTTCTCCAGTTACTTAATGATTTGCCTGATCATCCTCTTGAGATTCATGATATACTTGATGTCTTTTATAATGGACTAACTGATGCTTCCAAAGACCACCTGGATAGTTGTGCTAGTTGTGTTTTCAGGGAAAGAACAGTGGAACAAGATGAATTACTATTGAATATTATGCTAGCCAATGAAAATAATTGGACACTTCCCGAACCGGCCCCTAAGCCAACTCCGAAGAAAAGAGGTGTTCTATTTCTCAGTCCTGAAGATATGCAAGAGGCAAAGAAATCTATGAAAGAAAAGGTATTAAAGCTGAAGATGTTAAGAATTTACCGCCTATTGAAGAAATACATGGTCTTGATAACCCGACACAGGTAGTAAAGGTAAATTCTCTTTATAGATTTGATCAAGGTGATATTCCTCGTTATAAGTCTGCTAGCCAATGCTTAGATGAGTTTGACAATTTTTTTGTGAAACAAGAAAACTTCAATGCTTATGTTGGTAGACAATTACAACACAATGCTCATAAGATTGAACGCTTGAGTGATTATTTGTCTAATGCTAAGAGTGAACTGAAACTTATTAGTATACATGCTTCTCTGGTTACCACTCAAGTAGAACAAGTACTTAAGGCTCAGAATGATTTGCTCAATGAATTAAATAGCAAGAATAATGACTATGCTGTTAGAGTTGCAACTAGAGGTGGTAAAATGACTCATGAACCTCTGTATCCTGAAGGCCACCCTAAGAGAATTGAGCAAGATTCCCAGAGAGCTAATTTAGATGCACCTAATTCTGCTAAGAAGAAGAAAAAGAAAAATGATAGGACTTTGCATGATCCTAGTGAACATGTAGCTGACACACCTGAGAATCCCAATGATATATTTGTTTCTGATGCTGAGACACGGTCTGGTAATGAACATGAACCTAGTAATAATATTAATAATGATGTTCATGATGATGCTCAACCTAGCAATGATAATGATGTAGAGATTGAACCTGCTGTTGATCTTGATTACTCACAATCGAAGAATCAACGTTATGATAAGAGTGACTTTGTTGCTAGGAAGCACGATAGGGAAAGAGAACCATGGGTTCAGAAACCCATGTCTTTTCCTCCGAAACCATCCAAGAAAAAGGATGGTGAGGATTTTGAGCGCTTCGCTGAAATGATTAGACCTATCTTTTTGCGTATGCGTCTAACTGATGTGCTTAAGACAAATCCTTATGCCAAGTATATGAAAGATATTATTACCAAAAAAATAAAGATACCTGAAGTAGAAATCTCCACCATGCTTTCCAATTACACTATTGATGGTGGAATGCCTAAGAAATTAGGAGATCCAGGAGTACCTACTATACCTTGCTCCATTAAGTGAAACTATGTTAAAACTGCTTTGTGTGATCTTGGAGCCGGTGTTAGTGTTATGCCTCTCTCTTTATATCGTAGAATTGACTTGACTAAGTTGACACCTACTGAAATATCCTTGCAAATGGCTGATAAATCAACTGCTATACATTTCGGTATTTGTGAGGATGTGCCTGTTGTAGTTGCGAATGTTACTATTCTAACGGACTTTGTTATACTTGATATTCCTGAGGACGATAGTATGTCTATTATTCTTGGAAGACCTTTTTTGAATACTGCAGGAGATGTTATTGATTGCAACAAAGGCAATGTCACTTTTCATGTCAATGGTAATGATCATATGGTACACTTTCCGAGGAAAAAACCCCAGGTCTACAGTATCAATTATATTGGAAAAACTTCAATAATTACTATTGGAGGTTTTGAGTTTCCTATTCCTACTATCAAGAAGGCATATGAGATTCTTATCGTTGGGGGCATACATATCCCCATTAAGGTAACATAGTGTTATTCGAAAATTCTCCGGTTTCATGTTACTCGGAAAGAGTTTATTAACAAGACCTGATCAACCTTGTTAATGGATTCCTTTTGATGAACATGGGATAGGTGAATCAAGATATCACAAATCTTATGTACCCTTCTTTTACTTTCTGTTAATTAGTTTAAATAAAAAATAGCATTATCTGTGTGTTTCCAGACGTATCCGTGCAATAAAAAATATCCCAAAAATAAAAGTTCTCCAAATGCCTTGAAAATGAAATATGAGATTTTTCTATAATATTTAAGAAAATATGGCACTGCACACACAGCGAGGGGAGCCAGCACGTGGCCTTGAGGGCACAGGGCGCACACCCTTCACAGGGCACGCCCCCTGCCTCGAGGGCCCCACGTGGCCCCCCTCCACTTATCTTTTCACCCATGCTCTTCTTCTTCCTCCCAAAAAAAATCCCCAACCAGCTCAAACACGAGTTCTAGCTCATTTTGCTCCCATTTTCGATCTCCTTGTCCAATGCACCTTTCACCAAACTATTTGGGGAGATTATTCCTTGGTATGTAACTCCTCCATTGGTCCAATTAGTTTTTGTTCTAGTGATTTATTTGTTGCAAATTTATGTTGTTGTGGTGACCTTGTTCTTGAGCTTGCATGTCAAATTTTCTTGGTCCCAAGTAGTTCTAATGCATGATATAGCCTCTAGGCACTTATAGGAGTCGTTGCTATCTATCTTGTTGAGTTTGGTTAGCTTTTATTATGAGTTACTAAAAATTTCAGAAATTTTCAGAAAAGGAAAATGTTAAAAAGATTATTGAGGGGCTCCTCCAGTAAGAGCTCAGAGGAGAAGAAGAAAGAAGAAAATAAGAAGCCCAAGTATCATCTTCCTCGCATGGCGGAAGTTCGACCGTGCGAATGGCCTTGTAATAATTTCATGATGTCCACCGGTATTTATGAAGACTTTTATTGGATGGCGAATAATGCAGGCCTCACCAACTTCGTCAACGACCGAAAAGAACAGTATCTCTTACTCACCAATATTTTCACGCAAAGTTTTCATTTTCAATCTAGGAACCTATGGTGGAGTTTCGCTTATATGATGTGAGTAAGGAGATATCATTGTTAGACTTTTGTGAAATATGCAAAGTACCATTTGAAGGTAGACTTGATGAACCACGTCATGAAGACGTCAAAGGGTTTATTGATATGATAGACGTAGGTGAAACTAGACAAGTTGATGGGGCAAGAATCACTAGTATACACTTCCCTGTTCCGCGCTACTTTGCTTTATTCACTAGTAGGTGTTTAATTGGTCACGGGAACAGTGGAAATCTCAGTGCCCCTGATATTATCATTTTACGCCATGCTATGTGTGACGCCCGAAGACCAACGTCCCAGAAGATTCCAGAAGATTCCCGAAGATTCCAGATGTTCAGGGTTCCCCCTTGTGTTTCATTTGTGATTGTGTTATTTATTTTCGCATTGCATCATGTCATCATGCCATCATGTCATTTTATTTTGCATCTCACCCTAATAAATTGTGTGGGCCTTCGGTCCATTTAAATCGAGGGAAGATGTCTTCTCTTTATAACATATAAAAGCCTCCTAATATTTATGGAGCTATATTAATAATTATTCCGTTGTTTGGAATTAACCAACACACTTGCAAATATTCTCCATGCCTCTTTAATTCAAGTTTCACCTTCAAAATCTTGCCAATAATTCTTTTCCGTTATTTCGAGGTTCCTCCGAAAATTCGAACATTTTTGGACACTTCAATAATCAAGTCTTAGTTCAAAACTATTTGAATTAAATTCAAATATGTTTGAATTATTTTCCGATCATAACTTTTCTATTTTTCTCGGACTTTGCTCATTTCATGATGCCCGAGAAAAATAGTCCCTTGTGCTAGTTTTGCCCTAACACCCCCCTTCTTCTCTTTTCTTCTTGGTTTTTATCTGTTTTGGAAGTGGCAGAAAAAATTAAAATGGGAGAGAGCCCAGCCTCCCTTCCCTCCTGGCCTTTTCTTCCCTCCAGCCCTCTCCTCCATTCTAGCCGCAGGCCTCCTGGCCCATCTACTGGCCCAACCGCACCTTGGCCCAAACCCCCTCCCGAACCCTAGCGCTAACCTCTCCCCTCGCTCTCCCGCAAGCCGTCGCCAGCCTCTCCTTTCGCCCGAGCCCCGCACTTCCTCGCCCGCTCCTTCGTTCGACCTCCTCCTCCCATCGCTCCTCTCCCCTCGAGCCGAATCGTCCCGCCACCCTCGATCCAATCCCGCGGCCTGCGCCTCCCTCCGGCCTTCCATCGAGCCAGGGCTCGACGTCCGCGACCAGCCGGAGGCCGCACCTCCACCTCGTTCCCCGAGCGCCATGGCCGCCGCGTCCCGTCCGCAGCCGCGGCCAAGAGGCCTTCCTCCGCGCCTCGCCGTCCAGCAAGCCAGGAGCGCCTCCTCTCCAGGCGAGCGCCAAGCGCCCCTCCTCCTTCGCCGGGGCTCCGTCCCGCTCGACCCTCCAGCAGCCCGCGGCTCCCCTCCGTCTCCGTCTCCAGCGCCGTCCACCGGCTCCCCTGCGCGCCAATGGTCGCGCCTCCTCTCGGCCGTCTCTCCTGGCCGAGCCCCGCAGCGCCGAGGTCGAGGCCCCATCCGTCCTCGCCTCCAAGTCCGCCGCCCGGCTTCGCCAGGGCCTCCTCCTCGCGGCTCTCTGGCCCAGTGCCTCGTCTCCAGCAGGGCCAGGAGCCGACGTCTTCGTCCGCGCAGCCAGCTCCGCCACTTCCCGACAGCATCGCCGTGCCGCTGCATGGTCTCGTCGCCCCCGTGCTGCTGTGTTCCGTGTTTTGTGGTGTTGTTCTTTTGTTGTGTTGCCGTGCTACTGTTTTGACAGAAGAAACGAGTACAACTACATAACGACGACCGAACATCTACGGGAAAACGAACCGTGTACCCCGACGTCGCAAGTACCACGACACGTGACGTGAACGCCTACCGTCGCCGAAGCCCCGTGTACCACTACTTCCCTCTACGGAACGGCTACTTCCTCTTTGGAACGTGAACGCCTTCTTCCTCTACGTCTCGAACCGCCACGAAACGCACGCTTCGAAGGTATAACCCGAGACGATGACCCGTGGATGAATGTTGTGGTTGTATGAAATGTTTCCCGTGTGTGCTTCGTGCCCGTGTCGCCTTTTGTCATGTTCCTCGGTTGCCTCGTCACCGACTCGTGGGAACCCGGTAACGGGATCGCCCCACCTTTCATCTCATTTGACTCGCTCACGCCTTCTTTCCTTTTGCACCGGTCTCTCGACGAGTTACCGGAACCGAATTGTTGCGTGGCATCATTTTGGTTATCGTTGCCGTGGCACCCTTTTCCTTCCACCACGGTGACGATGCTGCATATCATCTTCTTGTTAACCTTCTAATAAAAACTTGCATAAACTTGATCATGTCATCCGCATCATGTTAACAACATAACACGCGTGAATTGTTGTTGCTTTAATAATTATTAAACATGCTCATGGGGATTTTTCCGGATATGTTGTTGTTATTTTCCGGCCCCATTTAAAATGACTTAATAGTGTAGTTTCTTTATGCTTCACCTCTTGCCATGTTTAAAACATTTAATCTTGTCTTGTAAATAAACGAGAGTCAATTAAATAATTATAATGTGGTGTTTCGTCAATATGCAACTCATTGCATATTGATCTCCACTTAACTTGTAGTATTTGTTTGTGCTCTTTGCCATGCCATGCATATTTAAACCGGACATGCATCATACTTGGATGTGCATCGTATGCCATGTTTATGCTTGTGTTTTTACCGTGTTGTTTGTTTCTTTCCGGTTGCTTCTCTTGTTAGCTTTGGTTTCGTTCCGGAGTTGTGAGGATTCGCTCGACTGTTGCTCCGTCTGCTTCATGGATCCGTCCTTCTCCCTTGAGGAATTCCCAGCAAGATGATCATACCCTTGGATACCTTTACTACCATTGCCATGCTTAGTTGTCTCGATGCTATCGTTACATGTCGCGCTACCCATCTTTTATGTCAGCCTCTCCTTGTTGCCATGAAACCTCTAACCTTGACACCTTCCTAGCAAAACCATTGTTTGGCTATGTTGCTCGCTTGCTCAGCCCCGCTTGCTCAGCCCCTCTTATAGCGTTGTTAGTTGCAGGTGAAGTTGAAGTTCGTTCTAGGAGGGAACTTGTTGTTGTTGGATTTATCACAATATCTATTATTATTATTAACACACCTATATACTGGGCATGGGTGGAAGGCTTGGCCTTTTGCTCGGTGTTTTGTTCCACTCATGCCACCTTAGGCGCCGATAAACCGGCATTATGTTCCTTGATTTTGCGTTCCTTACACGATGGGTGAAATGGGGACCCCTTGACAGTTCGACTTTGAATAAAACTCCTCCAGCAAGGCCCAACATTGGTTTTAATTTGCTCATAATAACAACTTAATTAAATGTTTAAATTGCATAGGGAGTCAGCGCTACCCGAGGATTCTTAATTCTACATAGCAGGGGGGGCCAGTGCTGATGGTGTTGGTCCAAAACGGGGGTCCTGCAGGGCCGCCTTGGGGAAACCCGTGGTATCTGGTATAACCTGTAGCATCACCCATCCGGTAGTGTCCTGAGACAAGATACGCGCGGCTACTATCAGGGTGTCGACACACCGGGAGGTCTTGCTGGACTTGTCTTACCATTGTCGAAATGACTTGTGCTACCGGGAAGCCGAGCCTGATCGGATTTTCCCTAAGATAAGGGGTGATGATATTATATTTATCACTTCAGCTAATCGTGAGAGCTTGTGATGGGCTAAGTTGGAACACCCCTGCAGGGTTATGATCTTTCGAAAGCCGTGCCCGCGGTTATGTGGCAGATTGGAATTTGTTAATGTCCGGTTGTAGAAAACTTGACAGATGATCCGAAGTAAAACACACAACTGTGTGAGTAACCGTGACTGTCTCTTTTCACTTTGAGAAGAGAACACTGTGGGGTTATGTTTGACCGTATGTAGTTAGGATCTTTAGCGATCACTACTTGCGACCATTTGCGTAGATGCTCATCTTATTCTGGTACTCGTAAGTTAGCCACCATATTATGCTTAGCCGCTGCTGCAGCCTTACCACTTTACCTCTTCCTACCCATAAAGCTTTGCTAGTCTTGTTACCCATGGTTATGGGATTGCTGAGTCCTCTGTGGCTCACAGTTACTTCACCACACCAGATGCAGGTTCAGCCGAGTTGATGCAGAAGCTGGTTCAAGTACTTCACCAGGAGTTCGATGAAGTTTGGCTGTATGCTTGTGACGTTTCGACGATCAGTAGTGGTTTCTACTAGGATTCGATCCTGACCTGTGGCTTTATGTTGTTTTGGTATCTTTCTTTTGGATCTTCACCCGTAGTCGGGTTGTGATGTTTTGAATGATGTTCTGCTTATGTAATGTATTGTGTGAAGTGGCGAGTGTAAGCCAACTATCTCCTTTTGCAATTTAATCCTTCTTTTACATGAGTTGTGCAAATATACCAAACTTGAGATCATTCTAGAATTGGCTTATACCTTTAAGTCGTGCCTCGACACATAGGAGGTATAGTCCCATCCTGGGAATTACACTTTGTTTCGTGACATAACTTTTAGCTTGGGCGCCATCGTTGCCAAGCGATTGAGTCTTAACTGCTCAAGAGGGCCCGTCTTTGGAGGCATCTTTGCTTCTCGCCTTGCTGAACATTTTAATATACCCATTAGGCATCATGAGAAGGAAGGAAAATTGCTTGCCCCTGTTTATCTAGACTACAAGAGCATGGTAGCTCACGACTTTATTGTTAAAGACAAAAATATGCAGCTCCATTATAAACTGAGGTTTGATGAAATATACTGTGAAATTGTTACCTTGCCTGCACCTTCTTTGTTTGACCTATCTACAGGCGTATTCCTCATCAACTCAGATGTCTTCTACAAGTACCAAGGCCAGGCACAAGCTTCAGAGCCTGAGCCAGAACCACCACCGGATCCTTCCCGTCAATCTGTTTGTGGGTGGGAGCTGGACGAGCTCGCCAACCAGTGGCGCCCAGAGGACACATCTTCGTACACTGGAGGGAGTGGCTTTGATCCGTGGCCATAGACCAACTTAGGCCAAAAGCCTAAGCTTGGGGGAGTACATGTTTCTCACTGACTTACATTCATGTTCACACAGTTATTCCAGTTGTCGGTGCTCACACTCTTTCATTATACCATCCATGCTTAGTTTCAATTTCTTTTTCTTAGTCTTTTTCTCGTGTGCTAGAAAAACCCAGAAAAACAAAAAAAATTGTAGCTTCTAGCTAGTTTACTTTCTTTGCTTGTGGAAGTAACTAAAAATGAAAACCCAAAAAGATTTCCCATTATTATTTTGCTTGTTGGGAGCTTTCCTGTGTAAATAGTTTCTTTTCTTTTCTTTTCTTTAGGGGTTAAGAGTAGAAGACCATGATTAAAATGCTTAGTGGCTCTCATATGCTTTGTTGTTGATTTAACCTTGAGCCATATTACCTTGTCTTCTCTCTTGTATTAAAATGTCTACAGATATTTATGTTCATGGTGATTTATATCCTACTCATGCTTGCATTCATTGTTGATTAATTTTAATGCATGTTCATGATCGTTGTTGCTCTGTAGCTGGTCGCTTCCGAGTCTCTTTCTAGCCTTCACCTGTAATAAGTGGGAATACTGCTTGTGCATCCACTTCCATAAACCCCAAAGTTATTCCACATGAGTCTACCATACCTTCCTATATGCAGTATTTACCTGCCGTTCCAAGTAAATTTGTATGTGCCAAACTCCAAACCTTCAAATGAAATTTTGTTTTGTATGCTCGAACAGCTCATGTATCAACTAGGTACGTCTATATCTTCCATGCTAGGTGGGTTATTCTCACGATGAGTGGACTCCGCTCATCATTCATGAGAAAATGGCTGGTATCCGGGATGCCCAGTCCCATGGTCAAATCATAATAATTAAACAAAACTCCCCCAGGGCTGTTGCTTGTTTGGACGATAACCCGTGGATTCGGCTGGCCGTGGAGTGTGCTTGTTGGTGGTTGGGGGAGTATAAACTTTACCATTCTGTTTGGGAACCGCCTATAATGTGCATAGCATGGGAGATATCGAGATTCTTGGTTGTTATGTTGACAATCAAAGTATACCGCTCAAAATGTTATTCAATCTCTTTTTAAAAATCGAGCTCTGGCACCTCTACAAATCCCTGCTTCCCCCTGCGAAGGGCCTATCTATTTACTTTTATGCAGAGTCATCATCCTCTTATCAAAGAGCACCAGTAGGAGAGCACCTCTATCGTTGCATGTATTACTATTAATTTGCATTGAGTATGATCATGACTGGATCTCTTTTACCATGAATCACAATGTCTAGTCAGTCCTTGATCTTTAAAGGTGCTCTGCATTTATGTTTTGCGGTCTCAGAAAGGGCTAGCGAGATACCATCCTGTTATATCATATCATGATTGTTTTGAGATGTGTTTTCATCCGAGGTTTATTTTTATTGCTCGCTAGTTGATTATGCCATTGATGTGAGTAGTCTTGAGACCTAAAAGTTATTGTGAATGTTGTTAGTTCATGATCCTTTTGAATACCTGAATGCTAGCTTACATATATACAACAACAAGAGCAAACAAAGTTTGTCAAAGTTTTTCTTTATCACTTTCAGTTTATCAACTGAATTGCTTGAGGACAAGCAAAGGTTTAAGCTTGGGGGAGTTGATACGTCTCCAACGTATCTACTTTTCCAAACACTATTGCCCTTGTTTTGGACTCTAACTTGCATGATTTGAATGGAACTAACCCGGACTGATGCTGTTTTCAGCAGAACTATCATGGTGTTGTTTTTGTGCAGAAATAAAAAGTTCTCGGAATCGCCTGAAAATCAATGGAAAATTATTTCAGAATATATAAAAAAGACCTGCAAGAAGATCCACACCGGGGGGCCCACAGCCTGTCCTCGAGGGTGTGGGGCGCACCCCCCTCCCAGGGTGTGCCCCCCTGTCTCGAGGGCCCCCCGATGCTCCACCGACGTATCCCCAGGTCCTATATATTCCGTTTCGTGGAGAGAAAGAATTATCGCGTTTCATGAGACAGAGCCTCCGCCAAGCCCTAATCTCTCTCCGGAGGGCTGATCTGGAGTCCATTCGGGGCTCCGGAGAGTGCTGATCGTCACCATCGTCATCATCAACCTTCCTCCATCACCAATTCCATGATGCTCACCGCCGTGTGTGAGTAATTCCATCGTAGGTTTGCTGGACGGAGATGGGTTGGATGGGATCTATCATGTAATCGAGTTAGTTTTGTTAGGGTTTGATCCCTAGTATCCACTATGTTCTAAGATTGATGTTGCTATGACTTTGTTGTGCTTAATGCTTGTCACTAGGGCCCGAGTGCCATGATTTCAGATCTGAACCTATTATGTTTTTATGAATATATGTGTGTTCTTGATCCTATCTTGCAAGTCAATAGTCACCAACTATGTGTTATGATCCGGCAACCCCGAAGTGACAATAATCGGGACCACTCCCGGTCATGACCATAGTTTCAGGAGTTCATGTATTCACTATGTGTTAATGCTTTGGTCCGGTAATCTATTAAAAGGAGGCTTCAATATCCCTTAGTTTCCAATAGGACCCCGCTGCCATGGGAGGGTAGGACAAAAGATGTCATGCAAGTTCTTTTCCATAAGCACGTATGACTATATTTGGAATACATGCCTACATTGCATTGATGAACTGGAGCTAGTTCTGTATCACCCTAGGTTATAACTTCTACATGATGAATTGCATCCGACATAATTTCCCATCACCGATCCAATGCCTACGAGCTTTACCTATATTGCTATTTGCTTATTTACTTTTCCGTTGCTACTGTCACAAAAACTACAAAAACAGTATCGTTACTTTTATTGCTACTACCGCCACTATCATATAACTTTGCTACTAAACTATCTTGCTGCAGATACTAAGTTTCCAGGTCTGGTTGAATTGACAACTCAGCTGCTAATACATAAGAGTATTCTTTGGCTCCCCTTGTGTCAAATCAACAAATTTGGGTTTAATACTTTACCCTCGAAAACTGTTGCCATCCCCTACACATGTGGGTTATCACATAGCTCCTAACACATGTTGACATGTTGCTCAAACAAAAATCACACATAAAGATATGAAAAAGACAAGTCATCAAGTTATAACAGTTTTCAGCACTTAACATCAACATGCACTCTTGCAACAGGTATTAAAACATCTAGGTGAAGTCTAACTTGTATGCAATTACCACCAACATGTAGAGCAGAGAGAGATGAACATTTGGACATATCATTTGCTCAATTTAGATCAGCATGCAAAAAGTTACATCAACTCAAAGTATGCAACATGAAATGAGTTTTCGGGGACTTAGTCATTTTAATAGGCAGAGTGAGCATCGGATAACTAATTAGCGCACAGAGCGGGGAATAGCAGCAGACCGAGCTGCTCACCTAGCGGGCCAAGCCCAGGACGAAGGAGGCAGGTAGGCTAGGCCTTGCAGGAGGTGGAACGGGCCAGCTGGACCGGGCCTTGGCGGGAGGAGGCCCATGAGGTCGGCGGCGCCTGGTCGTCATCCTCGACTGCTCCCGCTCGAGCAGGGGAACGAGGAGACGACGTGGCTACGGGGAGGACCTCCGATGAGGGAGGCGCGACGGAGGGATGTTGGCGGCGACGGGGATAGCCGGATCCGGCTCACCTCGGCATGATCCGAACAGCGGCGGAGCAGATCCGAGCAGGGGCGGCGACCACCGATGATGGTCGGTGTGGGCAGCTGGCTGGGAGGAGCTAGCGGGGCGGAGCTCGGGCGCCAGGGTCTGCGGGGCATGGCCGGGTGGAACGGGCGCGTTGGCCGACGGGAAGGTGCGGCGGCCGGAGCGGGAGGGTTCTGGCCGTCGGCGGGGCGGCATGCAGAGGAGGCCGGAGGGCGCGCGCACGGACGTGTCCAGTGACGGTGAGGAGCGATTTTTTAGAGTTTTATCCGCGAAAAAATGGAGGGGGAGGACCTATTTATAGGTAGAGGGAGCTAGGAGAGTCCAAATGAGGTGCGGTTTTTAACCACATGATCGTGATCCGATGATCAAGGGCGTGGACGGGGTTTGGATGGGCTAGTGGGCTGTTGTGGAGGGGTGCTGGGCTAAAAGAGAAAGGGCTTCCGGCGGTTAACATGGTTAACCGTTGGGGCATCAAACGACCTCCAAATGGAACGAAATTTGACAAGCGGTCTACATATGCTATAATAAGACCGCACACCAAGTTTCAACCCATTCCGAGGACATTTTCTGGCCACTTATAAAATAAATATCTGGAGGTGCCGCGGGCGCATGCAAGTGTGTCTTGGCTCAGAACGGACAACGAAAAAGGAGAAGCAACTACGAACTGATGCAAGTTTTGAAAACATGAGGATGCACTGCACATAATGACATGGCAAGATGCAACACGCAAGCAGATGACATGGCAACGGCAGCGAATAAATGGAAGACACCTGGCGCATTGGTCTCGGGGCGTCACATGAGGGCTCCTCCATTGATCTTCGCCCGCAGTTGGGCGACCCCGGCCCTGGCTTTGTCTTCAAGCTGCAAGGCAAATCCTGCTCCGCCTCCGCCGAGGCCCGGACGGCTGCGGGGAAGGCGCCGGTCTCCAGCCTTCTGACAGAGGAGGGCACGCCTCCTCGAGCCTTTTCGACGATCGATGGCGTAGAGGACGATCCTGGCCGCGTGCTAGAATTTGCGTGTGGGCGCGGTGCTGTCCGCCACGAGCTCTTCCGGGAGGCGATGGGTGCATTGAGCCGGCTCGGGGAAGAGCTTGTTGATGTTGACGCCTGCCTAGACACGGAGGGGCTTCGGTTGGCGGACGAATGGCGCCGGTTGAAGGTGGACATCAACCTCGGGCGTCTTCATCACGAGCGCGCCGGTGCGAAGGTCGAGGTGTCCCTCGCGATCTCACATGAAGCTAGCGCCCGGGTTTTGGAGGAGGCGAGGAAGGCGAATCACCGCCGCGAGGTTGTCAAGGAGCACCAACGGGAGCTTTAGGCCTTGAATGCCTCCCTCGAGCAGTAGGTCGAGGCACGAAGGGCAGTCTTGGCATCGATGAGGGGGCGCCTTCCGAAGAGAAAGAGACCCAGAAGCGTGAGGAGGCGCTGATGCATGAAGCCTTGGAGCACAGCCTTGAGCTTGAGTGGCTGGAAACGAGGGAGCGCCAGGTGACCATGGACGAGGATGCCGTCTCCACGCGCGAGGCCAAGATCCAGGAGGAGATCAACCGAAGGGTGACGAGGGCTCATGTAGATCTTGCCAATGAGTACGACCTGAAGCAGAAGCTCATGAAGGCAGAAGCCGAGGGCAGGACCGCCGTTCTCAGGACAAGGCTGAACAAGGCAAAGCAACCGAGAGGGCCTCTGTGGCCGCCCGGACCTCTGGTCTGGCTGACCTGGCCTTGCTCCAATAGCAAATTGAGTATGTCGCGTCCCTTGCGCAACAAAACAGGGAGGAGGCTTGTCGTCGGCAGACACTGCAGCGCGAGAACGCCCCCATGCTCCCGGCTCTCAGGGTGAGGGCCAACCGAGCACTGGGAGCCATCTACGAGGAGGGCGTCCCTCACCCCCACGCGGAAGATTACGCCAGCCACCGCTACTTCTTTACTGAAGTCGTGACGCGCCTAGAGGGCCAGGCCGCGAGGGCACGCGAGCTCGTCCAGGAGAGGAGGCAGGGCCTCCTTGGGTGTGCGTTCTCGCACATCTTCGGTCATCTTCAGAACCTCGACCCTCACTTCGATTTTTACGCCACCATAGCCCCAGTGCACGTGGCTATCCGGGACAACCTGTCGCACTAGGTGGACGACCACATGGATGCTTTGCTCAGGGTGTTCACCACCGAAGACCACGAGGTGATGGTTGTAGTGGATGAAGATGGCGCGGTCGACGATGGTGAAGACGACGCTGACGATAGCGCCAGCAACGTGTAGGAGAGAGACCAGGGCGTCGCCGTGAGAAGCATGTCTAGTTGAGCCCGCATTCATTCGCTTGAACCTGTATGCAAAGATTTGGACACAGCCCCGCAGGGCGTGATAGAATTTTTGAGGGGAGGCCCGTCGCGCTTGTAAATTAATGTTCTACCTTTAATCTAGACTTGAAACTTGCCTTGCGGACTCGTGAGCCCCTCAGCAGGGTCGTGGCTGAGACTCATCTTGATCCTAGCAGGCCTTGGGCGTGTCCTGAAGTGGCTGGTGTATCTTCCTCCTGAGGGGAGCCTCTTGGTGGCCCACCGGGTTTTAGGCCTCTTGAGGGGCCTGCTGATTCGCCCTAGGGAGCCTCGGAAGGAACGAATGTCAAGCTATGGCAGGGTGCACGCGTGGTGACACCGTTGTGATGGTACTCTTGATCCTGGGGTGTTCACTTCCGTCCGGGCTTGCCCGAGCATGGTCGACGTGCGTATACCACACCCCGTCCTTCCCGTGGGGTGCTCGATTAGGGGAGGGGTAGGAAACACGAGCCTCGAAATAAAGAACATGACCAAAACACAAGAAATCAACATGAACAAGAGAAGACACCCTCCAAGCTTGGCATAAAAAGAAAGGCTTCAAGTTCAATCCAAAAAGTGCGGTGAAGAGAGTTTACAGAAAAGGGAATGCAAGCAAATGGTCGCATCCATCACCTAGCTAGTCTTCTTGTCTTCCACTAGGGCGGAGCTAAGTGCTTTCACTGGTTGTGAGCATAGTCATTGGGGGACAGTGTCGACGGCCAACACGGAGCATGGTGCTTCCACTAGGACATGGGTGGGAGCCCCCGAGGACAGAGGGCGGCTCTCCAGAGACTCCGGAGCGTCTACAGCCTCACTCATTATTATGTGAGAGTGTGACGGGCGGAGACCTTCACAGGCGTGAGCCTTGCTTCATATCGTCAGGCGATGGCCCCGCCCTGCGCCACCCCCTAGCACCGTTGGGGCGTCCGGAAACCAGGATGAGACAAAGGGGCAAGGTGGAAGCTAGCGGCGCCCTCGGTGACCACGGGCCCTCTGCCGAGGGGAAGGGCCCACCGGTGCCTCCCCCGGCAGAGGACCTACCTCTGTGCGGCGCCTTGCTCCATGTGGCACGGGGAAGGCCCTGGCTCCGGGTTCCTCCTGCAAAGCCCCCAGAGCGCCACTCCCACCTGGAGCAGAGCCATCGCTCTGGGGTCTCCGACTGCCGCTGTGTGCTGGTTCTCCTGCAGGCCATGGTTAGCATATGCTTGCTCCAGAGGTACTGGCTGTAACCCACCGTCGTCGTCGCTGAAGGGGTCGGCGAAGCCTTTGGGCGACTCGCGGAAGGCATCTTCTTCGGGCGTTCCGCCATCCCATCCTGGCCCGGGGAATGGCTCAGGGCCTTCCCCCGACGCATACTCTAGGTTCAACATGCGGGGCATTTTGGCTTCCGCGGTTCCCCCGCCAGAGCCATCACCTGGGTGCCTCATGCCTTGAGCCACTGACCGCGACACATGTCGCTGGGTGGCACCCCGGCGTGTCCTCACGGCAGATCGCCTACACTTGCCACTCCAGGTGATGGCGCTGCAGAGGCAGGGCCGGCTGCGCCAGGGTCCATGTTGGTGCTGTCTGGTCCTCCTAGCACTCCAGGGAATGCGCGAGCTCGCCGAGGCCTCACGCACGCTTTTGCCACAACCTGAGGTGTGGGTAAGGAGCAGAAAGGTGGCGTACCTCTGCAGGCTGCGTCCAGTAGTTCGGCGACGCGCTCCAGCAGCACATCACGGCCGCCATCAGCCAACCTGCATCGTAGCAGCTCCTGCGCCAAGATGAGCGCGGCCTGCATGTTTGTCTGCTCCCGCCTGGTGTGTGGTGCTGTTGCTGCAGTGTCGCATGAAGAACGCGCGGCAGCGCGCGTGCGTCATTGGGCGAGCGCGGAGGGCGCCGGTCCACGCCGCCCGCGTCGGGCGGCGTTGGGTGGCGTGCGGGCCACCTGGAGTGCGGAGTTGAGGTCTTCCTGAGCGGACGGAGCCGCCCGGGCGGGCCAGACAACCAAGTGGTCGGCATGAGTCCTTGCATCGTCAGCCATCGGGGTTGTAGGGCGGCGGCGAACTGAGATGGAAGAGAAGCTTCAGCGCACCCCTACCTGGCATGCCAAATGTCGCATTTCGGGTTCCACAAACCCTTGAGAGGTTCGAACTCAGGGGTGCGCATGAAGAAACTCTCTCCCCAGTGCGCTCGCCCTATGATTCCACGGCCAAGCTCGACGAACTCAAGGAACAAGAGACAGAGGGGTTTATACTGATTCGGGCCACCTTGCGGTGTAATACCCTACTCCAGTGTGTGTGGTGGATTGCCTCGTGGGGCTGAGGATGAACTAGTACAATGAATGAACCGCCTCCGGAGCAGAGATGTTCTTCGGCTCAGATGAGCTTGTGGTATGGTCAGTGTGGAATGTATCTGATCCCTTCTTTGGTTGGATCAGCTCAAGATGAGATCTCCCACTATGGTGGTGGCTAGGTCCTATTTATAGTGGCCTTGGTCCTCTCCCCCAATATCAGTGGGAAGGGATCCCACAACGTCCGAATTTGAAGGGGAACAACTAGTACAGGCTATCCTGACAAAAGCGGTCTTCGCCTGCCAAAGGCTTTGGTGGTGACGCCGTGCTGGGCTCCACGATGACCTCCATTATGCCGTCCTAACGGTCCTTGGTCTTGTTGCACCGATATGGAAACCTTTGCTTGATCCCTCAGGACTCCGCCCCTGCGCTTGCCTCCTTAGCACCAAAGGGGAAACTGGTACACTGCGCCCGCTGGCGCCCACCTGGCTTTGGTCGGCGTGGCTCACATCACGTGAACCTCGTGAGGTGCACCTTGCATAGATATCTCCACTCCTCGGGAGCCAGCCTAGAGAGGCTACACCCAGGGAGGTCTTGTCGTCGTCCGCCTCGCAAGGCTTGGCCCTTCGCGAGGGTCTTGAGTTGTGGTTGCTGATGCTGGGCTGTACCAGGCCGCCGATGGAGCCACGCCATGGGCTGCAGGCAGGCAAGTCTGCATACCCCTATTCCCAGGACACCGACAATTTGTACTTAGTGCAATGGCCAGAGCCAATCGGTCTGACGGAAAACTTCAGATCGATCGGTCCGAGATGGGTTCAGAGGAAACCTAACCCTAAGATTTTGCATCAATCTATTCTAGAGGATGATTTGTGTGGATAAGAAGTTTTCAATCGTGGCAAGAATAGAGGCATTGACTTTGTGCACAAAATTAGAGTAAGGAATAGCGTAAAGGGTCGAACCATACCCTAACTCGGTGGTGGTTTGCTACGACGGCAACGGTGGTGAAGAAATCCATTGACAGCGGTGGAGAACAGCAACGGAGGCGCACTAGCGGAGACGGCGATGATCTCAAGACCAAGGGGCAACAGTGCTGGGACGCGATCTCGTGCGGTTTGAAGATATATTCAACCGTACGGGTACACGAGGTATATATACCCAGGCACTATCGATGGCACCGAATGGATCTAATTGGTGGCACCAAGATGCGAAACTGCAAGTAGTTACTGCAACTCGGTGAGACCGAGTGGATCTAATCGGTAGCACTGGGATAGAAAAACCTAGATCAGTCTATTGCATTCGATGAGACCGGGTTGGAATGGTCGGTCAGGCCGAAATATATTACAAGGTTTTGGAAGACAGCCCTTGACGGATCGGTGGCTCCGAGTGCTCCTCACCCGGAGGGTCCGAAAAAGAAATTGTTCAAATTTTGTGATGTAGCATGAATAGAATTTGATACATGAAAAGCATAGATAGCTAGAGAAGGTTCGTAGGCATTCTTGTCCGTCCATTTGGCCAAATAAAAATCAAACAATCAAAACTACAAATGGATGTCCTCGAATGGAGAAAATTATGCAACCAACATGCTCACATAATAATATAGCAAATAAAACATGTGACAAAGCATGCACAAACAATTCTAGCATCTATCAAGCAATTTGCGATGGCTAGGTCATCTATATATGAGTATATTGACTAAGGAGTCAAATGAGAACATTTGATCATAGGTCATAGTCATCGTTTAAGCACAAGTGGGGTTACCACACATAAATCATTGATGTGTTCACACCATTAGAGTTGCTTTAGCTCAATTTTATAGCAAAGCTCCCCCTAGATGAGATATCCCCCCCCCCAAGAGGGATGAACTAACCTTGGGTTTCATCCATAATGAATTTATGTAGATGTTGAAGATATGGATGCTGAATGTTGATGTAGATCTTTTGGAGCAATCCATTGGAGTGTTGCACTTTCAATACCTACATGGGTTAGTCCCACAAGGAACATACAAGGATATCCGTAGACATAGAATGAATCACACATACGATGATGTCCATGAAAGCATTAGGTTACCTTGTCCCTTGTCTTACCAACAAGAGGGTTTGTGGCTACATGAACTAGTGCAAGGTCTGAAAGTTGATTGCACATGTCATTGACAAAGTGAATATGAGTGAAGTATGTTGGCGGAGTGACCATCAAGAACCATCTTCTTCTTCTTCTTTGGGATCCACATCAACTTGATGGGAATCCTTGGAGTTGTATTCATACTTGATGAAGTAGAACTTGATGAAGTCTTGCGAACGCATTTGACCATGGCCTTATAAGCTTCTTCAAATGCATCAAGATCTTCTTGAAGCTTGTCCTTCCCTTTTAGCTTGTGGTCTTGTGGTGGAAGATCATCTTGAGCTGGTGTTCCCATGAAAGAAGTGGGGTCATACTTCTCTTGTTGAGGAACAAACTTAGTCTTGGGGTATCGATCATCTTGAGCTAGTGTTCCCATGAAAGAAGTGGCATTGAACTTTTTTTCAAAACCAACACCTTGATTCTTCTAGTGCCTTCCTTGCTTGCGTACAGTTTCTTCAAATTGCTAACTTCCCGCAAGGCTCTTGTAAACACCTTTATCTATAATTCCCTTCAATAAGGTACTTTCTTTCTCAAGTGTGACTTGGCTAAGAGAATCATTAGTGGAATCAAGAGTACTACTAGAAGCAACAATATTGGATTTAACATTGTTATTGTTACTACTAGAGGAAGAACTTTCTTGTTCTTGTTGTTAGATTTTACTTGTGGCATGTAAGTAGACAAGAGGAGACGTTTGGTAAGATAAGAAGAACTCTTCTTTTGAAGATCATCATTGATAGCTTTTAGGAACTCATGCTCTTGCTCTAAATTTAGCTTCTCGAAGTGTAGCTTCTCATGAGTCCTTAGGAGCTCTCTATGATCCTTTAGAGTTCTTTCATGATCTAACTTAAGAGTGTTTATTTCTTTAGTTAGGCACTCAATGTGCTTTTTATCATTGTCATTCGTTTCATCTTGATTAGCATGATCATTGGCAAGTTCATCATAGTTTTTATCACTAGTATTGTCAACAAGTAAATCATCATCACCTAGCAAATCATCTTCATCACTATTGAAATCAAGATACTCGGGGTGTGATACCTTAGGGACTTTAGCCATGAAGCATCTTCCAATTCCTTCATTTGGTGAGTCAAATATGTCGTAGGAGTTCGATGACATAGGAGTCCAGAAACACCTTCATCTTGAGTATATTCAGAGTCGGAGTGATAGCTTCTCTTGGAGTAGTTATCGGAGTCGGAACCGGATACCCATTCACCAACGTGGGCTTGATGTCTTCGTCTTGTGTAGCTCTTTGATGACTTGTCCTTCCTTTCCAAATCCTTGCTTCTACGAGAGGGTCTTCGTTCATAACGATCATCTCTAATCCTTCTCTCTCTTGGTGGAGAATCGTCTCTTCTACTGTCATGGGAAAATTCGGCCACCTATGGGACCATCAGCCCCTTTTGGTTCGGCAAGGGGAAGGGCACGGTGCACAAAGAGCGGAGGGCTCAGAGCAGCGCGGCAGCGATGACACGCGCGGTTTTTACCCAGGTTAGGGCCGCCGTGAGGCATAAAACCCTACTCCTGCTTTGGTGGATATATGGGGTGGACCGTAGTGGAGACATAGTGCTCTTGCCCAACAAGGTGGCCTGGGGCTGAGAGCAACTACGTGCATATGGGTGTACAATGGTCCGGAGTCTGAATCCTATCTACTGTCGCCACAGTCTTTACAGCTCAAGAGGTTACCACAATGGCAAACTAGTCATTGTGTGCTGATTAGATAGCAAAACAACGATATCATACCTAACTCTGTAGATAGGACAAGGCGCATTAAATGTGCCAGTTAGTGTCACATCGGGGCGTAGCCCAGCAAGCCTTGTCGAGCCTTATTCTGCCACCTCATTGTCTGTGTGTATGACACGTTGCTGGACGGGTGTCATCTGTAGGTTATTTCCTCTGGAAATGGCTGCCACGTACTGAATTGTGGCCACTTAGCCACTTGAGGTCTTGACACCACACTGATTGGCGACTTGGGTTGTTGTGAGGTGGTGCAATGGAGCCTTGTTGGGGTAAATCCTTCCTTTGTGTCCCCGACAGGCTTGCCGGGACTCCCTTGGGACTTCTCTATGGGGTACCTCGTCCTCGCTGGGCTCGCCTGCCCAGCAAAGGAGGTTTTTCCTTAGTGTGCTCTTACTCCTTCTTCTGGACTTGGTACTCTTGATCCAGCCCTTGATTTCTCAAAGAGCTATCTCTTCTGCTTGATGTAATCACGGTGATCTTGCTTTCAAGCCTGTGTACAGTCAGGGAAACATACCTAGGTCCGTTGCACCAATAGAAGCCCCGAAGCCTAGCACGAACGCACTATTGGGCGTCATCGGGGTAGCCTCCAATAGGTACAGAGGTAGTAGCTTTGACGTTGTCTTAATATCTTTCTTACTTTTGTGATTGAATGAAT
>LR738709.1:170410117-170652537 GCA_902687465.1 Secale cereale
CCCCCCGCGCGTGTCAAGTAACACCAACTGCAATGGGGCCACCTTTGTAGTGGCCCGTGAATGACTTTAACACATGGGGAGGAACTACCAATTTACTCTTCCCACATCACTTATTCCCCCCACCACCTGCATTGCATGCATTGCGCGAGGTACGTAACAAAGGTGTATGATGTGGGGGAGAGCGCCATGACACGGACCTGGCCTCCTTGGGTTGGCAGAGTGGGACGATGGTCATCCATCGAAGGGCCAGCCCCCAGCCAATCTTGCTTATAAAAGAGGAGGAGGGAAAGAACGGCACTGCTCATCTGTGCACCCCCTCTTTGTCTTTCCTACTTCATGTCGAGTGGCGAGGGCTGGGGCCAGCCCCCAGGCTCTGGCATGGAGTTGGCGATGTTGAATGCCTGTGTCGATGCCCGGGGAGTGAGTCTGGTCTGAAAACAAAGGGTACGTAGTGGTTGGGTTGCCTAGCATGTGGGAGGCGACGAGCATCTCCCAAGTGGCAGAACGCTCGCCTCCCTCGCCCAAGGTGGCCGCCAGATGAGGGGCGCTGGCCTCCACCATGAATCATTGAGGCTTGCCATCCTGACGACGAGGTCTCGGGGGTTTCAGGTGCCATCCTGGGGCGCAGTGCTCGGGGCCATGGACGCCCCCGACACTGCTCTTTTTAGAGGAGCCGAGGCCAATGCCGAAGACGATGGCGCTTTTCTGCCCGCTAAGGTGGGTGGCGGTGCCCAGCGCGTGCCTTGGGTAACGTCGCAGCTGCCCGTGGCCTCCTTGGGGAAGGTGACGGATCGAAGAACCAGCGTTCCCCATGCCTGTCACCTTGCGCAGCTCCTGAGCATGCATCGTCTTCGGGTTGGAGCGGGCGCTCGGTTATCGACGCGTTCCCCCGAAGTAACAATGACGGGAGGAAGATGAGGGAAGGCGGAAAAGGCGCGTGGCAAGGTGTCAGGTCGGAGTACGATGGCGTCGACGCCTTTGTCTCCTACCAGCGGCCTGCTGCCTTATCTTTCCGTCCATCCCTTCCCTCCCCGGCACCATCATCACCACCCTCTTTGGGGTGCTCGCGGGGGAGGGGGTTGCTCTCTTGGTTCCTTCGCCTCCCTCCAACAGTCTTCAAGCTAAGGCCTGATGGTTCTACCTGCCGATGTCTATGTTGGGGCTTCTTGCTGGTCTTGGGGGCGCTGATTGGGGCGCCGTCGAGTTGCTCCCTCCGCCTTCGTCCTTCGCAGCCTCGCCACTCCTGAGCTGTGCCCGAGAGGCTCTGATGGGGTCAGGCTGGGATTCTTCTCAGACGCCTACCGCCCTCTTCAATTTCCACGGAAGTTCCTAGGAGGAGAGGGACAAGAAAGGGATTACAGAGCACTTATCTTTTTTCATGTTAAAAGTGTAGGCGATCACCAATCTTTAGTCTAAATTATGTAATCTTCTTTATCCATATTTGTGTTATGTAAAATTTGTACTTGTTGATCAACATATTAATGAAAAAGACGAGCCTTGCTGGGTACTTGTGCATGTATGGTATCCATGGGATGCCTCTATACGCTCAAGTAAATATGTTTTCCCCGGCAGGCTATCCTGTCGGCACCATCGGTTTGCTACCGTGGGGCTAGGCCTACCAGGCATAAATCCATAAAGAGGACTAGCCCCCCGCCAACTCCTTTACGCCAAAGGCAACTTCAACCATCCTGACCGAAGGCACGTTCGAGCAAAGGGAGGTGAGCACCTAAGTTTCAAGGGTGACTAGGTTTTCATATGCACAAGTCTTCATTTTATAGAACATGTATGGATAAGAAGAGAACTTATCTGGTTGGCTTGCTGGGGATCAATGCGTAGGCTTGTCTTCATTTCTTCTCTTTGGGACCAAGTCCACGGCAAGAATCCTGCAGTTTGATGCAGATGAAAACAATGCTATGCATGATCTTATCTACATGAATATGCAATGCTTATGATATGCTTATGCATGCATGCAATCTTCTTCGGGGGGCCCCAGCGCTTCGTTTATTTTTCTGTTGCTCAGTGTCTATGCATGGCTTTGTACAAAGTGTTACATGCAACAGAGGCAAGGCTTGTACAAAAGGGTGGCTGCCGGGCGGGGCCCGACAGCCGCGCCTTACGGGTAGAATTGAAGGAGATGCTCAATATTCCATGAGTTTTGCAATTGAATGCCATCTCCGGTCTCCAGACGGACTGTGCCGGGTCTGGTGACTCGTACTACCCGATAAGGGCCTTCCCATTTTGGTGTCAACTTGTTTGTACCTTTGGCGGACTGAACGTACCTAAGGACAAGGTCGCCTTCCTTAATACTCCAGGCGTTAACCCCGCGGCTGTGATAGCGACGTCGGGCTTGCTGGTAGCATGCAGCACAAGTAGCAGCCCGGAGATGGTTCTCCTCGAGTAGCATAGCATCGTCACGCCGGTGTTGTTCTTGCACTACTTCACCATAGGTAAGCACTCGAGGAGACCCGTAAATGAGTTCTGTGGGGATAACTGCTTCTACCCCATAGACAAGGGATAAGGGAGTCCGTCCGGTGGCTCGAGTTGGTGTCGTACGGAGGGACCAGAGAACCATTGGCAACTCGTCGATCCATCGCCTGCAACACTTCTGCATCATATCGAATGTTCTTCTTTTGAGGCCTCGCAGCACTTCAACGTTCGCCCTCACAGATTGTCCATAGCTCCTTGGGTGAGCCACTAATGCAAATGAAACCTTCCTTCCGAGGGTATGAACGTATTGCATGAAGGCGCGGCTCGTGAATTGGGTGACATTATCAGTGATGATCCGGGCAGGAACTCGGAAGCGGCATACCAATCCTTTCAAGAACTTGATAGCTGACTGGGCGGTCACCTTTCTCACTGGCTCCTGATACGTCTCCAATGTATCTATAATTTTTTATTGTTCCATGCTATTATATATTCTGTTTTGGATGTTTAATGGGCTTTATTATACACTTTTATATTATTTTTGGGACTAACCTACTAACCCAAGGCCCATGCAATTGCTATTTTTTTGCCTATTTCAGCGTTTCGCACAAAAGGAATATCAAACGGAGTCCAAACGGAATGAAACCTTTGGCAGTGTTATTTTTGGAATGATATCTTCACGGGAGACTTGGAGTACAAGTCAGAGAAGAAACGAGGTGCCCACGAGGGGGCAGGGCGCACCCAGGGAGGTAGGCGCGCCCCCCACCCTCGTGGGCCCCACATTGCTCCACCATTGTACTTTTTCCTTGTATATATATCCACATACCCTAAAAACATCAAGGAGCATGAAGAAACCCTAATTCCACCGCAGTAACCTTCTGTTCCCGTGGGATCCCATCTTGGGGCCTGTTCCGGAGCTCCGCCGGAAGGGGAATCGATCAAGGAGGGCTTCTACACCAACACCATAGCTCCTCCGATGAATTGTGAGTAGTTTACCACAGACCTTCGGGTCCATAGTTATTAGCTAGATGGCTTCTTCTCTCTCTTTGGATCTCAATAAAAAGTTCTCCTCGATCTTCGAGGCGGTCTATTTGATGTAATCTTTTTGCGGTGTATTTGTCGAGATCCGATGAATTGCGGGTTTATGATCAAGATTATCTATGAACAATATTGGATTCTTTTCTGAAATTTTTATGTATGATTATAATATCCTTGCAAGTCTCTTCGAATTATCGGTTTGGTTTGACCTACTAGATCTATAGTTCTTGCAATGGGAGAAGTGCTTGGCTTTGGGTTCAATCTTGCGGTGTCATTTCCAAGTGACAGCAGGGGCAGCAAGGCACGTACAGTATTGTTTCCATCAAGGATAAAAAGATGGGGTTTATATCATATTGCTTGAGTTTATCCCTCTACATCATGTCATCTTGCTTAAGGCGTTACTCTATTGTTATGAACTTAATACTCTAGATGCATGCTGGATAGTGGTCGATGTGTGGAGTAATAGTAGTAGATGCAGAATCGTTTTGGTCTACTTTTGACGGTCGTGAAGCCTATATATAATGATCGTGCCTAGATATTCTCATAACTATGCGCTTTTCTATCAATTGCTCGATAGTAATTTGTTCACCCACCATAGAATTCTACTATCATGAGAGAAGCCACTTGTGAAACCTATGGCCCCCGGGTCTATTCTCATCATATTAATCTTCCATCTACTTTACTTTGCATTATTTACTTTCTGTTTCTATATCAAAAATACCAAAAATATTATCTTATCATATCTCACTCTCGTAAGTGACCGTGAAGGGATTGACAACCCCTTATCGCGTTGGCTGCGAGGTTCTTATTTGTTTGTGCAGGTGCGAGGGACTCGCGCGTGGTATCCTATTGGATTGATTCCTTGGTTCTCAAAAACTGAGGGAAATACTTACACTACTATGCTACATCACCCTTTCCTCTTCGAGGGAATACAACGCAAGCTCGAGAAGTAGCAAGAAGAATTTCTGGCGCCGTTGCCCGGGAGATCTACGCAAATGTCATATACCAAGTACCTATCACAAACCCTTATCCCTCGCACTACATTATTTGCCTCTTGTTTTCCTCTCCCCCACTTCACCTTTGCCGTTTTATTCGCCCTTCTTTTTCCGCGTGTTTTACCGTTCTCTTGTCTCTTGTTGGCTTGTGTTTTGGATTTCTTGCTTGTCACTACGGCTCAAAATAATACCAAATTGTGTGACTTTTCCGATACCAACAATAATGATTTTATAAGCACTCCGATTTCTCCTATCTTAGATGTTGAATCTTGTGAGATCAATGCTGCTCTATTGAATCTTGTCGTGAAAGATCAATTTTCTGGCCTTCCTAGTGAGGATGCCACTACCCATCTAAACAACTTTGTTGATTTGTGCGATATGCAAAAGAAGAGAGATACGGATAATGATATTGTTAAATTGAAGCTATTTACGTTTTCACTTAGAGATCGTGCTAAAACTTGGTTTTCCTCTTTGTCTAGAAATAGTATTGATTCATCAAATAAGTGCAAAGATGCCTTTATCTCTAAGTATTTTCCTCCCGCTAAGATTATCTCTCTTAGAAACAATATTATGAATTTTAAGCAACTAGATCATGAGTATGTTGCACAAGCTTGGGAGAGAATGAAATTAATGATACGTAATTACCCTACACATGGTTTGAACTTATGGATGATTACACAAAACTTTTACGCTGGCTTGAATTTTGCTTCTATAAATCTTTTAGATTCGGCCGCGGGGGGCACTTTTATGGAAATCACTTTAGGTGAAGCTACCAAACTCCTAGATAATATTATGGTTAACTACTCTCAATGGCACACCGAAAGATCTACTAGTAAAAAAGTGCATGCTATTGAAGAGATTAGTGTTTTGAGAGGAAAGATGGATGAACTTATGAAATTATATGCTACAAAGAGTGCTTCTTCCGATCCTAACGATATGCCTTTGTCCACGTTGATTGAGAATAGTAATGAATCTTTGGATGTGAATTTTGTTGGTAGGAATAGTTTTGGTAACAATGCATATAGAGGAAACTTTAATCCTAGGACTTTTCCTAGTAATTCCTCTAATAATTCTGGTAATTCCTACAATAACTCTTTTGGAAATTTTGGTAAGATGCCCTCTGAATTTGAGACTAGTGTTAAAGAGTTTATGAATTCGCAAAAGAATTTCAATGCTTTGCTTGAAGAAAATTGCTTAAGATTGATGAGTTAGCTAGAAACGTGGATAGAGTTACTCTTGATGTGGATTCTTTGAAACTTAGATCTATTCCACCTAAGCATGATATCAATGAGTCTCTCAAGGCCATGAGAATTTCCATTGATGAGTACTAAGAAAGAACCGCCAGGATGCGTGCTAAAAGAGATTGCTTTATGAAAGTGTGTTCTTATAGTTATGATGAGAATAAAGATGAAGATTTCAAAGTGATTGATGTGTCTCCTATTAAATCCTTGTTTTCTAGTATGAATCTTGATAAATATGTGACTAAAGATGAATCTACTTTAGTTGAAAGGCATCCCAATGATTCAGAGTTTTTAGATCTTGATGCTAAAATTGTTAAAAGTGGGTTTGAAGAGATCAAAACTTTGCATAGCAATGAACCCACTATCTTGGATTTCAAGGGATTTAATTATGAAAATTTCTCTTTAATATATTGTATTTCCTTGTTGCAATCCGTGCTAAATTCTCTACATGCTTATTGTCAAAATAAGGCTTTTACCAAACACATAGTTGATGCTTTAATGCAATCTTATTAAGAAAAACATGAATTAGAAGTTTCTATCCCTAGAAAGCTTTATGATGAGTGGGAACCTACTATTAAAATTAAGAATAAAGATCATGAATTCTTTGCTTTGTGTGATTTGGGTGCAAGTGTTTCCACAATTCCAAAAGCGTTGCGTGATATGTTAGGTTTCCATGAACTTGGCGATTGTTCTTTAAATTTGCATCTTGTGGATTCTACCATTAAGGAACCTATGGGAAGGATTAATGATGTTCTTATTGTTGCCAATATGAATTATGTGCCCATAGATTTCATCGTTCTTGATATAGATTGCAATCCTTCATGTCCTATTATTCTTGGTAGACCTTTCCTTAGAACGATTGGTGCAATTATTGATATGAAGGAAGGAAATATTATATTCCAATTTTCGTTAAGGGAAGGCATGGAACAATTTCCTAGAAAGAAAATCAAATTACGTTACGAATATATTATGAGAGCCACTTATGGATTGCCTACCAAAGATGGCAATACCTAGATCTATTCTTGTATCGTGCCTAGCTAGGGGCGTTAAACGATAGCGCTTGTTGGGAGGCAACCCAATTTTATTTTCTTGGTTTTTGCTTCTGTTTAGGAATAAATATTGCATCTAACTTCTGTTTAGATGTGGTTTTGTGTTTTAATTAGTGTTTGTGCCAAGTAGAACCTTTGGGAAGCCTTGTGTGAAGTTTATGCGATCATGCTGTAAAAAACAGAAACTTTAGCGCTCATGAGATTGGCTGTAATTTTTTACTAGCGAGTGATATTTAGTAGATTCTTTTTGCATATGTTTAATAGAAAAATTCCTCATGTCCACCAGTTTATTTCAAAAATTTTTTGAGTTACAGTAGTATTCGAAAGTTACAGATTACTACAGACTGTTATGTTTTTGACAAATTCTATTTTTCGTGTGTTGTTTGCTTATTTTGATGAATCTATGAGTAGTATCGGGGGGTATCAATCATGGAGAAGTTGGAATACAGTAGGTTTAACACCTATATAAACAAATAATGAGTTCATTATAGTACCTTTGAGTGGTCGTTTGTTTTATTATACTAATGGATCTCATTAGATTTTTGGCTAAGTTTTGTGTTGTGAAGTTTTCTTATTTTGAGTATGGATTTGATGGACAATGGAACAAAGAGTGGCAAGAGCCTAAGCTGGGGGATGCCCAAGGCACCCCAAGGTAAAATTCAAGGATAACGAAAAGCCTAAGCTTGGGGATGCCCTGGGAAGGCATCCCCTATTTCGTCTTCGTCTATCGGTAACCTTACTTGAGACTATATTTTTATTCACCAGATGATATGTTTTTTGCTTGGAGTGTCATGTATGATTTGAGTCTTTGCTTTTTAGTTTTCCACAATCATCCTTGCTGGACACACCTTTTGAGAGAGATACAAATAAATTGGAATTTATTAGAATAATCTATGTGCTTCTCTTATATCTTTTGAGCTAGATAGTTTTGCTCTAGTGCTTCACTTATATCTTCTAGAGCACGGTGGTGGTTTTATTTTGTAGAAATTACTGATCTCTCATGCTTGACTTATATGTTTTTGAGAGTCTCTTAGAACAGCATGGTAATGTGCTTTGGTTATAAAACTAGTCCTAGTACGATAGGCATCCAAGATGAGTATAGTAAAAACTTTCATACAAGTGCATTGAATATTATGAGAAGTTTGATACTTGATGATTGTTTTGAGATATGAGGATGGGATATTAGAGTCATGCTAGTGGAGTAGTTGTCAATTTGTGAAACACTTGTGTTAAAGTTTGTGATTCCCGTAGCATGCACGTACGGTGAACCATTATGTGATGAAGTCGGAGCATGATTTATTTATTGAGTGTCATCCTTTGTGTGGAAGTCGGGATCGCGCGATAGTTAACTCCTACCAACCCTTCCCCTAGGAGCATGCGTTGAATACTTTGTTTTGATAACTCGTAGATTTTTGCAATAAGTATATGAGTTCTTTATGTCTAATATTGACTCCATGGATTATACGCACTCTCACCCTTCCACCATTGCTAGCCTCTCTTGTACCGCGCAACTTTCGCCGGTATCATACACCCACCATATCCCTTCCTAAAAACAGCCACCATACCTACCTATCATGGCATTTCCATAGCCATTCCGAGATATATTTCCATGCAACTTTCCACCATTCCGTTATTATGACACGCTTCATCATTATCATTCACATAGAGTCCTATTTTTTTCTAGCTTCGAGTTGTAAGTAAATAAAAGAGTGATGATCATCATTATTAGAGCATTGTCCCAGTGAGGAAAGGATGATGGAGACTAGGATTCCCCCACAAGTCGGGACGAGACTCCGAACAAAAAAAAGATGAGGCTAAAAAAAAGGAGAAAAAAAAAGAGAAAAGACCCAAAAAGAAAAAAAAATGAGAGAAAAAGAGAGAAGGGACAATGTTACTATCCTTTTTCCACACTTGTGCTTCAAATTAGCACCATGATCTTCATGATAGAGAGTCTCTTGTTTTGTCACTTTCATAGTGGGAATTTTCATTATAGAATTTGGCTTGTATATTCCAATGATGGGCTTCCTCAAAATGCCTTAGGTCTTCGAGAGCAAGCAAGTTGGATGCACACCCACTTAGTTTCTTTTTTTTGAGCTTTCATACACTTAAAGCTCTAGTGCATCCGCTGCATTGCAATCCCTACTCACTCCAATTGATATCTATTGATGGGCATCTCCATAGCCCATTGATACGCCTAGTTGATGTGAGACTATCTTCTTCTTTTGTCTTCTCCACAACCACCACTCTATTCCACATAGTGCTTTATCCATGGCTCACGCTCATGTATTGCATGAAGGTTGAAAGGGTTTGAAAGAATTAAACTGTGAAACAATTGCTTGGCTGAAACCGGGGTTGTGCATGATTTAAATATTTTGTGTGATGAAGATAGAGCATAGCCAGACTATATGATTTTGTAGGGATAAAATTTCTTTAGCCATGTTATTTTGAGAAGACATGATTGCTTTGTTAGTATGCTTGAAGTATTATTATTCTTATGTCAATATAGACTTTTTTATTGAATATTTCGGATCTGAACATTCATGCCATAATAAAGTAAATTACATTGAGAATTATGTTGGTTAGCATTCCACATAAAAAATTATGTTTTTATCATTTACCTACTCGAGGACGAGCAGGAATTAAGCTTGCGGATGCTTGATACGTCTCCAACATATCTATAATTTTTTATTGTTCCATGCTATTATATATTCTGTTTTGGATGTTTAATGGGCTTTATTATCCACTTTTATATTATTTTTGGGACTAACCTACTAACCCAAGGCCCAGTGCAATTGCTGTTTTTTTGGCCTATTTCAGTGTTTCGCAGAAAAGGAATATCAAACGGAGTCCAAACAGAATGAAACCTTCGGGAGAGTTATTTTTGGAACGATATCTTCACGAGAGACTTGGAGTACAAGTCAGAGAAGAAACGAGGTGCCCACGAGGGGGTAGGCGCGCCCCCCACCCTCGTGGGCCCCACGTTGCTCCTCCGACGTACTTTTTCCTCCTATATATATATCCACATACCCTGAAAACATCCAGGAGCATGAAGAAACCCTAATTGCACCGCAGTAATATTTTGTTCCCGTGAGATCCCATCTTGGGATCTGTTCCAGATCTCCAGCGGAGGGGCCATCGATCACGGAGGGCTTCTACATCAACACCATAGCTCCTCCGATGAGTTGTGAGTAGTTTACCATAGACCTTCGGGTCCATAGTTATTAGCTAGATGGCTTATTCTCTCTCTTTGGATCTCAATACAAAGTTCTCCTCGATCTTCGAGTAGATCTATTCAATGTAATCTTTTTGCGGTGTGTTAGTCGAGATCCGATGAATTGTTGCTTTATGATCAAGATTATCTCTGAATAATATTGGATTCTTTTCTAAAATCTTTTTATGTATGATTATAATATCCTTGCTAGTCTCTTCGAATTATTGGTTTGGTTTGGCCTACTAGATCTATAGTTCTTGCAATGGGAGAAGTGCTTGGCATTGGGTTCAATCTTGCGGTGTCCTTTCCCAGTGCTAGTAGGAGAAGCAATGCATTTAATAGTATTGTTGCATCGAGGTTTATATCATATTGCTTTAGTTTATTCCTCTACATCATGTCATCTTGCTTAAGGCATTACTCTGTTCTTATGAACTTAATACTCTAGATGCATGTTGGATAGCGGTCGATGTTGGAGTAATAGTAGTAGATGCAGAATCGTTTCGGTCTACTTGTCATCGACGTGATGCCGATATATAATAACTAAGCGCTTTTATATCAATTGCTCGACAGTAATTTGTTCACCCACCATAGAATTCTGCTATCATGAGAGAAGCCACTAGTGAAACCTATGGCCCCCGGGTCTATTTTCATCATATTAATCTTCCATCTACTTTACTTTGCATTATTTAATTTCTGTTTCTATACCAAAAATACCAAAATATTATCTTATCATATCTATCAGATCTCACTCTCGTAAGTGATCGTGAAGGAATTGACAACCCCTTATCGCGTTGACAGTGAGGTTCTTATTTATTTGTGCAGGTGCAAGGGACTCGCGCGTGGTATCCCACTGGATTGATACCTTAGTTCTCAAAAACTGAGGGAAATACTTACGCTATTGTGCTGCATCACCCTTTCCTCTTCGAGGGAATACAACACAAGCTCGAGAAGTAGCAGCTCCACTTCCAGCTACTTTGTAAACTTGTCGATTGCGTCGAACAAGAGTCAAAGCCCCCGACAGCGTGGGGAAGGGGGCCCAAGATATCGAGCCCCCAGACCGAGAATGGCCACGACAAAGGGATCGTCTGAAGAGCTTGGGAAGGTGATGGATATTCTTGGAATGGAACTAGCAGGCTTAACATATGGTGACTAGCTCAATTGCATGTTGGGAGTGTTGTGCCAATAGAATCCTTGCCGGAAAACCTTCCCAACCAGAGCCCTCGATCCAACATGGGAGCCGCACACGCCCTTGTGTATCTCTGCCAGCAGTTCCTTTCCTTCTTCCCGGCAAATGGACTTCAATTTCACACCGTTGGGCCTCCTTTTTTCTAGCGTGTTATCAACAGACTAATACATACCGGCCCTCTGGGCTACTCTTTCAGCTTCTTCTTGCCTTTCTGGGAGTTCTCCTGTTTGGAGGAACTGGACAATGTGTCGTACCCAAGTTGAAGCCCGTGGCTCGGTAATGAGGATTAGTGGCACCTCCTCATTCCCGGAAGTGCATCCCTCAACCGCAGGTGTTGAAATTTTGGCGGGAGGGTGTGACTTACTGATCAAAGGGGAGTTGTTCCTGACAAGCCCCCTGCCGGGGGTTTCGAAAAACTCTGCCGGGGGAGGCTTGACGGAGTCCAATTTCCTTCTCTTTCTGGCCATTGTTACTAGAGACACGGAGAGTTGTGTGAGATGGAGAACAAAAGTCCCTGGTTCCACAGGAAGTTTTAGCGTAGCGCACTTTGATAGGTTCTCAGCTATGTTGTTTTTCGCATGAGGTATGTGCTTTGTTTGTGACCCATCAAAGTGCTCCTACAACTTCTTCACTTCCTCGACGTATACTTCCATCAACGGGCTCTGATAATCCTTGTTCCCTTGTCTCCCCACGAGCTATGAATCTCCATGAATGATCAGCATCTTGATTCCCAGTTCTGTGGCAATTCTAAGCCCGTCAAGGAGCCCCTCGTACTCTGCCGTGTTGTTGGTGGCCTCCTCCCGTGGGAAATGCATTTGGATGACGTACTTGAGGTGTTCCCAAGTAGATGCAACGAGAAGTACTCTAGACCCTGCACCCTGGATGGAGAAGGCACTGTCAAAGTACATGATCCATTCTTGGGGCGCTTCCTTGCCGAGGATCATTGTTTCCAATACTTCTTCGTCGGGGAAAGGTCTCCATTCTGCAATGAATTCGGCCAGTGCTCTGTTGTTAATAGTTGATGTGCTCTCAAACATCAAACCAAAGCTGGATAACTCTAAAGCCCATTCCACAATCCTGCCAGTGGCCACAGGGTTCCGGAGTATACTTTGCAAAGGGCAGCGGGTGACAACCGTGATCTCATGGGCTTGGAAGTAGTGGCGCAGTTCCCTTGAGGCCATGATGAGGCAAAAGATCAACTTTTGCACACCACAGTACCTCGACCTAGCCCCCTGCAATAAGGTGTTGACAAAGTATACTTGGCGCTGCACCACCCTCTTCATTGCCGTGACCATGGAGTTGCCTCCACTGCCCTGCTCTTCCTTGTCGTGAACTACCTCTGAACCTGCCAGGATGGGTTCATTTTCCTTTCCAGAGGGGGCTGCGTTAGTGGCTTCCGTGTCTTCTACCTCTCGATGCACCACCAAAGCTGCACTAACCACTTGGTTAGTTGCCGCCAAGTATAGGAGTAACGACTCTTGTGGCTTGGGTGCAACCAAGGTGGGGACATAGGAAAGGTAGCTCTTCAAATCTTGTAAGACAACATCTGCCTCCGGGGTCCATTCAATGGGCCCTGCCTTCTTCAAGATTTTGAAGAACGGCAGGGCGCGCTCAACGGATTTGGAAATAAACCTGCTCAACGCAACAACACATCCCGTCAAACGCCTCACATGCTTAGTTGTCCTGGGTGCCTGAATCTGCTCGATAGCCTTGATGTTGTCGGGGTTGGCTTCCATCCCTCGATGGGACATAAAGAAGCCAAGTAGATTGCCGGAAGGGACACCAAACACACACTTCTTCGGATTCAAATTCAGGTTGATCTTGCGCAAGTTTGTAAAAGTCTCTTCAAAGTCTTGAACGAGAGTCAATCTGTCATTGATTTTGACCACAATATCATCCATGTAAGCTTCGACATTTCTGTGCCGCTGTGGCTCGAATCCAATTTGTACTTCTCTTGCAAAGGTGGATCCGGCGCTCTTTAACCCAAAGGGCATTCGTCCGAAACAATATGTGTCTCATTGGGTTATGAACGCGGTCTTCTCTTCGTCTTCCTTGTACATGAAGATCTTGTGGTATCCGTAGGCTTTCAGGAAGGAGAGCAAGTCACACCCAGAGGTGGAATCCACAATCTTATCAATGCATAGCAAGGGGAACGGGTCCTTCGGGCATGCTTTGTTGAGATCAGTGAAGTCTATGCAAAGCCTCCATTTCTCGTTGGCCTTGCGCACCACCACTGGATTAGCTAACCATATCGGGTGCAATACTCCTCTGACCAGACCAGCTGCCTCAAGTTTCTTGACCCCCTCCGCAATAAACTGCTGCCGCTCCACTGCTTGCTTCCGGACTTTCTGTGTCAGGCCCAATATGCAATTCTATCCCGAACACGTGACTCATACGCGATTGGGGCACAACCGCATCTCAGGCGCTTAGCAAGATGGATATCATTACATCGTACCATACATACATACATGGGGGATTTAACAATTCATACAAGACACATGGATACAACAACATCAATACAAGGCATCCGACTACGGATGCAAACATGAAAAGCACAACGACATCCATCTGCTATCCCAGGCTGCCGACCAGGAACCTAACCCAAGACTGAAGAAGTAGAAGAAGAAAGAACACCAACATAAAAAACATCGCTCTCACGTCAAGTCATCGGAAACCTGCACCTGCAACTGTTGTTGTAGTATCTGTGAGATACGAGGACTCAGCAATCCCATAACCATGGGAAACAAGACTAGAAAAGCTTAATGGGTAAGGAGAGGTAAAGTGGTGAGGTTGCAGCAGCGGCTAAGCAAAAGTATGGTGGCTAACTTACGAGTACAAGAATAAGATGAGCGTCTACGCAAACGGTCGCAAACTAGTAATGATCTCTAAAGATCCTGCACTACCTACGAGTCAAACATAGCCCCACCGTGTTCTCTTCTCAAAGTGAAAAGAGATGGTCACGGTTACTCACACAGTTGTGTGTTTTACTTCGGATCCTCTGTCAAGTTTTCTACAACCGGACATTAACAAATTCCAATCTGCCACATAACCGTGGGCACGGCTTTCGAAAGATCATAACCCTGCAGGGGTGTCCCAACTTAGCCCATCACAAGCTCTCACGATTAGGAGAGATAATAATAATATTACTCCTTATCTTAGGGAAGGCCCGGTCAGACTCGGAATTCCCGGTGCACAAGACATTTCGACAATGGTAAAACAAGTCCAGCAAGACCACCCGGCGTGCCGGCACCCTGATAGTACCCGTGCGTATCTTGTCTCAGGCCACGAGCGGATGAGCACAGCGTACAGCGACCAGATACCCCAAGTTTCCAAGGGGCGGCGCCGCGAACGACTCTATTTGGGACCAACACAATCAGCACTGGCCCCCTTCTATGTAGAAAGATTCCTCAGGGATGCGACCCCTATGCAATTTAATTAATTAATTAAGTTGTTATTATGAGGCAAATTAAAACCAATGTTGGGCCTTGCTGGAGGAGTTTTATTCAAGACGAACTGTCAAGGGGTCCCCAAATACCCAACTGTGTAAGGAACGCAAAATCAAGGAACATAACGCCGATTTATCGGCTCCTAAGGTAGCATGAGTGGAACAAAACACCGAGCAAAAGGCCAAGCCTTCCACCCATGCCCAGTGTATAGGTGTGTTAATATATATAAGACATATTGTGATATTCCAACAACAAGTTCCAACATGGAATGATCTTCATCTTCACCTGCAACTAACAACGCTATAAGAGGGGCTGAGCAAGCGGGTAACATAGCCAAACAACGGTTTGCTAGGAAGGTGTCAAAGGTTAGAAGTTTCATGGCAACAAGGAGAGGCTGACAACAAAAGATAGGTAGCACGACATATAGCGATAACATCGAGACATCTAGCATAGCAATGATAGTAAAGGTATCCAAGGTGATGGTCATCTTGCCTGAGATCCCGCAAGGAAGAAGAATGATCCCATGAAGAAGACGAAGAAGAAGCCTCAAAGACAAACCACGTGTAGCCGAACGAAACCTCATGATCGCAACGGAAAAGAACTAGCGAGAAGAAAGCACACAACATGGTAAACACACCAATCAAGAACACGACAAGATGCTCAACCAAGTATGATGCAAGAAAAGTCTATATGATGCAAAACATGGCAAGGGATGAGGCATACAAGAACAACACAAAGCAACAAGTTTAAACGAGGTCGAAGTCAACATAAAACAATTCTGGTAAGTCCTCATATGCACATTTTGAAATTGGTCCAGATCTCAACAAACCTTAAGTTCAAGATGTTTAAACAGCAATTTAACATGCACCATGATGATCTACTCGAAATTCTAGTCAAGTTTCATATAAAGTTTGTTTAATTCGGAGCTACGACCTAGAAGATATGAGCAAAACTAGACAAGCATGTCAAATAAGCAAGATGCATACAAACAACAAGACAACACACTCCAAACATGAAAACAACATGATATTATGCTTCTACATGCAAAATCACATAAGTTTCATATATAGCACGCTCAAAACGAAGCAATGGATCAACACATACACACGAAACAAGATATGACAACAAGCTGTCCAAAAACAGCAACATAGCAACTTTGGAGCAAGGTATATATATGCTACAGCACCCAAAAATGATAACAAGAGGCATGGATGTGTAGTAGACATTATACTTAACAAGCATGAACATAGAACACACCCAAAAACTTGCTGGAACACAATTAACCACGCATGGCAAGTTGCAATAAATTTATCCAGACTTGGTCAAAATCTGGGATGGCAAAACATCATCACGATGATGCCTTCGGAGGCACAAAACAACAAGCATATCAACTCTACTAAGTATATAAAGATCATGGACATGTAATGGACATAGCATACATCAAACAACTCCATTGGAGCAACTCCATAGTAGGGATGGATCAATAACAACAAGCTTCACCAAATTGGTCAAGCTGATAAATATCTGACAGCTAAATTTAAAGCAACTTGAGAGCAAGAAATAAATAAGCTACAACAGGCCATATATGCAAACAAGGGCATTAATGGATAGAGCATAACATGGACAACAAGACATGATCATTGGGCATACTAAAACAAGCATGGATTTGAGTGGGGCATCAAGGAAATATAGCATCAGGTTTAACAGATTCCAGACTTAGCAGTTTTTTCAGTAAGTATAAAACAGCAGCATTGGCATGGCATGTTTACAAGCTTGTTTAATTAACCTCAAGGCATATCATGGAAAGTGGATTGCTCCACATCAAAGACCATATGATTGTGCTTCTAAAACATATTGACATGTGGCATGAAGACAAACACATCAATAGCTATGAGCAAGTGAAATCAGCATCTCACAACAAGTTTTAGCACTTAACAGCCACATGCACTTTTGCAACAGAGATTAACATGGAAATATGGCACCTAACATGAACGATATAGCAACCAACATGAAGAGCACATCACAATGAACATTTTGACATATCATATGCTCCATTTGGATAAACACACAAAAAGTTATCATCACCACAAGCATGCAACAAATTTACAGTTACCAACAGTTTTAAACATGTAGCACTCTTGCAACAAGGATTAGAGCATCAAGATGAACTCAAACAAGCATGCCACAGTGGAACAAAATGAAGAGCATATCACAACGAACATTTTGACATATCATATGCATCATTTCGATAAGCACACAAAAAGTTACAGCACCACAAAGTATGCATCACACAACAAGTTTTATGGGACTTAGTGAAAAAATAAGCTACCTCGGGGTTGGTGGACATGTCCGGAGGGAAATGGACAAGTCCGGCGCGGTGAGGCTGACGAGCGGGCCCGGGGGGTTCGGACGTGTCCGCGCTTGCTGGACATGTCCGGACTTGGCGGGCGGCTGACACGCGGGCCCGCGAAGTCGCCTCCTCTGGATAGGGCTGGCGATGACCTGGGTCCACGGTGGCAGGGCAATGGCATGCGAGGGCGGCACCGGCGAGGGGAGGCACGGGAGGTGCCGGAGGCGGCCGGATCTGGGGCGGCAAGGGCCGATCTGGC
The DNA here is from genome assembly GCA_902687465.1 of Secale cereale. NCBI lineage: Eukaryota > Viridiplantae > Streptophyta > Magnoliopsida > Poales > Poaceae > Secale > Secale cereale. The sequence continues at coordinate 170,427,317 of LR738709.1, forward strand.
CCCCGAGGCCCCATTCCCGTCGACGGCGGCAGCGGAGAGGCCGGGGACGGCGAGGAGGAGCTCGGCCGGCGGGGAATGGCGGTGGTGGCGATGAGGGAGCCAGGCGGCGGAGCGGCGGCTGTGCGACGCGCGAGGCGATGCAGAGGAGAGGCAGGACCCTCAAGTGGTCGACCGGCGAGGAGATCGGCGGCGGGGTCCGGCGAGGAGAACGGCGGCGGGGTCCGACGAGGATAACGGCGGCGGGCTCCATGGTGCTGGAGGAAGATGCGGGCGACAGGCGGGGCACCTCGGGCCCAGAACGGCCCGGGGCGGGCCGCGGCTGGCTTGCGGGGGGAACGGCCAGCTGGCGATCCAAGTTTGGAGGAGAGGCGCTGGAGGGGGGCGCTGCCCAATCAGGCGACGCCAAGTGGCGGAATTCGGCTGGCCGCCGCCGGATTTTGAGGAGAGGGGCCGGCTGGGTGGTGGCTGAGGAGTGGGGAGGCATGGAATTTGAGGAGGGCGGTTGGGGAAGGCCAAAAATGGCGGGGGGTTGTTTAAATAGAGTACATGCTAGGGTTAGGGGGTTTGGGGGCAAAACGGAGCCCTCGGATCACGATCCAACAGCACCGGAGTAGAGGGGGGTCTAGGCAGGCCTAGGTGGGCTGTGTAAAGAGGAAGTGGGCTATGAGGAGAGAAGAGAAAAGAGGCCCGGCGGCACTTTTCGGAGACCGAAAACGTCCGACGTTTAGACCGGCTACTAGTGCCACTATAGTTATTTGTTGGGCTATCAAACGAGCTCCGAATGCGATGAAATTTGACAGGCGACCTGTCTATGCCATAATAAGACCAAACGCCAAGTTTCATCCCATTCCGAGAACATTTTTTGGCCACTCATAAAATAAATATTTGGAGGTGTCGCGGGCGCGTGCGAGTGTGTCTGGGCTCAGAACGGAAAACGGAAAGGACGTACGGACTCGGACGGATGCAAGTTTTGAAAATATGAGGATGCAATGCACACGATGACATGGAAAGATGCAACACGCAAGCCAAAGACATGGGAATGATGACGAATAACTGGCTGACTCCTGGCGCATCGGTCTCGGGGTGTCACAACACTCCCCTACTAACAAGAGATCTCGTCTCGAGATCTTAGGAACGAGACGAAAGATAAAAGGAAGAACAAAGTTCTTCGAGGACAAAAGAGTGAAGCCAAAGAGCCTTGAGAGGTTGAACAATTTCGAAAGAAATAATACAACAGAGATGAATGAAGTTGCAAAGACTTCGTTAAACAAGAGGAACAAGGAATACAATGAGTATCAAGGAGGTTGAAAGCCACGAAACAAAAGCTGAAGGAACAAGAATAAATTTGAAACCACTCTGGTTAATAAGAGAGAGAAAAGAATTTGAATGATGGAATTTGGGCAGCACTCCGACTGAAACTGAAAGAAATAGCACACTGGTTGAACATGAATGGAATGGATAAAGAACTTGAAAATATGGAACGATCCATGACGAGATGAATAAGAAAAATGCCTTCGAAAGAATTAAAGGATGGAATGAGAAGAATGGAGAAGAAAATGACAATTACACCACGAATGAATTTGAAAGAGGATTTTCAAGAGAAAGAATTGAACGGAGTTGTTGAAATTCAACAACGAAAAGAATTTAACTTGTTGTGGACTTATGAAAATCATCCCGAAACTTGAGTTGAACTATGCCGCAATGAAAAGATTGACTAGCTGAGGATGACGAATTGCAAAACTCCACTTCAAAAGAATATGGAAAATTATTTGCACTTGAGAGGCAAAAGAATAATGCTTGAGCTGCTCCACAAGAATTGCTCAAAATGTGAAGAATGAATTAAATGATGGAGAACCACCATGAAGAACTTCGGTAACAAAAGGACGATGATATAGAGATGACGGATGAAAAGAATAAGAATAAGACTAAAGCCTTGCGGTGAATTAGACGAGGGTCCGACGAGATAGGCGAGGAAAATTTGAACTCTGGAAAAGAAAAGAATAAAAACACCTGGAACTAGAATTTATTCGTGAAGAATAAACTCCGAAGAAAGGAATAAATCAACTTGACGAGAATGAATAAGAATTATGGTATGCTCATCCTTCATCTATTAAATGATGAAAGCAATGGATTCACATACTACTTATTCTCGTTGAGAAGATTAAGAGGGATATATCACGAACTTGTGAAAATCTTCATGAAACACCGGTAGGATTGGAATAAAAATGAATTGATTGATATGATAACACCGGAAAAAGAAGTCTTGAGCGAACCACCGTAAGAATTGAAGCCGAGTGAAGAAAAGAACAAACCACCGGGGATAATTAAAATCGAATGATGAAAGAGAACAACCACCGTGAAGAATCGAAATTGAGAGAGTACAAGAGAAATGAATCGTCGGGAAGAATAAAACACTTGGGAAAATTTAGATGCAAGAGAACAAAGAGATCGCGAACGGATTAAGAATACTTGAACGAAACACCAGACGAATGTGAGACGAACGAAGAGGCATCAATGAAGAATATTTGGAGGACGACGTTGAAAACTGAGAACGGAGAAATCTTCTGAAAAGATGGCCTTCGGAGGAACACATGGAAAAGAACTTATGAAATTCTCCGGACGAATGAAAGAAGAAGAAGGTTGAACCAATGATGAAAAGAATTTTCAAACGATCTTGGAGAAAGCACATGACGGATGGAATCCATACTTATGTCACACTTGAAAAGAATTTCGGAACACTCCGGAAAAATAAAGAGTTAAACCTGTGGGTTATGAGCCCACTGAAAGAAAACCACCGTTGGAAAAGATTGAAAAGGAGATAATGCACCGGAACGATTGAAAAACTCATATGAGGTGACAACCTCGAATTAATTGGAAGACAGACGAATCCATGAGATATCTTTGGAACTCCGGAAGAAGTAAATGGCGAGAGACAAACGAGCAAGGTGAAGCAATTGAGCCGAGGAAAAAGAATATGATGAACATCGAAAACTTGAATTGAAATCCATCGGAAAATAAAAGAGATGAAGAATGACAAACTAGATGAGAATTCACCGTTTGAAATAATTAAGGAAAGAGAACAAAGACCTCACACAAGTAGGATGGATACTCAATTAAGGACTCTGGCTCCGAGAAGAAAAGGGTAGGCGGGTGGGAAAAGAAGACAACTTCGGAAGGGGAAACAACATCTATTGGAAGGAACCGAGGATTGAAGCAAAAGAGGAGGAGGGTCAAATCGACTTCACGAGAGATGCACCAGATGAAAGAACTGACAACGCAACGAACAAAAACTAACCGCGTGATCCTAAAAAAAATTGAAGGGGAAGAGGAGTAATTAAAAACACCTACGTCAAGATTCCTCACTAGAGCGATGGAGGGGCTGAGGAGTAAAAAGAATTCCTACTCTCCGATATAACTAGACTCCAAAATAGTTTTTTTCTAGACTCGACAACGGAAAACTACGATCAATCAAGGGGGCTCCTACGGTCGGTCGAGGCTCTGATACCAACTTGTCAGGCCCAAGATGCAATTCTATCCCGATCACGTGAATCATACGCGATTGGGGCACAACCGAATCTCAGGCGCTTAGCAAGATGGATATCATTACATCGTACCATACATACATACATACATACATACATGGGGGATGCAACAATTCATACAAGACACATGGATACATCAACATCAATACAAGGCATCCGACTACGGATGCAAACATGAAAAGCACAACGACATCCATCTGCTATCCCAGGCTGCCGACCAGGAACCTAACCCAAGACTGAAGAAGCAGAAGAAGAAAGAACTCCAACATAAAAAACATCGCTCTCATGTCAAGTCATCAGAAACCTGCACCTGCAACTGTTGTTGTAGTATCTGTGAGCCACGAGGACTCAGCAATCCCATAACCATGGGTAACAATACTAGCAAAGCTTAATGGGTAAGGAGAGGTAAAGTGGTGAGGTTAGAGCAGCGGCTAAGCAAAAGTATGGTGGCTAACTTACGAGTACAAGAATAAGATGAGCATCTATGCTAACTGTCGCAAACTAGTAATGATCGCTAAAGATCCTGCACTACCTACGAGTCAAACATAACCCCACCGTGTTCTCTTCTCAAAGTGAAAAGAGACGGTCACGGTTACTCACATAGCTGTGTGTTTTACTTCGGATCCTTTGTCAAGTTTTCTACAACCGGACATTAACAAATTCCAATCTGCCACATAACCGCAGGCACGGCTTTCGAAAGATCATAACCCTGCAGCGGTGTCCCAACTTAGCCCATCACAAGCTCACACGATCAGCAGAGATAATAATAATATTACCCCTTATCTTAGGGAAGGCCCGATCAGACTCAGAATTCCCGGTGCACAAGACATTTCGACAATGGTAAAACAAGTCCAGCAAGACCTCCCGGCGTGCCGACACCCTGATAGTAGCCGCGCGTATCTCATCTCAGGCCACGACCGGATGAGCACAGCATACAGCGACCAGATACCCCAAGTTGCCAAGGGGCGACGCCGCAAAGGACTCTATTAGTGACCAACACCATCAGCACTGGCCCCCCTGCTATGTAGAAAGAATCCTCGGGGACGCGACTCCCTATGCAATTTAATTAATTAATTAAGTTGTTATTATGAGGCAAATTAAAACCAATGTTGGGCCTTGCTGGAGGAGTTTTATTCAAGACGGACTGTCAAGGGGTCCCCATATACCCAACCGTGTAAGGAACGCAAAATCAAGGAACATAACGCCGGTTTATCTGCTCCTAAGGTGGCATGAGTGGAACAAAACACCGAGCAAAAGGCCAAGCCTTCCACCCATGCCCAGTATATAGGTGTGTTAATATATATAAGACATATTGTGATATTCCAACAACAAGTTCCAACATGGGACGATCTTCATCTTCACCTGCAACTAACAACGATATAAGAGGGGCTGAGCAAGCTGGTAACATAGCCAAACAACGGTTTTCTAGGAAGGTGTCAAAGGTTAGAGGTTTCATGGCAACAAGGAGAGGCTGACAACAAAAGATAGGTAGTGCGACATATAACGATAGCATCGAGACATCTAGCATAGAAATGATAGTAAAGGTATCCAAGGTGATGGTCATCTTGCCTGAGATCCCGCGAGGAAGAAGAACGATCCCATGAAGAAGACGAAGAAGAAGCCGAGAAGACGAACCACGTGAAGCCGAACGAATCCTCACGATCGCAACGGAAAAGAACTAGCGAGAAGAAAAGAACACAACATGGTAAACACACCAATCAAGAACACGACAAGATGCTCAACCAAGTATGATGCAAGACAAGTCTATATGATGCAAAACATGGCAAGGGACGAGGCATACAAGAACAACACAAACCAACAAGTTTAAATGAGGTCGGAATCAACATATAACAATTGTGGTATGTCCTCATATGCACATTTTGAAATTGGTCCAGATCTGAACAAACCTTAAGTTCAAGTTGTTTAAACAGCAATTTAACATGCACCATGATGATCTACTCAAAATTCTTGTCCAGTTTCATATAAAGTTTGTTTAATTCGGAGCTACGGCCTAGAAGATATGAGCAAAACTAGACAAGCATGTCAAATAAGCAAGATGCATACAAACAACAAGACAACACACTCCAAACATGAAAACAACATGATATTATGCTTCTACATGCAAAATCACATAAGTTTCATATATAGCACGCTCAAAACGGAGCAACGGATCAACACATACACACGAAACAAGATATGACAACAAGCTGTCCAAAAACAGTAACATAGCAACTTTGGAGCAAGGTATGTATATGCTACAGCAACCAAACATCATAACAAGAGGCATGGATGTGAAGTAGACATTATACTTAACAAGCATGAACTTAGAACACACCCAAAAACTTGCAGGAACACAATTAACCAAGCATGGCAAGTTGCAATAAATTTATCCAGACTTAGTCAAAATCTGGGAAGGCAAAACATCATCACAATGCTGCCTTCGGAGGCACAAAACAATAAGCATATCAACTCTACTAAGTATATAAAGATCATGGACATGTAATAGACATAAACAACTCTATTGGGGCAACTCCATAGGAGGCATGGATCAATAACAATAACCTTCACCAAATTGATCATGCTGATAAAAATCTGACAGCTAAATTTATAGCAACTTGAGAGAAAGAAATAAATAAGCTACATCAGGCCATATATGCAAACAAGGGCATGAATGGATAGAGCATAACATGGACAACAAGACTTGATCATTGGGCATACTAAAACAAGCATGGATTTGAGTGGGGCATCAAGCAAACATAGCATAAGGTTTAACAGATTCCAGACTTAGCAGTTTTTTCACTAAGTATAAAAAAGCAACATTGGCATGTCATGTTTACAAGCTTGTTTAAGTCACCTCAAGGCATATCATGGAAAGTGGAATGCACCACAGCAAATACCATATGATTTTGCTTCTAAAACATATTGACATGTGGCATGAAGGCAAACACATCAATAGCTATGAGCAAGTGAAATCAGCATCTCACAACAAGTTTCAGCACTTAACAGCCACATGCACTTTTGCAACAGAGATTAACATGGCAATATGGCACCTAACATGAACGATACAGCAACCAACATGAAGAGCACATCACAATGAACATTTTGACATATCATATGCTCCATTTGGATATACACATAAAAAGTTATCATCGCCACAAGCATGCAACAAATTTACAGTTACCAGCAGTTTTAAACATGTAGCACTCTTGCAACAAGGATTAGAGCATGAAAATGAACTCAAACAAGCATGCCACAGTGGAACAAAATGAATAGCATATCACAACGAACATTTTGACATATCATATGCATCATTTGGATAAGCACACGAAAAGTTACAGCATCACAAAGTATGCATCAGACAACAAGTTTTCTGAGACTTGGTGAAAAAATAAGCTACCTCGGGGTCGGTGGACATGTCCGGTGGGAAATGGACAAGTCCGGCACGGTGAGTTTGACGAGCGGGCCCGGGGGGTTTGGACGTGTCCTCGCTTGCTGGACATGTCCGGACATGGCGGGCGCCTGACACGCGGGGCCGCGAGGTCGCGTCCTCTGGATCGGGTTGGCGGTGACCTAGGTCCATGGCAGTGGGGCGACGGCAGGCGAGGGCGGCACCGGCGAGAGGAGGCACGGGAGGTGCTGGAGGTGGCCGGATCTGGGTCGGCAAGGGCGGATCTGGTCCCCGGGGCCCCATATCCGTCGACGGCGGCGGCGGAGAGGCCGGGACGGCGAGGAGGAGCTCGGCCGACGGGGAATGGTGATGGTGGCGATGCGGGAGCCAGGCGGCGGGGCGGCGGCCGTGCGACGCGTGAGGCGAGGCAGAGGAGAGGCAGGGCCCTCCGGCGGTCGGACGGCGAGGAGAACGGCAGCGGGGTCCACGGCGCTGGAGGAAGACGAGGGCGCCAGGCGGGGCACCTCGGGCCCATATCGGCCCGGGGGAGGACCGCGCTGCAGGCCGAGCGAGCCGCAGCTAGCTTGCGGGGGGGAACGGCCAGCTGGCGAGCCAGGAGTGGAGGAGAGGCGCTGGAGGGCGGTGCTGCCCAATCAGGCGGCTCCAAGTGGCGGAATCCGGCTGGCCGTCGCCGGATTTTGAGGAGAGGGGCCAGTTGGGTGGCGGGTGAGGAGTGGGGAGGCACGGAATTTGAGGAGGGATGTTGGGGAAGGCCAAAAATGGCGTGGGGGTTGTTTAAATAGAGTAGGTGCTAGGGTTAGGGGGTTTTGGGGCCAAACGGAGCCCTCGGATCACGATCCAATGGCACCGGAGCAGAGGGGGGTCTAGGCAGGCCTAGGTGGGCTGTGTAAAGAGGAAGTGGGCTGCGAGGAGAGAAGAGAAAAGAGGCCCGGCGTCACTTTTCGGAGACCGAAAACGTCCGACGTTTAGACCGGCTACTAGTGCCGCTATAGTTATCCGTTGGGCTATCAAACGAGCTCCGAATGCGATGAAATTTGGCAGGTGACCTATCTATGCCATAATAAGACCACACACAAGTTTCATCCCATTCTGAGAAAAAAATTCGGCCACTCATAAAATAAATATTCGGAGGTGCCGCGGGCGCGTGCAAGTGTGTCTGGGCTCAGAACGGACAACAGAAAGGACGAGCGGACTCGGACGGATGCAAGTTTTGAAAACATGAGGATGCAATGCACATGATGACATGGAAAGATACAACACGCAAGCAATAGACATGGCAAGGACGACGAATAACTGGCTGACACCTGGCGCATCGGTCTCGGGGTGTCACATTCTGCTTGACGGGACTGGCGTGCGGGCAGACAACAAGGTGGTGCTCGATTACCTTCGTGGGAACACCAGGGATGTCAGATGGTTGCCATGAAAACACATCAACATTCCCTCGCACGAAGGCAACGAGCATGCTTTCCTATCTTTTGTTGAGGGTGGTGCTGATGGTAAAGTTACCGTCAATGCCAGCCAGCCCTGTCGGGACCTTCTTCACAGCAGGCACAGCAACCTTGGACCTCTTAGTATTGGAACTCTCCGACAAGTCATCAATGGGCACAACGCACTTTGGAGAGGCACGCTTCCCGGACTCCTTCCCGATGTCCATGCTAACTTTCTGCTTTTTCTTGTTTTCCTTGGTGGGAGCTGTGACCTCCGCGGCCTCTGCCGCAACTGCCTCCTGGTACATCTTATGCACGCATATGACTACATATCTCTTATCTGATGGAACGGTGATAACGCCCATCGGCCCCGACATCTTCAAGGTGTTGTAGGCATAATGGGATGCCGCCATGAACTTGGCCAGGGCCGAATTGCCAAGGATTCCATTGTGCGGCAGGGGGAGATCAACCACATCAAAAACATTCTTCTCAGTCTGGTAGTTCAACTCCCCTCCAAACGTTACCGGCAGAGTAATCTTACCCTTAGGACGACTCCTGCCGGGGTTAGTCCCTTGGAACGTGCCAGTAACCTTGAGCTCTTCATTTGATATCTAGAGTTTGCTTATGACCTTTGGAGAAATCAGATTCAACCCGGCCCCGCCGTCAACCAACATCTTTGTGACCTTGAGGTTGTGGATCGTTGGTGAGACCAACAATGGCAAGCACCCTACCGCCGTAATACGATAAGGGTGGTCCACTTTGTCAAAGATAATGAGCGTGCGGGACCACTTGAGTGGCTTCCGATAATCTTCTGCTGGCTCCAGAGCATTAGCTTCACGTGACCACTGTTTAAGTTGGCGGTGATAGGAGTGCAGAATGCACCCCCGTCAATGCATAGGGCATCAGTGGCTTTCTGGAATTCCTGCTTGCTGGTTTCCCCCTCATTTCCTCCATTACTCTCGTCATCACAATCCTTATTCTCATGGCCCCTGGCTGGTTTCCCTTGATATTGAGATGTCTTGCCGGGATGATTTGTTCCACCGCCACGGCCCTTCCTGCGAGTGCCATTTTGGTCCTTTTCCTGGTCACACTTCTCGTATTCTGCCCTCTGCTGCTTGACAAGCTGCTCAACCTGACGACAATCTTAAAGCTCATGGCCCTTGGTCCGATGGATCTTGCAGTAAGGGCCATCACCTTACCCAGCTTTCTCGGAAGCCGCGGCTTCCCCACAGTCAATGCACGCGGCAACCTCCTTGTCGGGGGCCTTGGTTCTAGCCTTCTTGCCGATACTAGGTGTGCCTGATCCTTCGACAACCATCACTACTTTACCCATGCGCTTCTGTTTGTGCTTCTTGATCTTCTTCTAGCTGGTGGCGTCATCGTCATCCTCTGAATCGATGACGTCACCGTTTTCTTCTCCAGGAAGTAACCTCCCTTCCTCCATGCGGGCACACTTGTCCACCATAGTGTACAACTTGTTCACAGTCTTAGGCAGCTGCACGTTCATCTTGGAACATAGCCTGTCGTTGCGCACGTTGGACTCAAATGTAGCTATATCACTACTGCTGGGTGGATATCCAGAATGTTTCTGTGCACCTGACTAAACCTCTACATGTACTTCTGTAGAGTCTCTCCTTGTTTCTACGAAAGAAGCTGCAAGTCGTTAGGCTACCCTGGTTGTTGATGGCCGCCATTGAAGGCGCCAACAAACTCATGGCATAGATCATCCCAGGTCGAGATGGAGTTCTCCGACAGGTGCACTAGCCAAGATCTCACATTGGGTTTAGATGCTAAAGGAAAGTAACTGGCATATACCTAATCATCGCTTCCTCCGACAGCTTGAACAACGATGGTGTAGATCCTTAAGAACTCTGTCGGGTTCAATCTCCTATCATATTTCTCAGGTATCTCTAGCTTGAATGTGCGGGAAGAAGGTCAATGGACTTACCGCAAGTCATGGGTGAAAGCAGCGCACCCAACCTCGAAAGGCAGGTACCCGCTCTCACTGAGCGCAGGTTCGTCGACGTTGAGGCCATCACACCTATCAGACTGGCAGAGGGTTGCGCGGTGTGGCTCGATGGTGATGCGCGCGTCCACCCTCCACCCGTCCTATGGGGGCCGCCGATGATCCTAACGTGCTCAAGGGCCATCGATGCATCATCGGGTGCTTGGTCATGCGGTTCTCGTTGCGGTTGCCACGCTGGCTGCCATGGAGGGTACTGCATCGTGGGTGTGACCCTCTCCGTGCGTCCAGTGGCTCGGGTCATCGTAGCTGCCATCGGAGGTTGTGACGGGCTTGCCCGCTGCGATCCTCCCGCTTCGGCGAAACCAATCAAACTTTGGATGGTGGCTCTCCACTCATCCATTTGATAAGCCGTTGGCGGGAATCTCAATAGAAGTTGGGCCCGCGCCATGGCCTCCGAGGTTGTGCTCGGCATGGAGGACGACGTAGACCGCAACATCGCCTGGCTCCTAGCGGCGCTGGTATGATCATTGACGTTCTCTCGCCGCGTTGAGCTAGTCACCAAGGTGGCGTGGTGATGAAGTGAACGTGCTTGGGGGTCGATGGCCCCGCCTGGCGCATTGGCCGGAACAACTCCCCCAGAGGCGGCATGTGTCCAGTGGCTGCACCTACTGCGGGGGCAGCCAATGGAGCACGGTCCGCCCTGGAGCGAGCGTCGCCATTGCGGCTACGTCCTCCATGAGAATGGAGAGGGGAGATGGAATGATCTTTCCACCTGCGTTCGGTGGAATGTGGCCGCTAGGGCCATGCTCATGATGTCCTCTTCTGGTGCCTCCTACTCCCGTTTTGGCTGCAGGAGAGGTGGTGGCAATGCCGCTTGCTTCGACCACGTCTCCCGCAGCACCCACGGCCCCGTGCGCCTCTGCAGCCCCTGCGGTCTTAGCGGCCACGTGCGGAGAGGCCCTCGAGGCAGACGGGTGAGCTGTAGCACCAGATTTCTTCTTGGGCACCATGGGTGATGGGGCCTTTGACAAAGAAGATGATGATGATGATAATGATGATGATGACGCGTTGCGTATATTCTCAGATTCATGCAAGCTCTTCCCCCTACATGGCGCGCCAAAGATGTCGTGGGAAATCACGACCACCTATGAGACCATCGGTCCCTTTTGGTTCAGCAAGGAGAAGGGCACGTGTAACGGCATATTTTTCCCTATGTGGTTTTGGTGATTGATGATAGTACTCTTGCAGACTAATCGTGTGCATTGATCATTTTAGATATCTCATGTCTAGGCACAAGACGATTTGTTGCCCCTCAGAGCCTATCGAAGACGGCATTTCTCTACGTTTCTTTTTGGTGGATTTGATTCGTAGGAAAGCCGTACTATTAAGAGGGGGCCCGCTTCGGAAAGGTTAGGGTGGAATCATCACGTACACATCTGTTCCTTTGCACCACCTTTCCTTCGCTTCAATGTAAAACCATCAGTGTTATCCTTGTCTCTACAAAACGAAGGTTGTCTAGTGCTATATTGTCTGGGGCATGCGGTAGTACTGCTCACTTGAGCAGTAGTACCGCAGGGGCCTGCGGTAGTACCGCTCTGTCAAGCGGCAGTACCGCGCTTGGTGGGCGGTAGTACCGCTACCTCCAGTCTAGACGTTGGTGCACACGGCAATAGGTGCAGAAGAAATTTTTTACTTCCGCCCCTACACGGTAGTACCGCTCCTTTGGAGCAGTAGTACCATGCCAGACTTTTGCACAGTCCTTTGCTCAGCGGAAGTAGCCACAGACGTAATTTATTTCGTCTGTGCCGTCCTCCAACCCAGTTGAGCCCTGCCTTGCGGTAGTACCGCGTGGGTGCGCGGTAGTACCGCTCCGACGATTCTACCGCTCGCTGCCTAGTGCAACAGGGTCTCACCTAGTCACTTCCGCACTAGTGGTAGTACCGCACAGTCCTGCGGTAGTACCGAGACTCTGGGCGGTAGTACGGCTTGTCGCGAGCTGAGTTAGTGGGTAATGGTTGAATCTTTTCCCCCACTATATAAAAGGGGTCTTCTTCCCCAAGAACACCACCTCTTCCCTCTCCAAGCTCCATTGTTGCTCAAAGCTCCATATTTGCCTGATCTCTCTCCCTAGCCAATCAAACATGTTGATTTTCTAGGGATTGGTTGAGAAGGCCCTGATCTACACTTCCACCAAAAGAAATTTGATTCCCCCAACTAATCCCTTGTGGATCTAGTTACTCTTGGGTGTTTATGCACCCTAGACGGTTGAGGTCACCTCGAAGCCATGTTCCATTGTGGTGAAGCTTTGTGGTGTCGTTGGGAGCCTCCAATTAAGTTGTGGAGATGGTGTGCTACTTCTCGAGCTTCCGTTGTATTCCCTCGAAGAGGAAAGGGTGATGCAGCACAGTAGCGTAAGTATTTCTCTCAGTTTTTGAGAACCAAGGTATCAATCTAGTAGGAGACCACGCGCGAGTCCCTCGTACCTGCACAAACAAATAAGAACCTTGCAGCCAACGCGATAAAAGGGGTTGTCAATCCCTTCTCGGTCACTTACAAAAGTGAGATCTGATAGATATGATAAGATAATATTTTTGGTATTTTTGATATAGAGATAGAAAGAAAATAAAGCAAAATAAAATAACGGCAACAGAAATTGGCATGTTGACGGGAAACTAATATGATGAAGATTGACCCTGGGGCCATAGGTTTCACTAGGGGCTTCTCTCATGATAGCAGATTTCTACGGTGGGTGAACAAATTACTGTCGAGCAATTGATAGAAGAGCGCATAGTTATGAGAATATCTAGGCATGATCATTGTATATAGGCATCACGTCCGTGACAAGTAGACCGAAACGATTCTGCATCAACTACTATTACTCTACACATCGATCGCTATCCAGCATGCATCTAGAGTATTAAGTTCTTAAGAACAGAGTAACACATTAAGCAAGATGACATGATGTACAGGGATAAACTCAACCAATATGATATAGACCCCATGTTTTTATACTCGATGGCAACAATACAATACGTGCCTTGCTGCCCCTGCTATTACTGGGAAAGGACACCACAAGATTGAACCCAAAACCAAGCACTTCTCCCATTGCAAGAACTATAGCTCTAGTAGGCCAAACCAAAGCGATAATTCGAAGAGATTTGCAAGGATATTTAAATCATGCATAAAAGATTTCAGAAAAGAATCCAATATTGTTCATAGATAATCTTGATCATAAACCCACAATTCATCGGATCTCGACAAACACACCGCATAAAGAATTACATCAAATATATCTCCTCGAAGATTAAGGAGAACTTTGTATTGAGATCCTAAGAGGGAGAAGAAGCCATCTAGCTAATAACTATGGACCCGAAGGTCTGTGGTAAACTACTCACAACTCATCAGAGAGGCTATGGTGTTGATGTAGAAGCCCTCCATGATCGATGCCCCCTCCGGTGGACCTCCGGAATAGGCACCAAGATGGGATCTCACGTGTACAGAAGGTTGCGGTGTTGGAATTAGGGTTTCGTGGTGCTCCCCGATAGTTTCAGGGTACGTAGGTATATATAGCAGGAAGAGGGACGTTGGGGGAGCAACATGGGGCCCACGAGGGTGGGGGGAACGCCTACCCCCCTGGGCGCACCCCTGCCCTCGTGGCCGCCTCTCTCACTTCCCGGCGTGTACTCCAAGTCTTCTGTGTTGATATTGTTCCAAAAATAACTCTCCCAAAGGTTTCATTTCGTTTGAACTCCATTTGCAATTCCTTTTCTGCGAAACACTGAAATAGGCAAAAAACAACAATTTGCACTAGGCCTTGGGTTAGTAGGTTAGTCCCCAAAATAATATAAAAGTTTATAATAAATCCCATTAAACATCCAAAATAGAGAATATAATAGTATGGAACAATAAAAAATTATAGATACGTTGGAGACGTATCAAGCATCCCAAGCTTAATTCCTGCTCGTCCACGAGTAGGTAAATGATAAAAACAGAATTTTTGATGTGGAATGCTACCCAACATAATTCTCGATGTAATTTTCTTTATTGTGGCATGAATGTTCAGATTCGAAAGATTCAAGACAAAAGTATATATTGACATAAGAATAATAATACTTCAAGCATACTAACAAAGCAATCATGTCTTCTCAAAATAACATGGCCAAACAAAGTTCATCCCTACAAAATCATATAGTTTGGCTATGCTCCATCTTCGTCACACAAAATACTCAAATCATGCACAACCCCGGTTTTAGCCAAGAAATTGTTTCATACTTCAATTTTTACAACCTTTTTCAACTTTCAGGCAATACATGAACGTGAGCCATGGATATAGCACTATAGGTGGAATAGAGTTGTGGTTGTGGAGAAAACAAAAGAGGAAGATGGTCTCACCTCAACTAGGCGTATCAATGGGCTATGGAGATGGCGGAGCTGGGGGCGGAGCACCTTGGGTACTCCACCGACGAGAATCTCCCTCACAACGCCAAGTTGAGTTTGTTCTTCAGGGGGGTGGCGCCGGCCCTCCAGCAGCTCCGGGAAAGGATCCCAAAGCAGCTGGCGGACGAGTCGCGCAGGCTCTGCGCGGGGGCCCTCGAGAAGGTGTTGATGAAGATAGTGCACCGCAACCCAGGCCTCAACCTCACCAACGTCCTCAGGACCTTGGCGCCGGACGTTGACCAGGAGGCGCTCAAGGCCCTTGTCGCACCTATCGTGAACAAGGTGGGCGGCATCAAGAGGGTCGAGGGCGATCGCGCGGATTAGTCTTGTTTACTTTCTTCTTTCCTTGTCGCTGCCAACTATGTTATGAACAATAGTCTATTAGTGCCGCGACAAGTTGCTTTGTAATATAACTTTATTTTGGGTAGTCAATGCAATGTTATTTCCTTTACTTGACTTCCTCGCTTTGTATGTTTTCACCCTACGCTTTTAGGGAACTTGCCGGCGTAGGGACCCTTGCCGCGAGCGCTGAGTGCGGAACTTCAGTAGCCTGCTGGCAATGCCGTTGCCAACAAGAAACCTTGTCACAGCACACTTAAGCTGTTGAGCGAACTCGAAAACGAAGTAAGGGCGTGACACTTGTCGCAGCACACTTAAGCCGTTGAGCGTGCTCGAAACAAAGTAAGGGCGCGGCTAGCCACGAGTTGGTTCCTCCGCGCACAGGTTTTCCATACAAAGTGCGGTCGTTCAAGGAAGATAACTCAAAAAATTTAAAATTTTGATTGCTCAACTCTGGCAACTTAGCTTTTGTGTTGTTTGCTTCCTGGCAAGGCCAGACTCTCTTGAACGGCACTTGGTCCATACCACTATCTCCTCCTCCCCCCCGGCGAACTTGTGCGCGAGGAAACTTCTTCTGCTAGAGAAAAGAAAAGAGAGAAAACGGAGATATGGAGTCTTGTGGCTCGTTATTGCTTACCGGGAATAAGTGCTGCACAAAGTGTCAGATGGTACATGCAAGAAAGTAAAAAAGGGCATGAATTGACAAGTTGTGCGAGGCACGTAAGCTTTACCGATGCACGTGGTCTGCGCCCGGCTTTGTACAAAGGATTACATGCAACAGCGGCAAGACTTGTACAAAAGGTGGTTGCAGGAGCGGATCACGGCAACCGCGCCTTATGGGTAAAACTTGCGAAGATGCTCAATGTTCCAGGAGTTGCTCACCGGTAAGCCTTCTTCGGTCTCAAGGCAGACAGCGCCGGGCCTTGTGACTTGTTTCACCCGATAAGGGCCTTCCCACTTCGGCGCCAACTTGTTGGAATTCTTGGCGGACTGAACGCGCCGAAGAACAAGGTCGCCTTCCTCGAGACTTCTGGCTTTAACCTTGCGGCTATGGTAGCAGCGCAAGGCTTGACGGTCCTCCTCAAGGAGCAGTGCGTCATCTTGCCGCAGCTGCTCTTGCTCGAGCTCATCGTAAGCGAGCACTCGAGGCGACCCGTATACGAGTTCCGTGGGGAGAACTGCCTCTGCTCCATATACAAGAGCAAAGGGTGTCTGTCCAGTGGCTCGATTTGGCGTCGTCCTGATCGACCAAAGAGCCGCTGCCAACTCCTCGATCCAGTTTCTTCCGCACCTATGCAGCCTGTCGAAAGTTCTCGTCTTAAGTCCGCGCAGCACTTCACCGTTTGCCCTCTCCGCTTGACCGTTGCTCCTCAGGTGAGCAACAGAAGCGAAGCAGACCTTGGCGCCAAGGTCTTGGACGTACTGCATGAAGGTGCGACTTGTGAATTGTGTGTCGTTGTCGGTGATGATCCTGTTAGGGATTCCGAAACGGCAAACAATTGACCTGAAGAACTTGACTACTGACTGTGCGGTCACCTTTCTCACTGGTTCCACTTCCGGCCACTTTGTGAACTTGTCGATGGCGACGTACAAGTACTCAAAGCCCCCGGCTGCGCGGGGAACGGGGCCGAGGATGTCGAGCCCCCAGACCGAAAATGGACAGGATAAAGGGATCGTCTGGAGAGCTTGAGCTGGTTGATGTATCTGCTTGGAATGGAACTGGCATGCTTCACACTTGGTTACTTGCGCAGTTGCATCCTGGAGGGCTTCTGGCCAAAAGAAACCTTGCCGGAATGCTTTTCCGGCAAGTGCTCTGGCGCCAATGTGGTGGCCACATATGCCTCCGTGTATCTCTGCCAACAGCTTTTGTCCATCTTCCCGGGAAATGCATTTCAATTTCACACTGTTGAGTCTTCTTCTGTACATTTCGTTCCCGACAAACTGATGCATACTTGACTGTTGGGTTATTCTTTTTGCTTCTTCTGGCTCTTCGGGAAGTTCTCCTGTCTGGAGGAAGTGGACGATCTGCTATGCCCAAGCCGGAGCCTGCGGCTCGACGACAAGGACTAAAGGCATCTGTGCTGCTGCGGGAACGTCAGCTTCTACTGCAAGAACCTGCAGTTCAGCCGGAGCTTGGCGATCCCCGGCAAGCTTGCCGGAGCAAAACTTGTCGGGAGCGTTTTCTTCAACTGTACAAACCCTAGGGCTTGCAGGAGCAGACTGCTCCTCAGCAATCTTGTCGTTGATCTTGGGGACTTTGTTGGCGGCGGCTTCGGGAAGTTCTGCCGGCAAGTAGTCACCAGAAACCAACTTTCTCTTCTTACTTTGTCCGGTCGATGGTGTTACGGATGGTTGAGTTAGCTTGAGCACAAAGATCCCCGGTTCCACAGGTAGTTTTAGTGCAGCACACTTTGACAGGCCGTCTGCTATGTCATTCTGAGCTGTTGGAACGTGTTCCATCTGTAAACCTTCAAAGTGCTCTTCAAGCTTTCTCACTTCGTCGACGTATGCTTCCATCAACGGACTCTGGTAGCTCTTGTTCACTTGGCGGACGACCAACTACGAGTCACCCCGCACAATCAGCTTCTTGATCCCAAGCTCTGCTGCGATTCTGAGGCCGGCAAGCAAACCGTCATACTCTGCAGTATTGTTTGTTGCTTGCTCCTTGGGAAACTGCATTTGGACAACGTACTTGAGGTGCTCCCAGGTGGGCGCGACAAGCAACACGCCGGCACCGGCGCCTTGCAGCGAGAAGGCACCATCAAAGTACATGATCCATTCTTTGCTTGCTTCTTTGACGGGAATGCTCGTCTCTGGAATCTCTTCGTCTGGCATTGGCGTCCATTCTGCTATGAACTCTACCAATGCTCTGCTCTGAATAGTCGAAGTGCTTTCAAACTTGAGGCCAAAGCTTGACAGCTCCAGTGCCCACTTGATACGTCCAAAACGTATCTATAATTTCTGCTTGCTCCATGCCTCTTTTGGGTGATATTGCTATGATATATATACACTTCCATACACTTTTGATCATATTTGGACTATCATATTAACTCAGTGCAACCCAGTGCCAGTTTCTATTTTCTGCTGTTTTTGTATTTCAGGTTTTCCCGTCACGAAAACTGCCAGAAAAATCCCGGAAATATTACATAAAAAATCAGCGTTCTGGAAGCTTCCACACGGCCGAAGTAGGGCCGGAGGGGGGCCACCAGGGCTCCAGGCGCCCTGGTGGCGCGGCCCCCCTCCTGGCCGTGCCGGAGGGGCGCCTGGGCTCCCCAGGCCTCCGCTGATGCCCCCTTTGGCATATATTTAACACGCGTCCCGAAACCCTCGAGGACGGAACCCTTTTTCGCGATCTCATCTATGTTCCGCCGCCGCCGCGCTTCCAAGGTCCGGAGCACCAGGAGAACTCTTCTCGGCACCCTGCCGGAGGGGAGGATCACCACCGGGAGCCTCTCCACAACCATGGACACCTCCCGGATGAGTTGTGAGTAGTCTCCCTTGGACCATGGGTCCATGACCAGTAGCTATGTGATGTTCTCCTTCCCTTCTTGTGCTTCACTAATTAGACCTCGTGAGCTACCCTACATGATCGAGGCACATATGTAATCCTTATGCTGTTGCTATGTTGAGTTTGCTGGGATCCGATGGATTGTGAGATTATGTTCAGATTGTGTTTGAGTAATATATTTGATTCACCTCTTTTATATTTATGTTCGTAAGTAATTCTTGCATGTTCTCCGTTGTTATTTATTGCTTTGGCCAAGTAGTAGGTAGTGACTCCAAGAGGGAACGTTGTGCTTGATTGTGGATTCATGCCCCTCGATGACTAGCTTGAGTGACAGAAACATGAGTCTAGGGGATGTGATGTTGCCACAAGGGGGAAAACAATGGTGCTTGTGCCCGCGGGTGCAAGGATTGTTTACTTTACGCAAAGTTCTTTTAATGCAGTTGTCTGTTGCTTTGAGTTTATACTATGGGCGGGACTCGCAACTTAATACCAGCGAGATGTTCTGGATAGATATCTCAAGGTGGATGATTAGTAGTAGATGCAGATGGATTTCGGTCTACTTGCCTTGGCGTACCGCCCATGCTTTGAACCTCTACCTTTCTTGCAACATAGTTAGCATTGGTTTGCGCACATAATTCTGTCAATTGCCCAGCTGTAATTCGTTTACCTCACATAGCAGTTTTATCGTCTTTTTGGAGAGAGACATCACTAGTGAACATCATGGGACCCCGGTCCATATTACCATCACTGATCACATCCGCTATTTACTTTCTGCTTTTACATACTAGTTACAGTTTTACCAATCACTATTATTTCTTGCGTTTGACCCTTTGTAAACGACAAGGCCGGAGGGATTGACAACCTCTCTGTACTCGTTGGGAGCAAAGTTATTTGTATCAGTGTGCAGGTCCACGTTGATTGCTAATATCCGGCGCCGTTAGCAGTTGACACCTTCTTGTTGAAACTAGGAGTCTCAGGGGAAATCGATCCTTGGTATCTTTGCCAAGGGAAAACTACCGCTACACTGCATCTCAAACCTTCCACTTGGGGTAACCAACGAGGGGCGAGAAGCCATCAAGCAAAGTTTTCTGGCGCCGTTGCCGGGGACTCCACTCTTCAAGATAGGGGAGTTGCACGCTATCTTTTACCTTTGCTTTTAGTCTTGTTAGTTTACCTTTCAGTTTTTGCTTTAGTATCTTTTATCAAAAATCACAAAAATAGTTATCTTGCTTGCTTGCTGCTATGGGTTCCACCGAGAACACCAAGTTGTGTGACTTCACTAGTCACAACAACGATGACTTTATCTGCACGCCTATCACTACACCTGCCACTTCAGCACCTTCGTATGAAATTAAACCTGCTTTACTGAACCTAGTTATGAAAGATCAATTCTCCGGTGCTGGAGATGATGCTGCTTTACACTTAAACAATTTTGTTGAACTCTGTGATATGCAAAAGTACCAAGAAATAGATGGTAATATTGTTAAGCTTAAGCTTTTTCCTTTCTCCTTGAGAGGAGGAGCTAAAATTTGGTTTCAATCTTTGCCTAGAAATAGCATAAATTCATGGGACAAGTGCAAAGATGCTTTTATTGGAAAATACTATCCACCTGCTAAAATTATCCAACTAAGGAGTAACATAATGAATTTTAAACAATTGGATAATGAACACGTTGCCCAAGCTTGGGAACGTATGAAATCTCTTATCAATAACTTCCATACTCATGGTTTGACTACTTGGATGGTTATCCAAACTTTTTATGCAAGCTTGAACTTTACCTTGCGGAACTTGTTAGATTCGGCCGCGGGAGGAACCTTTATGTCAACTACACTTGGTGCTGCCACGAAGCTTCTCGATGAAATGATGGCCAACTATTCCCAATGGCACACCGAACGCGCTCCAATAGGTAGGAAGGTAAACTCTGTCGAGGAGATTTCCTCCCTAAATGAAAAAGTTGACTTGATCATGTCTCTACTTTCGAAGCAATCTTCTATTGATCCTCGTGATGTTCCTTTAAATTCTTTGATTGCTCAAGAACAAGTAGATGTGAACTTTATCTCTAGAAACAATTTTAATAACAATGCTTATAGGAGTAATTTTGGTAGCAATCCTAGACCGTTCCCCTCTAATTCCTATGGGAACAACAATGCTTATCCTAGCACAAAGAACTCCACTACTGAACTAGAGATTATGCTTAAAGATTTCATCACTACCCAAAAAGCTTTTAATAATAGTGTAGAAGAGAAACTAAACAAACTAGATGATCTCTCTTCGAAGGTAGACAATTTAGCCCATGAGGTAGAATTGCTTAAAATTAGAACTTCTCCTCTTGAGGAGAGGAAGGTCACTCCTATGAATGCTATTCAAGTGCAAATTAATGAAAACATTAGGATGTTGGCTAAACTTAAAGAGAGATGGGCTAGAGAAAGGGAGGAAGAAGATAGAATTAAGAACCTTCCTACCCACCACACAATTGCTACTATCCAAGTTGTTGAGGATATCCAAACTCTTAGCACCCAATGCACTCCTGGTCCCATTGGACCTATTAATGGTGATGCTATGACCATAGAAACTACCAAACAAGTGAACCTAAAGGACACCACTACCACCTTACTTGATAGTAGTGACCTTGATTTTGATAATTGCACTCTTATCGAAGTTATTGATTTCCTTCACAAGATGTCTAGAGATCCCCGCACTAGCACGCTTAATCTTGCCTTCACCGAGCATATCACTAATGCTCTCATCAAAGCTAGGGAGGAGAAACTTAGAGTAGAAGCCTCCATACCTAGAAAGCTAGAAGATGGTTGGGATCCTATGATTAAAATTAAGTTGAATAACTTCTCTTGCTATGCTTTATGTGATGTTGTAGCCAGTACCTCTGTTATGCCCAAAAGAATATATGATATGCTTAAATTGAAACCTTTTGATTCTTGTTCTTTTGGTGTTCGTCTTGTTGATTCTTCCATAAAGAAACCGTTAGGGAGGATCGACGATGTTCTTATCATTGTCAATGACAATTACGTTCCCGTTGATTTTACTATTATGGATATTGAATGTGAACCTTCTTGTCCAATTATTTTGGGACGTCATTTTCTTCGCATCGTTGGTGCTATCATTGACATGAAAGAGGGGAATATAAAATTCCAATTTCCTCTCAAGAAAGGGATGGGACACTTCCCTAGAAAGAAGATTAAGTTACCTTTTGAGTCCATTATACGGGCTAGCTATTCTTTTACTCTTGATAAAACTTGATCTTTTTGCATTATGCCTAGCTTAAAGGCATAAAAGAAAGCGCTTTTGGGAGGCAACCCACAATGAATAAAATTTTATCTTGCTTTTGTTGTGTCTTGATGTTGTTACTACAGTAGCATCATCATTGTATCTTTGCTTTTCAACTTTGTGCCAAGTGTAGCCTCTGATTGCAAGAAAGTCCAAAAGTTGTGACGTGTTGTCCAGGAAACAGATTCTGTCCTTGGATAGAAAAATTCGTATAAAATCATCAGATCATCTTTTTGGTCTGAATTTTTTCGACAGCGTGCTCTATACAATTTTCTTTCGTGCGTCCGTTCTGAGTTTTTCTATTAGAGTTGCAGAAGTGCCCCGAAAAAATCATTTACTACCTGCTGTTCTGTTTTTCACAGATTCTGTCCAGTTTTGCCTTTCCTTCATTTTGCAAACCCTGAGCTTGCTTTTTCTCTGCAAAAACCTTTTGGCAATCTTGAGAAACAGTAGACCTTCAAGAATATCCTTATTTCCAGCAAGGAACAATTATTTTATTATGGGTACTAACCTCGCTAATCAGATTATGATGAGTTATGTATGAAGGGAGATTTCAAGTGTGCGAGGGAAGATGATAAAAAGATTCAGGAGTGTCAAGCGCTCAAGCTTGGGGATGCCCCCATGCACCGCCAAGAAATATTCAAGGAGACTCAAGCGTCTAAGCTTGGGGATGCCCCCGTGCATCCCCTTCTCCATCAACAATTATCAGTTCGTCTTTCGTTCCACTATATTTTTATCACTTCATGTGTTATGTGCTATGCTTGGAGCGTCTTGCTTTTTAGTTTTCCTTTTTAGTTTTATTTAGCTTTTCATAACGAGTTGGAACTCAGCTTTCTTTGTGTGGGAGAGAGACACGCTCCACTTCAACCTAGAACACAACATAGTATTTTCATGTTTATCTTTGTTGTGTATGTTCTTGGTCTTTCAATAGCTACTATCTTGTTCAGCTCTTAGTTTTCATGCTTATCTTTTTAAAGAACTTTTGTTTAGTTGGTCGCTTGAACTCTCTTTAGTTATCATGCTTATCTTATTAAGAGAGTTTGCTTCTGTTGCATTGGTCGATATGTCTATGATAAAAATGCTACGTGCATAATGGTGCTTAGTAGTTCATGTTTTCTTATGGTTAGTCTCAAATAGCTGGGGGGTTCCCAATGTGTTATTGGAGTACCAACATGATTTGTTTGCCTATGATGTGGTATGGTTTAGTAATATCTTCCTTCAAGAATTTATTTTGATTGACTTGGCGTATGCTCACGCATATTTAAGACTGTAAAGAAAGTCTGTCAAGCCTTGATGATCTTTTGTTTCTGAGTAGCGATATAACTTCCATGCCTAATTCAATGTTGCTTTGTCGCTCTGCATGATTATGACCGTCATTGCTCTCTTAGATGGTCGCTCCCAGTCTTTTGCTAACCTCCACCTGTACTAAGCGGACTGACTGCTTGTGCATCCAAAATTCTTTTAAACCAGTTATACCATATGAGTCCACCATACCTTCCTATACATGGTATTTACCTGCCATTCCTAACGAAGACTTTCATGTGCCATCTCAAAATTATTCAAAAAAAAGCGTTCCTCTTTTGTGCCTCTGTTTTAGTTCATGAGGAAGTAGTAGTTAATTCATGATCTTTTTAAGTTGGACAAGCTTCACCATGGGATTGCATGTCTAATGTGCAAACCCATAATACGAGAAGGAACTGGCAAAGAGTGCGCCCGGCTCAAAATTAATATAACAAACAAACTCTCCTTCATGCTTTGTTCATGAGAAAACAGAAAACTTTGGCAGTGATAAACAAAGGAGATTAAGAGGATGTGATCGTCCTCATTCGGGAGCCGTTCCTCGAAACTTGTCCATCTCAAGAAGTGATTGAGTTATCTGCTAGCATTCGTTGACGGAACATGCATAATCTTAAAAATAATTATTACCTCTGTTTTTAAAACCAAGAGCTCTGGTACATGTTTTGTCTTTGTTTCCGACCACGGGTTTTCAACCTTGCCAACAAAAGCCACGGTTCGAGAGTCTCCGCCTTCTTTAAGCACCAACTACTGAGAGCATGATTGTCATTCTGAGTGTAATGTGCATTGTCCCAAAGTACCATTGTCTTTTGCATGATTATGATATCGTTTATTCTGAAATCATTGTATCTAGTCATCACTTAAACCTTGGAGGTACCCCTGCATTTATGTTTTGCTTCACTAAAGAGGGCAAGCGAGATATCACTTTATCATATTTGCACACCATGCTCATTACAAATCTTTTTGATGTTTTAGTATCATATTGTAAAACTTTCAGTTCTTTGTGATTTTCTCATTAGGCAACTTAATTACCTCAGATTCATTATCTCAGTAAGCTTTTGTCATATGACTATGAAAAGTCCTTATATGGTTAATAGCATGTCACCACAGAAATTATTCTTGTTATCATTTACCTACTCGAGGACGAGCAGGAATTAAGCTTGGGGATGTCGATACGTCCAAAACGTATCTATAATTTCTGCTTGCTCTATGCCTCTTTTGGGTGATATTGCTATGATATTTATACACTTCCATACACTTTTGATCATATTTGGACTAACCTATTAACTCAGTGTACCCCAGTGCCAGTTTCTGTTTTCTGCTGTTTTTGTATTTCAGGTTTTCCCGTCACGAAAATGCCAGAAAAATCCCGGAAAATTTATATAAAAAATCAGCATTCCGGAAGCTTCCACACGGCCGAAGTAGGGCCGGAGGGGGGCCACCAGGGCTCCAGGCGCCCTGGTAGCGCGGCCCCCCTCCTGGCCGCGCCAGGGGGGCGCCTGGGCCCCCCAGGCCTCCGCTGATGCCCCCCCTTTGGCATATATTTAACACGCATCCCGAAACCCTCGAGGACGGAACCCTTTTTCGTGATCTCATCTCTGTTCTGCCGCTGCCGCGCTTCCAAGATTGGGAGCACCAGGAGAACTCTTCCCGGCACCCTGCCAGAGGGGAGGATCACCACCGGGAGCCTCTCCACCACCATGGACGCCACCCGGATGAGTTGTGAGTAGTCTCCCTTGGACCATGGGTCCATGACCAGTAACTATGTGATGTTCTCCTCCCCTTCTTGTGCTTCACTAATTAGACCTCGCGAGCTGCCCTACATGATCGAGGCACATATGTAATCCTTATGCTATTGCTATGTTGAGTTTGCTGGGATCCGATGGATTGTGAGATTATGTTCAGATTGTGTTTGAGTAATATATTTGATTCACCTCTTTTATATTTATGTTCGTAAGTAATTCTTGCATGTTCTCCGTTGTTATTTATTGCTTTGGCCAAGTAGTAGGTAGTGACTCCAAGAGGGAACGTTATGCTTGATTGTGGGTTCATGCCCCTCGATGACTAGCTTGAGTGACAGAAACATGAGTCTAGGGGATGTGATGTTGCCACAAGGGGGAAAACAACGGTGCTTGTGCCCGCGGGTGCAAGGATTGTTTACTTTACGCAAAGTTCTTTTAATGTAGTTGTCTGTTGCTTTGAGTTTACACTATGGGTGGGACTCGCAACTTAATACTAGCGAGATGTTCTGGATAGATATCTCAAGGTGGATGATTAGTAGTAGATGTAGATGGATTTCGGTCTACTTGCCTTGGCGTACCGCCCATGCTTTGAACCTCTACCTTTCTTGCAACATAGTTAGCATTGGTTTGCGCACATAATTCTGTCAATTGCCCAGCTGTAATTCGT
The DNA here is from genome assembly GCA_902687465.1 of Secale cereale. Taxonomy (NCBI): domain Eukaryota; kingdom Viridiplantae; phylum Streptophyta; class Magnoliopsida; order Poales; family Poaceae; genus Secale; species Secale cereale. Next base: position 170,452,932 of record LR738709.1, read on the forward strand.
TTACCTCACATAGCTGTTTTATCGTCTTTTGGGAGAGAGACATCACTAGTGAACATCATGGGACCCCGGTCCATATTACCATCACTGATCACATCCGCTATTTACTTTCTGTTTTTACATACTAGTTACAGTTTTACCTATCACTATTATCTCTTGCGTTTGACCCTTTGTAAACGACAAGGCCGGAGGGATTGACAACCTCTCTGTACTCGTTGGGAGCAAAGTTATTTGTATCTGTGTGCAGGTCCACGTTGATTGCTAATATCTGGCGCCGTTAGCAGTTGACACCTTCTTGTTGAAACTAGGAGTCTCAGGGGAAATCGATCCTTGGTATCTTTGCCAAGGGAAAACTACCGCTACACTGCATCTCAAACCTTCCACTTGGGGTAACCAACGAGGGGCGAGAAGCCATCAAGCACCACTCGACAATCCTGCCTGTCGCTTCTGGATTTTGCAGTATCCTCTTCAGCGGAAAGCGAGTGACTACTGTTATCTCGTGTGCTTGAAAGTAGTGGCGCAGCTTTCTCGAGGCCATGAGAAGGCCGAAAAGCAGCTTCTGCACACCAGAGTACCTCGATCTAGCCCCCTGCAGAAGGGAGCTGACAAAGTAGACTGGGCGCTGCACCATCTTCTTTCGCACTTCCTCTTGCATCTGCGCAGTTTCATCCTTGCCGGGACCAGAGCTTGTCGGAGAAGTCCCCTGCTTGTCACTGGATGTGCTTGCCGGGGTTGTTGGCTCATCATCTGCCTCCCTTTCCGCTACTAACGCAACACTAACCACTTGATTGGTTGCTGATAAGTATAGCAGCAACTTCTCTTGCGGCTTAGGTGCGACAAGTATTGGAGTGGTGGACAGGTACCTCTTCAAGTTTTCAGCGCTGCCTCCGCTTCCGGAGTCCATTTCATTGGACCTGCCTTTTTCGAAATTTTGAAAAACGACAGGGCGCGTTCTGCTGACTTAGAGATGAATCTGCTGAGAGCAGCCACGCAGCCGGGAAGCCTTCGTACATCCTTGACGCGCTTCGGTGCTTCGATCTGCTCGATGGCTTTAATCTTGTCGGGATTGGCTTCGATCCCTCTCTGGGATACAAAGAACCCGAGAAGCTTGCCGGAGGGGACTCCAAACACGCACTTCTCGGGGTTGAGCTTGAGTTGGATCTTGCACAGATTCGCAAAGGTTTCATCTAGATCTTGAATCAGAGTAGCCCTGTCCTTGCTCTTGACCACTATATCATCCATGTAAGCTTCTACATTTCTGTGTATTTGTGGCTCTAAAAGCTGTATGGACTACCCTTGCAAACGTCGAACCGGCATTCTTAAATCCAAAGGGCATGCGTATAAAGCAATAAGTGCCACATGGAGTGATGAATGCGGTCTTCTCCTCATCTTCTTCAGCCATAAATATCTGGTGGTAACCTGGATATGCATCAAGAAACGAAAGCAACTCACATCCAGCCGTGGAGTCAACGATCTGGTAAATGCGCGGCAAGGGGAATGGATCTTTGGGACAAGCTTTATTCACATCGGTGAAGTCTATACAAAGCCTCCACTTCCCGTTCGCCTTGCGCACGACAACAGGGTTGGCCAACCACGTGGGATGGAGTACACCTCTGACAAGGCCTGCCGCTTCTAGCTTCTTGATTTCCTCTGCGATAAACTCTTGGCGCTCCACCGCTTGTTTTCTAACCTTCTGCTTAATGGGCCGCGCGTGAGGACAAACGGCAAGCTTGTGCTCAATCACTTTCCTAGGAACACCGGGGATATCAAACGGTTGCCATGCAAGCACGTCGACATTTGCCCGCAGGAAAGCAACGAGCGCGCTTTCCTATTTAGGATCGAGCGTGGCACTGATTGTGAAAGTACCACCAGTGTCGTCCTCCTTGGCGGACACTTTCTTGGTTGCGAGTGGAGCTGCCATCGCCTTCTTGCACTTGCCGGTGGACGTCTGGGATGTTGTGTTGGACGCGACTGAATCTTTGGATGTACTTTCGCAGGGACTCTCCTTCTTTCTGGGCAAGTATGTGAAGGTCGCTCTCCTGGCCATGGGGCTTGTGGCCACCCGTGAAGGCGCCGACAAACTGATGGCACAGGTCGGCCCAAGAAGAGATGGAGTTCTCCGTCAAGTGCATGAGCCAAGATCTGACGTTTGGCTTGAGCACTAGCGGGAAGTAGTTCGCGAGTATCTTCTCGTCTCGTCCCCCGGCAGCCTGCACCGCGATGGTGTAGATGCTGAGGAACTCCGACGGATGAGTCTTGCCGTCGTACTTCTCAGGTACGTCGGGCTTGAAGTTCTTCATGCTGGGCCACTGGACTTGCCGCAGCTCACGAGTGAACGCAGGGCATCCTGCCGCGTACGGCAGGCCGCCTGGTCCCTTGGGCGCGTGCATGTCAACAGCGGGCCCATCGCGCTGGTCAGATTGACGCCGCGCTTCTCTTCGACGCTCGATGCGGGTTCGAGCGTCCTCTTGCCGTCGGTCGTCAAGGACTTGGCGCTGATCGCGACGAGCTCGCGGATCTGATGACGCTGTGGAGTCGTCGTCGAGGTTGATCCGACGAGTCGGCGATTTTGGCCTTCAGGGCGGGGAGTGCACGGTGGTTGCACCCCCGGCAGTCTTGTCGCCATCAGCCCGCGCCTGGCTAACTTGCCGCGGCCGCGATGTCGTCGGCTGCTGCGGAGTGTCGTTGTTGGCGAAGGCGATGAGGCTCTGGATGGTGGCCCTCCAGTCGTTGGCCTTGTCTGCCGCTGGAGGGAAGTCGAGGAGCAGTTGAGCTTGAGCTAGAGCTTCTGCTAGGGTGGCGGGGAGCGGTGGCGAGCGGTGCGAGGAGCGAGATATGCTCGGACTTCTAACTGCGTTAGAAGGAGCAGCGTCTCATCCCGGCGACCGCGCCTTGCTCGTGCCAGCGTGTTGGCCTTGAGCGTCCCGCGAACCGCCAGCTTGACCTTGACCCAGCAGGCGTATGGTACTGTTGTGTACCACTGTGACACCCCCGATTTGACCGTACACTAATCATGCATGCAAATGTGTACGACCAAGATCAGGGACTCACTGGAAGATATCACAACACAACTCTAGACACAAATTTAAAATAATACAAGCTTTATATTACAAGCCAGGGGCCTCGAGGGCTCGAATACAAAAGCTCGAAAACACAAGTGTCAGCGGAAGCAACAATATCTGAGTACAGGCATAAGTTAAACAAGTTTGCCTTAAGAAGGCTAGCAAAAAATTAACAACGATCGAAAAGGCAAGGCCTCCTGCCTGGGACCTCCTAACTACTCCTCGAAGCCGAACTCCATGTAGAAACATCATCGGAATCATCTGGCTCCTGGACTCCACCATCTGGTCGCATCATCTGAGAAGAGAGAGAAAAGGGGGAAAAGGGGGAGCAAAGCAACCGCGAGTACTCATCCAAAGTACTCGCAAGCAAGGATCTATACTACATATGCAATGGTATCTGTGTAAAGAGGTAATATTTGTGGGTTAAACTGCAGAATGCCAGAATAAGAGGGGGATAGCTAATCCAAACGAAGACTACGCTTCTAGCAACATCCAACGTCCATCTTGCAGCAGAAGATGAGGGTAGCTGGAGAGTATCAAGTATCCTCGCTTCTCGCGGCCTCCGTCTTGCAGCAGTAGAAGGGAAATAGATGGTAAGTTCACCAAGTAACATCGTATAGCATAAACCTACCCGGTGATCCTCCCCTCGTCACCCTGTGAGAGAGCAATCACCGAGTTATATCTGGCACTTGTAAGGGTGTGTTTTATTAAGTATCCGGTTCTAGTTGTCATGAGGTCAGAGTACAACTCCGGGTCGTCCTTTTACCGAGGGACACGGCTATTCGAATAGATTAACTTCCCTGCAGGGGTGCACCACATAACCCAGCACGCTTGATCCCATTTGGTCGGACACACTTTCCAGGGTCATGCCCGGCCTCGGAGGATCAACACGTCGCAGCCCTACCTAAGCACAGCAGAGAGGTCAGCATGCCGGTCTAAGTCCTAGGCGCGCAGGGGTCCGGGCCCATCGCCCAACGCACACCTGCACGTTGCGTACGCGGCCGGTAAGCAGACCTAGCCTATCCTAATACCATAGTAGGCTTTCCAGTCCAATCCGGCGCGCGCCGCTAAGTCGCTGACGTCAAAAGGCTTCGGCTGATACCACGACGTCGAGTGCCCATAACTGTTCCCACGCAGCTCGTTAGTGCATATAGACCAAATGGCCAGACTCAGATCAAATACCAAGATCTCGATAAACGTGTTATTATGACATAACCGCGGACAACGACCAGGGCCAGGCCCACCTGTCTCCTAGGTGGTCGCAACCTGCCTTGTCACTCCGCCACAAAGTAACCATCAGGGGGCTGTCGGGAACCCAGGCCCACCACTACCTGGGTGGAACCACCTGCCCCTTCAGCCCCCATCTCTGAATCATCATCATGTGTATGTAAAGTATGTATATAGTATATACCCGTGATCACCACCCAAGTGATCACGGCCCGATATAATAGCATGGCAGACGGACAAGAATGTAGAGCCACTGATGGAATACTAGCATCCTATACTAAGCATTAGGATGGCAGGTAAAGTATCAACAGTTGTAGCAACAATGACAGGCTATGCAGCAGAATAGGAGTAACCGAACAGTAACATGCTACACTACTCTAATGCAAGCAATAGAGAGAAGAATAGGCGATATCTGGTGATCAAAGGGGGGGCTTGCCTGGAAGCCCTGCAGGCGAAAGGAATCTTCGGAAGCGTAGCCGTAGTCGAACACCGCAACATCAATGGTCTCTGGGTCTATCACAGTATCGGAGTCTACCGAAAATAAGCAACGAATGGGAAACAAATAAATAACAGAGCAAACAATAGCACACAAAGCATAACAGGGAAATACGCAGTGCTACGTGTGACCTAACGCGGTAGGAGGTGATACTGGCAAGGATGAAAAACATCCGGGAAAGTATTCCCGGTGTTTCGCGTTTTCGGGCAGATGAAACAGAGGGGGAATGTTGCATGCTCGGTATGATAGAGATGTGTGGCGGACGAACGGACCGCGTATTCTGGTTCGTCTCGTCGTTCTGAGCAACTTTCATGTACAAAGTTTTTTCATCCGAGTTACGGTTTAAAAGATATGATTTTCTAAAGTTTTTATTAATTTCTGGAATTTAATATTAATTAAATTAATTCGAAAAGGATTTATGACATCAGCATGACATCAGGCTGACGTCAGCATGGTTGACTGCTCGACCTGACCAGTGGGTCCCACTGGTCAGTGACACAATAGAATTAGCTCTATATTTAATTAACTAAACCTAATTAGTTTAACTAATTAAAGTTAACTAGATTAATCACAATTAATTAGTTTAATCTTAACATTATTTAATTTAGTTAATTATCATTAGGTTAATTAAAGACATGATTAATTAGATTAATTATCTAGTTAATTAATTGATTAAAATTATTAATTATTTATATTTATCTATCTATTTTATTTTTAACATTTTTATTAACGTTCTGGGGGGTGGGGCCCGTACGTCATAGGGACGGAGGCCTTTGCGGGCGCAGGCGCTAACGGGCGTAGCGGAGGAGGCCCATCGGGCGCCCGCCTCCAAGGGAATGAGGCAGCGGCCACGGGGGTGGTCGCCGAAGTGCGGTCACGGCGAGCAAGGCGGCCACGCCGCGGGGGTGCAGGGGCGCGGGTTCGCACGCCCGAGCTCGCAGGGCGCGGGATGAGGGAAGAGCCGAGGCTCGTTGGGCGCGGGGCTAGGCACCCAGGGGCGGCGACGCGCACGGAACACGGCCGCGCCGAGCGCGGCACCGGCGGGCAGAGGCGAGCGATGGGGGTAGCCGGCAAGAGTGGGGCGGCACGGTCGACCGCGGCGGGGCAGGGAGGCCGTAGCGGGGTAGGTGCGGGAAGGGGGCGGAGTGGCCAGAGGGGCGCGATGCGCGCGCGCCCGCGAGCAACGCGCGGCGAGGAAGAGGTGAGCGCCGGCGCTCGTGCGCAGGAAGAACGACGCCGGCGCGTGGTGACCGGACGAGGAGAGGGGGGCTCACTGGGTGGCGTAGGGACTTGGCAGCGGGGTCATCGGGGGCAGGGCGTGGTCGCCGTCGGCTCGGCGAGGGGCGCCATCGAGGGAGAGGGGACGGGGTGCGAGGACGAGGGCGGGGGCCGGCGAGGCGGCACTGGCGCCTGGTTCGAAGCGGCGGCGAGGCGATGGAGAGAGGGGTGCGTGGGGGTGTTCGTTCCCCCGATCCCGATATGGATCGGGGAAGAGGTGAGAGGCGTGCGGGGGTTTGCGGTCGTGGGCTAGGGTTTCAGGGGCGGGGGTGGATAAGGGAGTGAGGGGGAGTGGGTGGCCGGTTGGGCCAGGTAGGCCGGCCGGGCGGCCTGGTGGCCTAGTGGGACTAGGCCCAGGGGAGGAGAGGGGTCTTTATTTTGTTCTGTTTGTTTTTGTTTTGTTTATTTTTACCTTTTATTTATTTCTTTTCTGTTTTAATTTTATTCCCTTATATTTTAGATTTTATAAAAATTACCACTAGCACCTAAATTAGTACTTATAAATATACTAGTGCCACACTAATTCTTATCCCTAAATAAACTAGGTTGATATTTTATACTTTATGTAATGAATTTAATTAATAGGTCAAGCCACTGTTTTTATTTATATTAGTGCATTTAATTATTTTATAAAAAAATGATTTCTCCACCAGTATTACCTATGAATTATTTGCCACATTTTGTACCTTTTAGTTTTTGACTTTTGAAAACTTTAAACTTGACCTTGATTTAAATTTGAATTTGAACCGGCTTTAACTAGGGTGAGATTAGCAACAGTAATGATGGTGACATGGCATCATTAGCAGGGGATTACTGTAGCGTGATTACCCGGGCGTCACAATTCTCCTCCACTACAAGAAATCTCGTCCCGAGATTTAAGCGGTGGAGCAAGGGGGAAGTTCTGGTTGCGAAATTCTAACGGGTCTTGTTGGTCTTGGTTGCCTCCTTTTGTTGATGTCTTCATTCCTCTGCTTCAAGTCATAGTGATCATGTCGTCATCCTTTCTTCGGGATCTCCATCGCCCTACGAACGCGATCAGGGGGAAAACTTTGGTGGAACGTATCTCCACGAAGTATGTGCATCTGACAGTGAATTCAGAAAGTGATACACGTAGTGCCCTACGCGTAGTATTCCAGTGAATGCATTGAGAACAATAAGCGATGGTACCAAAGTTTCAATCGGGTAGGCAGTCATTCGAAGCCTAACCAGAAGCTGGAATGGGGTCTTAATCAACGAGAATAATATGGTGTTTGATACCAGGATGAAACATGGTATAACTTAGCTCGTGATTTACACACTAAGGCAAGTGCAAGAATATATTAGAATCAGGGTTGTACAGGAGAGTCAGGTTTCGATCCCGTGGACCTGTGGGTTATGGGCCCACCATGTGGGTTAAGAGTAGGAAGGCGATGGCATCTTGCACAGAAAGCAAGGCATGTCATAGGATAGTCTATCAGCTAAGTTGGCAACAATGTCGGTACCAAGGACGGGGGACGAAGAGAACCATGTTCTTGCTCGTTGAAACGAGGCGGACCAATAGGAAAAGTTCTCGCCCATCGGTGGTTACCGGAATATTATCAACGATAGAGTCAATGTCTTGCTGACAGAGTTGTACAACGAGGTGTTTACATAAGCAGAGAGTTATTACTGCTTAGATCATGAAGATCAAGGAAATGTTAAACAAACAAATGGAAAGGAAAATTGTGATTACACACAATTATTAGGAGTATATCCTCCCCATGGAGAAGAACATGGCATACAGGGTAGGAGAGCAAGTACCCAACCATTTAGATAAAGAGGCAAGGATTAATCAAGATGTTACCCATACAACGGTGTTTGGATAACTGACCAAGAATCGTTTAGCATTGGGCTTCAAAGGCTCTTGTTGAAAATTGGAATACCACAGACATGCTTTGAGATAGCATTGGCATGGTCTTAAAGCAAAGGTCGGACTTGGATACACAAAGGATTCATCAGAAACAACTTATAGAATAAGTCTTATAATTTCCTCCTGAAAGAATGGTTATCCTTGCAAAGAGATTATAGTGATAGGTCCTTCAGCCAGGGGTGCTAGACATGACATCATATTACCGAGTCATCAAAGGACCAATATTATAACTCCTGGAAAGTTGTCCCAACCATCATATCTGACCGAGATTCAGATACGATTGGTATCATTATACCACAAACTCGGGATGTTCGAGAAGAAAAGGTGCAACACAAATCGACGAAATGACATTGTAAGATTCTCGGGAAATGAACTATGGGAGCGGGTTCCCGAAACAATAGTTCATCATTAAACCAAGGAGAGGATGAGGAGGTGGCTGATGGGCTCAACAACAATTCATCGAGAATTCCAAACGGATGGATTCCCACAATAATGTGAATAAGAAGGTGACACTTGTCAACTCAAATGATATAATGTTGTATGCTCGAGGAAAAACATACACCATTAACCATTAGTTGAAAGGTGTGCCCGAACTATGACCTTAGGCAGCAAGATCAATGTTAGAGTGACGATTCACTAACCAACAGTCTAAGAACGAACTGTCGATCGTTCACTTTAAAGCAATAGGGTTGCTAGAAGTACAAAACTTAAACAACATCGTTAGCATATTGGTATCCCGGTTGAAAACAACACGGGGACCAAGGAAGAAAGGTGATGATGAGAAGTATCTCCATACCGAGAATTTCTAAGAGCTGGGGCAATCCCCACAACATTCTCGACATAAAAGACAGTAATACTTCAAGGCAGAACACAACACTCGCTGGAGAGCAAGTTGTGATCATAATGTGGACAAGTTCGCGATGAAAGGAAGTCAAGGGTGTTGCCCATGATAATAAAAATCATCGAGGGCAAGGAGAGTATTTCTCACCATGAACATAGTTGACATCTCGGAAGAAGTCAAAGTGTGGAAGGTAATCACGACACATTTGTCGGGAGGTTTCAAGAGGATGCAATCGAAGATCGGCTGCGTCAAGCAAGGGAAGGACGAAGTGGCAAGTTATTGGATCAATATAAAAGATGCAAGCTCGGAATCAAAGTTGCCTTACTGAACAAGCAACAAGATGTTGAAAGCTCGACGTGAGTTGTGCTCAATCTCTGAAGAATTCATGCACCAAAGAAGGACGAGGTAGCACAGTCAAGGATAGCTAGACAAGGGATGTACCCGATAGTCTAGGAATAAACCAGATTGAGTTTAAAAATTTCCCAGTAACATCTACTAGGGGTGTTGAATTTTTAGAGCGGATATGATTTACTAAACGGTGTCCTCGGTTGACGGCAACCTAGAACCCATTGAGTGATTACGACAAGTAAAGGTATTACTTCATCAAAAGTTCAAAAGGTGTAGTGCAAGGGCATGATAGCCTCGAGATATCAGAGGGTAAAACTCAAAGTTAGAACGCGATAGAAGTAGAACTAGGTCATTGACCTATGATAGTAGATACTTCAACCTAGCCAAAATAGACGAGGAACTGGAAAGAATTCCCATCAGATATATCAGATCAAGACAGCATGGTCGGAACCATAACTTTAAGTAATCAATTCAAGAATTTCGAAAGAGTCGTATAGCTGGATAATCATTTTGCAAGAAGCTTCCGAGACGGTCTACATCATTTTCATGGGCATGAACACCAGTTCAAGGTCGACTCCCACTTCTTCAATGCATATCATTTCATTCACCTCTCGCTTTAATAAAACTATAGTGTTGGAATTTTAACTGGTGGAACACCGGAAGAGTATGACTTGTGAAAACTTTTGGGTTTTCACGGATTAGGGGAAGGCATAGGTTCCAACCATCGGGCATCTTAGTAACATATACCACAAGTTTCAAAAGTAAATATCACCAGCTCCAAGGGAGAGCATGGTTGTCAAAGAAGAGGATACCATTTACCGAAGGTATTATGCATCAGGGACAGAACTTCTCGAGGTTTTTTGTATATGAACGACACTGTCGGATAATATTTCAACAAAGGATCTAGCGATACACAACGGAGCTGATGTGAGTATCGGTACTCACTCAGAGGAAGAAGAATGCAGATGCATCAGATTCAAGAATCACCTGATTAGTATGAAGCTTAAATAGAAAGAAATTATGGTTTCCAAAACGAAGGATCAGAAGCAGACGCTCTGATCCAGGATGGACAAGTTGAAAACACTTAGTTGGACAATCAATAAAGGTTTGAATTGCCGAGAACCAACTCATGTCCGGAGCGACGTCTGAGTCGAAAAGATAATTTCAAAAAGGATAACCCGATGACTGCGTGCATACGCACACATTGAATTAATAGGCTCAAAATGGCTAAGACAAGGGATGCTAACGAAGACTACAAGTCACATGGAATTATCCATAATGCAAGCCAGCAAGAATTTCAAGAGTAACTGGCTGCAGAGGATTTTCGAAAGATCGAAAAGTATTCAGAAGAATTTTGTGAGACACATGAACAATTGAGAAGCATGGATCCTCGATAAATGTGACGAAACAACCGTAAGGGTTTTCACGCAAAACAAAACTGCAAGACAATAAACTCAAAGGATTCTCGAGACAACGGAGAATATTTCGAGGCCTCTTGTAACAACAGGAGCGACGAGGAATGATCATGAGAATGACAAGTGCATGCAGATATCCATAGGGATATAACGGTGGCAGTGAATTGCAAAGGCGATGAGCACAAGGGTCTCGGGAAAATATCGAGGGATATCCTCAGAATCTTCTGACGAAGCAGGTGATCTTCCGGAATGGGGACTCTCCGGGGGAAATAGTTACGAGAACCTAGAGTCAGAGTTAGTAAAAATCTTTTTACCCGAATAGAAGAGAGATCAGAGTCCCAGAGTATAGACGAGGAGTAAAAGATCCTAATACCACCCATTGGTGTTGTGGGCCCGTAAGCCACACAACAAGTTAGTAAATTTGTTTTTTCAAAGACTAGACTCAACTTCGGCCAAGGAGTTGGAAAGGGGGATTCCTACAGGCAGTCGGCTCTGATACCAACTTGTGACGCCCCCGATTTGACCGTACACTAATCATGCACGCAAATGTGTACGACCAAGATCAGGGACTCACTGGAAGATATCACAACACAACTCTAGACACAAATTTAAAATAATACAAGCTTTATATTACAAGCCAGGGGCCTCGAGGGCTCGAATACAAAAGCTCGAAAACACAAGTGTCAGCGGAAGCAACAATATCTGAGTACAGACATAAGTTAAACAAGTTTGCCTTAAGAAGGCTAGCACAAAATTACCAACGATCGAAAAGGCAAGGCCTCCTGCGTGGGACCTCCTAACTACTCCTCGAAGCCGAACTCCATGTAGAAACATCATCGGAATCATCTGGCTCCTGGACTCCACCATCTGGTCGCATCATCCGAGAAGAGAGAGAAAAGGGGGAAAAGGTGGAGCAAAGCAACCGTGAGTACTCATCCAAAGTACTCGCAAGCAAGGATCTATACTACATATGCAATGGTATCTGTGTAAAGGGGTAATATTTGTGGGTTAAACTACAGAATGCCAGAATAAGAGGGGGATAGCTAATCCAAACGAAGACTACGCTTCTAGCAACGTCCAACGTCCATCTTGCAGCAGAAGATGAGGGTAGCTGGAGAGTATCAAGTATCCTCGCTTCTCGCGGCCTCCGTCTTGCAGCAGTAGAAGGGAAATAGATGGTAAGTTCACCAAGTAACATCGTAAAGCATAAACCTACCTGGTGATCCTCCCCTCATCACCCTGTGAGAGAGCAATCACCGAGTTATATCTGGCACTTGTAAGGGTGTGTTTTATTAAGTATCCGGTTCTAGTTGTCATGAGGTCAGAGTACAACTCCGGGTCGTCCTTTTACCGAGGGACACGGCTATTCGAATAGATTAACTTCCCTGCAGGGGTGCACCACATAACCCAGCACGCTTGATCCCATTTGGCCGGACACACTTTCTAGGGTCATGCCCGGCCTCGGAGGATCAACACGTCGCAGCCCTACCTAAGCACAGCAGAGAGGTCAGCACGCCGGTCTAAGTCCTAGGCGCGCAGGTGTCCGGGCTCATCGCCCAACGCACACCTGCACGTTGCGTACGCGGCCGGTAAGCAGACCTAACCTCTCCTAATACCAGAGTAGGCTTTCCAGTCCAATCCGGCGCGCGCCGCTAAGTCGCTGACGTCAAAAGGCTTCGGCTGATACCACGACGTCGAGTGCCCATAACTGTTCCCACGCAGCTGGTTAGTGCGTATAGACCAAATGGCCAGACTCAGATCAAATACCAAGATCTCGATAAACGTGTTATTATGACATAACCGCGGACAACGACCAGGGCCAGGCCTACCTGTCTCCTAGGTGGTCGCAACCTGCCATGTCGCTCCGCCACAAAGTAACCATCAGGGGGCTGTCGGGAACCCAGGCCCACCACTACCTGGGTGGAACCACCTGCCCCTTCAGCCCCCATCTCCGAATCATCATCATGTGTATGTAAAGTATGTATATAGTATATACCCGTGATCACCACCCAAGTGATCACGGCCCGATAGAATAGCATGGCAGACGGACAAGAATGTAGGGCCACTGATGGAATACTAGCATCCTATACTAAGCATTAGGATGGCATGTAAAGTATCAATAGTTGTAGCAACAATGACAGGCTATGCAGCAGGATAGGAGTAACCGAACAGTAACATGCTACACCACTCTAATGCAAGCAGTAGAGAGAAGAATAGGCGATATCTGGTGATCAAAGGGGGGGCTTGCCTGGAAGCCCTGCAGGCGAAAGGAATCTTCGGAAGCGTAGCCGTAGTCGAACACCGCAGCATCAATGGTCTCGGGGTCTATCACAGTATCGGAGTCTACCGAAAATAAGCAACGAAGGGGAAACAAATAAATAATAGAGCAAACAATAGCACACAAAGCATAACAGGGAAATACGCAGTGCTACGTGTGACCTAACGCGGTAGGAGGTGATACTGGCAAGGATGAAAAACATCCGGGAAAGTATTCCCGGTGTTTCGCGTTTTCGGGCAGATGAAACAGAGGGGGAATGTTGCATGCTCGGTATGATAGAGATGTGTGGCGGACGAACGGACCGCGTATTCTGGTTCGTCTCGTCGTTCTGAGCAACTTTCATGTACAAAGTTTTTTCATCCGAGTTACGGTTTAAAAGATATGATTTTCTAAAGTTTTTATTAATTTCTGGAATTTAATATTAATTAAATTAATTCGAAAAGGATTTATGACATCAGCATGACATCAGGCTGACGTCAGCATGGTTGACTGGTCGACCTGACCAGTGGGTCCCACTGGTCAGTGACACAGTATAATTAGCTCTATATTTAATTAACTAAACCTACTTAGTTTAACTAATTAAAGTTAACTAGATTAATCACAATTAATTAGTTTAATCTTAACATTATTTAATTTAGTTAATTATCATTAGGTTAATTAAAGACATGATTAATTAGATTAATTATCTAGTTAATTAATTGATTAAAATTATTAATTATTTATATTTATCTATCTATTTTATTTTTAACATTTTTATTAACGTTCTGGGGGTGGGGCCCGTACGTCAGAGTGACGGAGGCCTTTGCGGGCGCAGGCGCTAACGGGCGTAGCGGAGGAGGCCCATCGGGCGCCTGCCTCCAAGGGAATGAGGCAGCGGCCACGGGGGTGGTCGCCGGAGTGCGGTCGCGGCGAGCAAGGCGGCCACGCCGCGGGGGTGCAGGGGCGCGGGTTCGCACGCCCGAGCTCGCAGGGCGCGGGATGAGGGAAGAGCCGAGGCTCGTTGGGCGCGGGGCTAGGCACCCAGGGGCGGCGACGTGCACGGAACATGCTCGCGCCGAGCGCGGCACCGGTGGGCAGAGGCGAGCGATGGGGGTAGCCGACAAGAGTGGGGCGGCACGGTCGACCGCGGCGGGGCAGGGAGGCCGTAGCGGGGCAGGTGCGGGAAGGGGCCGGAGTGGCCAGAGGGCGCGATGCGCGCGCGCCCGCGAGCGACGCGCGGCGAGGAAGAGGTGAGCGCCGGCGCTCGTGCGCAGGAAGAACGACGCCCGTGCGTGGTGACCGGACGAGGAGAGGGGGGCTCACTGGGTGGCGTTGGGACTTGGCAGCGGGGTCATCGGGGCGGGGCGTGGTCGCCGTCGGCTCGGCGAGGGGCGCCATCGAGGGAGAGGGGACGGGGTGCGAGGACGAGGGCGGGGGCCGGCGAGGCGGCACTGGCGCCGGGTTCGAAGCGGCGGCGAGGCGATGGAGAGAGGGGTGCGTGGGGGTGTTCGTTCCCCCGATCCCGATCTGGATCGGGGAAGAGGTGAGAGGCGTGGGGGGGTTTGCGGTCGTGGGCTAGGGTTTCAGGGGCGGGGGTGGATAAGGGAGTGAGGGGGGAGTGGGTGGCCGGTTGGGCCAGGTAGGCCGGCCGGGCGGCCTGGTGGCCTAGTGGGCCTAGGCCCAGGGGAGGAGAGGGGTCTTTATTTTGTTATGTTTGTTTTTGTTTTGTTTATTTTTACCTTTTATTTATTTCTTTTCTGTTTTAATTTTAGTCCCTTATATTTTATATTTTATAAAAATTACCACTTGCACCTAAATTAGTACTTATAAATATACTAGTGCCACACTAATTCTTATCCCTAAATAAACTAGGTTGATATTTTATACTTTATGTAATGAATTTAATTAATTGGTCAAGACACTGTTTTTATTTATATTAGTGCATTTAATTATTTTATAAAAAATGATTTATCCACCAGTATTACCTATGAATTATTTGCCACATTTTGTACCTTTTAGTTTTTGACTTTTGAAAACTTTAAACTTGACCTTGATTTAAATTTGAATTTGAACCGGCTTTAACTGGAGTGAGATTAGCAACAGTAATGATGGTGACATGGCATCATTAGCAGGGGATTACTGTAGCGTGATTACCCGGGCGTCACAACCACGTCGCTGCCGGTCCCGCGCCTCCTGAGAGGGGCGCGGTGCGTGCACGGACGCCGAGGTCTTGGAGTGCGCTCGGTCGTCCGTCTTGTCCTTGGACGTGGCGGCGCCGTGAGTTTCCTCGCTGACGTCCGTCCTCCCGCCGGCGTCTACCCCACCGGTCGTTGGCTCCGATGGCGGTGGAATCGACGCGGACGGGCCTGCTACCTCCGAAGCTTTCTTCTTCGGCGGCATGTCGATGAAGCTGACGAAGCTAATGGAGATTTCGCTCGCGTGAACACCGGATCAGGTTCACACAACCTCGACGCGCCCCCTACCCGGCGTGCCAAAGATGTCGGGGAAACTGATCGCCCACGAACACCTATGGGACCGGAGCCCCTTTTCGTTACGGCAAGGGGGCGGAGGATGCACGAAGAGCAGATCGAGGCAAACACGCGAGCAGTCTACCCAGGTTCGGGCCGCACGGGGGCGTAAAACCCTACTCCTGCCTTGGTTTGTATTGCGTTCTGGGCTCGGGAGCGAGAAGAACTACAGTGCTTGATCGCTAACAAGACCGAGCATGAGAGTGATCGAGGATCGGAACCTCTTATACGTTGCGCATGGGCCTCCTTTTATAGGTCAAAGGGGTCACCGACAGGTGGCAACGCAGTCGAGGGTAAAAATGTAAAATGGGTGGTAGTTGGAACAGTGTATGCATAGTGCTCTATACCTAACTCTGACGGCAGGGGACAAGGGCATTAAATGCCCGTCGCCGTCGCTCCAAACAGTGCAAAAAGCGTCCGTCAGGGCGCAACCGTCCGCCACGACGGTGGCCTTGTCATCGCAGCTTGCCACCGTGTACCCCAGGCTGCACAGCCTTTCACCACGTGTGCCTGGAAAGGTCCCAGGGTGACGCGTGGGCGGATGAGCTGGAGCACGGGTACTTAGTGGAAGTTTGCCATGGCAAGCGCCTTGCCGCGGCTGCTATCTTGTCGCGCCCGGAAGCTTGTCGCTCTTCGAGCCTTGCCGGGACGCGTGGCGCGTCACGGCAAGTCTCTTGAAGTGCCATATTTGGGCCTTCCCGGCAAGCTCCTCTTGCCAGGGTCATGTACCAAAGAAGTGGTCTTGAGCCTTGAGTGGCCTTCCCGGCAAGCTCCTCTTGCCGGGGCCTTGTCTCTTTAACTTGAATACTTTGTTCTTGAATGGCTCCAAAGGAACCATAGTGAGCCTTGGCGGTCGCGCGGCAAGCCCCACCACGGGACGTTGCAACTGCCCATGTACAAGTTCGGGATACTAAGGCACCCCTACTTTAGTACACCGACAGGGATTAATAATCCCGCGCCGCAGCTAGAGGACCCGTTCCAAAAGACGGGCCCCGGATATGAAGAGGACCCGGATATAGGTGTAGAGTTAGAAGAGGGGGTCTTCTATCAGGCCTGCCGTGAGGGCACCTTGGTGGCTATAGTAGCCGATTACCCAGGCCTCATTCCTTTTTCCCGCGTAAGTAATTTAGGGGGTATCTCACTAACGAGAAGATTCCCAGCGCGTCGTTACCCACCGTATTCTATCATACTTACACAGGGTCGGCGCTCCTCACGCTGAACTATGCGTAGACTACCAACCCAGAGGGTGGCGCCTACGTCGGGCTAGGCTTTGAAGCGGAAAAGGACCATGAACACCAGCGGACCTTTAAAAAGGTATGTTTGTTTTACCATGCGCTGGGTGGTGAAATTGTTATTATAACCTCACTACTAGGAAAAGGGCTATAGATGATATGGACTCTAATGGCGCACTAGACACATGGTGCGCCACTACTATATAGTAATGGCGCACCATGTGTCGGTGCGCCATTAGAGTGGTAGAAACTAATGGCGCACCAGACCTTCGGTGCGCCATTAGTAACAATTTTTTTCCAGAAATACTAATGGCGCACCGTGGCACACTGCGCCATTACTAGTTTAACTAGTATTGGCGCACCTCCAACTCAGTGCGCCATTACTATATTTTTTTTGCAAAACTACTAATGGCGCACCACTCACTAATGCACCATTAGTAACACTGGTTACTAATGGCGCATTAGTGAGTGGTGTGCCATTAGTAAACTGGGACCAGCTAGATATTTTGGACAGCCACACCTACACACTCACTTTCCCGACTTCGTTCTCTCCACCTCCTCCTCCAAGCTTGTGTCGGCTGCCTCCTCCTCCTCACCTCATTTGCACCATAGATTCATCAAAATTAAGTGGTTAAATTACCTTTTTTTGATAGGTAAGTAAGGGGGAAAGCTATCTTTATGTTGTAGATCATTTTTTCTCCCTCGAGCTCCAACAACCGTGCACATGAACTTTTTATGGCCTAGCTAGATCTATGTATGTTTGTGGTGTTGCATATGTTTATGGTGTTGCATATATGTTTGTGTTTGCAAGTACCGGTATTTGAAATGTGATAGTTGCCACTATTTTGCCGAATGTTGATTCATTTCCGTTTTGGCAAGAATTTTGGCACTATGCATTCTTTTTTGTCCTACTTTTAGGGAAAGTCATGCCAAATTTTTTCTTGGTTCTAAAATATCGTTTTGCTCTACCCCGCACGCGACCATGGTCCGCACGATGACCGAAGGCATCATGAATAGGTTTTTGAGCTCCGCGAAGGCCGAGATGTTTCAAAAGAACGAGACGGAGATAAGATGTCCGTGTCGAAGATGCAAGCTGAAGAGCCTTATTGTGGACCCGGATTCTGGGCAGGTGCGGGACCACCTGCTCTTGCGTGGTTTCATGGATGGCTATCGGTGGCAAGGTGATGAAGATGACTATGAAGTCATCCATGGCCGGGCAAGAAATGAGGAAGGGCAGCAAGACAACCACCGCGGCGAGGGCCGGTGAGAAGACGAAGAATCTCCAGGACATGATCACGACGGCGATGCTGCACACAGTCATCATGTAGAAGATGCCGGACATGATGGTGAGGAAGATCAAGACGAAGGGCATGATCATGATCTAGATGAAGATGCCGGAGCAGATGATGATGGAGGCTGGGTGCAGGACCCTCATGTTCAAGAGCTGCTTCTCAACCAGATGGATAACGCAAGAGCTGCCGCCCGACAGAAAGACAAGCTGTATCAACTGCAGATAGACGCGGTTACTCCATTGTATGAAGGATGCAGGCCCGAGGATACCCGCCTGAAAGTAACGCTCATGGCTCTGGAGATGAAGGTAAAACACAAAATGACCGACGCATGCTTCGACGAGAACATGTCATTCTGGCACAAACGTCTTCCCAAGGGGAACAAGTGCCCGACCAGTTTTGAGGAGGCGAAGAAAATCGTGTGTCCTCTGGATTTACCGCACGTGAAATACCATGTGTGCATGAACAATTGCATCATTTATCGAGACGAGCACGCGGAGTCTACCATATGTCTGGTGTGCGGCGTCACTCGATACAAGAAGAGGAAGAAAGCTCCTCGAAAAGTGGTGTGGTACTATCCGATCACTCCTCGTCTGCGGCGGTATTTCGCGGACCCTAAGGTAGCAAAGCTCCTGCGTTGGCACGCGGATAGGGAGGAGAAGAAGCGATAAGATGACGCAAATGATCCGGAGATAAATTAAAAAGACAAGATGTTGAGTCACCCTAAGGATGTGAGCCACTGGCAAGCGTTGAACTTCGAAGATGCAGAATTTGGGAACGATCCAAGGAACATCGTGCTGGGCACGAGCACCGATGGAGTCAATCCGTTTGGAAGCCAAAGAAGGACACATAGCACCTGGCCTGTGTTTGTGTGGATGTACAACCTTCCCCCCTGGTTGTGCATGAAGAGGAAGTACATTAACATGAGTATGCTAATTGAAGGACCAAAACAACCAGGGAACGACATCAATCTGTATCTGGGGCTGCTGAAAGAGGAGCTAGACACGCTGTGGAAAACGCCAGCCAATATGTGGGACACCGCAGAGAAAGAATATTTCCCTATGAGAGCCGCACTGCTCACGACGGTGCACGACTATCTCGGTTATGGATATCTCGCGGGGCAGGTGGTCCACGGATTTTCTGGACGCGTCAGGTGCATGGATGACACAACGTATCGCCAGCTAGATAGAGATCCCGGGTCTTCGAAAACTGTGTTCATGGGACATCGAAGGTGGCTTCGCGACAATGACTGGTGGAGAAAACGCAAGGATCTGTTCGATGGTGAAACCGAACCCCGAATACGCCCGCGTACGAGGAGCGGCGAGGAAATAGACGAGCTGTTGAAAAATTGGAAAGATTGCCAACTGTCGGGAAAGAAGCAAAAGGTGCTAGAGCTGGGAAAGAAGCGAAAGGCGCCAAAGCCGCTGCTGAAGGTATGGAAACCGAGGTCTGTTTTCTGGGACTTGCCATACTAGAAGATCCACCGTGTGACTCACAGCCTTGATGTCATGCATATAACGAAGAACGTGTGTGAGAGTCTGCTTGGTACCCTGCTCAACATGCCAGAGAGGACCAAAGATGGGCCGAAAGCAAGGGCAGACTTGAAATCATTGGGCATCAGGCAGGAGCTTCACGCTAATGATGATGATGATGATGATGAGGCGAAGCAGGACACGGAAAGTCGTCGCAAAGGCAAAAAGGCCAAGAAGACCGGAAATGACTACCCTCCCGCGTGCTTCACTCTAAGTCAGGAGGAGATCGAGCAGTTTTTCACCTGCCTCGTAGGAGTAAAACTTCCTTACGGTTATGCGGGGAAGATAAGCAGATACCTAGACCGAGCGAAGCAGAAGTTCAGCGGGATAAAGTCTCACGACTGTCACGTGCTGATCACACAGATACTTCCAGTTGCAATCCGTGGGATCATGGACGCGCACGTCCGTGAAACGCTATTTGGCCTATGCAACTTTTTTGACGTCATCTCTCGGAAGTCGGTTGGCGTGAGGCAACTCAGAAGGCTACAGGAAGAGATCATGGTGATACTATGCGAGCGTGGGATGTACTTCCCGCCCGCATTCTTCGACATTATGGTGCATCTGCTGGTCCATATCGTGGAGGATATCATCCAACTTGGGCCGACGTTCCTGCACAGCATGATGCCGTTCGAAAGGATGAATGGTGTCATCAAAGGATACGTTCGCAACATGTCATGTCCAGAGGGAAGCATAGCCAGGGGCTTTCTGACCGAAGAGTGCATCTCCTACTACACGATTTATCTAGGCATCGAGAACCCCGTTGGTCAGCCCGTCAACAAGCACCTCGGCAGGCTCGCTGGATGGGGTCACCGTGAGGGTCGCCGCAAAATGCATGTCGACTTCGAGGGTCGACTAGCCGACTTTGAAAGAGAAAATCTAGTCGCGCTACAACACATAGACGTGGTCGATCCTTGGGTGGTAGAGCACAAAACCTTTATTGAGAAGACATACAATGACTGAGGCCAACAGAGGACGGACGGAGATATAATCAAAGAGCACAACTCATGTTTCACGCGTTGGATCAAGCAGAAGCTTCTGTCGTACCCTTTACATGAGGATTCTTCCGCGGAAGAACAACTCATATTCGCCTTGTCACAGGGTGCCGAGCACAACCTGGTGACCTATGAGGCGTACGATATCAACGGCTACACATTCTACACTGAGGACAAGGACATGAAGAGCGATGGTTATCAAAACTCCGGGGTAACGATGGAATCCTACACCGGTAACGACAAGGACATATACTATGGAAGGATCGAGGAGATCTGGGAGCTGAGCTACGCTGGAGAGAAGGTCCCGATGTTCCGTGTCAGTCTACGGAAGGATTGAAGTAGCAGCATACACCACAAGAAGAAGCAGGACCACCCTACCTAAAGGACGTCTGTTCCACAGAAGAACTCTATTTGCGAAAAAGAAGGGCAAGAAGATTGTGAACAGATAGCTAGCTAGCTAAGATCGATTGTATTTAAATTGTAGTCTTCATTTCCTGATTGTATTTCATGGGCACTTTTTGAACTATCATGAATATTTTTAAATTTCATGGCACTTTTTGAATTGATGAAAAAATATTGAATATTCATGAGGACACTCGATCTCGATCCCCCTCAATCTCGATCGCTATCCCCCCTCGCCAGATCCCCCTCGCCACCGAGCACCCCCCGCACCCTCCCCCGCTCCACCGTCACAAATGAATGCAACTAAAAATCCAAAAAAACAAATTTGATTATATTTTCAAAAAACAAATTTGATGGTATTTTCAAATGACAAATTTGATGGTATTTTCAAATAACAAATTTGATGATATTTTTTTATATTCATAAATATTTTCAAATAAAAAATCTAATGATATTTTTTAAAAATTATTACTGTTTTTATAAAAATTTATTACTGTTTCATATTCATATTCATTATCTAAAAAACTATTAGACGCAACAAAAAAATACTAATAATAATTAATTACTTATGGCGCACTTCCGGCTGGTGCGGCATTGCTATCTAAAAAAAAGAATACTTATGGCGCACGGTCCCGCTGGTGCGCCATTGCTATAAAAAACATTCTAATGGCGCACCGCCAGGGGGTGCACCATTAGTATTCTTCTCCCATCGATACACTTCGTCCCTCCCTCGTCCGTCCCTCTCGCCAGACACTTCGTCCCTCCCTCCACCACGCCGCTCCCTCCCTCGTCCCTCCCTCTACCGCGCCACCGCCGCCGCTGCCCCGACCCACTGCGCCGCAGCCGCCCACGCGCCCCCGCCGCCTCCCTCTCCCCATCCTCCCCTTCCTCCCCCTCGAGCGCCGCCTACCCCCGAGCCCCGCCTCCCCTCCGAGCGCCGCCTTCCTCGCCTCCCTCAAAACCCTAGAAACCCGCCGGAGATTTGGAGCCTCGGAGCCGCCGGAGACTTGGAGCCTCGGAGCCGCCCCACGTCCACCAGGAGAGGAGGCCCCACGTCCACCAGGAGAGGAGGCCCGCGACCTCCCCGCCGTCTATCCCTGCCTCCCCCAAGATCGCCGTCTCCGCCCTCTGTCGTCTCCGCTCCGGCCACCACCTCATCATGGTCAGGTAACCCTCCTCCCTTTGCCTCTCTTCTCTGGTTAGTAGGATCACTTGCCCTGTTGTACTGATGCCATGTGTTGTGATACATATCTGAGGCATAGACTTGCTAAAATTCTGTTAAGAATCTACTCTTGTGAAAGGGATTTTTTAAAAGCATTACACTATATGTTGCTAGCAGAGGTTAACTCCTATTTGTGCTGCTTTTTTCTCCGTATTATCTGTACCACAATCACTTGTGTGTTCTGGAATGGAACCATGTATGCTCTTTTGGAAGGTTGTCTCCAAAATAAATGTTCAGATGCTGAATAGGAATGGAACTACGTGTGCTGTGTATATTTTGGAACACTACATGCATCGATATTAATGATAGTGAAATATTGCGAACATCAAATCCTAATAGGGTGTTAAGTTTAGCCGCAGATATATAATGTCATCGTTACCTGAAATGTTGTGTACGGACCAGAAGCACTAAAGCTGCTCCATAGTTGCTACTGTGGATCTACTTATGTGTGCTTACCACCGCTATTGGTATCTGAATTATTCACTGTTGCCTGCAGGATATGCTCTTTTAGCAAGTCCATTTTGTTACTGACTTGTAGCTCCTCTGGTTAGTAGGATCACTTGCCCTGTTGGAAGATCCACCGATTGATATTTCTTAAAGAAATGTGGCCTCATATTGTTGCTGGTAGCTTGCAGTAATGGAGAGCACTAGTAGTTATTGTAAATTTGAACAAATTGTTGTGCCAAAAATGACCATGATAGAGCCATTGGGCTGAGCTAGCAAAGTAGATAGGGTATGTCTGTCAGCTAGTTGTATGTTTAAGATTAAAAATACAATAGGTGTCTGTGCGCTTTTATTCTAGTCTACCAATTTGCAAATAAAGCGGTTATTTTATTCTGAATACAAAGATTGCATGTTTTTCCATGTGGGTCTCTGAAGTTTGATCCAAATCTAAGATAACATACATGTAAACGGGCGTCCTTAAATGACTGCAAGCCTTCGACATGCATTTTCTTTACTTAAATGCACACTGCATCTCCTTTGTCTTAATGATTTTCTGTCCAATGATATCGGATTGTTTCATGATGTAACTGCGAAAGCAAATGATATTTGTTGATTTCTGAAAGTTGTGTACTGGATTTTAAGAAGCGAGTGTATGATGAGGAGCAAACTGTAGATCATTTAAGAGTACTAGAAGTTGTCGTTTGATTATGTTTGGCACAGCTTCAGTTTGATGCTTTGCATGCTCTTCTTCTCAAGGATGAGTTTGCTCTTGGTGTTGTTTCTTACTATATGTTTCTTTGCAGCCTCCTGTAGTCAGACAGACACTACTCTGTATTATACTTGTATATTATTGCTTCTTAGTAATGCTCTTTACTCAAGATTCCTATTTATTTACTGGACATGCCTGTACTAGGAGCTATACTACTTTACATTATTATATACTACTATTACTCCCTTCGTAAACAAATATAAGAGCATTT
Organism: Secale cereale; assembly: GCA_902687465.1. NCBI lineage: Eukaryota > Viridiplantae > Streptophyta > Magnoliopsida > Poales > Poaceae > Secale > Secale cereale. Next base: position 170,476,362 of record LR738709.1, read on the forward strand.
AACTAAAGTAGTAATTTAAACGCTCTTATATTAGTTTACAGAGGAGTACCTGTTTGTTCAACTATTTAACCTCAAACAAGCAACTCATGTTCTTCTCTGTTGGTAGCTAGCTTTAATAGTAGGAAGCATGTGGTAATCTAGTACCGCTTTTATTTTCTCTTATACAATGTTGGTGCTTGTCTTTATGAAGCTTCATGTAATGCCCCGGATGTAATACTTTCCCTTTTGGGCATATAATAAATCTCCGGCTTCATCTATTCCATTTCGGGTTCTTTGTCTTTCGGGTTTTCGTCGTTTTGTTGTGTGAGTGTGTGGCATTCATTCATATCATATAGTCATGTGCATCGCATTGCATTTGTGTTGTCGGTTGCATCCGGTTCCACGCGTTCCTTACCGTTGTCCGTTTCGCGTTCCGGAGCTCCCTCACGTGTCCGTGGCATCCCATAGGCCTACTTTGGTGTTTGGCCGTGTAACGTTACCGGTGTGCCGCGAGACTTGTCGTGTGTTGTTGTTTTGGTGTGTGTAACCCGCCTGTCAAATCTCGTCGCGTTTCGAGTCCGTTTGCTACCCCAACAGTTATTCATGTGGGCTCAAAGTGCCTCCACTTTGAGGACCAAGACACCCCACCAACAGCCCACCAACCACTCTTAACCACTTCTATCATCTAGGCCATCCAAATCTGATCCGGTGGCCGAAAACCGCACTCCATTTGGGCAACCCTAGCTCCTTGTGCCTATATATTTGTCCACTCCCCCAAATTTTTGCCCCAAATTAAGGAAAACCTAGTCCATCTCCTACCTCTCCTTCTTCCACCTCCAGCCGCCAGCCACCTCACCGGAGCTCCACCGGAGCACCTCGCCGGAGTTCCCGGAGCTCGCCGGAACTCCACCGCCGCCCTTCTTCTTCACCACCGCACCACCTCACTGCCGTTCCCACCGCCCCGCGCCGGTCCCACCTCGTCCCCGCGCCCGACCGGAGCCACCACCCACCGGCCGGCCAGATCCACACCTGGAACGGCGCCCGCCTAGATCGAAGCCTCAGCCGCCGCCTTCCTTCGATCGGGAGCCAGCAGCTCGCTAGATCCGATCGAAGGCCCGCCGCCACCTCGCCAAACCCTAGGCGTGCAGCCCAGGCCACAGCCGCCGCCTGGCCCGTCTCCGCCACCCGCCTGGGCCGCCGCGCCGCATCGCCTCGCTGGGCCAGGCCCGTCCCGCCACCTCCTCCCGCAAAGCCGTGCCGGCTCCCAGATCGACAGATCCCGCCGGGCCTTCCTCCGCCAAGGCCAGGTGGGCCAGCAGCGCCCCTCCCACCGACGGCCCAGCCGCCTCCCTCCGGGCCGCCGCGTTGACCTCCAGCGCCGGGCCGCCTCGGGCCAGTTCGCCTCGCCTCTCCTCCGCGGGCCCCGAGCCGGCCCGTCTCCACCGCCCGGTTCCTCCGCCCGACCGCGCCGGCCCGAGCCGCCGGCCCACTCCGCGCCGAAGGATCCAGCCGCCACAGATCTGCGGGCCCGAGGCCCGTTGACTTCTTCTTTTCAGATCTGAGGTTGAACCCTAATTTCTCTAAGTCCCAGATTTACTTGTGTCTGATGCAGTTTTAGAATGATGATAACTTCTTGTGTGTTGCTCCGATTCGCGCAAATGACATGTCCAGACGTTCGTGGTGACAAGCACTACGATTCATCCCTTTGTACCATGCATGTTAGAGATCATCTAGATGCTTATTTTTCTGTTGCGAGAGTGCATTCCGGTATAAACTGTTGTTATGTGTTGTTTTTATGCCATCTTTGCATAGTGATATCTTTTAGCTCGTTTATCCGAATGATGCAAATGACATGCCCACGTGTTCGTCTTGCCATGCTCTACATGTTGTTTGTGTTAGGTTGCATGATAGATTTATTCTTGTCATGTATATCTTCGTTGCAAAGTGCCATGTGGCTGTGATGTTGTTTCACTTGTTATGAAATGTCATCTTGTTGAGCTCATTGCTATCGTTGTGTTTATCTCCATGATGCATGCTTGTATGTTTCGGAATCACCATCATGTGTACTTTGATGTGGTGCTTACCACTTGCCATGTTTAGTTTCGAGGTGACTTAAACTTGCTCTTTTAGATGCCATGATGAAACTGCTGTTTTTACACTTAGTGGATTTTCACTAAGTCTGAAATTTGTAACGTTCCGATGCCATGTTTGCTTGCTGCTCTAGGACAAACCATGATAGTTTTGGGGTGGATCTTGATGGTTCCTTGTAGTAGATATTGTTGGCTTTCCATTCATGTTCTCACATGCTTATTTAAGTGGCTGTAGCATGTTTAACTTTTGCTCCAAAGTTTCAATAAAATTCTGCTGCCACAATTTTGTTGTCAAGTTCAATATGTCCAAGCTTGTTGCTATTGATCCGTGGCTCCTTTGGGGGTGCACCTTTGGACTTATTTGCTGTAGGATATGTCTAGTTTATGTTCATGCTCTTTTCCATGGTGTTTGAGTGCTGTAGCTTATTTTTCTAGTGCTCCGAAGTTGCTATGTTGCTGTAATTTACAGCTTGTGCTTGTTTCTTGTTTCGGGCATAACTTTTAGCCCGTAGCTCCGTTTTCAGCGAGTCTTATATGAAACTTGATTGATTTTCTGTGTAGATTCATAATCTCCTATTGTTATCATGTTTTGAGGTGTTTTGTTTGAGTGCTATTTTCCGTGCTCCGTGTGCATCCTTAGTGCATCCATCATGCATCCATCAGTTTTGTGTGCGCATTGCATCTTGTTGATTTGTGCCTTGTGTGATTGTATTGTTAGAGCCGGAAGATGAGACCGAGTACGAGTACGAGCACGAGGTTACCAACGAGGTTGAGCACGAGGACCCTTCTTACGATCCGAACGACTTCACTTCAGGCAAGATGACCGAACCCCGATAACATTACTATTTTTGCCTATTGCTAGTAGTTCCGCTCTATAGTTTTGCATCGATGCCCATGTCTTTCATGTCAACCTCCTACTTGTAACCATCACCATGTCTAACCACCCTACCTATGCAAACCGTTGCTTGGCTAAGTACGCTTCGCTCAGCCCTTCTTTTAGCATTGCTAGTTGCAGGTGAAGATTGAAGATGCTTGCTTCATGTTGAAGTTTTGTTGGGTTATATCACACGATATAAATGCTTAAAAATGAAATCATCTATATATTGGCAAGGGTGGAAGGCTAAGCCTTTTGCTTGGTGATTTCTTCCACTCATGCCGTTAGGAACCGTATAAACCGGTGTTATGTTCCTTGATTATGCGTTCCTTACACGGTTGGGGTGTATGGGACCCCCTCGATAAACCGCTAAGTGCTAAGTCTTTTCCAGCAAGTCCCAACATTGGTACTATTTGCCTAATAACAAATTAAACTTGCATAGGGAGTAATTAACCCTCTTTCTCAATCAACAACCCTGGGCCAGTGCTCCACATGAGTGTTGGTCCGAAACGGGGAGCCTGCGGGGCCGCCTTGGGGCAACCTGAGGTATCTGGCATACACCTGTAGCTTCGCCCATCCGGTCGTGTCCTGAGACTTAGATACGCGCGGCTACTATCAGGGTGTCGACACGCCGGGAGGATTTGCTGGATTAGCCTTACCTTAGTTCGGAGTATCTTGAGCACGGGATTCCGAGAATACTCGGGTCTTCCCACCTTGGAGTTGCGACTCCGCGGATCGTGGGCTTGTAATGGGCCAAGTTGGAACACCCCTGCAGGGTTATCAACTTTCGAAAGCCGTGCCCGCAGTAATGTGGCAGATGGGAGCTTGTTAATATCCGGTTGTAGATAACTTGACACAATGTTACAATACACTACCAGCGTGTGTACCGTGACTGTCAATTTCCGAATAGGGATTCAGGAGTTGAACACGGTGGGGTTATGTTTGTTGAGCTTTAGCTAGGATCACTTCGTGATCATCTCTCGACCGAGGCACTTCTCTTCTCGCACTCTTTCACGTAAGCTAGTTGCTAGTTGCAGCTGCAGACACTTATTCTTTTCTTCAGCCTTATCCTCACCCAAGGCTTAAATAGTCTTGTTACCAGGGAACGGGATTGCTGAGTCCTCTGTGGCTCACAGTTACTTCACCACACCAGATGCAGGTCTGATGGTGAGCTATCCAGGTGATGGCACCGAGCTAGACTGGGAGTACGACGAGGAGCGTAGTCGATACTATGTTCGTTATCCGGATGATCAGTAGTGGAGACTTCTACTAGGATTCGATCCGACCTGTGGATTTAAATTATGTTTGGTATCTTGGCATTTGGATTTTACCCTTAGAGGGTTGTGATGTTTTATTGTATGATGATTGAGACATGTATTGTATTTGTGTGACGTGGCGAGTGTAAGCCAACTATGTTTATGTTTTCCATCCCCTTTTTACATGAGTTGTGCAAAGATACCAGACTTGCAATCATTCCAGCATGGGGTTAAGTCTCTAACTCGTGCCTCGACACGTAGGAGATTTAGTCCCATCCTGGGCATTACACTTCAGTACCAGACAATATATGCTTTTGCAAGCTATACACAGCTATTTGAAATGATATGCTCCAGCCTATGCAAACTGGAATTTGAATAGTCTAAAGTGGAGTTAAAAGCCCGATGCACTCCATCCAGATTTTTGCTGGGTTTTGTCACCGACCATCGTGACGTGATGATTTTGCAGGTACCCCGAGAGGCCCTTGAGTTTGCTAGAATGTCGATTAACTTCCATTCCGACCAATTCGGGTACTCCATATGTCCTATTTTCAGCAAAGGTCATGCTGAAATTTTCCGTGAATTTTAGCATGACTTTGCTAAAAATAGGACATATGGGGTACTTGTGACTAATGCATGGGCCAGGGTATCTTAGTACTTAATTAAGTAGGATCAACTGCCCCTTTATTCTTGCTGCATTAAACCATAGGCGGCAATAGAGCCAAGTGATTTGGCCCAACTTAGAATTCTCCTTCCCAGCTTAGATTTTAGGATGCCTCGGTGTCGACAAACCATAAATTATAAAACCTTGGCTTTCAGGGTGCCTCGGTGTCGATAAAAACCTAAATGATGAAAGCTTAGGCTTTTAGGGTGCCTTGGCGTCGAAAAATCCTAAATGATAAAAGCTTAGCTTTTAGGATGCCTCGGTGTCCACAAACCCTAAATGATGAGACCATGATCTTGTTCCTTGACAATAACCAACTTTTTGACCAAACTTTTTTCCTATTTAGAGAGAAACATGGCCCACAACGATGAGGCCGGCGGTTTGGGCGGCAAGGCATTCCGGGAGCTGTCCCAGGAGATGGAGGAACAACCTCACTTCTATGAGGACGCCGCGAAAGACACCGATCCTGACACCACTGATGGTGCCGCTGAGGATGACACCACTGATGGTGCCGTCGGGGATGACACCACTGATGGTGCCCCTGAGGATGCCACCACTGAAGATGGCGGCGCATGCACAGATGGCAGCCAACCGAAGAGGCAACGGAAGGACCGGCGCCCGACCGTGCTCCGCACCGTCAAGGAGGAATTTACTGAAGTGGACTCTGACGGGAATCCAACGGCGCCCAAACAAATAGTCAAGGGGTACTCGGTTCAGCTCGGGTGCATTCTCCGGAGCACCGTCTCGATCAACACCGAGAACCTAAGGCATAAGGACCAAGGGAATTTGCGCAACCTCCTATTCACGAAGCTGCACGAACGATACAAGTTCCCGGCTGAATTTGAAAACACACGCCTCACAGGGAATAAAGTGAACAATGCCGCCCTCACGAGGATGAGCATGGCCCTGTCTACTTGGAGAAGCTCGGTGAAGAGAATGATTGACAAAGGTTTTAGTTATGAGAAGTTCAAGGAGAAAAATCCTTCGATCACCGAAGATGACTACAAGGAGTTCAAGATCAAGTGCGAGAGCAGCGCAACCTCCGAATCAAGTCAGTGGGTGAAAGAAATGCGGCAGTTGAACTTAGGGGAACACACACTAAGTCCCGGCGGTTATAGAGTGGCAGAGCCTATATGGGACAAGGAGCACACGAAGTGTGCCGAGCAGGCCTACCGCCCCTCTTCGATATATACGGTGACAAGCAGACCAAGAACTTTGTCAGGGCCCGGTACAAGGAGGACCCGGTAACAAAGGAGCTCACCACGGATCCGAAGAACATGGCCCTTGAGGTTGTTCTGGTAAGGAATACACCCCCGCGTAATTAGCTCCATATGGTTGCATTCTAATTAATGAAGCCAAATTTCTAAATGGTTCACATTCCTTCCACGGGCGACTGAAAGCAGTAGCGCGGGGTCGACTCAAAGCACCCCTTGGGACACCACTCTAAATAGGGCGTTGAATGTAATGAAAAAAAGGATAAGCTCAGTAAGCCGTCGTCAGCTGGTCGTGTGGCCGGCAAGGGCTTGTCCACAAAATGGTCGTCATACTATAACGCTGGTGGGAGAAAGGATAAAAAGACTAGCTCGGAAAGCCAGTCGCTCGAGGTTCAAGAACTCAAGGCACAAGTGGCGCGGATTTCGGAGATTGTCCAAGAGCAAGTGCAACAACAACTGGTATCGACGCTCACCGGCATTATGCCTACCTTGATTCAGGGGCTGACGACGTGGATTGTGGGCGGCCAACAAGGGCCGCCCCCGATTCCCACCTTCACGGCCAGCAACTCGCAGAACGCGCAGGCGGGGCCATTGGTGTCTTCGGCGGAGGCGGCATTGGTGTCTCCGACGCCGGCATAGGCATTGGAGCTTAATGCACCTGGGTGTATGCCGGCCGGCACCTCTGCAGCAAGCGGCCCCTCCGTCAATTGCACGCCCGCCGTTGGTGGTGCCTCGACATTAGCCGAGCTCGACGCCATCATCACAGTAACTAATTAAGCCTCTCGGCCGAGGACTTCATCTCCTTGCCTTTGACTGGGCATCCCTGATGCTCCACATGTTTTCGCAGGGTGCCGTCGATGTTCCGTGCACTCTCGTGCACTTCGTGAACGACGAGTTGGTCGATGTCGCCAAGGGCATAATTGTTCAACCGGGCAACCCCATGTTCCATGGTAATCTGATGCCACCCACCGTGTATAGGGTTCAACTGGTTCGGGTGCTGACAGGCTGCGATGAGTTGTTACCTCCGATTCGACCCACCGGGGCCGACGTAGATGATGTGATGACCCTCAGCGCCTGCCTAAGCTGGCCCCTGCTTTGGCCGAAGAGCCAGATTCGTTTGGGGGCGGGGGACACCACCCCAAAGACAACACCGCCAGTCGTGCCAGCTCCAAGCCATGGCAAGACCGCCGCAACGCTGCCTGACATCCCTATGGCACAGGATCCGAACATGCATATGGCAGAGGATCCGGACGATGACGACAACGACGACGGTACATTTGCCAACGTCGATAAGTAATTTGCCGATCATGGGTATGATGGCGAATTCATGGGGCCTCCTTCTCAAGAACCCAACCCTACAAAAGACGATCACGATCTAGCTGGTACCGCGGAGAAACCAAGTTGCAACAGGCGTCGTCTGGTGTTCAGTTCTCAGGAGACACCTCCAGCTGCCGACTTCACCGAGCCTCGGATAGCCGAGGTGCGAAATATTATCAGCCCCAACACACTCAAGAAGGCGGCCTGTGAGCAGAACTCGGTCCCATTACAGGAGAAGAAGAAGGGACGGAAAAGAAATAGTAACAAGGGTGCGAGCCAGCCGGCACCGAGTACGATCCGTGCTCAGGACGGGCCACCTTCACCTAAGGATATAATGAGGAGGGTGCATGTGGCGGGTAGGCCGATGCTACCGACTAATATGCTCAATGCTGCAACCGGTGCTATGCGGAGTCTGCATGACAGTGTTCTTTCTTTGGAGAAGCGGCGTCTCAGAGAGAAGGATGTGGCATACCCGGTTTTCGCGGCCAAGGTGCGAGAGGGCAAGGGCTTTGTGGATAACTCCAACGGGGGTACGATCGTCATGCGGTTTGATGACATATTCGCTATGTTTAACCTTCATCCGCTGCACTACACCTTCGTTCGGCTATTTTCGCTGAGTATGGAGATGCGGATCATTAGAGACAAGACCCCGGACATCGTGATAGTCGACCACTTCTACATGTGTGCCAAGATCTTGGGCAGCGCTGGGGACCGGCAAGTCGCGAGTTCTTACCTCGAAGGCGTCATTCTGGCAAACCGAGATAAGGATAACTTCCTCGTGCCTTACTTTCCCGAGTAAGTCGTCCCCTCAACCGCCCCGTAACATATGATTTCTTAGATTCTGATCATTTTTTTAACATTCCGTGTTTTGTGGATACACATTGCACACTCATCCTCCTAAGCCCGAAATATTCCATGGCCACGTATTTCGACTCGGACCGTCAGTCGAAGGTAGACTACACAAATGTCAAGAAAGTTCTTGATGATGTTCTCCCCGGCTACGCCAAATCTGGAGGCACCTTCACCAGGCCAGTTCGTAAGTACGGCAAGCACGTGTTCGCCCACAATTCGACGTTCTGCTGCGTCAAGCAGCCGCCTGGCTGTCAGAAGGGTGCCTACTACGCCATCCATCACATGCGGGCGTTCGTACGGGACCATAATCACCTTCTGCTACCAGATAAACTCAAAGATTGGGCCATGAGCTTGTCGGCAATCCAGGACGCGGACATCAGACAAGAATTCTTTCGCATCCAGTCGGAGTTTGCGGAAATCATCCATCAAGATGTCCTTGTACCTCGAGGCAGTTCAACCTCAGAAATCAACCGTCCAACAGTGACATAGACACAACGCTACAAATGCAGGCTGACAACGCCCGCGATTTCATGACTCCCACGATAGACGGCGGCTTCATCCACGCTCCGGTCCCTTGAGTCGAGTCGAAAGTAGTGATGCTATGTCTAGTTCTGAAACATTGATTCGCTCATGATGTAATTAAACTTTAATGAACTTGTATGTCTCTTTGGTTTGGACAGTCGTTCAACTTAGATGTAATCAATGCTATTAATGTCTTGCTTTTCTCTTCCGATCCTTTTGTTGCATACTTATATATTGCGTATGTATTGTCTGTGAATTGGTACTAACGTTTTGTTTGGCTACTGCATAGCGATGCTGTCGTATGTCGTGTACAAGGGTAAGGTTCCCGGAGTCTATGACGACTGGGAGGAGTGTCGGAGACAGGTTCACCATTTCTGCGGTAATAGTTACAAAGCATACACCACTAGGGCGGAGGCGGAATCTAGATACGCGCGCTATCTAGCAAGAGAGAGGAGGGAGCGTTGGAGGAACCGGATGAAGACGAGTGTCATCGCGACGATGCTCATCGTGATGACCGCAACTCTCTTCTATGTGATGGTAGTTTAGATGATCGATATCGACTTGTAATGTGAAGACAAACTCGCTACTCGCGGTCTCGAGACTTGTGATATAATGTTCTATCTTTGTTCGGTCTTTTGAATTCGGAGACTAATATGATGAATTGTATTCGGAGACTAATATGATGAATTGTATTCGGAGACTAACCTTCTATTGTATTCGATGAATCTGGTGTTGCTATGTGGTGTTGTCTAAATTCTGTCCAATAATATATTTGTGTATCCTGTGAAAATATCAGAAAAGAAAAAATATCCCTAATATTCATACTAGTGGCGCACCACTCAAGACACTAATGGCGCACTGTTCAAATGAAACTAATGGTGCATCACCCACCAATGCGCCATTAGTATGCCAAAGCACATGGGTACATATGCCCCCCTGGGAGGCATACTAATGGCGCACGGTGGGCTATAGTAATGGCACACTGCCTGGTGCGCCATTAGAACACCAGATACTAATGGCGCACCAGGGGTGCGCCATTAGTATTTAATTCTAATGGCGTGGTGCTAGTGGCGCACCACTAGTGCGCCATTAGTAGGCAAAAGTGGTGCGCCACTAGCATGCCTTTTCCTAATAGTGCCTTCCGCACTGTTTCTTCCTTTTAGGAGGAATTTAAGCCGGACTGTCCCCAAAGGAGACGCAGGCCAAGCTCCAGCCAATCCGACATCGGGCCCGACAAGGGTGGATGCTAATTTGGTGTAGGATTGTCATCTCCAAGAGGATTCGGATGAAGTGTCAGCTACCAATTCCGAAGTGGAGGTCGCGATGGTTCATTGGCGGTGGAAAGCAGCCATGTGTAACCCTGCTTTTTCTGAGGAGGCGTTTAACGCCCTCAATTCTGCAGATGCCTATATCCGAGCCGCTCAAGACGGACTCGCCGGATCCACTCATCAGCTTTCAAATGATATGAGACTAAGTTTTTAGTTTAAATGTTCCCATGCCAGTAGCCCCCGAGACTTAAAGCAGTTGGTACAACTGATTTGAGGATCGTTGTATTTTATAGGTCATTCAAGGGAAGAATAACTCTTTATCCAAGGAACTGGAAGAGTGCCGGACCTAGCTCGCCGAATTGACAAATTCAAAGGAATCCATAAAGGATGCTACTGGTAAGAATAATTGTGTCTGGAAGCTATAACAGTTATGCTGATTACTATGATATATACTAATGTGTAATACAGCGCCATGATCAACCGACCAACTAGAAAGGGAGTTAAGAACTGCCCTTAGCGGACAAGAAATTTGCCAAAGAGGAAAAAGCTGATGGCGAGCGTGCACTAACGCAAGCTATGGAAAAAAGGAACCAAGCGCAGGATGAAAATATTAGGCTCGAACAGGAGCTAAAGGGCGTAAAGGCCCAACTCTCCAGCATCTTGGAAGAGAACCGGAGGCTAAAAAGGGGCATGTTCAGTATGTCTCCTATACCCAGCTCTCCTTAAAGTCTCTTGGTTTGAAAGCTTCTTATAAAAACTTTTCCTGCAGGTTTATTAACTGGTCAGCCTGAAGGCGGAGTATCCAGATTTGAGGGCAATGTGCTGCAAGAGCTTTCCAGGGTCCATGAACGGGCTAACAAGGCCATGAGGAGTATGGCCAGAGCTCTATGGCATGGCGACTCCCCTCCAAAATCTATGGAAGATTTGGCGGACCTGTTCAAAGGGGCTCGGCGCCGCTTCGAACTATGGAAGGCGTCAGCATGCCGTATGGGAGCTCGAGAAGCATGGGCTATGGTGAAGACGCACTACACTTGTCTTGATCCAAATCACATGGCCCGTGTGAGACCTCGAGGGTTCGATGGACAGGAAATTCCTCCGAGTTTGGTCTATAACCAAGTAGAAATAGCTGCCAAGCTTTCCCAACAGGACTATAAGCTAGATAGCCTAATAGAGGGAATAGAAAATGAATAGTCGTTTGATTCTATGTGTTAATGTACTTTTACCATCAAACATATCTTTGGCCGAATTTATATAAAGTTCATCATGGCCGACCATTGCTTCGACCTCCATAAACCCAAAGGCTGGAGTGTTTCTGAATACTATATCTGTGGTAAAGCACGTGATATGTTCGGAGACCAAGCATTCTGGTCATAATTGCTTGAACAGACGCACTGAGTTCGGGGAGTTATGTTATATTACTTTTTAACGTAAGAAACATCTTCCAGAGAGAATAGTTCCGTTAGGGGTTCCTTTCCCTGGGTTTGCGTGCATGAAGATGCGGGCCTAGGCTTTTTGATCCTATGAGAAGGATAGTACGAAGCCATCTCCTGTGATAGTCAAGATACGCTTTAGAATGTGATATGTCATGTATCCGCAGACCAATTATTCCCTTAAGAGTGCTAGATTTCGGCCTTCACCTAGTCTGAGGTACATATCTGGATTACCCGGTTGTAACAATCGCAGAGGTGCTCCCTTTACGCCCTAGCCGAACAATCGGAAACGTAGGGGTAAGCATAGGAGCTAGGAAACCCAGCTTGGCCAGCATAAGTCATATCGGTGCATATGATGGCAAGGAAGAACTGTAAAAACATGCGACATTTTTAAGCAAGAAGCTTTATTGATGATGGGATTCGTTAAAGAAGCCCCCAGGTATATGTAAGGACGTACTCGTCATGTGGCAGTTCGGGTGAGCCGAATACTTGCCAAATAAATGTAAAGATAAAAAAGGGAGAGAAACACGAAAGTAAAACATAAGACCTAACTTATAAAGAGGAAGAAATTGCTACCGAACTATCCATAAAATCGTCGGAGCCTGGCATCGTTCCAAGGGTTCGGCTCAAGGCGGTTGTCTAGTGCATTGCGAAGGCGATAGGCTCCACCGATGAGTACTTCGTCAATAATGAAGGGGCCCTCCCGTTTTTGTTTAAGCTTGTCCTTTTTCTTCTCCGGGAGGCGTAAAACGAGTTCGCCGGCATTGTATGTCTTGGCCCACACTTCTCTGCTCTGGTATCGCATAGCCTGGTGTTGGTAAAATGCGGAACGTCCTAGCGATGTATCGCGCTCCTCTTCAAGTCCATCTAGATCGTCCTACTGATCTAACTCGGCCTCCCTTTCCTCATACATGCGCACTCTAGGTGAGTCATGAATAATTTCGCATGGCAGAACAGCCTCTGTGACGTACACCATAAAAAAGGGTGTATATCTGGTCGTACGATTGGGAGTGGTCCGCAACCCCCACAGTACGGAGTCAAGCTCTTCGACCCAGTGTTTATCAAACTCTCATAGGGAGCGCACTAGTCAGGGTTTAATGCCGCTCATAATCAGACCATTGGCCCTTTTGACCTGACCATTGGCCCTTTTGACCTGACCATTTGTTTGAGGGTGGTATACGGAAGCGTAATCGAGTTTTATACCCAACTTCGCGCACCAATTTTTTAGCTCATCAGCTGTGAAATTAGAGCCATTATCTGTGATAATACTATGCGGGACACCATAGTGGTGTACTACGCTGGATATAAAATCTATCACGGGCCCTGCTTCGGCTAATTTTACTGGCTTGGCTCCGATCCACTAAGTGAACTGATCTACCATCACCAGTAAGTATTTTGTTTTATGGCTTCCCCTTTAAGAGGTTCAACCATATCAAGCCCCCAGACCGCAAAAGGCCAAGTAATGGGGATTGTTCTTAGTGCGATGGGAGGCATGTGACTTTGATTTGCAAAGAGCTGGTAGCCAACGCAATGTTGTACTAAGGTTTGGGCAACTGCTCGGGCAGTAGGCCAGTAAAAGCCAGTGTGTAAAGCTTTACCTACGAGCGCCCTTGCTGCGGCATGGTGACCGCCCATTCCAGCGTGTATTTCAGTGAGAATTCGCCTTCCCTCCTCTTCGGAGATGCACCTTTGGAGAATACCAGTTGTGCTTTTCTTGTATAGTTCACCTTCGTGAACTTTGTAGGATTTAGAACGCTGGACTATGCGACGGGCCTCTCGCTTTGATCATCGAGGAGTTCCTGCCTATTAAGGTAAGCTAGGAAAGCCTTTGTCCAGGGGGGCTATGACAGCCATGATTTCATGAGCCAAAGGAGTTATCTCCATGCTTGGATCTCCGATGTCATCGTGGTTGAGTTTGGCTGGGGGTGTGTTTGGATCTATATTCGTATCGCCGCTCGTGTCCTGCCATGTTACTGATGGTTTAAAAAACCATTCCAAAAATGTGTTCGGTAGGACGGGGTCGCGTTTAGCTCCCATGCGTGCGAGTACGTCGGCTGCCTGGTTATTATCCCGGGCTACGTGATGGAATTCCAACCCCTCAAATCGAGCCGACATTTTTAATATGGCGTTGCGATAAGCTACCATTTTTTAATCCTTCGCATCAAAATCCATGTTGATTTGGGAGATGGCGAGGTTTGAGTCTCAACGTACCTCGAGGCGTTGGATGCCCATGGATACGGCTAGTCGGAGACCATGCAATAGGGCCTCATATTCGCCCGCATTGTTCGAGTCCGTATATGTGATCTATAAAACGTACCGAACTGTATCCCCTATTGGAGATGTCAGTATTACACCGGCCCCCAGTCCGGATAGCATTTTGGAACTGTCGAAGTACATTGTCCAGTGGGAATATGAGCCATACTCTTTAGGGAGTTCGGCTTCGGTCCATTCTACAACGAAGTCGGCCAACACCTGGGATTTAATAGTCCGGCGCGGCTTGTAGGATATTTCGAATGGTAATAACTCGATGGCCCATTTGGCTATGCGTCCCGTGGTGTCTTTATTATTGATAATATCATTGAGTGGTACCTCGGATGCCACTATGATCGAACACTCTTGAAAGTAGTGCCAGAGTTTCCGAGAAGACATGAAGACTGCATAGGCAATTTTTTGATAGTGGGGGTACCGTGATTTGCATGGTATGAGAACCTCAAATACATAGTATACGGGCTTCTGAACGGGGAATTTATATCCCTATTCGGCTCGTTCGACGATGAGCACGGCACTCACCACCTGGTGAGTAGCTGATATGTACAGCAACATTGGTTCGCCAACACCGGGGGCGGCTAGGATTGGGTTGCTTGCTAGTAAAGCTTTTATTTCTTCCAATCCGTTTGTGGCCGCATTTGTCCATTCGAAATTGCTAGTGCACCGTAGCAATCCATAAAGTGGCAATGCTTTTTCTCCTAACCTGGAGATGAAGCGGCTTAATGCTGCTACGCAGCCTGCTTGTTTTTGCACTTGCTTGAGATCGGTTGGTATTTTGAGTTCTGACAGGGCCCGGATTTTGGCTAGGTTAGCTTTGATTCCTCTATGGGATACGATGAACCCTAATAGCTTTCCGGCTGGAACGCCGAAGACACATTTTTCCAGATTGAGCCTTATGTCATATTCTCGGAGGTTGGCAAACGTAAGGCGGAGATCATCCACCAAGGTCTCGACGTGTTTGGTCTTTACGACTAGGTCGTCAACATATGCCTCCATTGTTTTGCCAATTTGTTTTTCTAAGCATGTTTGAATCATGCCTTGATATGTGGCGCCAACGTTTTTCAGTCCGAAAGGCATAGTGTTGAAACAAAAAGATTCGTACGAGGTAATGAATGCCGTTGCGGCCTGATCGGATTCCTTCATGTTTATCTGATGGTATCTGGAGTAAGCATCGAGGAAGCACAGCGAGTCGTGTCTCGCCGTTACATCGATAATTTGGTCAATGCGGGGCAAAGGAAAGGGATCCTTTGGGAAGCCTTATTCAAGTCTGTGAAATCGACACAGAGGCACCAAGATTTATCCTTCTTCGGTACCATGACTAGGTTGGCTAGCCAATCTAAATGTTTGATTTCTCTGATGAATCCGGCTTCCAATAGTTTGGCTAACTCTTCTCCCATTGCTTATCTTTTGGGTTCGGAAATCGTCGCAGTGACTGCTTATAATATTGAGGCTGTGTTCGGCCAGCCTAAGTGGGATTCCTGGCATGTCTGAAGGGTGCCAGGCGAATATATCGCAATTTTCACGAAGGAAGGCGTGTAACGTGCTGTCTACCACCGGATCCAGCTGTGCCCCGATGGATACTGTTTTGTTACGGTCCATTGGGTGCACTTGGAATTTGATGATTTCGTCAGCGGGCTTGAAGCAGGTAGACTACGATCTTTTGGCGAGGATGACATCGTCGGCATACACCTTTAATCGTAGGGTAGTTAGTTCTTCAGCCATGAGAGCTTCGGATAATGCCTCTAAGGCTAAGGATGCCATTTTATTTTCGGTGCGGAGTGCTCTATCCGAATCACTTATTATCGTGATCAGCCCTTTGGGCCCTAGCATTTTAAGCTTCATGTACCCGTAATGGGGTATAGCTTGAAAGCGTGAGAAGGCGTCCCATCTTAGAAGGGTGTGGTATCCGCTGTGAAAGGGCACAATGTGAAAGAGTAGTTCCTCGATCTGTAGTTGTCGGGTGAGCCAAACACTACATCGAGCTTAATGCTTCCTGAACACTTGGCCTCGTGGCTTGGTATAATTCCCCTAAAGGTTGTGTTGGTGTGCTCAATGCGGGATTTCTCGACCTGCATTTTTGCAAGCGTTTCCTCATATATGAGGTTTAGTGCACTTCCTCCGTTCATAAGTACTTTAGTGAGGCGGAAGCCATCTACTATTGGGTCTAGTACAAGAGTTGCTGATGCTTGGATCGGCCGGACTCGAGGTGCATCTTCGGCATAAAAACTAATTGCCGTGTCGCTCCATGGGCATGCAGAGCTAATTTGGTAAACATCGACAAGTTCGCGATTTGCTCTCTTGCGACGGTTATTTGTGGAGAACGTCTCGAAGACAGTGAAGACATTGATGTCATTCTCCCTTGGTGCGGTGGTGGCAAGAATTGTTGTACCGCTTTTTGCTACCTGCCGGAGTACCCAGCATGCTCTAAGGCGATGGTTTAGGACATTATCCGGGGTTGCGTGTATTTGGCAAGGTGTATCGAGTAGCTCGTCTAGTACGGACATGTGCCTTAAAAGAGGCTTGTTTTTCTTGCCAATAGGAAAGCTATCGGATGACCAACTAGGGTAAGTCCATTTAGCTTTGGTAATGTACTGTCCGGATATGGACTTTTCTAGAGGTGTGTTCTGGGCTTTCCAAGTATTTTCCATTGCGCAGTACTTCCGTACTAACTGCGATAATTCTGTGCAACTCAAAACACGACATTGGTTGAGGGCGTTCAAGACTCCCTCGTCCGTGCAATTGCGGTAAAATAGAGAAACCGCTTTGTCGTCGCAGCACTCCCTGACCTTGTTTTTAACAAGTAGGAATCTGGCCCAAAAGTGGTTGACCGTTTCTTCGAGCCGCTGTCGTATGTTCGCGAGGTCATCTATGTCCGGGATTCCGGATATACTTGAAAAGTTTTTCCCAAGGTGGGTGGGTGTTGGAAATTTTGAATCCCGACCCAGAGTGGTATTCGGGGTTTTAGCAACCCCCGATGGTGACAATCCGGTTTTGATGGGATCTAATTTCCCTTCGGGTCCGGCGTCGGTCCCAGAGCTCAAGGAACATAGTGTGCCTCCTGACTGGGAGGTGTTCAGCTTGATGGATTCGGAGATCCAGACTATTGCGGTCTCCGTCTATAGAGGAGAAGTCTCTATGGATCCGTCCTCCACTGCTGCTAACAGATGAGTGATCGGGGAAGGGCCGATCTCGTCATGGCCGGATTTAGGTCCGATTTGATCTCCTAGCGATCAAAGCCCCAGGGCGGCGATGCGATCCAGCAGCTCATTTATGGGCGAGATTTCTGCCAAAGTCGCGTCATCGGAGTAGCCGAAATCGGCGTAAAGGTGATGCTCGATGGCCGCGGGGAGTGCGGCCGGCCTGGAGGCAATGCGGGCGCATACAGCAAACCCACCGAGCTGGAGGACATGGCTGATAGCCAGGTTATTACCGAGGGTGATCCAATCGTCGATGACGAGGCGCACCATCGATCGCTCATGGCGAGCGCACAGTGGATCTCTCAATGAAAGCACCATTGTCAGTGTCAAAACCGGCAGATCTCGGGTAGGGGGCCCCAAGCTATGCTTCTAGAGGATCGATGGTAACAGGAGGCAAGGGACACGATGTTTATCTAGGTTCAAGCCCTCTCGATCGAGGTAAAACCCTACTTCCTGCTATATTAGTATGGATGAATATGTGTACAAGAGTAGATTTACCTCGACATCGTAATGGCTAAACCTTAGGTCTAGCCTATGAGGATATTGTAAGATGATCCCCTCTACAGACTAAACCCATTGGCTTATATACACACCGGAGGGGACCTAGGGTCACAAGGGTGACTTGGGGAGGAATAAATTGATACATGCGGACTCTACACCTGCCTTTCTACGTACATAGGAGTCCTGACCGAATACAGGAGAGGGCCTTCTGCTTCTTCTTCATGCGGCCCATCAATGCGGCCCAGCTTCAACGACCCGGATGACTGAGGACCCCTGAATACATGACTCGCTCAGGTGTGCATCCAACTTGCTTGCTCACAAAGACCTAGGGCATTTGAGGAAGCCCGTCGTTGGAATATACTCCCTCCGTTCCATTATATAAGGTGTATTTGTTTTTTGATAAAATTCCAGAATGTAAGGTGCATTTCTTCTAATTCCTCAAAATTCCCTTGTTAGCCCTTTAAAAAAGAAAGTATCTCTATCCTGGCTGTCTGTATCTCTCCTTATAGCAATAGAAGGAAACTATCTCTATGTGGATTGCATTTATCTCTTACCTGCCTAGACTAACTGATTTACCTGCCTCTAACCAATGAATTTGCCAAGGGGTAATTTCGTCCTAACACGTCTATAATTATGTGCCTTGGTCACCGTGTCAAAAATAATACACCTTAGATAAAGGAATGGAGGGACTACAAGCCAAGTTATATAATCAAAATTCCCACTAGTATATGAAAGTGAAAAACAGGAGACTCTCTATCGTGAAGATCATGGTGCTACTTTCAAGCACAAGTGTGGAAAAAGATAGTAGCATCGTCCCTTTTTTCTTTTTCTTTTGTTTCTTTTTTCGGGCCTTTCTTTTTTTCTTTGGCCTTTCCTTCTTTTTTTCTTTTTCTTTTTATTTTATTTATTTGGGACAATGCTCTAAAAATGATGATCATCACACTTTTATTTACTTACAACTCGATATTACAACTCGATACTAGAACAAAGTATGACTCTATATGAATGCCTTCGGCGGTGTACCGGGATGTGCAATGAATCAAGAGTGACATGTATGAAAAATTATGCATGGTGGCTTTTCCACAAATACGATGTCAACTACATGATCATGCATGGCAATATGACAATGATGAAGCGTGTCATAACAAACGGACTAGTGGAAAGTTGCATGGCAATATATCTCGGAATGGCTATGGAAATGCCATGATAGGTAGGTATGGTGTCTTTTTTGAGGAAAGTATATGGTGGGTGTATGGTATCGGCGAAAGTTGCGCGGTACAAGAGAGGCTAGCAATGGTGGAAGGGTGAGAGTGCGCATAATCCATGGACTCAACATTAGTCATAAAGAACTCACATACTTATTGCAAAAATCTACAAGTCATCAAAACAATGTACTACACGCAAGCTCCTAGGGGAAGGGTTGGTAGGAGTTAACCATCGCGCGATCCCGACCTCCACACAAAGGATGGCACTCAATGAAATACCTCATGCTTCAAATTTGTCACACAACGGTTACCATACGTGCATGCTACGGGACTTGCAAACGTCAACACAAGTATTTCTCAAATTCACAACTACTCTATTAGCATGAATCTAATATTACCATCCTCATATCTCAAAACAATCAACAAGTATCAAACTTCTCATAGTATTCGATGCACCTTATATGAAAGTTTTTACTATACCCATCTTGGATGCCTATCATATTAGGACTAATTTTATAACCAAAGCACATTACCATGATGTTCTAAAATACTCTCAAAATAATATAAGTGAAGCATGAGAGATCAATAATTTGTACAAAATAAAACCACCACCATGCTCTAAAAAGATATAAGTGAAGCACTAGAGGAAAACTATCTAGCTCAAAAGATATAAGTGAAGCACATAGAGTATTCTAATAAATTCCGATTCATGTGTATATCTCTCAAAAGGTGTGTCCAGCAAAGATGATTGTGGTAAACTAAAAAGCAAAGACTAAAATCATACATGACGCTCCAAGCAAAACACATATCATGTGGTGAATAAAAATATAGTCTCAAGTGAAGTTACTGATAGACGAAGATGAAAGAGGGGATGCCTTCCCGGGGCATCCCCAAGCTTAGGATTTTGGTTTTCCTTGAATTTTATCTTGGGGTGCCTTCGGAATACCCAAGCTTAGGCTCTTTCCACTCTTTGTTCCATAGTCCATCAAATCCTTACCCAAAACTTGAAAACTTCACAACACAAAACTTAGCAAAAATCTCGTGAGCTCCGTTAGTATAAGAAAACAAACCACCACTCAAAGGTACTGTAATGAACTCATTCTTTGTTTATATTGGTGTTAAACCCACTGTATTCCAACTTCTCAATGATTCATACCCCCCGATACTACTCATAGATTCATCAAAATAAGCAAACAACACACGAAAAACAGAATCTGTCAAAAACATAGCAGTTTGTAGCAATCTGTAACTTTCGAATACTTCTGTAACTCTAAAAATTGAAAAAAATTGGTGGACGTGAGGAATTTGTCTATAAATCTGCAAAAAGAATCAACCTAAAAGCACCCTCCAGTAAAAAATGGCAGCTAATCTCGTGAGTGCAAATGTTCTTTTTTTTTTTACAGCAAGGTCACATTAACTTTCACCCAAGTCTTACCAAAGGTTCTACTTGGCACAAACACTAATTAAAACATAAAACCACATCTAAACAGACACTAGATGAATTATTTATTACTAAACAGAAGCAAAAAAAGCAAAGAAAATAAAATTGGGTTGCCTCCCAACAAGCGCTATCGTTTAACGCCCCTAGCTAGGCATGATGATGACAATGATGCTAGCATATAAGATAAGAATTGAAACATAAGGAGAGCATCATGAAGAATATAACTAGCACATTTAAGTCTAACACACTTCCTATGCATAGGGATTTCGTGAGCAAACAATTTATGGGAGCAAGAATCAACTAGCACAGGAAAGGAAAACGAGCATAACTTCAAGATTTTAAGCACATAGAGAGGAAACCTGATATTATTGCAATTCTTAAAAGCATATGTTCCTCCTTCATAATAAATTTAAGTAGCATCATGAATGAATTCAACAATATAACCATCACATAAAGCACTCTTTTGATGATCCCCAAGCATATAAATTTTATTACTCTCCACATAAGCAAATTTCTTCTCATGAATAGTAGTGGGAGCAAACTCAACAAAATTACTATCATGTGAGGCATAATCCAATTGAAAACTAAAATAATGATGACAAGTTTCATGGTTATCATTATTCTTAATAGCATACAAGTCATCACAATAATCATCATAGATAGAAACTTTGTTCTTATAATCAATTGGAACCTCTTCCGAAATAGTAGATTCATCACTAAATAAAGTCATGACCTCTCCAAATCAACTTTCATAATTTTCACAATAAGATTCAACACTCTCCGAAATAGTGGGATCATTACTTCCTAAAGTTGACACTCTTCCAGACCCACTTTCATCAATATAATCATCATAAATAGGAGGCATGCTATCATCGAAATAAATTTGCTCATCAAAACTTGGGGGAAAAATATCATCTTCATCAAACATAGCATCCCCAAGCTTGTGGCTTTTCATATCATTAGCATTATGGTTATTCGAAGAATTCACACTAACAACATTGCAATCATGCTCATCATTCAAGAATTTAGTGCCAAACATTTTAATGCATTCTTCTTCTAGCACTTGGGCACAATTTTCGTTTCCATCATTTTCACGAAAGATATAAAAAGATGAAGCATATGAGGTACCCTCAATTCTTTTGTTTTTGTAGTTTTCTTTTATATACTAAACTAGTGATAAAACAAGAAACTAAAAGATTTGATCGCAAGATCTAAAGATATACTTTCAAGCACTCACCTCCTTGGCAACGGCGCCAGAAAAGAGCTTCGTTGACGGGATGTGAGAGCCGCTTACCTAGCCTCCCCGACAACGGCGCCATAGTGCCAACCTTTTTTGTAAAGGTTCGGTCACCGCCTTCAAGGGCACCAATAGTGGAATCACGGTATCTCACATTGTGTGAGGGCGTGAGGAGGATACGGTGGCCTTAGTGGCATCTTGGGGAGCATTGTGCCTCCACACCGCTCTAACGGAGACGTACTTCCTCTCAAAGGGAAGGAACTTCGGTAACACATCCTCGTCTCCACCGGTTCCACTCTTGGTTATCTCTTACCTTTACTTGTGCAAGCTTTTATTGTGTTGTATCCCTTTCTTGCTTGTGTGCTTGTTGTTGTTGAATCATATAGGTTGCTCACCTAGTTGCATATCTAGACAACCTATTTTTGATGCTAAGTTTAATTTGGTAAAGAAAAGCTAAAATTGTTAGTTGCCTATTCACCCCCCTCTAGTCAACCATAGCGATCCTTTTAGCACGTTGCACAAAGAGCAAAGGGCGCGGGGCAACACGACAGCGATGACACGGGCAGTTTTTACCCAGGTTCGGGTCACCAAGAGGCGTAAAACCCTACTCCTGCTTTGGTGGATTGATGGGCTGGACCGTAGTGGAGATGAAGTGCTCTTGCCCGGCAAGGTGGCCTGGGGGTGAGAGAAACTACATGCGTATGGGTGTACAATGGTCCGGAGTCCGAATCCTTTTCTACGGTCGCCACGGTCCTCCCTTTTTAGCTCAACAGATTACCACAATGGCAAATCAGTCATTGTGTGCTGGTTAGATAGCAAAACAGTGCTATCATACATAACTTTGCACACAGGACAAGGAACATTAAATGCGCTGCTTAGGGGTTGTTTGGATATGGAACATTAGCAACGCGTTTATAGAAAACCAGTTTTTAGCCTTTTTTAGCAAAATCAGTTTTGTTAACTTTTTGTGAAGAATCAGTTTATAGAAAATCACGTTTAGGTTAGGAAAGCATAAAATCAGTCTGTCTAGTTTCTTATTTGCAGTCATCAGGTTCATGCAGTGCATGCTGATGCGCCTGTGCACCTCGTCGATCGGCGATCCTCATGCCACGTCTGGCTCTCCGAGTAACTCTCGCACGAGCTTTGCGCCCATCTTCGGTGGCACCCTCGTTGCCACGCTCATGATGATCTCATCACCGCCATGTGCCGCGGCTGCGTCCACGCGATCTTCTTTCACTTCGTCATGTATCCTCCCTTGTGGAGGTACTGAGGTGTATGCGTACATTGCCAGACAGAGAATAGTTCGTTCTTGAGCTTATTCCTCTATGGGGAGTGGCGACGAGGACATCGTCCTTGAGCTCGTAGACTGGCCGATAATTCTCGTTGTCTTGCAGCTCGCCATTTGACCTTCGCATCCATGGCCTAGGCCAGTTCGTCCATCTCATCGTCCAGCTCAGCGTCGCCCTGCACCGTCCCTTCATCGACTCAATGAAGTCGACCATTTCGTCCAAGAGGAGCTCGTCGTCGGCTTGTCGTGAGGTCAGCCACCGAGGTTAATGAGCAGCACCGCGAGGTCGGTTGCGCATGATGGCCTCGGCTTTTCGTCCATCTCGTCATCCTGTTTGGCGTCGGCCTGCACCGTTGTTCTGATGAAGTCGACCATGTCATACAAGACGAGCTCATAGCCACGAAGGTCTACTGCGGATCCTATTCGGCTCGCAGAGGTGCTCTCGTGCGAGGGTGGACCACCAGCCATAGCTCCAAGAAGACGGAGGCGCTCCCGTACGCAAGGGCAGACTCGCCATGGCTATTCGGGCAAACCACAAAATTGAGTTTTTAAAAAAACGACTAATAGTCGTTATTCTATAAACGTGAAATCTTGGCTTTTGGAAAACCTAGTTTCCGATATCCATGGATTAGTTAGAGTTGCCTAACAAAGTTTCATTCAGTTAGTCCATTTCCTAGTTTATAGAGATCTAGTTTTCCATATACCCCCATCCAAACAACCTCTTAGTGTCACATTGGGGCGTTGCTCGGCAAGCCTTGTCGGGCCTGATTCTGCCACCTGCTCGTCTGTCTACATGACACGTTGTTGGACGGGTGTCATATGTAGATTATTTCCTCTAGAAATGGCTACCATGTACCTAATTGTGGCCACTTAGCCACTTGAGGGCTTGACACCGCACTGATTGGCGACTTGGGTTCCTGTGAGGTGGTGCGGTGGAGCCTTGTTGGGGTAAATCCATCCTCTGCGTCCCTGACAGGCTTGCCAGGACGCCCTTGGGACTTGTCTGCGGGGTACCTCATCCTCACTGGGCTCTCCTTCCCGGCAAGGGAGGTTTTTCCTTAGTGAGCTCTTGTTCCTTCTTCCGGACTTGGTTCTCTGGATCCGCCCCTTGATTTCTCAAAGAGTTGTCTCTTCTGGTTGATGTGGTCACTGTGATCTTTCTTCCGTCCATGTGTACAGTCAGGGCAACATACCTGGGTCTGTTGCACTGACATCTACTCATCCCTTTTGGTGAATCTTCTCTTTTCTTGTAGGGAGTTGTGCACTCATTGGAGTAGTGTCCGGGTACAATTGTAGCAATTACGATCACGACTAGAAGATCTTTTGTCATTGTAGGATCTTGACTGAGCTTCTCTCTTTGCTTCTATTTTTGTAGAACTTGTTGAAGTTCTTCACCATTAAGCTCAATTCCTCATTGAAGACTTGTTTCTCACTTGATATTGTAGGAGCATCACTTGAAGCTTTGTATGCACCACTAGACTTGTTGTGGAGCTCTTCCTTATCCATGAGTGACATCTCATGAGCAACAATTCTACCAATGACTTCCATTGGCTTGAGATCTTTATAGATGGGCATCATTTGGATCAATCTGCACAAGGTATCATATTTTCCATCCAAGGATCTTAGGATCTTCTTGATGATGAATTTGTCGGTCATCTCTTAGCTTCCTAAGCCGGCAATCTCATTTGTGATGAGAGCAAGCCTAGAGTACATCTCGGCGACTCCTTCACCATACTTCATCTTGAACTTGTCAAGTTGACATCGAAGCACATCCAATTTGGATTCCTTGACGGACTCGATGTTGGGGAACGTTGCATGGAAAACAAAAAAATTATACGCACACGCAATGATCTATCCATGGAGATGCATAGGAACGAGGGGAGAGTGTGTCTACATACCCTCTAATCAACGATACCGATCCGTTTAGCACATTGCACAAAAAGTGGAGGGCGCGGGGCAGCACGACAGCGATGACACGAGCAATTTTTACCTAGGTTCGGGCCACTGTGAGGCGTAAAACCCTACTCCTGATTTGGTGGATTGATGGGGTGGACCGTAGTGGAGACGAAGTGCTCTTGCCCAGCAAGGTGGCCTGGGGGTGAGAGCAACTACATGCGTATGGGTGTACAATGGTCCGGAGTCTGAATCCTTTTCTACGGTCGCCACCATCCTACCTTTTTAGCTCAACGGATTACCACAATGGCAAATCAGTCATTGGGTGCTGATTATATAGCAAAACAGTGCTATCATACCTAACTTTGCAGACAGGACACAACACATTAAATGCACCACTTAGGGGTTGTTTGGATACGGAACATTAGCAACATGTTTATAGAAAACCAGTTTATAGTCCTTTCTTAGCAAAATCAGATTTGTTAACTTTTTTGTGAAGAATCAGTTTATAGAAAATCACGCTTGGATTAGGAAAGCATAAAATCAGTTCGTCTAGTTTCTTATTTGTAGTCATCAAGTTCATGCAGTGCATGCTGATGTGCCTGTGCACCTCATCGATCGACGATCCTCATGCCACTTCTGGCTCGCCGAGTAACTCTAGCACGAGTTTGGCGCCCATCTTCGGCGACACCCTCGTTGCCACGCTCATGATGAGCTCATCGCCGCCGTGTGCCGCGGCTGCGTCCATGCGATCTTCTTTCACTTCGTCATGTATCCTGCCTTTTGGAGGTACAGAGGTGTCTGCTTACATTGCCAGACAGAGAATAGTTCGTTCTTGAGCTTATTCCTCTATGGTGAGTGGCGACATCTTCAGCTCCTGCAGCAGGCCCGTCACCTAGCGATGCATCAAGGACATAATTCTACTATGCAGCAATGAGGATAATCCTCAAGTTACGGACCGAGTCCATGTAGTTTCTACCATCATCTTTCAACTTAGCTTTCTCTAGGAACGCATTAAAAATCAAGGGAACGGTAGTACGGGCCATTGATCTAGAACATAGATATGCAAAAGCCGTAAGACTAAGTTTATGATAAATTAAGTTCAATTAATCAAATTACTAATGAAATCCCACTTAAATTAACATCCCTTAGGTTATCTATGTGATACATGATCCAAATCAACTAACCCATGTTCGATCATCACGTGAGATGGGGTAGTAATCAATGGTGCACATCTCTATGTTGATCATATCTACTATATGACTCATGTGTGACCTTTCGGCCTCCAGTTGTCGGATTCAGGGCTCCGCAAAACCCGATAAGTTCGAACACACGGGCGTGAACGAAGATCTCTCCCACTCACGTCTACCTAGTGCCTCGCTCTCGTCTCGGTGGAAGGATTCAAGCAAACAACGGACAGAACACACAAGAGTTTATCCAGGTTCGAGCCACCGCATGGTGTAAGACCCTACTTCCTGCTTTTGGTGGATTAGCCTCGGGCGAGCTGGGATACGAGCTAGTACAATGGTTCCTGGGCTCAGGAGGTGAGCTCAGGAGGGTCAGGAGGCCAGTGTTCTTGCTCCTTGTGTGGTGGCAGAGTGTATGAGTTGATCCCCTTCACAGTCGGAATGCTAGCTACTTATATAGGCGGCCACGATCCTCTTCCCCCGAAATGTTTAGGCGGGAAGGGATCCCACAACGGCCATTTTCGAGCGGGAACACAAGGACGTTCCTACCCTGATAAAAGCAGTATTCGCCTGCAAAAGGACCAGGCGGTGACGTGGTGGTGGGCTCGATGGTGACATCCTCCGTATCGTCCTTGCGGTCTTCGGTCTCATTGCACCAATGGGGAAACCTTTGCCCCGCCCATCGGGAACTTGCGGCTGCGCTGTCCCCCTTGCACCGAAATGGTAACTGCGCCGCTGGCACACGCTGGCACCCGCTGGCGCGATGCGTCACTGCTGATATCACTGCCTCCTCCTGAGGCAGGCTTGGCCTTGGATTGTCCGCCTCTCCGGAGCACCTTCATGAGGCTGCTCCTGAAGAGGTCTTAACGTCGTTCTCCTCGCGAGGCTTAGCTCCCTCGCGAGGGTCTTGGACAGCTGGTTGATCAGCTGGGCCGTATCAGGCCGTAGTAGGAGCGCGTCGCGGCCCGCAGACAGGCAAGTCTGGTTACCCTGGTTCCCAGTACGCCGACACCAGTGTTCCGTGTCCATGTCTGTACATGCTAGGCTCGTCAAGTTTAACCCAAGTATTCCGCGTGTGTAAATCTGGCTTACACTCGTTGTATGTGAACGTAGAGTCTATCACAACCGATTATCACGTGGTGTCTCGAAACGACGAACTGTAGCAA
This sequence comes from Secale cereale, assembly GCA_902687465.1. Taxonomy (NCBI): domain Eukaryota; kingdom Viridiplantae; phylum Streptophyta; class Magnoliopsida; order Poales; family Poaceae; genus Secale; species Secale cereale. Next base: position 170,503,208 of record LR738709.1, read on the forward strand.
AGGTGCATACTCAGGGAGAACACTTTTATCTTGAAATTACAAAACATGATCATCTCATACAATAACATATAACTCATCACGTCTTGACCATATCACATCACAACATGCCATGCAAAAATAAGTTAGACGTCCTCTACTTTGTTGTTCCAAGTTTTACGTGGCTGCTACGGGCTTCTAGCAAGAATCGTTCTTACCTATGGCAAAAACCACAACGGTGATTTATCAAGTTTGATGTTTTAATGTTCTTCAAGTATCGGCTGCAGTCAAATTTGATTCAACTAAAGTAGGATAAACATACACCCGCCAGCCACCTTTGTGCAAAACAAGTTGCATGTCTGTCGGTGGAACCGGTCTCATGTACATGGACATGTAAGATTGGTCTAGGCCACTTCATCTTACAATACCGCTGAATCAAAATAAAATGTTGGTGGTAAGCAGTATGATGGTATGGTGACGGTGATGGTGAAGTGATCTCTACAAGGCAAGATGACCATCACCTTGGATACCTTTTCTATAATTGCCATGCTAGCTGTCTCGATGCTATCGTTATATGTCGCACTACCCATCATTATTGTCAGCCCCTCTCCTTGTGTCCATGAAACCTCTAACCTTTGAGACCTTCCCAACAAACCGTTGTTCGGCTATGTTACCCGCTTGCTCAGCCCCTCTTGTAGCGTTGTTAGTTGCAGGTGAAGATGAAGATTGATCCATGCCAGATCTTGTTGTTGGAATATCACAATATGTCTTATATATATTAACACACCTATATACTGGGCATGGGTGGAAGGCTTGGCCTTTTGCTCGGTGTTTTGTTCCACTCATGCCACCTTAGGAGCTGAATAACCAGCATTATGTTCCTTGATTTTGCGTTCCTTACACGGTTGGGTATATGGGGACCCCTTGACCGTTCGTATTTGAATAAAACTCCTCCAGCAAGGCCCAACATTGGTTTTAAATTTGCCTCATAATAACAACTTAATTAATTAATTAAATTGCATAGGGGGTCGCGCCCTCGAGGATTCTTTCTACATAGCAAGGGGGGCCAGTGCTGATGGTGTTGGCCCCAAACGGGGGTCCTGCAGGGCCACCTTGGGGAAACCCGAGGGCTGGTTTTACCTGTAGCATCGCCCATCCGGCCGTGGCCTGAGACGAGATATGCGCGGCTACTATCAGGGTGTCGACACACCGGGAGGTCTTGCTGGACTTGTTTTACCATTGTCGAAATTTCTTGTGCACCGGGAATTCCGAGTCTGATCGGGCCTTCCCTAAGATAAGGGGTAATATTATTATTACTTCTGCTGATCGTGAGAGCTTGTGATGGGATAAGTTGGGAAACCCCTGCAAGGTTATGAACTTTCGAAAGCCGTGCCCGCGGTTATGTGGCAGATTGGAATTTGTTAATGTCCGGTTGTAGAAAACTTGACAGAGGATCCGAAGTAAAACACACAACTGTGTGAGTAACCGTGATTGTCTCTTTTCACTTTGAGAAGAGAACACGGAGGGGTTATGTTTGACTCGTAGGTAGTTCAGGATCTTTAGCGATCACTACTAGTTGCGACCGTTTGCGTAGATGCTCATCTTATTCTTGTACTCGTAAGTTAGCCACCATATATTGCTTAGCCGCTGGTGAAACCTCACCACTTTACCTCTTCCTACCCATTAAGCTTTGCTAGTCTTGTTACCCATGGTTATGGGATTGCTGAGTCCTCGTGGCTCACAGATACTACAACAACAGTTGCAGGTGCAGGTTTCCGATGACTTGACGTGAGAGCGATGTTCTTTTGTTGGAGTTCTTTCTTCTTCTTCTTCTTCAGTCTTGGGTTAGGTTCCTAGTCGGCGGCCTGGGATAGCAGATGGGTGTCATTGTGCTTTTCATGTTTGCACCAGTAGTCAGATGCCTTGTATTGATGTTGTTGTATTCATGTGACTTGTATGTATTGTTGTATCCCCAATGTATGTATGTAATGGTACGATGTAATGATATCCATCTTGTTAAGCACCTGAGATGCGGTTGTGCCCCAATCATGTAAGCGTCACGTGATCGGGATAGAATCGCATCTTGGGCCTGACAAGTTGGTATCAGAGCCTCGATCGACCATAGGAGCCCCCTTGATTGATCGTAGTTTGGTCATTGTTGAGTCTAGCAGAAAACTTTTTCGGAGTCTAGTTATATCGGAGAGTAGGAATTCTTTTTACTCCCCTACCCCTTCGTCGCTCTGGTGAGGAATCTTGACGTAGGTGTTTTGAATTACCCCTCTTCCCCTTCAATTTTTTTTAGGATCATGTGGTTAGTTTTCGTTTGTTGCGTTGTCAGTTCTTTCATCTGGTGCATCTCTCGTCAAGTGGATTCGACCCTCTTATTCTTTGCAAGTTCAACCCTCAGTCCTTTTCAACCGACGGTGTTTTCCCCGTCCGAAGTGGTCTTTGTTTTTCCCACCCTCTGACCCTTTATCTTCTCGGAGCCGGAGTCCGTAATTGAGTATCCATCCACTTGTGTGAATCCTTTGCATTCTTTTCTCAGTTATTTCAACCGGTGAATTCCCATCTCATCGTCATTATTCATCTCTTTTTTCTTTTCAGTGGTTCCAATCCAATTTGTATTCGATGTTCTTCATATTTTTCCCTCTGCTCAAAGGTTTTTCTCCCTGCTCGTTCACCTCTCGCTAATTAATTATTCCGGAGTTCCGAAGACATCTTAGGAGATTCATCTGTATTCCAATTAATTCGAGGTTGTCACCTCATTCGAGTTTTTCAATCGTTCTGGTGCATCATCTCCTTTTCCTTCCAACGGTGTTTTTCTTTTAGTGGGCCTAACCCATAGGTCTTTTCCCAGGATCTTACCCGACTCTTCTATTTTCCGGAGTGTTCCAAAATTCTTTTCAAATGTGACGTAAGAATGGATTCCATCAGTCAAATGCCTTCTCCAAGATCATTTTCAAATTCTTTTCATGATTGGTTCAACCTTCCTCTTTTCATTCGTCCGGAGTATCTCGATAATTTTCGTGGTTTTTCTCGTCATCATTTCAAGACCAATGAATAGTTCCTCTAAATCTTATTCGTTCTATCGACTGTTCGTCGTTCTAGTTTCATGTTATCCTCTGATTGTTCCGATTCGTGTCAAATTATTTCTTCCACCATCTGGAGTTTTTCATGAATTCTTTTATTGTGTTCCTCCGAAGGCCATCATTTCAGAAGATTTCTTCGTCCACAGTTTTCAACTTCGTCCTTCAATTATTCTTCATGGATGCCTCTTCGTTCGTCTCACATTCTTTCGGTGCTTCGTTCAATAATATTTAATCAGTTCGCGATCTCTTCGTTCTCTTGCATATGAATTTCCTCTAGTGCTTATTCTTCCCGGCGATTCATTCTCTTGTTTTCACTCGATTTTAATTCTTCATGGTGGTTCGTTCCTTTTTCTTCACTCGGCTTCAACTCTTTACGGTGGTTCGCTCAAGAGTTCTTTTCCGGTGTTATCATACTAATCCATTCATTCTTATTCCAATCCTACCGGTGTTCCATGAAGATTTTTCGCAAGTTCACGATATATCCCTCGTTAATCTTTTTCAACGAGAATAAGTAGTATGTGAATCCATTGTTTCTCATCAATTTAATTGATGGAAGAGAAGCATAACATAATTCTTATTCTTCAAGTTGTTTAATCCCTTCCTTCGGAGTTTATTCTTGATGAATAAATTCTAGTCCCAAGTCCTTTCATCTTTTATTTCCCGGAGTTCAAAGTTTTCTCGACCTTCTCGTCGGAACCCTGTCTAATCATCGCAAGGCTTTATTTTATTCTTTGATCCTTTATCATCCTTTTTTTACCGGAGTTCTTCGTGGAGGTTCATCCCAATTCAAATCATTCTTCAAGTGTTCAAAAAATTCTTGTGGAGAAGCTCAAGCATTATTCTTTTGTGTGTCGGGATGCAAATAATTCTTCGTTTTCTTTTGAAATGGAGTTTTGCATTTCTCTCTACATTCTCATCTAATCAATCTTTTGGTTGCGGCATCATTCACCTCAAGTTTTGAGATGTTTAGATAACTCCACAACAAGCTTATTCTTTTCGTTGTTGATTTTCAACAACTCCGTTCATCCTTTCTTCGTAAGGATGCTTAGAATTCATTCGTGCTCAAAGTCGTCATCTTCTTTTCCGTTCTTTTCATCCAACTCTTTCAATTCTCCCGGAGGCAATGGTGTTATTCCTTCTTCTCGAGTTTGTGTTCTATCCCTTCCATTTTCAGCCGGGGTGCTGCCCGAATTCCTTTGTGGAGATTCCTTTTCTATCTCTTATTAATCGAAGTGGTTTTGAATTCATTCTTTTTCCTCCAGCTCTTGGTTCGCGCCTTTCAACCTCCTTGATTCTAGTCGTATTCCTTGTTCCTCTTGTTTAACGAAGTCTTTGCAGCTTCGTTCATCTCCATTGTATCCTTCTTTCTAGTGGCTCAACCTCTCAAGTTTCTTTGGTTTCACTCTCTTGTCCTCGAAGAACTATGTTCTTCCTTTTTCATCTTCCGTCTCATTCCTAAGATTTCGGGACGAGATCTCTTGTTAGTAGGGGAGTGTTGTGACACCCCGAGACCGGTGCGCCAGGTGTTAGCCAGTTATTCGTTGCCGTTGCCATGTCATCTGCTTGCGTGTTGCATTTTGCCATGTCATCCTGTGCATTGCATCATCATGTTTTCAAAACTTGCATCCATCCGAGTCCGCCCGTCCTCTCCGTTGTCCGTTCTGACCCTAGACACACTTGCACGTGCCCACGGCGCCTCCGAATATTTATATTATGAGTGGCCGGAAAACGTTCTCGGAATGGGTTGAAACTTGGTGTGTGGTCTTATTATAGCATTGGTAGATCGCCTGTCAAGTTTCGTCGCGTTCGGAGTTCGTTTGATAGCCCAACGGTTAACCGTGTTAACCGCCGAAAGCCCCTTCTCTTTTAGCCCAGCACCCCTCTCCAACAGCCCACAAGCCCATACCAACCACCTCCATGCTCTCGGTCATTGGATCGTGATCGCGTGGCCGAAAACCGCACCTCATTTGGACTCTCCTAGCTCCCTGTACCTATAAATATGTGCCTGTCCTTCCAAATCACGGTCTAAACCCTAGCCTTCCTCCTCCTCACGCCGCCGGACGCGTCCGTCCGCGCCGGACATGTCTGCCGCCGCTCAGCCACGTCGCTTCAACCTATCAGTGTCCGCCACCTCAGCCACGCTGCCGCCCTCAGCCAATCGTGGCTCGCCATGTCACCTGGCGCCGCCACCAACCACCGCGCGGGCCCACGAGCCCATCCGGAGCCCGCCCGGGACCGAATCCCGCCGTCGGCCTGGACGAGCGCCCGCGAGCCCCCGCTCGCCTTCCAGCTCGCCCGCCTGGCTCCCGAGCATCTGCGCCGCCTGCGCCTCTCCTCCGGCTAGCCCGTCCAACCGCCGCCGCCCAGATCTGCAGGGTCCCCGCCGGCCTTGTTCCGTTCCGCCGCTGTTCGCGCCCTCCGGCAACCTCCGCCAGCGCAAATCACCGCCGCCGCCCCGCATCTCCGGCAAGTCGTCACCCCGAGCTCCACCTCCGGCCAGATCCGGCCGGGAATGGGGTCCCGCCGACCTCCCATGGCCGGATCTGAACTGACTTGCGCCGCGCCGGACCTCCTCATCCTCGTCCGCCGGCGTCCGCCCTGGCACCGTCGTACTCCGCCGTTGCCTCGACCCAGGCCAGCGTCGAACCCGCAAAACCCAGGCCGGCCTCCTTCGCCCTCGTGGGCCCCGGCCCGCTTGTTCCCACCGCGGCCCAGATCCGCAGGCAGCCTCTTCCGGCCTGCCTCGCCTCTTCTTCACGTGGGCCGAAGCCCAGTGGTGAGCCACTATTCCCCGCGTGTGCGCTGTTTAGCTTCATCTCGCTCACTCAGTTTCTGTCAAAACTGCTAAGTCCCTGGTTTTTCTGTAAAAAGTGTGGATGTTTGAGTGGCTGTATCTTTTTGTGTGCTTTTCCAAATGATGCAAATAATATGTCAAAATGATCGTGGTGATATGCTCTTCACTTTGTTCCATTGTGACATGCTTGTTTGAGTTCATCTTGATGCCCTAATCTCTGTTGCAAGAGTGCTATATGTTTAAAACTGCTGTCAACTGTAATTTTGTTAACATGTTTGAGATGTGATAACTTTGTGCATGTTTATCCAAATGGAGCATATGATATGTCAAAATGTTCATTGTGAAGTGCTCTACATGATGGTTGCTGTAGCATTCATGTTAGGTGCCATCTTGCCATGTTAATCTCTGTTGCAAAAGTGCATGTGGCTGTTATGTGCTGAAACTTGTTATGAGTTGCTATTTTGACTTGCTCATTGTATTTGATGTGTTTGTCTTCATGCTACATGTCTATATGTTTTAGTAGCACAATCATATGGTCTTTTCTATGGTGCAATCCACTTGACATGATGTGCCTTGAGGTGACTTAAACCAGCTTGTGAACATGCCATGTCGTTGTTGCTGTTTTATACTTAGTGAAAAAACTGCTAAGTCTGGAATCTGTTAACCTGATGCCATGTTTGCTTGATGCCCTAGTCAAATCCATGCTTGTTTTGGAGTGGCCAATGATCATATCTTGTTGTCCATGTTATTGTCTATCCATCCATGCGCTTACTTGCACATATGGCCTGCTGTAGCTTATTTATTTCTTGCTCTCAAGTTGCTATAAATTTTACCTGTCAGCTTTTTATCAGCATGATCAATTTGGTGAAGCTTGTTGTTATTGATCCATGCCTCCAATGGAGTTGCTCCAATGGAATTGTTTGTTGTATGCTATGTCTATTACATGCCCAGGATCTTTATGTTCTTATTTGAGTTGATATGCTTGTTGTTTTGTGCCTCCGAAGGCAGCATCGTGATGATGTTTTTGCCTTCCCAGATTTTGGCTAAGTCTGGATAAATTTATTGCAAGTTGCCATGCTTGTTTAAATGTGTTCCAGCAAGCTTTTGGGTGTGTTCTAAGTTCATGCTTGTTAAGTATAATGTCTACTTCACATCCATGCCTCTTGTTATCATGTTTGGGTGCTGTAGCATATACATACCTTGCTCCAAAGTTGCTATGTGACTGTTAACTTCAGCTTTGCATTGTTACTTGTTGTGCTCATAACTTCTAGTCCGTTGCTCCGTTTTGAGCGTTCCCTATATGAAACTTGTGTGATTTTGCATGTAGAAGCATAATATCATGTTGTTTACATGTTTGGAGTGTGTTTGCTTGATGTTTGGGTGCATCTTGCACCGATGCCTTGCTTGTCTTGTTTTGCTCATATCTTCTAGGCCGTAGCTCCTAATTAAACAAACTTTATATGAAACTTGACTAGAATTTTGAGTAGATCATCATGGTGCATGTTAACTTGTTGTTTAACAACTTTAACTTAAGGTTTGTTCATATCTGGACCAATTTCAAAATATGCATATGAGGACTTATCGAATTTGCTATATATTGATTCCGGCCTCATTTAAACTTGTTGTTTTGTGTTGTTCTGAGTGCTTCGTACCTTCCCATATATTGCATCATATATAGACTTGTCTTGCATCATACTTGGTTGAGCATCTTGTCATGTCTTGTGTGGTGTGTTTACCGTGTTGCTTGTTTCTTCTCGTTAGTGCTTGTTCCGTTGCGATCGTGAGGATTCGTTCGACTTCACATGGTTTGTCTTCGAGGCTTATTCTTCGTCTTCTTCATGGACTCATTTCTTCTTCCTTGCGGGATCTCGGGCAAGATGACCATCACCTTGGATACCTTTTCTATCATTGCCATGCTAGCAGTATCAATGCAATCGTTATATGTCGCGCTACCCATCATTATTGTCAGCCCCTCTCCTTGTTGCCATGAAACCTCTAAACTTTGACACCTTCCCAGCAAACCGTTGTTTGGCTATGTTACCCGCTTGCTCAGCCCCTCTTATAGCGTTGTTAGTTGCAGGTGAAGATGAAGATTGATCCATGTCGGATCTTGTTGTTGGAATATCACAATATGTCTTATATATATTAACACACCTATATACTGGGCATGGGTGGAAGGCTTGGCCTTTTGCTCGGTGTTTTGTTCCACTCATGCCACCTTAGGAGCCGATAAACCGGCATTATGTTCCTTGATTTTGCGTTCCTTACACGATTGGGTATATGGGGACCCCTTGACAGTTCGTATTTGAATAAAACTCCGCCAGCAAGGTCCAACATTGGTTTTAAATTTGCCTCATAATAACAACTTAATTAATTAATTAAATTGCATAGGGGGTCGCGCCCTCGAGGATTCTTTTCTACATAGTAGGGGGGCCAGTGCTGATGGTGTTGGTCCCAAACGGGGGTCCTACAGGGCCACCTTGGGGAAACCCGAGGGCTGGTTTTACCTGTAGCATCGCCCATCCGGTCGTGGCTTGAGACGAGATACGCCCGGCTACTATCAGGGTGTCGACACACCGGGAGGTCTTGCTGGACTTGTTTTACCATTGTCAAAATGTCTTGTGCACCGGGAATTCCGAGTCTGATCGGGCCTTCCCTAAGATAAGGGGTAATGTTATTATTACTTCTGCTGATCATGAGAGCTTGTGATGGGCTAAGTTGGGACACCCCTGCAGGGTTTTGAACTTTCGAAAGCCATGCTCGCGGTTATGTGGCAGATTGGAATTTGTTCATGTCCGGTTGTAGAAATATTGACAGAGGATCCGAAGTAAAACACACAACTGTGTGAGTAACCGTGACTGTCTCTTTTTAATTTGAGAAGAGAACACGGTGGGGTTATGTTTAACTCGTAGGTAGTTCAGGATCTTTAGCGATCACTACTAGTTGCGTCCGTTTGCGTAGATGCTCATCTTATTATTGTACTCGTAAGTGATGGCTTCTCGCCCCTCGTTGGTTACCCCAAGTGGAAGGTTTGAGATGCAGTGTAGCGGTAGTTTTCCCTTGGCAAAGATACCAAGGATCAATTTCCCCTAAGACTCCTAGTTTCAACAAGAAGGTGTCAACTGCTAACGGCGCCAGATATTAGCAATCAACGTGGACCTACACACAAATACAAATAACATTGCTCCCAACGAGTACAGAGAGGTTGTCAATCCCTCCGGCCTTGTCGTTTACAAAGGGTCAAACGCAAGAGATAATAGTGATAGGTAAAACTGTAACTAGTATGTAAAAGGAGAAAGTAAATAGCGGATGTGATCAGTGATGGTAATATGGACCGGGGTCCCATGATGTTCACTAGTGATGTCTCTCTCCCAAAAGACGATAAAACAGCTATGTGAGGTAAACGAATTACAGCTGGGCAATTGACAGAATTATGTGCGCAAACCAATGCTAACTATGTTGCAAGAAAGGTAGAGGTTCAAAGCATGGGCAGTACGCCAAGGCAAGTAGACCGAAATCCATCTCCATCTACTACTAATCATCCACTTTGATATATCTATCCAGAACATCTCGCTGGTATTAAGTTGCGAGTCCCATCCATAGTGTAAACTCAAAGCAACAGACAACTGCATTAAAAGAACTTTGCATAAAGTAAACAATCCTTGCACCCGCGGGCACAAGCACCGTTGTTTTCCCCCTGGTGGCAACAGCACATCCCCTAGACTCATGTTTCTGTCACTCAAGCTAGTCATCGAGGGGCATGAACCCACAATCAAGCATAACGTTCCCTCTTGGAGTCACTACCTACTACTTGGCCAAAGCAATAAATAGCAACGGAGAACATGCAGGAATTACTTACGAACATAAATATAAAAGAGGTGAATCAAATATATTACTCAAACACAATCTGAACATAATCTCACAATCCATCGGATCCCAGCAAACTCAACATAGCAACAGCATAAGGATTACATATGTGCCTCGATCATGTAGGGCAGCTCACGAGGTCTAATTAGTGAAGCACAAGAAGGGGAGGAGAACATCACATAGCTACTGGTCATGGACCCATGGTCCAAGGGAGACTAATCACAACTCATCCGAGAGGCGTCCATGGTGGTGGAGAGGCTCCCGGTGGTGATCCTCTCCTCCGGCAGGGTGCTGGGAAGAGTTCTCCTGGTGCTCCCGATCTTGGAAGCGCGGCGGCGGCAGAACAGAGATGAGATCGCGAAAAAGGGTTCCATCATCGAGGGTTTCGGGACGCGTGTTAAATATATGCCAAAGGGGGGCATCAGCGGAGGCCTGGGGGGCCCAGGCGCCCCCCCCCCCGGCGCGGCCAGGAGGGGGGCCACGCCAACAGGGCGCTTGGAGCCCTGGTGGCCCCCCTCGGCCCTACTTCGGCCGTGTGGAAGCTTCCGGAACGCTGATTTTTTATATAATTTTTCCGGGATTTTTCTGGCAGTTTTCGTGACGGGAAAACCTGAAATACAAAAACAGCAGAAAACAGAAACTGGCACTGGGGTGCTCTGAGTTAATAGGTTAGTCCAAATATGATCAAAAGTGCATGGAAGTGTATAAATATCATAGCAATATCACACAAAAGAGGCATGGAGCAAGCAGAAATTATAGATACGTTTTGGACGTATCAACATCCCCAAGCTTAATTCCTGCTCGTCCTCGAGTAGGTAAATGATAACAAGCATAATTTCTGTGGTGACATGCTATTAACCATATAATGACTTTTCATAGTCATATGACAAAAGCTTACTGAGACAATGAATCTGTAGTAATTAAGTTGCCTCATGAGAAAATCACAAAGAACTGAAAGTTTTACAATATGATACTGAAACACCAAAAAGATTTGTAATGAGCATGGTGTGCAAATATGATAAAGTGATATCTCGCTTGCCCCCTTTAGTGAAGCAAAACATAAATGCAGGGGCGCCTCCAAGGTTTAAGTGATGACTAGATACAATGATTTCAGAATAAACGATATCACAATCATGCAGAAGACAATGCTACTTTGGGACAATGCACATTACACTCAGAATGACAATCATGCTCTTAATAGTTGGTGCTTTAAAAGAAGGTGGAGACTCTCGAACCGTGGCTTTTGTTGGCAAAGTTGAAAATCCATAGTCGGAAACAAAGACAAAACATGTACCAGAGCTCTTGGTTTTAAAAACAGAGGTCATAATTTTTTTATTTAGATTATGCATGTTCCGTCAACGAATGCTAGCAGATAACTCAATCACTTCTTGAGATGGACAAGTTTCGAGGAACGGCTCCCGAATGAGGACGATCACATCCTCTTAATCTCCTTTGTTTATCACTGCCAAAGTTTTCTGATTTCTCATGAACAAAGCGTGAAGGAGGGTTTGTTTGTTATATTAATTTTGAGTCGGGCGCACTCTTTGCCAGTTCCTTCTCGTATTATGGGTTTGCACATTAGACGTGCAATCCAGGGGTGAAGCTTGTCCAACTTAAAAAGATCATGAATTAACTACTACTTCCTCATGAACTAAAACAGAGGCACAAAATAGGAACGCTCTTTTTTTTGAATAATTTCGAGATGGCACATGAAAGTCTTCGTTAGGAATGGCAGGTAAATACCATGTATAGGAAGGTATGGTGGACTCATATGGCATAACTGGTTTAAAAGAATTTGGATGCACAAGCAGTCAGTCCGCTTAGTACAGGTGGAGGTTAACAAAAGACTGGGAGCGACCAACTAAGAGAGCAATTACGGTCATAATCATGTAGAGTGACAAAGCAACATTGAATCAGGCATGGAAGTTATATCGCTACTCAGAAACAAAAGATCATCAAGGCTTGACAGACTTTCTTTACAGTCTTAAATATGCGTGAGCATACGCCAAGTCAATCAAAATAAATTCTCGAAGGAAGATATTACTAAACCATACCACATCATAGGCAAACAAATCACGTTGGTACTCCAATAACACATTGGGAACCCCCCAGCTATTTGAGACTAACCATAAGAAAACATGAACTACTAAGCACCATTATGCACGTAGCATTTTTATCATAGACATATCAACCAATGCAACAGAAGCAAACTCTCTTAATAAGATAAGCATGATAACTAAAGAGAGTTCAAGCAACCAACTAAACAAAAGCTCTTTTAAAAAGATAAGCATGAAAACTTAGAGCTAAGCATGATAGTAGCTATCGAAAGACCAAGAACATACACAGCAAAGATAGACATGAAAATTCTATGTTGTGTTCTAGGTTGAAGTGGAGCGTGTTTCTCTCCAACACAAAGAAAGCTGAGTTCCAACTCGTTATGAAAAGCTAAAGAAAACTAAAAAGGAAAACTAAAAAGCAAGACACTCCAAGCATAGCACATAACACATGAAGTGATAAAAATATAGTGGAACGAAAGACGAACTGATAATTGTTGATGGAGAAGGGGATGCACGGGGGCATCCCCAAGCTTAGACGCTTGAGTCTCCTTGAATATTTCTTGGGGGTGCATGGGGGCATCCCCAAGCTTGAGCGTTTGACACTCCTGAATCTTTTTATCATCTTCCCTCGCACACTTGAAAACTCCCTTCATACATAACTCATCATAATCTGATTAGCGAGGTTAGTACCCTTAATAAAATAATTTTTCCTTGCTGGAAATAAGGATATTCTTGAAGGTCTACTGTTTCTCAAGATTGCCAAAAGGTTTTTGCAAAGAAAAAGCAAGCTCAAGGTTTGCAAAATGAAGGAAAGGCAAAACAGGACAGAATCTGTGAAAAACAGAACAGCAGGTAGTAAATGATTTTTTTCGGGGCACTTCTGCAACTCTAATCAAAAAACTCAGAACAGACGCACGAAAGACAATTGTATAGAGCACGCTGTCGAAAAAATTCAGACCAAAAAGATGGTCTGGTGATTTTATACGAATTGTTCTGTCCAAGGACAGAATCTGTTTCCTGGAAAGCACGTCACAACTTTTGAACTTTCTTGCAATCAGAGGCTACACTTGGCACAAAGTTGAAAAGTAAAGATACAATGATGATGCTACTGTAGTAACAAACATCAAGACACTAAAACTGAAAGAACAAACTGAAAGCAAAGATAACAAGGGTTGTCTCCCTAGAGCTCTTTCTTATAGCCATAAAGATAGGCTTAAGACTTTAATGATGCTCTCGTAGGAATAAGAGTTGAAGAACAAAAGAGAGCATCAAGAAGCAAATACCAAACACATTTAAGCCTAACATGCTTCCTATGCATAGGAATATTGCAATACAATAATTCATTGAAGCACAAAGCAATAAGCATAGGAAGACAAAACAAGTGCAGCTTCAAAACCTTCAACATAAAGAGAGGGAACTTGATATTATTGAAATATCTATAAGCATATGTTCCCTTCTCATAATAATTTTCAGTGGGATCACGAATAAACTCAACAATATAAACATCACATAAAGCATTGTTACCATGATCCACATGCAAAAAGGTATCATTACTCTTCATATAAGCAAAATCTTTCTTATTAGGAATAGTGAGAGTAAAGCAATCATAACCATCATGGTAATCATTGTATTTAGGAGGCATATCATAATCATAATAAATTTTATCCTCAATAGTAGGTGGACTGAAAACATCATATTCATCATTGTAATCACCATATATAGGAAGCAAAGTATCATCCAAGTAAATTTTCTCTTCAAAAGTTGGGGGACTAAGAATATCATGTTCATCAAACGTGTCATCCCCAAGCTTAGAGCTTTCCATGTCATTAGCAATATTGATATTCAAAGAAAGCATACTAATAACATCACCACCATCATGATTGTTATGCAAATAATAAAGTTCCATAGGTTTTTTAATTTTCTCTTCAAACACATCATGTCCCAAAGCAAGGTAGAGCTTATAAAGCTCTCTCATATTTTTGTTGTTTTCCATTAAGCACAACTAGTGAAAAGACATAAAGAAAACTGAAAGGTAAACTAACAAGACTAAAAAGCAAAGATAAAAGATAGCATGCAACTCCCCTATCTTGAAGAGTGGAGTCCCCGGCAACGGCGCCAGAAAACTTTGCTTGATGGCTTCTCGCCCCTCGTTGGTTACCCCAAGTGGAAGATTTGAGATGCAGTGTAGCGGTAGTTTTCCCTTGGCAAAGATACCAAGGATCGATTTCCCCTGAGACTCCTAGTTTCAACAAGAAGGTGTCAACTGCTAACGGCGCCAGATATTAGCAATCAACGTGGACCTGCACACAGATACAAATAACTTTGCTCCCAACGAGTACAGAGAGGTTGTCAATCCCTCCGGCCTTGTCGTTTACAAAGGGTCAAACACAAGAGATAATAGTTATAGGTAAAACTGTAACTAGTATGTAAAAGCAGAAAGTAAATAGCGGATGTGATCAGTGATGGTAATATGAACTGGGGTCCCATGATGTTCACTAGTGATTTCTCTCTCCCAAAAGACGATAAAACAGCTATGTGAGGTAAACGAATTACAGCTAGGGAATTGACAGAATTATGTGCGCAAACCAATGCTAACTATGTTAAAAGAAAGGTAGAGGTTCAAAGCATGGGCGGTATGCCAAGGCAAGTAGACCGAAATCCATCTGCTTCTACTACTAATCATCCACCTTGAGATATCTATCCAGAACATCTCGCTGGGTATTAAGTTGCGAGTCCCACCCATAGTGTAAACTCAAAGCAACAAACAACTGCATTAAAAGAACTTTGCGTAAAGTAAACAATCCTTGCACCCGCGGGCACAAGCACCGTTGTTTTCCCCCTTGTGGCAACAGCACATCCCCTAGACTCATGTTTCTGTCACTCAAGCTAGTCATCGAGGGGCATGAACCCACAATCAAGCATAATGTTCCCTCTTGGAGTCACTACCTACTACTTGGCCAAAGCAATAAATAGCAACGGAGAACATGCAAGAATTACTTACGAACATAAATATAAAAGAGGTGAATCAAATATATTACTCAAACACAATCTGAACATAATCTCACAATCCATCAGATCCCAGCAAACTCAACATAGCAACAGCATAAGGATTACATATGTGCCTCGATCATGTAGGGCAGCTCACGAGGTCTAATTAGTGAAGCACAAGAAGGGGAGGAGAACATCACATAGCTACTGGTCATGGACCCATGGTCCAAGGGAGACTACTCACAACTCATCCGGGAGGCGTCCATGGTGGTGGAGAGGCTCCCGGTGGTGATCCTCCCCTCCGGCAGGGTGCCGGGAAGAGTTCTCCTGGTGCTCCCGATCTTGGAAGTGCGGCGGCGGCGGAACAGAGATGAGATCGCGAAAAAGGGTTCCGTCCTCGAGGGTTTCGGGACGCGTGTTAAATATATGCCAAAGGGGGGCATCAACGGAGGCCTGGGGGGCCCAGGCGCCCCCCGGCGCGGCCAGGAGGGGGGCCGCGCCACCAGGGCGCCTGGAGCCCTGCTGCCCCCCCTCCGGCCCTACTTCGGTCGTGTGGAAGCTTCCGGAACGCTGATTTTTTATATATTTTTTCGGGATTTTTCTGGCAGTTTTCGTGACGGGAAAACCTGAAATACAAAAGCAGCAGAAAACAGAAACTGGCACTGGGGTGCACTGAGTTAATAGGTTAGTCCAAATATGATCAAAAGTGTATGGAAGTGTATAAATATCATAGCAATATCACACAAAAGAGGCATGGAGCAAGCAGAAATTATAGATACGTTTTGGACGTATCAGTAAGTTAGCCACCATATATTGCTTAGCCGCTGCTGCAACCTCACCACTTTACCTCTTCCTACCCATTAAGCTTTGCTAGTCTTGTTACCCATGGTTATGGGATTTCTGAGTCCTCGTGGCTCACAGGTACTACAGCAACAGTTGCAGGTGCAGGTTTCCGATGACTTGACGTGAGAGCGATGTTCTTTTGTTGGAGTTCTTTCTTCTTCTTCTTCTTCAGACTTGGGTTAGGTTCCTAGTCGGCAGCCTGGGATTGCAGATGGGTGCAATTGTGCTTTTCAGGTTTGCATCAGTAGTTGGATGCCTTGTATTGATGTTGTTGTATTCATGTGACTTGTATGTATTGTTGTATCCCCCATGTATGTATGTAATGGTACGATGTAATGATATCCATCTTGCTAAGCGCCTAAGATGCGGTTGTGCGCCGATCATGTAAGCGTCACGTGATCGGGATAGAATCGCATCTTGGGCCTGACAATATAGCTATCGATCGCTCTCTTTCTATGTGTTCCATTAACATCTGATTTAACACACATCCCACGTAAACAAAACGTACATGAGTGTCATAAGGTGTAGATGGGTGCAACGTCCACATTATGGAGAAGAAGGGATGAAGTCATGGTGTCCCTAAAATATTTTTATGGTTTGATTTGTCACAAAAAAGTCCTAAATCTCTAGAAAAATATATATTAGCACTTCCCGATTATATTTAACAATGATGAAGTCATGTTTTAACTACGTGCACACTGTATCAGACTTGGTTTGAGCTGTCGTAGTGTCTCCGACATGGTGCGTCATGGCAAAACTGCAGGGCTTCCTCATGGCCTTCCACAAAAGGTTTGCTCCATTCGTGGACGGCCATGTTTTAACTACGTGAACAACATGTCAGACTTAGTTCGAGCTGTCGTAGTGTCTCTGACATGGTGTATCATGGCGAAACTGCAGGGCTTCCTCATGGCCTTCCACAAAAGGTTCGCTCCTCCACTCAGAGCGTACGTGGTTGAGTTTGACTAGATTTTATGGAATTTCTTGATGAAGACATTGGTGGTGCCGGAGAACGTTCACGATGCGGTGCAGATGGTGGTCAGGGCGCCGGTGGCAAGCGACCGTGCGATCCATTGTCCTTGATGAAGACAATGAAGACGGGATTGCGGATGGTGTAGTGGAGGCGGTGGTGGAAGGCCAGAAGAAGGCTATGCCCCCCTCCACGTCGTCTGAAGTGCCTCCAAGGTCGCCGCGACTACAATAGGTGCTTGTTAGGTAGTTTTACTACGATCCCCAATTCCCTTTTGTACTAAAAATGGGTCATATGAACCCTAGAGTTCATCGATGTCAGGCCCAAGATGCGATTCTATCCCGATCATGTGATACACTCGTGATTGGGGCACAACCGCATTTTGGGCGCTTAGCAAGATGGATATTATTACATCGTACCATTACATAAATACATGGGGATACAACAATTCATACAAGTCACATGAATACAACAACATCAATACAAGACATCCTACTACGAATGCAAACATGAAAAGCACAACCACATCCATCTGCTATCCCAGGCTGCCGACCCGGAACCTAAACCAAGACTGACGAAGAAGAATAAGAAAGAACTCCAACACAAAGGACATCCCTCTTGCGTCAACTCATTGGAATCCTGCACCTGCAACTGTTGTTGTAGTAACTGTGTGCCACGAGGACTCATCAATCCCATAACAATGGCTATCAAGACTAGCAAAGCTTAATAGGTAAGGAGAGGTTCAGTGGTGAGGTCGCAGCAGCGGCTAAGAAATATATGGTGGCTAACTTACGAGTACAAGAATAAGATGGGCATCTACGCAAACGGTCGCAAACTAGTAGCGATCGCAAAAGATCATGAACTACCTACGAGTCAAACATAATCCCACCGTGTTCTCTTCTCAAAGTGAAAAGAGACGGTCACGGTTACTCACGTGGTTCGTGTATTTTACTTTGGATCCTCTATCAAGTTTTATACAACCGGACATTAACAAATTCCAATCTGCCACATAACCGCGGGCACGACTTTTGAAAGATCATAACCCTATAGGGGTGTCCCAACTTAGCCCATCACAAGCTCTCACGATCAGCAGAGATAATAATAATATTACCCCTTATCTTAGGTACAGCTCGATCTGACTTGGAATCCTGGTGCACAAGACATTTCGACAATGGTAAAACAAGACCAGCAAGACCTCCCGGCATGCCGACACCCTGATAGTAGCCGCGCGTATCTCGTCTCAGGCCACGTCCGTTGAGCACTACGTACAGCAACCGAAGACCCCAGATAACTGGGTGGCACCGCAAGTGGCTCTAGTTTGGGACCAACACCATCAGCACTGGCCCCCTGTATATAGAAAAATCCTCGGTAGCGCTAACTCCCTATGCAATTAATTAATTAAGTTTTTTAATTATGTTGCAAATAAAACCAATGTTGGGTCTTGCTGGAGGAGTTTTATTCAAAGATGAACTGTCAAGGGGTCCCCATATACCCAACCGCGTTAGGAACGCAAAATAAAGTAACATAATGCCGGTTTATCGGCTCCTAGGGTGGCATGAGTGGAACAAAACACCAAGCAAAAGGCCAAGCCTTCCACCCGTTGCCAAGTATATAGGTGTGTTAATATATATAAACTATATTGTGATATTCCAACAACAAGTTCCAAAATTGAGCAATCTTCAACTTCACCTGCAAGTAACAACGCTATAAGATGGGCTCAGCAAGCGGGTAACATGGTCAAACAACGGTTTGCTGGGAAGGTGTCAAAGGTTAGAGGTTTCTTGGCAGCAAGGAGAGGCTGACAAAAATGATGGGTAGCGCGACATATAACGATAGCATCGAGACAACTAGCATGGGAATGATAGTAAAGGTATCCAAGGTGATGGTCATCTTGCCTGAGATCCCGCAAGGAAGAAGAACGAGTCCATGAAGAAGACGAAGAAGAAGCCACGAAGACGACCCAAGTGTAGACGAACGAATCCTCACGACCGCAACGGAAAATGAACTAGCGAGAAGAAGCACACAACAAGGTAAACACACCACTCAATACATGACAAGAAGCTCAACCAAGTATGATGCAAGACAAGTCTATATGATGCAAAACATGGCAAGGGATGATGCACACAAGAACAACACAAACCAACAAGTTTAAATGAGGCTGCAAATCAACATATAACAATTCTGATAAGTCCTCATATGCAATTTTTGAAATTGGTCTAGATCTGAAAAAACATTATGTTAAAGTGGTTAAACAGCATGTTAACATGCACCATGATGATCTACTCAAAATTCTAGACAAGTTATATATCAGGTTCATTAAATTCGGAGCTACGGCCTAGAAGATATGAGCAAAACAAGTCAAGCATGTCAAATATGCAAGATGCATCCAAACAACAATCAAACACACTCCAAAGATGTAAACAACATGATATTATGCTTCTACATGCAAAAACACACAAGTTTCATATAGGACACGCTCAAAACGGAGCAACGGCCTAGAAGATATGAGCAAAACAAGTTACAATGCAAAGCTGAAGTTAGCAGCAACATAGCAAATTTGGAGCAAGGTATATTTATGCTACAGCACCCAAACATGATAACAAAGAGCATATATGTGAAATAGACATGATTATCAACAAGCATGAACTCAGAACACACCCAAACACTTGCTGGAACACAATTAAACTAGCATGGCAAGATTCAAGAAGTTTACTGATTTCTCAGACTTAAGTGGAAAAAATAGAGCATGGCAGAAACAACGACAAGTATGCATGTTTGCAAGCTTGTGCAACTCAACTCAGAGCATAACATGGCATAAGAAGATAACCAACAGCAAGAAGGCATGTCTATGAAGCTACTCATGGCAAGAACAAGGTCATAGGATGCATAGAGCACTAGCTATTCACATGGAAAAACTGAACTTATTGTAAACAGGTTGACAGAAACATTTTATAGCAACTTGGGAGCAAGAAATAAACAAGCTACAGCAGGCCATTTATGCAAACAAGGGTATGGATGGATAGAGCATAACATGGATAACAAGACATGGTCATTGGGCAACCCAAAACAAGCATGGATTTGAGTGAGGAATCAAGCAAACATGGCAAGAGGTTTAACAGTTTCAGACTTAGCAGTTTTTCAACAAGTCTCAGGAAACAATAACAGCGAGTAGGCTAATTTACAAGCTTGTTGCAAACACCACAAGGCATATCATGAAAAGTGGATTGCACCACAGTAAAGATGGTATGCTTGTGCTTCTAAAACATATTGACATGTGGCATAAAAGACAATCACACCAATAGCTATGAACAAGACATATCAGCATCTCATAACAAGTTTCGGCACTTCACAGCCACATGCACTTTTGCAACAGAGATTAACATGGCAATTTGGCACCTAACATGAATGCTACAACAACCATCATGTAGAGCACTTCACAATGAACATTTTGACATATCATACACTCCATTTGGACCAACATGCACAAAGTTATCACCTCACAAACATACTAACATAATAATAGTTTTCAGCAGTTTAAAACATATAGCACTTTTGCAACAATGATTAGGGCATCAAGATGAACTCAAACAAGCATGCTACAATACAAATATATGAAGATCATATCACAACTAACATTTGGACATATTATTCACTCAATTTGGATAAACACACAAAAAGTTACAGCCACTCAAAGTATGCATCATGATAACATTTACTGGGGACTTAGCAGTTTCAGAAAGCAAAAAAAAACAAGCGGGCGCTAGATAACTAAAACGTGCACTGGGTGGGGGATAACAGGTTGCTCACCATGGGCCTTGGCTCGGGACGGTGGAGTGAAGGCAGACCCGCGGCTGGGCCTTGGAACTGGTGGGTCGGAGCGCTGGAGGGCTTGTGGGAGCTGGGTCGCGACCCAGTCGGCGAGCGAAGGCCCCCGAGCGGGGAGCTCGTGCTCCTGATCCCGCCTGGATCGGGGAGGCCGGCGGCTACGCCGAGGGGCGTCGGCGGCTAGCCTTCCCGGCAGCCGGAACGGCGAGGGGCGCCGGGAGTGGGCAGATCCTACCCCTGGCCACCGGATCTGGCCGGAGGTGGCCAGGGCGCCGAGCTGCACAGGCAGCGGCGGCAGGCACAAGGCGCGGCGGCGGAGCTACAGAGAGAGAGCGAGGTTAGAGGCGAGGAGAGAGCTCGGGAACGAGGGAAAAGGATAAGGCGTGGCACGGCCTGGGTCTCCATCGGTGACGGCAGCGCCGGTCGGTGGTGAGGACGAGATGGCAGCGGGGCCATCAACGGGAGCTCAGAACTCGGGAGCGAGCAGGGTGCACGGGGAGCAAGGAGCCTAGGCACGGGCTCGTGGCGGCGGACGGGCCAGCCCCGGGCCCGGGCGGACCTGCGGAGGATCTGGCGTGGTGGGAAGGGCGCGCGGGGACACGTAGAGGCGGCTGAATGGCTGACCGCCGCGGGGTGGCGACGTGTCTGCGTGGGAGGCGGCCAAGTGGCGGCGGCGGAATCGACCGGCGCGGAAAACAATGCGGGGCGGTAGCTGAGAGGTGGGAGAGGGTCTAGGGGGGCTAGGGCTTCCATTTTTAGACGAGGGGAGGGCTTAAATAGGCAGGGGGTCTAGGGATTAGGGTTTGGAGGGATTAGGGGTGTTCTGGACCCTCGGATCGTGATCCGACGACTCCGGACACGAGGGGGGGTAGGATGAGCCATGTGGGCTGGTTTGTGGTCTATGGAGAGGCCTCTGGCTGAGAGGAGAGAAGAGAGAAGTGCAGCCCGGCACAGCGTTTCGGAGACCAAAAGGTCCGACGAAAACAGCGACAACGATGCGGCTACGAGTTTAACGGTTGGGCTATCAAACGAACTCCGAATGCGACGAAATTTTGCAGGCGGTCTGTCTACACTCTAATAAGACCACACGCCAAGTTTCGACCCATTCCGAGAACATTTTCCGTCAACTCATGAAATAAATAAACGGAGGTGCCGGGGCGCGTGTGAGTGTGTCTGGGCTCAGAACGGACAACGGAGAGGACGAAGGGAACCCGAACGGATGCAAGTTTTGAAAATATGATGATGCAATGCACATGATGACAAGGCAAGTGCAACACGCAAGCATATGACATGGCAACGGCAACGAATAACTGGCTGACACCTCGCGCATCGGTATCGGGTGTCACAACACTCCCCTACTAACAGGAGATCTCGTCCCGAGATCTTAGAAACGAGACAGAAGAGGAAAAAGGAAGAACAAAGTTCTTCGAGAACAAAAGAGTGAAACCAAAGAACCTTGAGAGGTTGAGCCACTTCGAAAGAAAGAAATAATGGAGATGAACGAGAAAGAGAAGCTCCATTACAAAAGAGGAACAAGGAACACACGAGAACCAAGTAGGTTGAATGATAAGAAACAAGAATTGAAGGAATACAATGGATTTGAAACCACTCCGGTTAATAAGAGAAAGAAAGGAATTTGAACGAATGAATTTCGGCAGCACTCCAACTGAAAAATGGAAGGGATAGGACATAGCCTCGAGAAGATGGAGCCATACTTGACGAGATGAACAACATGATGCCTTCGGAAGAAATAAAAGAGAGTGGAATGGAAAGAACGGATAAGAGAAGAACAACTTCGAGCGCGAATGCATTTCAAAGAGCATCTTTAGGATAAAGGTTTGAACGGAGTTGTTGAGAAAATCAACAACAAAAGAATAAGCTTGTTGTGGACTTATGGACATCATCCCAAAACTTGAGGTGAAACACTGCCGCAACAAAAAGATGGATTAGCTGAGAATGAAGAAATGCAAAACTCCACTCCAAAAGAATAGGAGAATTATTTGCATCTCGAGAGACAAAAGAATAATGCTTGCACTGCTCCACAAGAATCTTGATGAACACTTGAAGAATGAATTATATCATGAAGGACCACCACGAAGAACTCTGGTAACAAAAGGATGATGAGATAGAATGAAGGATGAAAGAATAAGATTAAATCCTTGCGATGATTTAGACGGAGGTTCCGACGAGATGGCCGAGAAACTTGAACTCCGAAAGAGAAAAGATTTAAGGCACTTGTAACTAGAATATATTCATCAAGAACAAATTCCGAGGGAAAGGATTAAACAACTTGAATAATAAGAACTACGTTATGCTTATCCTCCCTCAATTAAATTGTTGAAAGCAATGGATCTGCATAACACTTATTTGTGTTGAAATTAAATAAAGAGGGTTATATCGCCAACTTGCGAAAATCTTTATGACCCACCGATAGGATTGGAATAAAATGAATGGATTGATATGATACACCGGAAAAGAACTCTTGAGAGAACCACCGTAAGAATTGAAACCGAATGAAGAAAAGGAACGAACCACCGGGAAGAATAAAAATCGAGTGATAAAAAAGAACAAACCACCATGAAGAATTGAAATTGAGTAAATACAAGAGAATGAATCGCCGGGAAAAGGATAAGCACTTGAGAAAATTTTGATGTAAGAGAAAGAAGAGATCGCGAACGGTTTAAAGAATGCTTGAACGAAGCACTGGAAGAATACGGACATGAACGAAGAGGCATCAATGAAGAACATTTGAAGGACGAAGTTGAAACTGAGAACGAAGAAATCTTCTAAAATGATGGCCTTCGGAGGAACACAAAGAAAAGAATTCATGAAATACTCCGGAAGAATGAAAGGAGAAAGGTTGAACTAATGATGAAAAGAATTTAAAAGAGATCTTGAAGAAGGCATATGACTGATGGAATCCATTCTTACGTCATACTTCAAAAGAATTTGAGAATCACTCCGGAAAAAAATTAGGAGAGTCAGGTAAGATCCTGGGAATAAACCTGTGGGTTATGAGCCCACCGAAGAGAAAACACCGTTGGAGAGGATTATTCAAATGAGAAATGATGCACGAGGACGTTTAAAAGACTCGAATGAGGTGACAACCTCAAATAAATTAGAACACAGACGAATCTCCTGGAATGTCTTTAGAACACCGGAACAATTAAATGACGAGAGGTGAACGAGCAATTGGAATCACTTGAGTCGAGGGAAAGAATATGATGAACACCGAGTAATTGAGTATGATCCATCGGAGAAGAAAAGGAGATGAAGAAGGACGAACTAGGCGAGAATTCACCAATTGAAATAATAGAGGAAAGGAAGCAAATGATTCACACGAGTAGGATGGATACTCGATTAAGGACTCCGGCTCCAAGAAGAAAAGGGTGGGTGGGTGGGAAAAAGAAAGACAACTTCGGAAGGGGAAACAACATCGGTTGGAAAGAACCTAGGATTGAAGCAAAAGATGAGGAGGGTCAAATCGACATGACAAGAGATGCACCAGGTGAAAAGAGCAGACATTGCAATGATCGGAGAACTAACTGCGTGATCCTAAAAAAAATTGAAGGGGAAGGGGAGTAATTCAGAAACACCTACGTCAAGATTCTTCACCAGAGCGACGAAGGGGTTGAGGAGTAAAAAGAATTCCTACTCTCCGATATAACTATAATCCGAAAAAGTTTTATTCTAGACTCAACAACGGCCAAGCTACGATCAATCAAGGGGGCTCCTATGGTCGGTCGAGGCTCCGATACCAACTTTTCAGGCCCAAGATGCGATTCTATCCCGATCACAAGACACACTCGTGATTGGGGCACAACCGCATTTCGGGTGCTTAGCAAGATGGATATCATTACATCGTACCATTACATAAATACATGGGGATACATCAATTCATCAAGTCACATGAATACAACAACATCAATACAAGACATCCGACTACGAATGCAAACATGAAAAGCACAATGACATCCATCTTCTATCCTAGGCTGCCGACCCGGAACCTAACACAAGACTGACGAAGAAGAAGAAGAAAGAACTCCAACACAAAGGACATCCCTCTCGCGTCAAGTCATCAGAAACCTGCACCTGCAACTGTTGTTGTAGTAACTGTGAGCAACGAGGACTCAACAATCCCATAACCATGGGTATCAAGACTAGCAAAGCTTAATAGGTAAGCAGAGGTTCAGTGGTGAGGTTGCAGCAGCGGCTAAGAAATATATGGTGGCTAACTTACGAGTACAAGAATAAAATCAACATCTACGCAAATAGTCGCAAATTAGTAGTGATCGCTAAAGATCCTGAACTACCCACGAGTCAAACATAACCCCACCGTCTTCAGTTCTCCAAGTGAAAAGAGACGGTCACGGTTACTCATGTGGTTCATGTATATTACTTTGGATCCTCTGTCAAGTTTTCTACAACCGGACATTAACAAATTCCAATCTGCCACATAACCGTGGGCACGGCTTTCGAAAGATCATAACCCTGCAGGGGTCTCCCAACTTAGCCCATCACAAGCTCTCCCGACCAGCAGAGATAATAATAATATTACCCCTTATCTTAGGGACAGCACGATCAGACTCGGAATCCCGGTGCACAAGACATTTCGACAAAGGTAAAGCAAGTCCAGCAAGACCTCCCGGCGTGCCGACACCCTGATAGTAGCCGCGCGTATCTCGTCTCAGGCCATGTCTGGATGAGCACTACGTACAGCAACCGAAGAACCCAGATAACTGGGTGGCACCATAAGTGCCTCTAGTTTGGGACCAACACCATCAGCACTAGCCCCCCTGTATGTAGAAGAATCCTCGGGTAGCGCTAACTCCCTATGCAATTAATTAATTAAGTTTTTTATTTTGTTGCAAATAAAACCAATGTTGGGTCTTGCTGGAGGAGTTTTATTCAAAGACGAACTCTTAAGGGGTCCCCATATACCCAACCGCGTTAGGAATGCAAAATCAAGGAACATAACGCCGGTTTATCGGCTCCTAGGGTGGCATGGGTGGAACAAAACACTACGCAAAAGGCCAAGCCTTCCACCCATTGCCAAGTATATATGTGTGTTAATATATATAAGATATATTGTGATATTCCAACAACAAGTTCCAACATGGAGCAATCTTCAACTTCACCTGCAACTAACAACGCTATAAGAGGGGCTCAGCAAGCGGGTAACATAGCCAAACAACGGTTTGCTGGGAAGGTGTCAAAGGTTATAGATTTCATGGCAACAAGGAGAGGCTGACAAAAATGATGGGTAGCGCGACATATAACGATAGCATCGAGACAACTAGCATGGCAATGATAGTAAAGGTATCCAAGGTGATGGTCATCTTGCCTGAGAGCCCGCAAGGAAGAAGAATGAGTCCATGAAGAAGACGAAGAAGTATCCACAAAGATGAACTAGCGAGAAGAAGCACACAAGAACGTAAACACACCACTCAAGAACATGACAAGAAGCTCAACCAAGTATGATGCAAGACAAGTCTATATGATGCAAAACATGGAAAGGGATGATGTACACAAGAACAACACAAACCAACAAGCTTAAATTAGGCCGGAAAACAACATATAACAATTCTGGTAAGTCCTCATATGCAATTTTCGAAATTGGTCGAGATCTAAACAAACCTTATGTTAAAATTGTTAAACAGCAAGTTAACATGCACCATGATGATCTACTCAAAATTCTAGACAAGTTACATATCAAGTTCATTAAATTCGGAGCTACGGCCTAGAAGATATGAGCAAAACAAGTCAAGCATGTCAAATATGCAAGATGCATCCAAACAACAAGCAAACACACTACAAAGATGTAAACAACATGATATTGTATTCTACATGCAAAAATACACAAGTTTCATATAGGACACACTCAAAAGGGAGCAACGACCTGGAAGATATGAGCAAAACAAGTTACAATGCAAAGCTGAAGTTAACAACAACATAGCAACTTTGGAGCAATGTATATTTATGCTACAGCATCCAAATATGATAACAAAAGGCATGGATGTGAAATAGACATGATTCTCAGCAAGCATGAACTCAGAACACACCCAAACACATGCTGGAACACAATTAAACTAGCATGGCAAGATTCAAGAAGTTTACTTATTTCTCAGACTTAGTGAAAAATACAGAGCATGGCAGAAACAACGACAAGTAGGCATGTTTGCAAGCTTGTGCAACTCAACTCAGAGCATAACATGGCATAAGAAGATAACCAACAGCAAGAAGGCATGTTTATGAAGCTACTCATGGCAAGAACAAGGTCATAGGATGCATAGAGCACTAGCTATTCACATGGAAAAACTGAACTTATTGTAAATAGGCTGATAGAAACATTTTATAGCAACTTGAGAGCAAGAAATAAACAAGCTACATCGGCCATTTATGCAACCAAGGGCATGGATGGATAGAGCATAACATGGTCAACAAGACATGGTCATTAGGCAACCCAAAACAAGCATGGATTTGAGTGAGGCATCAAGCAAACATGGCATCAGGTTTAACAGTTTCAGACTTAGCAGTTTCTCAACAAGTCTCAGGAAACAATAACAGCGAGTAGGCTAATTTACAAGCTTGTTGCAAACACCACAAGGCATATCATGAAAAGTGGATTGCACCACAACAAAGATGGTATGCTTGTGCTTCTAAAACATACTGATATGTGGCATAAAAGACAATCACACCAATAGCTATGAACAAGACAAATCAGCATCTCATAACAAGTTTCAGCACTTAACAGCCACATGCACTTTTGCAACAGATATGAACATGGCAATTTGGCACCTAACATGAATGCTACAGCAACCATCATGTAGAGCACTTCACAATGAACATTTTGACATATCATACACTCCATTTGGACCAACATGCACAAAGTTATCACCTCACAAACATATCAACATAATAACAGTTTTCAGCAGTTTAAAACATATAGCACTTTTGCAACAATGATCAGGGCATCAAGATGAACTCAAACAAGCATGCTACAGTACAAAAATATGATGATCATATCACAACTAACATTTGGACATATTATTCACTCAATTTGGATAAACAAACAAAAAGTTACAGCCACTCAAAGTATGCATCATGATAACATTTACTGGGGACTTAGCAGTTTTAGAGAGAGAAAAAAACAATCGGGCGCTAGATAAGTAAAACGTGCACTGGGCGAGGGATAACGGGTTGCCCACCATGGGCCTTGGCCCAAGACGATGGAGAGAAGGCACGCCCGCGGCTGGGCCTTGGAGCTGGTGGGCCGGAGCGCTGGAGGGCTTGGGGGAGCTGGGCCATGGCCCAGCCGGCGAGCGAAGGCCCCCGAGCGGGGCGCTCGTGCTCCTGATCCCGCCTGCATCGGGGAGGCTGGCGGCTATGCCGAGGGGCGCCGGCGGTGAGCCTTCCCGGCAGCCGGAACAGCGAGGGGCGCCGAGAATGGGCAGATCCGGCCCCTGGCCACCGGATCTGGCCGGAGGTGGCCAGTGCGCCGAGCTGCACAGGCGGCGACGGAGCTACAGAGAGAGAGGGCGGTTAGAGGCGAGGAGAGAGCTCGGGAATGAGGGAAAAGGTCGGGGCGCGGCATGCCCTGGGTCACCGTCGGTGATGGCAGCGTCGGTCGGTGGCGAGGACGAGATGGCAGCGGAGCCATCGACGGGAGCTCCGAACTCGGGAGCGAGCAGGGCGCTCGAGCGCACGGGGAGCCAGGCGGCGGGGCGCGGACTCGCGACAGCGGTAGACGGGCCAGGCGAGCCAGCCCCGGGCCCGGGCGGGCCTGCGGCAGATCTGGCATGGTGGGGAGGGCACGCGAGGACACGCGGAGGCGGCTGAGTGGCTGCGCAGCGCAGGGGCGACGTGGCTGCGTGAGAGGCGGCCAAGTGGCAGCGGCGGAATCGGTCGGCACGGAAAACGATGTGGGATGGCGGCTGAGAGGTGGGAGAGGGTCTAGGGGGGCTAGGGCTTCCATTTTTGGACGAGGGGGGGCTTAAATAGGCAGGGGGTCTAGGGATTAGGGGGTGTTCTGGACCCTCGGATCGTCATCCAATGACTCCGGACACGAGGGGAGGTAGGATGAGCCATGTGGGATGGTTAGTGTTCTGTGGAGGGGCCTCGGGCTATGAGGAGAGAAGAGAGAAGTGCAGCCCGGACGGCATTTCGGAGACCGAAACGTCCGACGAAAACACCGACAACGATGCCGCTACGAGTTTAACGGTGGGGCTATCAAACAAACTCCGAATGCGACGAAATTTGGCAGGCGGTCTGTCTACACTATAATAAGACCACACGCCAAGTTTCGACCCATTCCGAGCACATTTTCTGGCCACTCATAAAATAAATAAACGAAGATGCCGCGGGCACGTGTGAGTGTGTCTGGGCTCAGAATGGACAATGGAGAGGACGAGGGGAACCCGAACGGATGCAAGTTTTGAAAACATGATAATGCAATGCACATGATGACAAGAAAGTTCAACATGCAAGTAGATGACATGTCAACGGCAACGAATAACCGGCTGACACCTGGCGCATCGGTCTCGGGGTGTCACAATCGGTGCATAACCATCGTTTGTATTTCCTCCAAACCAACCCGCAACCCCTCATGTTTTCAATCCCCTCCCCAACGCTCGAATTGTTTTTGTAAATCAAATATACCGTGAATATAATGCAGTAAATCGAGAAAGAGGGTAAGGGCTTACCGCCATTGCCGATGCGCTGGTCAATCCGGTGCTCGCCGCTGCCTAGGATTGCCTTGCAGTTCGTCGCTCCGGTGCTCGCCTCTGCCTAGGATCGCCTTGCAATCCATCACTCCAACGCTCGTCGTCGCCTAGGATTGCCTTGTAGTCCGTTGCTCCGGTGATGGCTATTGAGTATATGTGTTATGTGCATACTGTGTATTGGGCCCGCCTCCTAGTTCCTTGTATAGTTGAGGTCCATGGTCCACCTTTATCATGGTCCACCTTGTATAGTGGAGGCCTATGCACAGAGAGGAATATTATCGTGCAATCATAATCTCATACACACGCGCGGAGCCTGCTTGAGTCCGTACAAGGACCGCGAAAGCAGGCACACGTGGTCGGGAAGCGCTAGGTCAACAAACCTGGTGGGCTGCTGGCAGAAGACCTGCTCCTTGAGGTGGCCATGGAGGAAGGTGTTGGAGATGTTCATCTGGTGCACTAGCCAAGCACGGGAGACCGCAAGGTGGATATGTTGGGTAACGTAGTATTTCAAAAAAAATCTACGTTCATGCAAGATCTATCTAGGAGAAGCAAAGCAACGAGCAGGGAGAGTGTGTCTACGTACCCTCGTAGAACAAAAGCGGAAGCGTCTAGTGACGCGGTTGATGTAGTCAAACGTCTTCGCGATCCAACCGATCCAAGCACCGAACGTACGGCACCTCCGTGTTCAGCACACGTTCAGCTCGATGACGTCCCACGAGCTCTTGATCCAGTTGAGCATCACGAGAGAGTTTCGTCAGCGCGATGGCGTGGTGATGGTGGTGATGAAGCTATAGTCGCAGGGCTTCGCCTAAGCACTGCAACGATATAACTGAGGTGTGTAACTGTAGGGAGGGGCACCACCCACGGCTAAGTAATCAACTTGTGTGTCTATGGGGTGCCCCTGGCCACGTATATAAAGGATGGAGGGAGGAGGAGGCCGGCCCTCATAGGGCGCGCCCAAAGTGTGGAGTCCTACTAGGACTCCCTAGTCCTAGTAGGATTCCACCTCCCACATGGAATATGAAAAGGGGAAGGGAGAAGGAGTAGGAAGGAAGGGGCGCCCCATTTCTCTAGTACAATTCGGACTAGTCCATGGGGAAGGGGCGCAGCCACCCTTGAGGCATTTCTCTCCTTTCCCGTATGGCCCAATAAGGCCCAATACGAATTCCCGTAACTCTTCGATACTCCGAAAAATACCCGAATCACTCAGAACCTTTCCGATATACGAATATAGCCTTCCAATATATCGATCTTTACATCTCGACCATTTCGAGACTCCTCGTCATGACTGTGATATCATCCGGGACACCGAACAACCTTAGATACATCAAATCACATAAACTCATAATACCAATCGTCATCGAACGTTAAGCGCGCGGACCCTACGGGTACGAGAACTATGTAGACATGACCGGGGGACTTCTCTGGTCAATAACCAATAGCGGAACCTGGATGCTCATATTGGTTCCTACATATTCTACGAAGATCTTTATTGGTCAAACCTCATAACAACATACGTTGTTCCCTTTGTCATCGGTATGTTACTTGCCCGAGATTCGATCGTCGGTATCATCATACCTAGTTCAATCTCGTTACCGGCAAGTCTCTTTGCTCGTTCCGTAATGCATCATCCCGCAACTAACTCATTAGTCACATTGCTTGCAAGGCTTATAGTGATGTGCATTACCGAGAGGGCCCAGAGATACCTTTCTGACAATCGAAGTGACAAATCCTAATCTCGATCTATGCCAACTCAACAAACACGATCGGGAGAGATATTTTTGGAGAAAATCACGCACGGGAGACTTGTGAACCATGGAGAAGGGGCCAAGAGGTGCCCACGAGGGTGGGGGGCGCCCCCCCTAGGGCGCGCCCCCTGCCTCGTGGTTCCCACGTAAGGCCCCCGGTGCCCTCCTTCCTCCTATATAAGCCTACATACCCCGAAACGATCAGAGCAACAGAGAAAACCCTAGTTCCACCGCCGTAACCTTCTGTTCCCATGGGATCCCATCTTGGGGCCTGTTCCGAAGCTCCGTCGGAGGGGGGATCTACCATGGAGTGCTTCTACATCATCATCATCGCCTCACCATGAGTTGTGAGTAGCTTACCACAGACCTTTGGGTCCATACCTAGTATCTAGATGAGTTCTTCTCTCTCTTTGGATCTCAATACAAAGTTATCCTCGGTCTTCAAGGAGATCTATTCGATGTAATCTCTTTTGGCGGTGTGTTTGCCGAGATCCGATGAATTGTGGGTTTATGATCAAGATTATCTATGAGAAATATTAGGTTCTTCTCTGAACTCTTTATGTATGATTATAATAACCTTGCAAGTCTCTTCGAATTATTGGTTTGGTTTGGCCTAACAGATCTATAGTTCTTGCAATGGGAGAAGTGATTGGCTTTGGGTTCAGTCTTGCGGTGTCCTTTCCCAGTGACAGTAGGGGTAGCAAGGCACGTATTGTATTGTTGCCATCGAGGATAAAAAGATGGGGTTTATATCATATTGCTTGAGTTTATCCCTCTACATCATGTCATCTTGCTTAGGCCGTTACTCTGTTCTTATGAACTCAATACACTAGATGCATGTTGGATAGCGGTCGATGTGTGGAGTAATAGTAGTATATGCAGGCAGGAGTCGGTCTACTTGTCTCAGACGTGATGCCTATATATAATGATCATGCCTAGATAGTCTCATAATTATTCGGTTTTCTATGAATTGCTCGACGTAATTTGTTTACCCGCCGTAGAATATCGCTATCATGAGAGAAGCCACTAGAGAACACTATGGCCCCCGGGTCTATTCTCAACATATCAATCTACATCTACTTTACTTTTTCAACTTTTACTTTCTGTTCTTATAATCAAAAATACCAAAAATATAAACTATCATCTCTAACAGATCTCACTTTCATAAGTGACCGTAAAGGTATTGACAACCCCTTATCGCGTTGGATGCGAAGTTCTTATTTGTTTGTGCAGGTGCGAGGGACTCGTGCGTGGTCTCCTACTGGATTGATACCTTGGTTCTCAAAAACTGAGGGAAATACTTACACTACTGTGCTGCGTCTCCCTTTCTTCTTCGAGGGAATACAACGCAAGCTCGAGAAGTAGCAAGAAGAATTTATGGTGCCGTTGCCAGGGAGGCTTACGCGAAAGTCATATACCAAGTACCTATCACAAACCCTTATCCCGCGCATTACATTTTTGCCTCTCGTTTTCCTCTCCCCCACTTCGCCCTTGCCGTTTTATTTGCCCTTCTTTTGTCATGTGTTTACCGTTCACGTGCCTCTTGTTTGATTGTGTTGCTATGTGCCCTCAATTAGCTTGCACCTTCGCTTGCTAAAGTATGCATCCTCATCCACTTGCTAATCTCTTTAAGAGATTCAATTATGTTGAACCTATTGCTAGTGAGCTGCATGCACTAGATAATCTTTATGGGGTTTTGCTTGAAATTTATGAATCTGAAAATTGTGAGGAATTGTTAAAAGAAAAAGTGATTCATGTTAGCTCATTAAATGAAAAGCATGATTGCAACGATGTTATTATAAATTCTATTAATGTCAGTTGTGCTAATGATATGCAAAACCCTAAGCTTGGGGATGATAGTGTTGCTATGTCTACTACTTGTTACAATGATCATGATTGGGGTGATCCTTCTTATGATCTTGAAAACTTATTTAAGCCCCATGATGAATATGAGATTGAAAATAGTGTTTGCAATAATATTTAAAGTGGGTTTGGAGAGGTCATGACTTTAGTTAATGTTGATCCCACTATTTTGGAAGAATGTCAACTTCGCATGCATGTGGATCGTGTTAAGAATATGTTATGTGATAGCTATATTGTTGAATTTGCTTATGATCCTACATGCAATTATTATGACAGAGGAAAATATGGTTGTAGAAATCTTCATGTTACTAAATTACCTCTCTTCATGTTGAGATTGCTATTGTTTCTTTCTCCTTCACTACTGGAATCTGGCACTTTGCCATCTGCCATGGCAGATGGCAAAGGCATGGTCGGCGGATGGCAAAGGCTTTGCCATCAGCCAGCAGATGGCAAACAGTTTGTCTGAATTTCAGTGGGCAAAGGCTTCTTTGCCATCTGCTGGCTGATGGCAAAGAGCCTGTGCCTTTGCCATCAGCTGGCAGATGGCAAAGCCTCTTAACGGAGTTAGCCCCGTTAGAAGGATAACGGCATACTTTGCCATCAGCCAGCAGATGGCAAAGGCTGCATACTTTGCCATCAGCCAGCTGATGGCAAAGAGCTTTGCCATCAGCTGGCAGATGGCAAAGAAAAAATTTGGACTGGCCTATTTGGGCTCTTTGCCATCTGCCAGCTGATGGCAAAGCTCTTTGCCATCTGCCAGCAGATGGCAAAGTGTCTATATTGCCCCATTTAATTTTGTTTTTCTTATATCAATTCATTTTCACAGAAAATCAAACACAAATATATTTATATGACCAATATAGCACATTCAACACATATTACCAATAGTCATGAACACATATATATATCCAACACATGTTACCAATAGTAGCACGTTTCATCCGTACATATACATAGTTTCATCAATATTACACAGTTTCATCCATAGGTAGCAAGTTTCACAAGGTCAAAACAAAAACTAAATACAAGCACTCCATCAACCCAAGCTTCCGTGATCTTAAGCAAATCTGTAAAATGGGAAAGAAGAAAGTTAGAAGAAGAAGACTAGAAGAAGAAGATTATTATGATGCAACTAAAATGTGAAGATTATTATGATGCAACTTATATCTGTAAAATAGGTCATTTTGGAGCTAAGTAAGGTCATTATGTCATTTTGGAGGTAGCTAAGCATATGAAGTCATTTAGGAGCTAAAATATGACATTTCTTAAGCATATTATGTCATTTTAGAGCCAGTTAAGCATATTAAGTGATTTTGGAGGAAAAGATGCTAAGTATAGGTCATTTTAGAGCTATCCTATGTTAAATAGGTCATTTTTAAGCTAGCTAAGCATATTAAGTCCTTTTGGAGGAAAAAATGCTAAGTATAGGTCATTTTAGAGCTATCCTTGGTTAAATAAGTCATTTTGGAGCTAATCAAGCTTGACATATCATTTTTGAGCTAGCTAAGCATATTGAGTTATTTAGGAGGAAAAAAATGCTAAGTATAGGTCATTTTAGAGCTAGCCTAGGTTAAATAGGTCACTTTGGAGCTAAGTAAGGTTATTATGTCATTTTGAAGCTAGCTAAGCATATGAAGTCATTCAGGACCTAAAATATGTCATTTCTTAAGCATATTATGTCACTTTAGAGTTAGCTAAGCATATTAAGTCATTTTGGAGGAAAATATACTAAGTATAGGTCATTTTAGAGCTATCCTAGGTTAAATAGGTCATTTTTAAGCTAGCTGAGCATATTAAGTCATTTTGGAGGAAAAAATGCTAAGTATAGGTCATTTTAGAGCTATCCTAGGTTAAATATGTCATTTTAGAGCTAAGTAAGGTTATTATGTCATTTTGAAGCTAGCTAGGCATGTGAAGTCATTTAGGAGCTAAACTATGTCATTTCTTAAGCATATTAAGTCATTTTGGAGGAAAAGATCCTAAGTATATGTCATTTTAGAGCAATCCTAGGTTAAATAGGTCATTTTTAAGCTAGCTCAGCATATTAAGTCATTTGGGAGGGAAAAATGCTAAGTATAGGTCATTTTAGAGCTATCCTAGGTTAAATAGGTCATTTTGGAGCTAATTAACCTTATTATGTAATTTTTAAGCTAGCTAAGCATATTAAGTCATTTTGGAGGAAAAAATGCTAAGTATAGGTCATTTTAGAGCTATCCTAGGTTAAATATGTCATTTTGGAGCTAATTAAGCTTATTATGTCATTTTTGAGCAAGCTAAGCATATCGAGTCATTTTGGAGGAAAAAAATGCTAAGTATATGATTATGTCGCTAGTATCCTTATGGCAGAGAACCCGGGCCGACATGACTAGTCATAGATCCAAGGTGGCACAAACGTACAGGGACATGCATACATGACCCAGCAATGCACGTGTCGGTCATCAGCGAGTGCAACCAAGTCGTAGCAAGCTACAAGGACTTCGGTGATACACCGCGTGACATTTCCTCGTAGGGACAGACACAGGAGCAAAGAAGGACACATGCCGGTCAATCCATGTGTTCCGGAGCAGTAGCGAACTACCATGGCTCAGTGGAAGCACTAGGAGGCATTTCCCTGTATGGAAGGCTACCAAAGCCACACGACTAGATGTCGAATCCCACAAATACAATGCATTCAAACATACACACATTATGCACGATATGTGTAGATACAACATGGCACCACAACAAAACTCTATTAAGCAAAACACTTGGGAAACTTACCGTCATCACGGAGGTGTAGGTGTAGGTGTAGGTGTAGGACCGGTCGCGCTAGTGGCAGACAGAGAAGGATCGGTCGATGCCTGTCGGGAGTTACGCTGCACCAAAGATTATTTCCAATGTATCATTAGCATGATGCAACTCAAATGTGAAGACTAGTAACTAATGACTGTTCAAATGAAACTCACCGTGCCCGCTGGAGCAATGACTGGCACCGACGGAGGGGTCTGGCCGTTCTTCTCGCACATGGACTGCACATTTGGTTTTGACGAGTCAGTCATATTAGTTACTAATGAAAGGAACATTGTGTGCATGATTTAGCTAATATGCAGAAGAAACTTACCACGAAGAGATCGTACATGGCCCGGTTAGCCGAGTCGTTCTGGTTCCTCTCCTCCTCCAACAGCCTAGCCGTCCTCTCCTCATTCTCCCTCTCCCTCTCTGTCGCCTGCCGGTCCCTCTCCGCCAACTGCCGGTCCCTCTCCTCAAAAGCAGACTGGGTCTTTGCTCTCTCTGCCTCAATAGCAGCCTGCAACACCACTCGTTAGCATTGTAATCATCGACGGTCGCAAACACAATGTAATGGAGGAAAGGCTACTGAGTCCATATAACAAACCTGGAATTCGATTTCCACTGGTCGTAAATGAGACGGTATCTCAGGATCAGAGCTGGTCTGGCGCTTCTTGATCTGTGGGAGAGTGCTACTACAACGTATCAGTCCATTACCCATGGCTAACGAGCCATGGGACCTCCCGCCACCAGATATCATCACCAGCTCTGGATCAAAAGGCCGGCTCGGGTTAAAGTCCGGCCCTTTCCTCTCCTTCCCCTGCTTAACGTACTGCACCATCTTGTGGTGGGAGGCCACGTTGCTGAAATTATTTGCATTTTCGAGGTCAGACTCAGAGAATGCCTTGGCCTTCTTGTACAGTGCCATATTGGACATGCCATAGAGGTCGAACAGCTCTGGCACTCGAGCCTTGTTGAATTTTGACTAAAAGAGAGGAACAAAATATTAGTTAAGGACTCAAGCTAGCACAAAGAAAGAATTTGCATGAATCATGAAGCAAACCACACATACCCAGTTATTCCCGTACCCATATAGGTTGACGCTGCCTAGATGGTGTGGCACGCCTTTCATTTTGAGACGCTTCTCCTTTGCAATGTTGTGGGCGACGCGCCATTGGGGAGAGCACCACTCATCCACCAACGCCTCCCAGCAGTCCATCTTGTCCGCACACCATCTCGGGGGCACCTAAGTTAAGCAAGAGAAATTTGAGCGCTACGCCTACGAATCAAATTAAGGAAACTAAGTACAAGGCCTTAAGAATAGGTAATTACCTTCATGTACTTCTCCTTACTCAGATACTTGTTCCGGCACTTCTCTTTTCTCCTCCTAATACCAGTCTGTGCTAAGTAGTCTCGAACAGCCTGCGTCCGAGCCTCGTGCCGAAAGTTTCCAAGTAGGCGCCTACACTCGGCGTCGATAACCCGAGCGGCGACCTCCTTCTGTC
Source organism: Secale cereale (assembly GCA_902687465.1). Lineage (NCBI taxonomy): Eukaryota > Viridiplantae > Streptophyta > Magnoliopsida > Poales > Poaceae > Secale > Secale cereale. The sequence goes on from LR738709.1 coordinate 170,540,219, forward strand.
CCTCAGCACACCTGTAGAAGGTCTGCAATCAAACAAGAACACACGGGTTAGAAGGTCCGCAATCAAACAAGAAAACACATGTAGAAGGTATGCAATCAAAGAAGAAAACACAACGTAAATGGCAAAGGAGAAATTACCCAAAATGTGGCGATCACAATGTCGGCCACCGTGGCGCACTCGACATCGCCGACCCTATGCTCCGGCGGGACCGGGGCAGCCAAGTAGTGCTCCCAGGTCATTCCTATCTCTGGAACCCGGCCCTCACCGAGCAACGTGACCCACCCCGGAAAGCACTGGCGACAAATCACACCAAGGACAGTGTTGGGCTTGCGGACCCCGTCTGAGTGTGTCCAAGAACTGCAGTATGACAAGGCCAACGCATTAGATATTCGAAGAAACGTCAAGGCAAAAGGTTAAACAAGAGTAAATGCACTTACTTCTCCCCGTTAGGCGCAATCAACCACCTCTGGTCGGGGGTCGTCGGGGTGGGTGGGAGCTTTGTAACACCACGCTGGTAGACTTTGCGCCCCTCAACCAACTCACCCTCGCTATAGCTATCAGAACTATAGTCTGCACCCTGAATACGACCATGTGCACTCGACTCCGTCCAGTCCTCCCATGGGCTCGGGTCTGACTTAGCGTGACCCCGTCTGAGCTCCGTAGTCTCGTGGGGCGAAGACTCGGTGGCCCGAGGCTCGTCGACGGCCCGAGGCTCGGCGGCCCGAGGCTCGTGGAGTGGAGTCCGAGACGGGTCCACCTCAAATGGCTCGATCTCAGACGGAGCAGTCCTGTAGTCGGGTGACTCAGCTGGGGGTGGCGGCGAGGAAGGCGTAGCAGCCTTCCTACCTCTCCCGCCGCCACGTCCACCTCTAGCAGCCTTCTCCTTCTTCTTACCCCCCGACATCTCCCGGCCGAAGAAGAAGCGACCGTCGCTGGACTCTGCAAACTGAGATCTAGCGCTCTCCGGAGCCTATGGGGGGGGGAATGGAACTACCCTTCCCACCACGCGCTGAGGTAGGAGCCTCGGAGCGCTCTCGACTCGCGCCCACCATCTGTCATCACCTGGAATGACAAAGAGTAAACGAAATTAGTACAACATAAAAAAATGAATACCTGACATGAATAATAATATGTATATCAATTCATTTTAGAGGAATAAATGCTAAGTATAGCTCATTTTAGAGCTATCCTAGGTTAAATAGGTCATTTTTGAGCTAATTAAGGTTGTTATGTCATTTTTGAGCTAGCTAAGCATATAAATTTATTTTGGAGGAATAAATGTTAAGTATAGCTCATTGTAGAGCTATCCTATGTTAAATAGGTCATATTTGAGCTAGCTAGGTTAAAACTTGAACTAATTAATAATATATATGTATATAATAATAATGGAATACCTGACATGAACTATAATATTAATCTTCATCGTCATCATTAATAAATGCATCATCATCGTCTATATATGCTTCGGGGTCAATAAATGCATCATCCTCATCACTATCAGTAATGACGTGCTCATCATCATCATCATCAATAAATTCATCAACATCTGGAAGGCCTCCTGCATGTAATTGGTCAAGCATTGACAGGTCATCCGCTGTAGTAACCTCTTCTTGTTCCGGCTCTTCTTGTTCCTGCTCAGGCTCGCATTCACTGTCGCTGTCTACTTGAATGTTCCGAGGTGAGCGGTTCTTGAAACGTTTTTTGGAAAGACGTGTTTCTTGGAACAATTCTCCTTCATATGAGTCTGGATTAATGTGAGGTTCATAATCCTCTTCATTGGGGGTAGGTGGTCTAACACATGGCGGCACTTCATAAACGACATCCCAACCTTCGAGATTTGGATTACTTTGGCAGGCCCATGGTAGATAGAAAACTTGGGTTGCCTGTTGAGCCGTAATAATAGACATCGGGAACATCCAAATGGGTGCTTTGTTTGATTTCGACTAGCCCTAGATGTTCATGAGTCCTTCTAGTCTCTTTCGGCTGGAACCAATGACATTTGAAGACTACAACATTCGGTGGGTTTGCATCATAGAATAAAAGTTCATAAATTGCTTCAACTCTTCCATAATACTCGGTATCTCCTTCGCCGATAGCAGAGGCACAAAAATTTGTAGACTTTCGGTCGGCCATAGATAGCTCTTTGTCATAGGTATGAAAGCGATACCCGTTGATGTCGTATTTGTCAAATGAATGGACCTTATAGTCAAAACCATTAGCGACTTGTCTCAATTTGGCGTCCATAGACTCTGAACTAGCCTACAAGTTTAATACGAAAGGATTGTTGCATTAGCCAGAAATTAGAAGAAGAAATGAAATGGTCTAATGGAAATTACCGTTTGTTTGAACCAAGAGATGAAACCGGGATAGCCGCCTCCATGCATTGCCAGAAGCTCATACTCTTCGACGGAATCCTTTTGGATAACCGCTCCATACGAGAATTTGGCAACGTATCGACTGTATCAAATATCCGGGAATAAGAGTAGTTCAAATGAAGTAGAGGTTGCGAAACAATGTACCAAGAACTTACTCGATGTACGGCCGCACTTCTGTTAGATTGTTCAAGATATACAACGTAATGGTCCGTCATTCCTCGTTATCCAACGATAAGGGAGTATAAGCACCGGCTGGTGCAAGCTTCCCTTTGAATAGGCTGAGGTTGGATTCACCCTTTTTAGGGTCGCCAACATTGTACCGAGGCTTCGGATTATGCAAATGACGATTTTTGGCTTTGTAGTGTGCTGTCACGAAGTTTGCCGCCTCCTCAGTAATGAATGCCTCGGCCATCGATGCTTCAATTCGACGTTTATTTTTACATTTTGCTCGAAGCGTCTTCTGCATCCTCTCAGTTGCGTAGCACCAACGATTCTGCACGGGCCCCCCAATCGTGCCTCGGTCGGGAGGTGCAAAATCAAATGCTGCATTGGATTAAAGAAGCCAGGTGGAAAGATCTTCTCCAACTTGCAGATCAACTCCGGTGCCAACTCTTCCATTTCTTCTAGCAAGCCAGGCGATAATTCTTTCGCGCATAGAACACGGAAGAAATAGCTCAGCTCTGCCAGTACTAGCCATTCATCCTCAGGGATAAAGCCACGCAACATCACCGGCATTACCCGCTCAAGCCATATGTGCCAATCATGACTCTTGAGACCAAATATTTTCAATTTTTCAAGGCTCGCTCCCCTCTTTAGATTCGATGCATACCCATCGGGGAACATCAACTCCTTTTTCACCCACAGGAGTATTTCCCTCATAACCGGCCTTCCAAGATTGAACCATGCCTTTGGCTTCGCCCAGTTCTTCTTTCCATTTGGTTGTTTCATGTTTTGTAGCGGTCTATCACATAGAGCCTCCTGATTGACTCTGGCCTTAGGATTATCCTTCGTTTTCCCCTCTATGCCGAACAATGTACCAAAGAGGGCCTCGCCGACATTCTTTTGAGTGTGCATCACGTCGATGTTGTGTGGGCAAAGGAGGTCTTTGAAGTACGGCAGCTCCCACAAGCATATCTTGTGGGTCCAGGCATGTTCCGTATTATACCCCTTGTAATACCCTGGACGCTCTGGATCCGGCTCGAGAGCGTTTAACTGATCCAGGGTCTGTTGGCCTGTCAACGCAGGTGGTGCAGAGTTTTTGACATCTCTACCTTTGATAAAGTTCTTCTTGTCTTTTCTGAACTTATGGTGAGGATCCAGGAACTGTCTATGCATGTCGAAGCAAGAAAACTTGCGACCCGCCTGCAGCCGACGAAACTCAAGAGCTGCCTTGCATGTGGGGCACGGGAACCTTCCATGCACACACCATCCAACGAATAGCGCATACGCCGGCAAGTCATGCATCGAGTACATGTACCACACACGCATTAGGAAGTTTTTTTGTAGCGGCGTCGTATGTCTTGATCCCATTATCCCAAGCTTCTTGCAGTTCATCCTTAAGCGGCTGCATGTACACATTCATATTCTTCCCCGGATAGTTGGGGCCCGGAATTATCAACGTCAGGAAAATGTTCTTTCTTTGCATAATCTGTCCGGGGGGAGATTGAGTGGAATGACAAATACAGGCCAACAACTGTATTGGGCTGCCATCATACCAAACACATTGAACCCATCCGTGCTGATGGCTACTCGAGGATTCCTTGGATCTGCCGCTTTTTCATCATGCAATGCATCGAAGTGTTTCCATGCAGCACCATCCGATGTGTGTACAATCATCAGATTCCCATCTGCATCCCGTTCGGTTCTTTTGCCATAAAATGCTTGTCTTGGTAATTTGTTTTCCCATAAAATGCCTATGCATAGGAAGTATGTTAGACTTATATGTGTTTGTCACATGTTTTATAATGCTCTATTTGTGCTTCAATTCTTATCTTTCATGTGAGCATCATTGAATTCTCAAGCCTATCTTAATGGCTATAAAGAAAGAGCTTGTTGGGAGGCAACCCAATTTTATAAAAAAAATGCTTCTATTTAGGAATAAATATTGCATCTAGCTTCTGTTTAGATGTGATTTTGTGTTTTGTTTAGTGTTTGTGCCAAGTAGAACCTTTGGGAAGACCTGTGTGAAGTTTATGTGATCTTGCTGTGAAAAACAGAATCGTTAGCGCTCGCTAGAATGGTCATCAGATTTTACTGGAGCGTGCTATTTAGTTGATTCTTTTTTATGATTAATAGAAAAATTCCTCACGTTTACCGAATTTTTTGGAGTTACAGAAGTATGCGAAACCTGCACATTACTACAGACTGTTTTGTTTTTGACAGATTCTGTTTTTTGTGTGTTGTTTGCTTATTTCAATGCATCTATGAGTATTGGGAAGTATGAACCATAGAGAAGTTGGAATACAGTAGGTTTAACACCAATATAAACAAAGAATGAATTCATTGCAGCACCTTTGAGTAGTGGTTTGCTTTCTTATACTAACGGAGCTCATGATATTTTTGTCTAAGTTTTGTGTTGTGAAGTTTTCAAGTTTTGAGTATTGATTTGATGGACTATGGAACAAAGAGTGGCAAAGCTCTAAGCTTGGGGATGCCCATGGCACCCCAAGGTAAAATTCAAGGACAACCAAAATCCTAAGACTGGGGATGCACCGGGAAGGCATCCCCTCTTTCGTCTTCATCCATCGGTAATTATACTCGGAGCTATATTTTTATTCACCACATGATATGTGTTTATTAGGAGCGTCTTGTATAATTTGAGTCTTTGCTTGTTAGTTTGCCACAATTATCCTTGCTGGACACACCTTTTTGAGAGAGTTAAATCTGGCCTAGGAATTTTTAGAACACTCTATGTGCTTCACTTATATCTTTTGAGTTGAATAGTTTTTGCTCTAGTGCTTCACTTATATCTTTTAGAGCACTGTGGTGATAATATTTTGAAGAAATTGTTGAACTCTCATGCTTCACTCATATCCATTTGAGAGTCTATTAAAACAGCATGGTAATGTGCTTAGGCTATAAAACTAGTCTTCACATGATAAACATCCAATATCAATGTAGTAAAAACTTTCACACTAAGTACATTGAATATGATGAGAAGTTGGATGCTTGATAATTGTTTTGAGATATGAGGATAGTGATATTAGAGTCATGCTAGTGGAGTTACTATGAAATTGAGAAATACTTGTGTTAAGGTTAGTGATTCTCGTAGCATGCACGTATGGTGAACCGCTATGTGACGAAGTTAGAGCATGAGGTATTTGTAAAGTGTCAACCTTTGTGTGGAGGTCGGGAGCGCGCGATGGTTAACTCCTAGCAACCTCCCCCCCTAGGAGCATGCGTTGATTGCTTTGTTTTGATGAATTGTAGATTTTTGCAATAAGTATATGAGTTCTTTATGACTAATGTTGAGTCCATGGATTATACGCACTCTCACCCTTCCACCATTGCTAGCCTCTCTTGTATCGCGCAACTTTCGCCGGTACCATACACCCACTATATATCCTTCCTCAAAACAGACACCATATATATTCCTCAAAACAGCCACCATACCTACCTATCATGGCATTTCCATAGTCATTCCGAGATATATTGCCATGCAACTTCCCACTATTCTGTTCATATGACACGCTTCATATTGTCATATTGCCATGCATGATCATGTAGTTGACGTCGTATTTGTGGCAAAGCCACCATGCATAATTTTTCATACATGTCACTCTTGATTCATTGCACATCCCGGTACACCGCCGAAGGCATTCATATAGTCATACTTTGTTCTAGTATCGAGTTGTAATATCGAGTTGTAATTCAATGAAAGTGTGACGATCATCATTATTAGAGCATTGTCCCATGGGAGGAAAGGCTAAATCAATAAAGCCCCTCCACACAAAAAAGAAAAAAAAAGGGAAGAAAGGCCAAAGAAAAAAAAGAAAGGCCCAAAAAAAAGAAAAAAGGGACAATTGCTACTATCTTTTTCCACACTTGTGCTTCAAAGTAGCACCATGTTCTTCATGATAGAGAGTCTCATGTTTAGTCACTTTCATATACTAGTCGAAATTTTCATTATAGAACTTGGCTTGTATATTCCAACGATGGGCTTCCTCAAATACCCTAGGTCTTTGTGAGCAAGGAAGTTGGATGCACACCCACTAGTTTCTTTTGTTGAACTTTCATACATATTTAGCTCTAGTGCATCCGTTGCATGGCAATCCCTACTCGCTCACATTGATATCTATTGATGGGCATCTCCATAGCCCATTGATACGCCTAGTCGATGTGAGACTATCTCCCTCCTTTTTGTCTTCTCCACAACCACCTCTCTATTCCACCCATAGTTCTATGTCCATGGCTCACGCTCATGCATTGCTTGAAAGTTGAAAGGTTTGAAAGAATAGAGTATGAAAACAAGTGCTTGGCTGAAATCGGGGTTGTGCATGATATGAATATTTTATATGATGAAGAGGGAGTATAGCCAGACTATATGATTTTGTAGGGATAACTTTCTTTAGCCATAGTATTTTGAGAAGACATGATTGCTTTGTTAGTATGCTTGAAGTATTATTATTTCTTATGTCAATATAGACTTTTGTCTTGAATCTTTCAGATCTGAACATTCAGGCCACAATTAAGAGAATTACATTGAAAAACTATGTTGGTTAGCATTCCACATCAAAAATTCTGTTTTTACCATTTACCTACTTGAGGGCGAGCAGGAATTAAGCTTGGGGATGCTTGATACGTCTCCAACGTATCTATAATTTTTTATTGTTCCATGCTATTATTTATGATGTTTTGGATGTTTAATGGGCTTTGTCATACACTTTTATATTATTTTTGGGACTAACCTACTAACCCAAAGGCCCAGTCTAGATTGCTGTTTTTTGCCTGTTTCAGGGTTTTGCAGAAAAGGAATATCAAACGGAGTCCAAACGGAATGAAACCTTCGGGAGAGATATTTTTGGAGAAAATCACGCACGGGAGACTTGAGAACCACAGAGTAGGGTCCACGAGGTGCCCACGAGGGTGGGGGGCGCCCCCCTAGGGCGCGCCCCCCCTGGCTCGTGGGTCCAACGTAAGGCCCCCATTGCCCTCCTTCCTCCTATATAAGCCTACGTACCCCGAAACCATCAGAGCAATAGAGAAAACCCTAGTTCCACCGCCATAACCTTTTGTTCGCGTGAGATCCCATCTTGGGGCCTGTTCCGGAGCTCCGCCGGTGGGGGGATCTATTACGGAGTTCTTCTACATCATCATCATTGACTCACCATGAGTTATGAGTAGTTTACCATAGACCTTTGGGTCCATAGATAGTATCTAGATGGATTCTTCTCTCTCTTTGGATCTCAATACAAAGTTTTCCTCGGTCTTCGAGGAGATCTATTCGATGTAATCTCTTTTTGCGGTGTGTTTGTCGAGATCCAATGAATTGTGGGTTTATGATCAAGATTATCTATGAGAAATATTTGGTTCTTCTCTGAACTCTTTATGTATGATTATAATATCCTGGCAAGTCTCTTCGAATTATTCATTTGGTTTGGCCTACTAGATCTATAGTTCTTGTGATGGGAGAAGTGCTTGGCTTTGGGTTCAATCTTGCGGTGTCCTTTCCCAGTGACAGTAGGGGCAGCAAGGCACGTATTGTATTGTTGCCATCGAGGATACAAAGATGGGGTTTATATCATTTTGCTTGAGTTTATCCCTCTACATCATGTCATCTTGCTTAAGGCGTTATTCTGTTCTTATGAACTCAATACACTAGATGCATGCTGGATAGTGGTCGATGTGTGGACTAATAGTAGTAGATGCAGGCAGAAGTTGGTCTACTTGTCTCGGACGTGATGCCTATATATAATGATCATGCCTTGATAGTCTCATAATTATTCGCTTTTCTATCAATTGCTCGACAGTAATTTGTTTACCCGATGTAGAATATCGCTATCATGAGAGAAGCAACTAGAGAACACTATGGCCCCCGGTTCTATTCTCAACATATCAATCTACATCTACTTTACTTTTTCAGCTTTTACTTTCTGTTTTTATAATCGAAAATACCAAAAATATAAACTATCATCACTATCAGACCTCACTTTCGTAAGTGACCGTAAAGGGATTGACAACCCCTTATCATATTGGCTGTGAAGCTCTTATTTGTTTGTGCAGGTGCGAGGGACACGCGCGTGGTCTCCTACTGGATTGATACCTTGGTTCTCAAAAACTGAGGGAAATACTTACGCTACTGTGATGCATCTCCCTTTCCTCTTCGAGGGAATACAACTCATGCTCGAGGAGTAGCAATAAACACTAGTAAAGTACACATCAATAACATGTATATCAAATATAGCTTTGTTCACTTTGCAATCCATCTTATCCACCAAGTTTCTAGTGTAGTTCCACTTCTAGTGACCATTTCCTTTGCAGTATAAGCACTCAGTTTCAGTCTTGGGTCTAGCTTTGGGTTTCTTCATGGGAGTAGCAACTTTATTGCCATTCTTCTTGAAGTTCCCTTTCTTTTCCTTTGCCCTTTTACTTGAAACTAGTGGTCTTGTCAACCATCAACACTTGATGCTTTTTCTTGATTTCTACCTTCGTCGATTTCAGCATCGCGAAGAGCTCGGGAATTACTTTCGTCATCCCTTGAATATTATAGTTCATCACAAAGTTCTAGTAACTTGGAGATAGTGACTAGAGAACTTTGTCAATTACTATCTTATCTAGAAGATTAACTCCCACTTGATTCAAGCATTGTAGTACCCAGACAATCTGAGCACATGCTCACTGGTTGAGCTATTCTCCTCCATCTTGTAGGCAAAGTACTGTCAGAGGTCTCATAGCTCTTGATACGGGCATGAGTATGAAATACCAATTTCAACTCTTAGGAACATCTTATATGCTCCGTGGCATTCAAAATATTTTTAAGTTCCAGTTCTAAGCCGTAAAGCTTGGTGCACTAAACTATCAAGTAGTCATCATACTGAGATTTTGTCAAAACGTTCATAACGTCTGCATCTACTCCTGCAATAGTTCTACCACCTAGCATTGCATCAACGACATAATTCTTCCGTGCAGCAATGAGGATAATCCTCAAATCACGGACCTAGTCTGCATCATTCCTACTAACTTCGTTCAACTTAGTTTTCTCTAGGAACATATCAAAAACATAGGTGAGCTATAATGCGAGCTATTGATATACAACATAATTTGCAAATACTATCAGGACTAAGTTCATGATAAATTGAAGTTCAATTAATCATACTACTAAAGAACTCCCACTTAGATAGACATCCCTCTAGTCATCTAAATGATCACGTGATCCAACAACTAAACCATGTCCAATCATCACGTGAGATGGAGTAGTTTTCAATGGTGAACATCTTATGTTGACCATATCTACTATATGATTCACGCTCGACCTTTCGGTCTCAAATGTTCCGAGGCCATGTCTGTACATGCTACGCTCGTCAAGTTTAACCCGAGTATTCTGCATGTGCAAAACTGTCTTACACCCGTTGTATTTGAACGTAGAGCTTATCACACCCGATCATCACGTGGTGTCTCGGCACGATGAAGTTTCGCAAGGTGCATACTCAGGGAGAACACTTGTACCTTCAAATTTTGTAAGGGATCATCTTATAATTCTACCCTCATAATAAGCAAAATAAGAGGCATAAAAATATAGACATCACATGCAATCAAAATATGTGACATGATATGGCCATCATCATCTTGTGCTTTTGATCTCCATCTCCAAAGCATCGTCATGATCTCCATCGCCACCGGTTAGACACCATGATCTTCGTCGTAGCATCGTGGTCGTCTCGCCAACTGTTGGTACTGCTACTATCGCTAACTCATAGTGATAAAGTAAGGCAATTACATGACCTTCGCAATTCATACAATAAAGAGACAGCCATAAGGCTCCTGCCGGTTGCTGATAATTTACAAAACAAGATCATTTGATACAATAACGTATAACTCATCACGTCTTGACCATATCACATCACAACATGCCCTGCAAAAACAAGTTAGACGTCCTCTACTTTGTTGTTGCAAGTTTTACGTGGCTGCTACGGGCTTAGCAAGAACCGTTCTTACCTACGCATACAATAAACCACAATGATTTTTTGTCAAGTGTGCTGTCTTAACCTCCATAAGGACCGGGCGTAGCCACACTCGATTCAACTAAAGTGAGAGAGACAGACACCCGCCGGTCACCTTTAAGCAACGAGTTCTTGTAACGGTGTAACCAGTCTCGCGTAAGCGTACGCATAATGTCGGTCTGGGCCGCTTCATCTCACAATACCGCCGAATCAAAGTATGACATGCTGGTAAGCAGTATGACTATTATCGCCCACAACTCATTGTGTTCTACTCGTGCATATCATCTACGGATAGACCTGGCTCATGATGCCACTGTTGGGTAACGTAGTATTGCAAAAAAAATCTATGATCACGCAAGATCTATCTAGGAGAAGCATAGCAACGAGCGGGGATAGTGTGTCTACGTACCCTCGTAGACCGAAAGCGGAAGCGTCTACGGACGTGGTTGATGTAATCGAATGTCTTCACGATCCAATCGATCCAAGCACCGAACGTACAGCACCTCCGCGTTCAGCACACGTTCAGCTTGATGACGTCCCATGAGCTCTTGATCCAGTTGAGCGTTGCTTGATGGCTTCTCGCCCCTCGTTGGTTACCCCAAGTGGAAGGTTTGAGATGCAGTGTAGCGGTAGTTTTCCCTTGGCAAAGATACCAAGGATCGATTTCCCCTGAGACTCCTAGTTTCAACAACAAGGTGTCAACTGCTAACGGCGCCAAATATTAGCAATCTACGTGGACCTGCACACAGATACAAATAACTTTGCTCCCAACGAGTACAGAGAGGTTGTCAATCCCTCCGGCCTTGTAGTTTACAAAGGATCAAACGCAAGTGATAATAGTGATAGGTATTGCTGCAACTAGTAAGTAAAAGCGGAAAGTAAATAGCGGATGTGATCAATGATGGTAATATGGACCGGGGTCCCATGATGTTCACTAGTGATGTCTCTCTCCCAAAAGACGATAAAACAGCTATGTGAGGTAAACGAATTACAACTGGGCAATTGACAGAATTATGTGCGCAAACCAATGCTAACTATGTTGCAAGAAAGGTAGAGGTTCAAAGCATGGGCGGTACGCCAAGGCAAGTAGACCGAAATCCATCTGCATCTACTACTAATCATCCACCTTGAGATATCTATCCAGAACATCTCGCTGGTATTAAGTTGCGAGTCCCACCCATAGTGTAAACTCAAAGCAACAGACAACTGCATTAAAAGAACTTTGCGTAAAGTAAACAATCCTTGCACCCGCGGGCACAAGCACCGTTGTTTTCCCCCTTGTGGCAACAGCACATCCCCTAGACTCATGTTTCTGTCACTCAAGCTAGTCATCGATGGGCATGAACCCACAATCGAGCATAACGTTCCCTCTTGGAGTCACTACCTACTACTTGGCCAAAGCAATAAATAACAACGGAGAACAAGCAAGAATTACTTAAGAACATAAATATAAAAGAGGTAAATCAAATATATTACTCAAACACAATCTGAACATAATCTCACAATCCATCGGATCCCAGCAAACTCAACATAGCAACAGCATAAGGATTACATATGTGCCTCGATCATGTAGGGCAGCTCACGAGGTCTAATTAGTGAAGCACAAGAAGGGGAGGAGAACATCACAGAGCTACTGGTCGTGGACCCATGGTCCAAGGGAGACTACTCACAACTCATCCGGGAGGCGTCCATTGTGGTGGAGAGGCTCCCTGTGGTGATCCTCCCCTCCGGCAGGGTGCCGGGAAGAGTTCTCCTGGTGCTCCCGATCTTGGAAGCGCGGCGGCGGCGGAACAGAGATGACATCACGAAAAACAGTTCCGTCCTCGAGGGTTTCGGGACGCGTGTTAAATATATGCCAAAGGGGGGCATCAGCGGAGGCCTGGGGGGCCCAGGCACCCCCCCGGCGCGGCCAGGAGGGGGGCCGCGCCACCAGGGCGCCTGGAGCCCTGGTGGCCCCCCTCCGGCCCTACTTCGGCCGTGTGGAAGCTTCCGGAACGCTAATTTTTTATATAATTTTTCCGGAATTTTTCTGGCAGTTTACGTGACGGGAAAACCTGAAATACAAAAACAGCAGAAAACAGAAACTGGCACTGGGGTGCACTGAGTTAATAGGTTAGTCCAAATATGATCAAAAGTGTATGGAAGTGTATAAATATCATAGCAATATCACACAAAAGAGGCATGGAGCAAGCATAAATTACATATACGTTTTGGACGTATCAAGCGTCACGGGAGAGTTTCATCAGCACGACAGTGTGGTGACGGTGATGATGAGGCTACAGTCGTAGGGCTTTGCCTAAGCACTGCAATAATATAACCGAGGTGTGTAATTGTAGGGAGGGGCACCGCACACGGCTAATAAATCAACTTCTGTGTCTATGGGGTGGCCCTAGCCACGTATATAAAGGATGGAGGGAGGAGGAGGCCGGCCCTCATAGGGCGCGCCCAAAGTGTGGAGTCTTACTAGGACTCCCTAGTCCTAGTAGGATTCCACCTCCCACATGGAATAGGAAAAGGGGAAGGGAGAAGGAGTAGGAAGGAAGGGGGCGCCCCTTTCCCTAGTCCAATTCGGACCAGCCCATGGGGAAGGGGCGCGACCACCCTTGAGGCCTTTCTCTCCTTTCTTGTATGGCCCATTAAGGCCCAATACGAATTCCCGTAACTCTCCGGTACTCCGAAAAATACCCGAATCACTCGGAACCTTTCCGATGTCTGAATATAGCCTTCCAATATATCGATCTTTACGTCCTAACCATTTCGAGACTCCTCGTCATGTCTGTGATCTCATCCAGGACTCCGAACAATCTTCAATACATCAAATCACATAAACTCATAATACTAATCGTCATCGAACGTTAAGCGTGCGGACCCTACAGGTTCGAGAACTATCTAGACATGACCGACGCACTTCTCTGGTCAATAACAAATAGCAGAACCTGGATGCTCATATTGGTTCCTACATATTCTATGAAGATCTTTATCGGCCAAACTGCATAACAACATACGTTGTTCCCTTTGTCATCGGTATGTTACTTGCCCGAGATTCGATCGTCGGTATCATCATACCTAGTTCAATCTCGTTACCGGCAAGTCTCTTTACTCGTTCTGTAATGCATCATCCCACAACTAACGCATTAGTCACATTGCTTGCAAGGCTTATAGTGATGTGCATTACCGAGAGGGCCCAGAGATACCTCTCCGACAATCAGAGTGACAAATCCTTATCTCGATCTATGCCATCTCAACAAACACCATCAGAGACACTTGTAGAGCATCTTTATAATCACCCAGTTATGTTGTGATGTTTGATAGCACACAAAGTGTTCCTCCGGTATTCGGGACTTGCATAATATCATATTCATAGGAACATGTATAAGTCATGAAGAAAGCAATCGCAGCATACTAAATGATCAAGTGCTAAGCTAACGGAATGAGTCAAGTCAATCACATCATTCTCTAATGATGTGATCCCGTTCATCAAATGACAACTCATGTCTATGGCTAGGAAACTTAACCATCTTTGATTAATAAGCTAGTCAAGTAGAGGCATACTAGTGACACTCTGTTTGTATATGCATTCACACATGTACTAAGTTTCTGGTTAATACAATTCAATCATGAATAATAAACATTTATCATAATATAAGGAAATAAATAATATCTTTATTATTTCCTCTAGGGCATATTTCCTTCAGGAGAACCGTGCTTATCGTGCCGGGCTTGAAGACAGCAATCTGGACTGGGACTTTGGGTTAATAGGTTGGTCCCAAAATAATATAAAAGTGTATAACAAAGCCCATTAAACATCCAAAACATCATAAATAATAGCATGGAACAATAAAAAATTATAGATACGTTGGAGACGTGTGAAGCATCCCCAAGCTAAATTCCTGTTCGTCCTCGAGTAGGTAAATGATAAAAACAGAATTTTTGATGTGGAATGCTAACCAACATAGTTTCCAATGTAATTCTCTTAATTGTGGCATGAATGTTCAGATCTGAAAGATTCATGACAAAAGTCTATATTGACATAAGAAATAATAATACTTCAAGCATACTAACAAAGCAATCATGTCATCTCAAAATACTATGGCTAAAGAAAGTTATCCCTACAAAATCATATAGTCTGGCTATGCTCCCTCTTCATCACACAAAATATTCATATCATGCACAACCCCGATTTCAGCCAAGCACTTGTTTTCATACTCTATTCTTTCAAACCTTTCAACTTTCACGCAATACATGAGCATGAGCCATGGATATAGCACTATGGGTGGAATAGAATGGTGGTTGTGCAGAAGACAAAAAGGAGGGAGATAGTCTCACATCGACTAGGCGTATCAACGGGATATGGAGATGCCCATCAATAGATATCAATGTGAGTGAGTAGGGATTGCCATGCAATGGATGCACTAGATCTAAATATGTATGAAAGCTCAACAAAAGAAACTAAGGGGGTGTGCATCCAACTTGCTTCCTCATGAAGACCTAGGGCATTTGAGGAAGCACATCGTTGGAATATACAATCAAGTTCTATAATGAAAATTCCCACTAGTATATGAAAGTGACTAAAAATGAGACTCTCTATCATGAAGAACATGGTGCTACTTTGAAGCACAAGTGTAAAAAAGATAGTAGCAATTATCCCTTTTCTCTTTTCTCTCATTTTTTTGGAGGGGCTTTCCCTTTTCTTTTTCTTTTTTCTTTAGCCCCTCTCTATATTTTTTTGGGCCATCTATTTTTTTATTTCGCCTTTCCTCACATGGGACAATGCTCTAATGATGATGATCATCACACTTTTATTGATTTACAACTCGATAGTACAACTCGATACTAGAACAAAGTATGACACTATATGAATGCCTCCGGCAGTGTACCGGGATGTGCAATAAATCAAGAGTGACATGTATAAAAATTATGCATGGTGGCTTTGCAACAAATACGATGTCAAATACATGATCATGCATGGCAATATGACAATATGAAGCGTGTCATATGAACGAAACAATGGAAAGTTGCATGGCAATATATCTCGGAATGGCTATGGAAATGCCGTGATAGGTAGGTATGGTGGCTGTTTTGAGGAAGATATATGGTGGCTGTTTTGAGGAAGGATATATAGTGGGTGTATGGTACCGGCAAAAGTTGCGCGGTACGAGAGAGGCTACCATGGTGGAAGGATGAGAGTGCGTATAATCCATGGACTCAACATTAGTCATAAGAACACATATACTTATTGCAAAAATTTATGATTCATCAAAACAAAGCAATCAACGCATTCTCCTAGGGGGAAGGTTGGTAGGAGTTAACCATCGCGTGCCCCCGACCTCCAGACAAAGGATGACACTCTACAAATACCTCATGCTCTAACTTCGTCACATAGCGGTTCACCATACGTGCATGCTATGGGAATCACTAACTTTAACACAAGTATTTCTCAATTTCATAATAATTCCACTAGCATCACTCTAATATCACTATCCTCGTATCTCAAAACAATTATCCAGCATCTAACTTTTCATCATATTCAATGCACTTAGTGTGAAAGTTTTTACTACATTGATCTTGGATGCCTATCATGTGAAGGCTAGTTTTATAGCCAAAGCACATTACCATGCAGTTCTAATAGCTCAAAAGGATATAAGTGAAGCATGAGAGATCAACAATTTCTACAAAATATAATTACCACCGTGCTCTAAAGGATGTAAGTGAAGCACTAGAGCAAAAACTATTCAACTCAAAAGATATAAGTGAAGCACATAGAGTGTTCTAACAATTCCTAGGCCATATTTATCTCTCTCAAAAAGGTGTGTCTGGCAAGGATAATTGTGGAAAACTAACAAGCAAAGACTAAAATGATACATGATGCTCCAAGTAAAACACATATCATGTGGTGAATAAAAATATAGGTCCGAGTATAGTTACCGATAGATGAAAAAGAAAGAGGGGATGCCTTCCCGGGGCATCCCAAAGCTTAGGATTTTGTTTGTCCTTGAATTTTACCTTGGGTTGCCTTGGGAATCCCCAAGCTTAGGTTCTTGCCACACCTTGTTCCATAGTCCATCAAAGCAATACTCAAAACTTGAAAACTTCACAACACAAAACTTAGACAAAAATCGCGTGAGCTCCGTTAGTATAAGAAAGCAAACCACCACTCAAAGGTATTGTAATGAACTCATTTTTTTATATTGGTGTTAAGCCTACTGTATTCCAACTTCTGTATGATTCATATCCTCCAATACTAGTCATAGATTCATCAAAATAAGCAAACAACACACGATAAACAGAACAGTCTGTAGTAATCTATAACTTTCGCATACTTCTGTAACTCTAAAAAATTGAAGTAAATTGGTAAACGTGAGGAATTTGTCTATTAATCATCTGCAAAAAGAATCAACTAAATAGCACACTCCAGGAAAATCTGGTGACCAATCTAGCGAGCGCTAACGATTCTGTTTTTCACAGCAAGATCATATAAACTTCACACAAGTCTTCCCAAAGGTTCTACTTGGCACAAACACTAATTAAAACACAAAACCACATCTAAACAGAAGCTAGATGCAATATTTATTCCTAAACAGAAGCAAAAACAAACAAAAATATAAAATTGGGTTGCCTCTGAACAAGCGCTATCGGTTAACGCCCCTAGCTAGGCACGAATAATTTTAATGATGCTCACATGAAACACAAGACTTGAAGCACAAAAAGAGCATCATAAAGCATGTGGAAATCACATCTAAGTCTAACATACTTCCTATGCATAGGCAGTTTATAGGAAAACAAATTAGCAAGACAAGCAAGATGTGACATATGCAAGGAAGAAGATAGAAATAAGATCAATCTCAACATGAAGAGAGGTAATTTAGTAACATGAAGATTTCTACAACCATATTTTCCTCTCTCATAATAGTTTCATGTAGGATCATAAGCAAATTCAACAATATAGCTATCACAAAACATATTCTCAACATGATCCACACGCATACGAAGTTGACATTCTTCCAAAATAGTGGGATCAACATTAACTAAAGTCATGACCTCTCCAAACTCACTTTTATTTAAAAAAAATCATAAGATTGATCATACTCCAAATATGTGGATCTAAATTTTACACTCTTCCAAACCCACTTTAAATATTATTGCAAACATTATTATCAATCTCACATTCATCATGGGGTTGAAATAAATTTTCAAGATCATAAGAAGCATCACCCCAATCATGATCATTGCAACAAGTAGTGGACATAGGAATACTAGCATCCCGAAGCTTAGGGTTTTGCATATCATTAACACAATTAACATTAATATAATTTATATATCATTGCAATCATGCTTTTTATTTAAGGAACTATCGTTAATCACTTTTTCTTTTAACAATTCCTCCCAATTTTTAGATTCACAAATTTCAAGCAAAACCTCATAAAGATAATCTAGTGCACCCAACTCACTAGAAATAGGTTCAACATAATTGGATCTATTAAAAAGATTATAAAGTGGATGAGGATCCATAACTTAGCAAGCGAAGATGCAAGCTAATAGAGGGCACATAGCAACACAAGCAAACAGAAATGCAAACGGAAAAAGGGCGAATAAAAAGGCAAGGGTGAAGTGGGGGAGAGGAAAACCAGAGGAAAAATGTAATGCGAAGGATAAGAGTTTGTGATAGGTACTTGGTATATGACTTTTGTGTAAGCCTCCCCGACAACGACACCAGAAATTCTTCTTGCTACTTCTCGAGCTTGCGTTGTATTCCCTCGAAGAGGAAAGGGAGATGCATCATAGTAGCGTAAGTATTTCCCTTAGTTTTTTAGCACCAAGGTATCAATCCAGTAGGAGGCCACGCGTGAGTCCCTCGCACCTGTACAAACAAATAAGAACTTCGTAGCCAACGCGATAAGGGGTTGTCAATCCCTTTACAGTCACTTACGAAAGTGAGATCTGATAGATAGGATAGTTTGATATTTTTGGTATTTTTGGATATAAGAACAGAAAGTAAAAGTGGAAAAGTAAAGTAGATTGTAGATTGATATGTTGAGAATAGACCCGGGGGCCATAGTTTTCTCTAGTGGCTTCTCTCATGATAGCATAATTCTACGGCGGGTAAACAAATTACTGTCGAGCAATTGATAGAAAAGAGAATACTTATGAGACTATCTAGGCATGATCATTGTATATAGGCATCACGTCCGATACAAGTAGACCGACTCCTGCCTGCATCTACTACTATTACTCCACACATCGACCGCTATCCAAAATGCATCTAGTGTATTGAGTTCATACAAACAGAGTAACGCCTTAAGCAAGATGACATGATGTAGAGGGACAAACTCAAGCAATATG
This sequence comes from Secale cereale, assembly GCA_902687465.1. Classification (NCBI taxonomy): domain Eukaryota; kingdom Viridiplantae; phylum Streptophyta; class Magnoliopsida; order Poales; family Poaceae; genus Secale; species Secale cereale. The sequence continues at coordinate 170,559,093 of LR738709.1, forward strand.
ATGAAAACCCCATATTTTTATCCTCGATGGCAACAATACAATACGTGCCTTGCTGCCCCTACTATCACTGGGAAAGGACACCGCAAGATTGAATCGAAAGCCAAGCACTTCTCCCATTGCAAGAACTATAGATCTAGCAGGCCAAACCAAACCAATAATTCAAAGAGACTTGCAAGGATATTATAATCATACATAAAAAGTTCAGAAAAGAACCAAATATTTCTCATAGATAATCTTGATTATAAACCCACAATTCATCAGATCTCGACAAACACACCTCAAAAAGAGATTACATCGAATATATCTCCTCGAAGACCGAGGAGAACTTGGTATTGAGATCCAAAGAGAGAGAAGAATCCATCTAGATACTAGCTATGGACCCGAAGGTCTGTGGTAAACTACTCACAACTCATGGTGAGGCGATGATGATGATGTAGAAGCACTCCGTGGTAGACCCCCCCCCCCCTCCGGCGGAGCTCCGAAACAGGCCCCAAGATGGTATCTCACTGGAACAGAAGGTTGCGGCGGTGGAACTAGGGTTTTCTCTGTTGTTCTGATGGTTTCGGGGTATGTAGGTATATATATGAGGAAGGAGGGCACCGGGGGCCAAACGTGGGGCCCACGAGGCAGGGGGCGCGCCCCCACCCTCGTGGGCGCCACGTGTGCCCTACTCCGTGGTTCTCAAGTCTCCCGTGCGTATTTTGCTCCAAAAATATATCTCCCAAAGTTTCATTCCATTTGGACTCCATTTGATATTTCTTTTCTGTAAAACCCTGAAATAGGAAAAGAAACAGCAATCTGGACTGGGCCTTTGGGTTAATAGGTTAGTCCCAAAAATAATATAAAAGTGTATAACAAAGCCCATTAAACATCCAAAACATCATAAATAATAGCATGGAACAATCAAAAATTATAGATACTTTGGAGACGTATCAACATGTATGGCTGGTCTCGTCAGTCAGCTCACGGCTCATCTTCGCGCTGAGTTCGCCATCAAGGACTTGGGACCTTTGCACTACTTCCAAGGTGTCGAGGTGGTGCGCCGTATGGTTGGCTTCTTCCTTCATCAGCAGAAGTACGCTCACGAGCTCCTCGTGCGCGCCGACATGCTTAAATGCAAGCCCGCCGCTACGCCTGTTGATACGAATGCCAAGCTTTCTGCCACGGATGGTTCTCCTGCTTCGGATGCTGCTTTCTATCGGTCTATCATTGGTGCTCTCCAGTACCTCACTCTGACTCGACCGGAGATCCAGTATGCCGTGTGATACGTCTCCAACGTATCTATAATTTTTTATTGTTCCATGCTATTATATAGTCTATTTTGGATGTTTAATGGGCTTTATTATACACTTCTATATTATTTTTTGGACTAATCTACTAACCCAAGGCCCAGTGCAAATTACTGTTTTTTGCCTATTTCAGTGTTTCGCAGATTAGGGATATCAAACGGAGTCCAAACGGAATGAAACCTTTGGGAGAGTTATTTTTGGAACCGTATCTTCATAGAAGACTTGGAGTACACGCGAGGAAACGAGAGCGGCGGCCGCGAGGGTCCAGGGTGGGCCCCCGCGGGGGGGGGGGGGGCAGGCGCGCCCCCACCCTCGTGGGCCCCCTCTGGCTCCACCAATGCCCTCCTTCCTCCTATATATATCCATGTACCCTGAAATCATCGAGGCAACAGAGAAAACCCTAATTCCACCACCGCAACCTTCTGTTCCCGTGAGATCCCATCTTGGGGCCTGTTCCGGAGCTCCGCCGGAGGGGGGATCGATCACGGAGTGCTTCTAAATCAACACCATAGCCTCACCAATGAGTTGTGAGTAGTTTACCACCCACCTTCGGGTCCATAGTTATTAGCTAGATGGCTTTTTCTCCCTTTTTGGATCTCAATACAAAGTTCTCCTCGATCTTCGAGGAGATCTATTCGATGTAATCTTTTTGCGGTGTGTTTGTCGAGATCCGATGAATTGTGGGTTTATGATCAAGATTATCTATGAACAATATTTGATTCTTTTCTGAAATCTTTTATGTATGATTATAATATCCCTGCAAGTCTCTTCGAATTATTGGTTTGGTTTATCCTACTAGATCTACAGTTCTTGCAATGGGAGAAGTGCTTGGTTTTGGGTTCAATCTTGTGGTGTCCTTTCCCAGTGACAGTAGGGGCAGCAAGGCACGTATTGTATTGTTGGCATCGAGGATAAAAAGATGGGGTTTATATCATATTTCTTGAGTTTATCCCTCAACATCATGTCATCTTGCTTAAAGTGTTACTCTATTCTTATGAACTTAATACTCTAGATGCATGCTGGATAGCGGTCGATGTGTGGAGTAATAGTAGTAGATGCAGAATCGTTTCGGTCTACTTGTTACGGACGTGAAGCCTATATATAATGATCATGCCTAGATATTCTCATAACTATGTGCTTTTCTATCAATTGCTCGACAGTAATTTGTTCCCCCGCCATAGAATTCTGCTATCATGAGAGAAGCCACTAGTGAAACCTATGGCACCCGCGTCTATTCTCATCATATTAATCTTCTATCTACTTTACTTTGCTTTCTTTACTTTCTGTGCTTATACCAAAAATACCAGAAACACTATCCTATCCTATCTATCAGATCTCACTTTCATAAGTGACCATAAAGGGATTGCCAACCCCTTATCATGTTGGCTGCGAAGTTCTTAGTTGTTTGTGCAGGTGCGAGGGACTCGCGCGTGGTCTCCTACTGGATTGATACCTTGGTTCTCAAAACCTGAGGGAAATACTTACGCTACTATGCTGCATCACCCTTTCCTCTTCGAGGGAATACAACGCAAGCTCAAGATGTAGCAAGAGGAATTTCTGGCGCCGTTGCTAGCAAGATCTACGCAAAATTCATATACCAAGTACCTATCACAAACCCTTATCGTTCGCACTACATTATTTGCCTCTTGTTTTCCTCTCCCCCACTTCACCATTGCCGTTTTATTCGCCCTTCTTTTTCCGTGTGTTTACCGTTCGCTTGCCTCTTGTTTGCTTGTGTGTTGGATTGCCTGCTTGTCACTATGGCTCAAAACAATACCAAATTTTGTGACTTCTCTAATACCAGCAATAATGATTTTATTAGCATGCCTATTGCTCCTATTACTGATGCTGAATCTTGTGAGATCAATGCTGCCCTGTTGAATCGTGTCATGAAAGATCAATTTCCTGGCCTTCCTAGTGAAGATGCCGCTACCCATCTAAACAACTTTGTTGATTTGTGTGATATGCAAAAGAAGAGGGATACAGATAATGATATTGTTAAATTGAATTTATTTCCGTTTTCACTTAGAGATCGTGCTAAAACTTGGTTTTCCTCTTTGCCTAGAAATAGTATTGATTCATGGAATAAGTGCAAAGATGCCTTTATCTTCAAGTAATTTCCTTCCGCTAAGATTATCTCTCTTAGAAACGATATTATGAATTTTAAGCAACTAGATCATGAGCATGTCGCACAAGCTTGGGAGAGAATGAAATTAATGATACGTAATTGCCCTACACATGGTTTGAACTTATGGATGATTATACAAAACTTTTATGCTGGCTTGAATTTTGCTTCTAGAAATCTTTTAGATTCTGCCGCGGGGGGGGGGCACTTTTATGGAAATCACCTTAGGAGAAGATACCAAACTCCTAGATAATATTATGGTTAACTACTCTCAATGGCACACCAAAAGATCTACGAGTAAAAAAGTGCATGCTATTGAAGAGATTAGTGTTTTGAGTGGAAAGATGGATGAACTTATGAAATTATTTGCTACTAAGAGTGCTTCTTCTGATCCTAATGATATTCCTTTATCCATGTTGGTTGAAAATAATAATGAATCTTTGGATGTGAATTTTGTTGGTAGGAATAATTTTGGTAATAATGCTTATAGAGGAAAGTTTAATCCTAGGCCTTTTCCTAGTAATTCCTCTAATAATTATGGTAATTCCTACAATAACTCTTATGGATATTTTGGTAAGATGCCCTCTGAATTTCAGACTAGTGTTAAAGAGTTTATGAATTCACAAAATAATTTCAATGCTTTGCTTGAAGAAAAGTTGCTTAAGATTGATGAGTTGGCTAGAAACGTGGATAGAATTACTCTTTATGTTGATTCTTTGAAACTTAGATCAATTCCACCTAAGAATGATATCAATGAGTCTCTCAAAGCCATGAGAATTTCCATTGATGAGTGCAAAGAAAGAACCGCTAGGATGCGTGCTAAAAAAGATTGCTTTATGAAAGCGTGTTCTTCTAATTATCATGAAAATAAAGATGAAGATTTAAAAGCTATTGATGTGTCTCGTATAAGATCCTTGTTTTCTAGTATGAATCTTGATAAAGATGGTCCTGGAGATGAGTCTACTTTAGTTAAAATGTGTCCCAATGATTCGGAGTTTTTAGATCTTGATGCTAAAATTGTTAAAAGTGGGATTGAAGAGATTAAACCTTTGCATGGTGATGAACCCACTATTTTGGATTTCAAGGGATTCAATTATCATAATTGCTCTTTAATAGATTGTATTTCCTTGTTGCAATCCGTACTAAATTCTCCGCATGCTTATAGTCAAAATAAGGCTTTTACCAAACACATAGTTGATGCTTTAATGCAGTCTTATGAAGAAAAACTTGAATTAGAAGTTTCTATCCCTAGAAAGCTTTATGATGAGTGGGAACCTACTATTAAAAATAAAATTAAAGATCATGAATGCTTTGCTTTGTGTGATTTGGGTGCAAGTGTTTCTACAATTCCAAAAACTTTGTGTGATATGTTAGGTTTCCATGATCTTGATGATTGTTCTTTAAATTTGCATCTTGCGGATTCTACCATTAAGAAACCTACGGGGAGGATTAATAATGTTCTTATTGTTGCCAATAGGAATTATGTGCCCTAGATTTCATTGTTCCTGATATAGATTGCAATCCTTCATGTCATATTATTCTTGGTAGACCTTTCCTTAGAACGATTGGTGCAATTATTGATCTGAAGGAACGAAATATTAGATTCCAATTTCCGTTAAGGAAAGGCATGGAACACTTTCCTAGAAATAAAATAAAATTACCTTATGAATCTATTATGAGAGCCACTTAATAATCTATTATGAGAGCCACTTATGGATTTCCTAGATCTATTCTTGTATCGTGCCTAGCTAGGGGCGTTAAACGATAGCGGTTGTTGGGAGGCAACCAATTTTATTTTATTTGTTTTTGCTTGTGTTTAGGAAGAAATATTGCATTTAGCTTCTGTTTAGATGTGGTTTTGTGTTTTAATTAGTGTTTGTGTCAAGTAGAACCTTTGGGAAGACTTGTGTGAAGTTTATGTGATCATGCTGTAAAAAACAGAAACTTTAGCGCCCACGAAATTGGTTGTAAGTTTTTTACTAGAGAGTGCTTTTTAGTTGATTATTTTTGAAGATGATTAATAGACCATTTCCTCAAGTTTAACAATTTATTTCAATTTTTTTAGAGTTACAGAAGTATTCGAAAGTTATAGATTACAACAGACTGTTTTGTTTTTGACAGATTCTGTTTCTCGTGTGTTGTTTGCTTATTTTGTTGAATCTATGAGTAGTATCGGGGGGTATGAATCATGGAGAAGTTGGAATACAGTAGTTTTAACATCAATATAAACAAAGAATGAGTTCATTACAGTACCTTTGAGTGGTGGTTTGTTTTCTTATACTAACGGAGCTCACGAGATTTTTTGGCTAAGTTTTGTTTTGTGAAGTTTTCAAGTTTTGAGTATGGCTTTGATGGACTATGGAACAAAGAGTGGAAAGAGCCTAAGCTTGGGGATGCCCAAGGCACCCCAAGGTAAAATTCAAGGACGACCAAAAGCCTAAGCCAGGGGATGCCCCAGGAAGGCATCCCCTCTTTCGTCTTCGTCTATCGGTAACTATACTTGAGACTATATTTTTATTCACCACATGATATGTGTTTTGCTTGGAGCGTCATGTATGGTTTGAGTATTTGCTTTTTAGTTTGCCACAATAATCCTTAATGGACACACCATTTGGGAGAGATAAATATGATTTAGAATTTGTTAGAATACTCTATGTGCTTCACTTATATCTTTTGAGCTAGATAGTTTTGCTCTAGTGCTTCACTTATATCTTCTAGAGCACGGTGGTGGTTTTATTTTGTAGAAATTATTGATCTCTCATGCTTCACTTGTATCTATTTGAGAGTCTCTTAGAACAGCATGGTAATGTGCTTTGGTTATAAAACTAGTCCTGATATGATGGTCATCCAAGATGAATATATTAAAAACTTTCATACAAGTGCATTGAATACTTTGAGAAGTTTGATACTTTATGATTGTTTTGATATATGAGGATGGTGATATTATAGACATGCTAGTAGAGTAGTTGTGAATTTGAGAAATAATTGTGTTAAGGTTTGCAAGTCCCGTAGCATGCACGTATGGTAACCGTTGTGTGACAAATTTGAAGCATGAGGTATTTCATTGAGTGTTATCCTTTGTGTGGAGGTCGGGATCGCGCGATGGTTAACTCCTACCAACCCGTCCCCTAGGAGCATGCGTGTAGTACTTGTTTTGATGACTTGTAGATTTTTTCAATAAGTATGCGAGTTCTTTATGACTAATGTTGAGTCCATGGATTATACGCACTCTCACCCTTCCACCATTGCTAGCCTCTCTTGTACCGCGCAATTCTCGCCGGTACCATGCACCCACCTTATACCTTCCTCAAAACAGCCAGAATACCTACCTATCATGGCATTTCCATAGCCATTCCGAGAAATATTACGATGCAACTTTCCACCGTTCCGTTAGCTATGACACGCTTCATCATTGTCATATTTCCATGCATGATCATGTAGTTGACATCGTATTCGTGGCTAGGCCACCATGCATAATTTTTCATACATGTCACTCTAGATTCATTACACATCCCGGTACACCGTCGGGGGCATTCATATAGAGTCATACTTTGTTCTAGTATCGAGTTGTAAATCAATATAAGTGTGATGATCATCATTATTAGAGCATTGTCCCAAAAAAAGGGGGAAAAAGAAGGAAATGCCAAAGAAAAAAAGAAAGGCCCATTGTCGGTGTACTAAGATAGGGGTACCTCAGTACCCCAACTTGTGCACGGGCAGTAGCAGCTTCCTGAGGTAGGGCTTACCACGTGCTCGCCAAGAACCGTTCTGGTCCCTATGAAGCCATTCAAGAACAAAGTATACAAGTCAGAAGATCAGGGCCCCGGCAAGAGGAGCTTGCCGGGAATGCCACACCAGGCTCAAGGTTATCACTTTAGCACAAGACCCTGGCAAGAGGAGCTTGCCAGGAAGGCCAAGGAACACATACCTCAAGAGATGTCTCGGCGCATCATGCGCCCCGGCAGGACCCGGAGAGCGACAAGCTTCCGGGCCCGGCAAGATCACGACCCTGGCAAGCTGCTTGCCGGGGAAACCTACGCTGTGTGCCCGCGCTCCAGCTCATCGGCCCACGCGTCGCCCTGGGGCCCTTCCAGGGGCACGTGGCAGACGGCTGTGCAGCCTGGGGCACACGGTGGCAAGCCACGGTGACGAGGCTACCGCCGTGGCGAACGGAGAAGCATGGACGGACGCTTTTGGGTGCGACGGCGACAGGCATTTAATGCCTTTGTCCCCCACTGTCAAAGTTAGGTGAAGACCACTGTTCATGCACTGTTGCAACTGCCACCAAATTTACACTTTTACCCTCCTCTACGTTGACACCTGTCGGTGACCCCTTTGAGCTATAAAAGGAGGCCCATGCACAACGTAGAGGAGGTTCGAAACCTAGACAACTCTCTCGCTCGGTGTAGCTAGTACTGTAGATCTTCAAGCTCCCGAGCTCCAAACACACAATACAACCTAAGCAGGAGTAGGGTTTTACGCGTCCGCGCGGCCCGAACCTGGGTAAAACTGCCCGCGTGTGCCCCTCGATCTGCTCTCTGTGCTCCCTCCGCTCCCTTACCGCAACGTAGAAGGGGCTCCGGTCCCATAGGTGCTCGTGGGAGGACAGTTTCCCCCGACATCTTTGGCGCGCCAGGTAGGGGGGCGTCGAGGTTGTGCGAACCTGATCCGGCGCTCACGCGGGCGCAACCTTCAGCAACCTCTCCAGCTTCATCAACTTCATCAGCTACAACGACATGCCTCCGAAGAAGAAGGCTTCGGAGGTCGGAGGCCCGTCTGCATCGATCCCACCACCACCAGAACCAACGGTTGGTGGAGGAGACGCCGGCGGAAGGGTGGTCGCCGGCGAGGAAACTCACGGCGCCACCAAGTCCAAGGACAAGACGGACGACCGGGCGAACTCCAAAGCCTCGGTGTCCGTGCACGCACCACGTCCCTCTTAGGAGGTACAAGACCAGCAGCGGCGTGGTACTGGAGGTACCATACGCTTGCTGGGGCGTGGCCAAGCCGGAGGATCGCGGGATGCTCAAGGCCAGCGCGCTGGTACGAGCAAGGCGCGGTCACTGGGGCGGGAATATGCTCCTTCTAACGCGGTTAGAAGTCCGAGCGCGTCCCGCTCCTCGCACCGTTCGCCACCGTTTCCTTCTTCTCCAGCAGAGGCCCTGGCCAGGGCCCAGCTGCTCCTCGATTTCCCTCCAGTGGCAGACAAGGCCGAAGACTGGAGGGCAACGATCCAGAGTCTCATCGCCTTCGCCAACAACGACGCGCCTCAGCAGCCGGCAACTTTGCGGCCGTGGCAAGTCGACCAAACGAAGGATGATGGCGACAAGACCGCCGGGGGTGCAACTACCGTGCACTCCCCGCCGCGGAAGCAGAAATCGCCACCCCGCCGGATCAACGTCGACGATGACTCTACGGCGTCGTCAGATCCGCGGGCTCGTCGCGACCAGCGCCAAGTCCTCGACGACAGGCGACAAGAGGACGCTCGAACCCGCATCGAGCGTCGACGAGAAGCCCGAAGACAGTCAGATCAGCGCGCTGGGACCGCTGTTGACGCGCACGCGCCCGGTGAACCAGGCGACTTGCCGTACGCGGCAGGTTGCCCTGCGTTCACCCGTGAGCTGCGGCAAGTCCAGTGGCCCAGCATGAAGAATTTCAAGCCCGACGTACCCGAGAAGTACGACGGCAAGACACACCCCTCGGAGTTCCTCGGCATCTACACCATTGCGGTGCAGGCTGCCGGGGGACGCGACGAGAAGATCCTAGCCAACTACTTCCCGCTATTGCTTAAGCCAAACGTCCGGTCTTGGCTTATGCACTTGCCGGAGAGCTCCATCTCCTCATGGGCAGATCTGTGCCACCAGTTTGTTGGCGCCTTCACAGGCGGCCACAAACCCCACGGCCAGGAGAGTGATCTCCACATCATCGCCCAGAAGGAGGGAGAGTCCCTGCGCAAATACATCCAAAGATTCAGCCGCGTCCAGCACAACATTCCCGACGTCCACCCTGCCGCGGTTATCAGCGCGTTTCACCAGAACGTGCGTAACCGCCGAATGAGGGAGGAGATGGCCATGACCAAGATCCGGGATGTCAGCGAGCTCTACGCTCTGGCTGACAAGTGTGCGCGCGCTGAAGAGGGGAGGAGACTCCCCGCAGAGGATACTGGCGCAGGAGGAAGCGACAGCGAGGATGCCGCCCCAGCTAGGAAAATCCGGCGACGGAATAACAGAAAGAAGAAGAGCAAGGAGGTGCTGGTTGTCAAGCAGTCCGGCAAGGAGGCTCCCGCCAAGAAGGCACAGGCTGGCGGTTCCGGCAAGGAGCCCGCCACTGTAGCGGCAGCCGACAAGCAGGACGGCTCCGACAAGCAGTACTGCAAGATCCACCGCACCAAGGGCCACGATCTCTAGAACTGCAAAAGAGTGGAGTACCTCGTAGAGCAGCAGAAGGCTGAATACGAGCGACGTGACAAGGAGAAGGCCCAAGGAGGCGGAGGAGAGCCCAGCAAGAAGCGGCCGTTCAATGGCCGGGGAGGACGCCGCGGCAAGGCCAAGCAGCGGCAAGGTGATAGACCTCCCCAGGGCCGCGACAAGGATGAGGATGAAGACGACGATGATGACATGGAAGAAGGAGACAACAACGAGCAGGAGTTCCAGAAGGCCACAGAGGTTCTGTGTGTCGACGGAGGTGCCTCTCTGCACACTTCCCACCGCCGGCTCAAGCAGTGGGTGCGAGAAGTGAACACAGCTGAGCCGCCCGTCGAGTCACGCAGGCTGCTGAAGTGGTCCGGCACGCCCATCATCTTTGACCTTGAGGACCACCCTGACAGCACAACTGCGGTCGGGTGCTTGCCGATGTTGGTCTCACCAACTATCCGCAACCTCAAGGTCACCAAGATGTTGGTTGACGGCGGGGCCGGCTTGAACTTGATCTCCTCAACTGTGATCAAGAAGCTACAGATCCCCGACAGCGAGCTCGAGGAAACCGGGTCGTTCCAAGGGATCAACCCGGGAAGGAGCAAGCCGAAGGGGAAGATCACGCTGCCAGTGACCTTTGGCGGGGAGCTCAACTTCAGGACGGAGAGGATCACGTTTGACGTTGCTGATATCCCATTACCATACAATGGGATACTTGGCCGTCCTGCCCTCGCCAAGTTCATGGCAGCTTCCCACTATGCATACAATATGCTCAAGATGCCGGGGCCGATAAGCGTCATCTTTGTCCCCGGCGACAAGAAAGATGCGCTTATTTGCGCCGACAAGATCTACCGGGATGCAGCGGCCGTAGCAGAAAGCAACACACTTGTCGCTGAAGCTCCTGAGGGAAAGACCAAGTCCGGCAAGAGCTCTGGGGCCCACTCCGGCAAACGCACCTCTTCGGAGTGCTGCGCTGCCGTCGAGGACGCGCCATCGAGCTCCACCGGCAAGTGTAAGAAAGGAATGGCAGCTCCACCGGCAACCAAGAAGGTGTCAGCAAAGGAGGACGGCACTGGTGGTACCTTCACCATCAGTGCTACACTCGACCCTAAATAGGAAAGCGCGCTCGTTGCCTTCCTGCAGGCGAATGTCGACGTGTTTACATGGCAACCGTCCGACATCCCCGGCGTTCCCAGGAAGGTAATTGAGCACAAGCTTGTTGTTTGTCCTCATGCGCGGCCCGTCAAGCAGAAGGTCAGGAAGCAAGCCATGGAGCGCCAAGAGTTCATCGCCGAAGAGATAAAGAAGTTGGAAGCAGCAGGCCTGGTTAGAGGCGTAATCCATCCTACGTGGTTAGCCAATCCAGTTGTCGTGCGTAGGGATGGCAGTTTTGCCCATGGGTATGGGTACCCGCGGGTACACTACCTGAAAATAGTGGGCATGGGTGAGACTTTCTACCACTTCATGCCCATGGGTATGGGTATCCATACCCGCAAAATGCATGGGTAGGGTATGGGTATCAAATTATACCCATGGGTAACCCAATGGATACCCAAAATAATAATAAATTAATTAAACCCTATAATATGTGAATAAATAATTATCTTGAGTTCTTAACTAGCCCACGGGCCACATGCCCATAGCTGGCCATCTCCACAGACCCTTCGTATACCTACAGTATTTATCTTCTCTGCTTTTCCTTGACCTTGGAAGATGAAGCAATCAAGAGTCGGGTTACTGAATCCTCGTCGATTCATCCCCAACCAAGGCTATATATTGTACCCACCGGATGGGTACATGAATTTAGACCTTTTTCTCATCTTACTTTTGTCATGTGAATGCTATATATTGTACCCACCTGATACCCATTGGGTATAGGATACCCGATGGGTATGGGCATGGGTACCAATTTGCGCCCATGGATAGTGAAGTGGATGGGTATAGGAAAAAGATTTGGGTATGGGTTTGGGTAGAAAAGTGCCCTACCCACCCATACCCTACCCATTGCCATCTCTAGTCGTGCGCAAGGCCAATGGGAAGTGGAGACTTTGTATAGACTTCACTGATGTGAATAAAGCGTGTCCCAAGGATCATTTCCCTTGCCGCGTATTGACCAGATTGTTGACTCCACCGCCGGATGTGAGCTGCTTTCCTTCCTTGATGCATACTCAGGTTACCACCAGATGTTCATGGCCAAGGAAGATGAAGAAAAGACTGCATTCATTACTCCATGTGGCACATATTGCTTCATACGCATGCCCTTTGGATTGAAGAATGCAGGCTCGACATTTGCAAGGGTGGTGCACACTGATTTTGAGCCACAGATACACAGAAATGTGGAAGCCTACATGGATGATATAGTGGTCAAGAGCAAGAGCAAAGATACCCTGATACAGGACCTAGAGGAAACCTTTGAGAATCTGCGCAAGATCCAACTCAAGCTGAACCCCGAGAAGTGCGTCTTCGGAGTTCCCTCCGGCAAGCTTCTCGGGTTCTTTGTGTCCCAGAGGGGGATTGAAGCCAATCCCGACAAGATAAAAGCCATCGAGCAGATTGAAGCCCCGAAGCGCGTCAAGGACGTAAGAAGACTTGCTGGTTGTGTGGCTGCCCTCAGCAGGTTCATTTCAAAGTCTGCAGAGCGCGCCCTGCCTTTCTTCAAAATTTTGAAAAAGGCAGGTCCTATGAAATGGACTCCGGAAGCGGAGGCAGCGCTGCTAGACTTGAAAGGATACCTGTCTTCCACTCCAATACTTGTCGCACCTAGGCCACAAGAAAAGTTGCTGCTATACCTAGCGGCAACCAATCAAGTGGTTAGTGCTGCGTTAGTAGCGGAGAGGGAGGCTGATGAGGAACCCACATCCCCGGCAAGCGAATCCAGCGACAAGCAGGGGGCTTCCCCGACAAGCTCTGGCCCCGACAAGGACAATTCTGCGCAGGAACAAGGAGAAGTGCGAAGGAAGATGGTGCAGCGCCCAGTGTATTTCGTAAGTTCCCTTCTGCAGGGGGCTAGATCAAGATACTCTGGGGTGCAGAAATTGCTTTTCGGCCTCCTCATGGCCTCAAGGAAGCTGCGCCATTACTTCCAAGCACACGAGATAACGGTGGTCGCTCGCTTTCCGTTGAAGAGGATATTGCAAAATCCCGAGGCAACAGGCAGGATCGTCGAGTGGGCACTGGAGTTGTCAAGCTTTGGTCTCAAGTTTGAGAGTACTTCAACCATACAGAGCAAAGCTTTGGCAGAATTCATAGCAGAATGGACCCCAACGCCAAATGAAGAAGTTCCAGAGACAAGCATCCCCGTCCAAGAAGCAAGCAACGAGTGGATAATGTACTTTGATGGTGCTTTCTCGCTGCAAGACGCCGGTGCCGGCGTGGTACTCATAGCGCCCACCGGAGAGCACCTCAAGTATGTTATCCAGATGCACTTTCCCAAGGAGCAAGCGACAAACAATACTGCTGAGTATGAAGGTTTGCTTGCCGGCCTCAGAATTGCGGCCGAGCTTGGGATCAAGAAGTTGATTGTGCGGGGAGATTCACAGTTGGTGGTCCGACAAGTGAGTAAGAGTTACCAGAGCCCTTTGATGGAAGCTTATGTTGATGAAGTGCGGAAGCTTGAAGAGCACTTTGAAGGTCTGCAAATGGAGCACGTCCCAAGAGCTCAGAATGATATTGCAGATGGCCTCTCAAAGTGTGCTGCAATGAAGTTACCTGTGGAACCAGGGACCTTCGTGCTCAAGTTAACTCAGCCATCCGTTACACCATCAGTTGGGCAAAACAAGAAGAGGAAATTGGTCTCCGGCGACTACTTGCCGGCGGATCTTCCAGAAGCCGCCGCCAAGGTCCCCAAGATCAACCGCCAAGATGCTGAGGAACAGTTTGCTCCTGCAGATCCAAGGGTCTGTACAGTTGAAGCATGCGTTCCCGACAAGCCTTGCCCCAGCAGGCTTGCCGGGGGACCATCAGCTCCGGCAGAGCCACAGGTTCTTGCCGTAGAAGCTGAGGTTCCCGCAACAGCCCTCATGCCTTTGGTCCTTGTTGTTGAGCCTTAGGCTCCAGCATGGGCACAGCAAATCGTCCGCTTTCTGCAAACTGGAGAACTTCCCGACGAGCCAAAAGAGATAGAGAAAATAACCAAGCAGTCGAGTATGTACCAGTTCGTTGGCGATGAACTGTACAGAAGAAGACTCAACGGTGTCAGGCTGAAGTGCATTTCCAGGGAAGATGGACAGAAGCTGTTGGCAGAGATACATGGAGGCATATGTGGCCACCACATTGGCGCAAGGGCACTTGCCGGGAAGGCGTTCCGGCAAGGTTTCTTTTGGCCAGAAGCCCTCCAAGATGCAACTGCACAAGTAACCAAGTGTGAAGCGTGCCAGTTCCATGCCAAGCAAATTCACCAGCCAGCTCAAGCTCTCCAGACGATCCCTTTGTCCTGGCCCTTCTCGGTCTGGGGGCTCGATATTCTCGGCCCCTTTCCCCGCGCAGTCGGGGGCTTTGAGTACTTGTACGTAGCAATCGACAAGTTCACAAAGTGGCCAGAAGTGGAACCAGTGAGAAAGGTGACAGCACAGTCAGCAGTCAGGTTCTTCAGATCGATTGTTTGCCGTTTCGGAATCCCTAACAGGATCATCACCGACAACGGCACACAGTTTACAAGTCGCACCTTCATGCAGTACGTCCAAGACCTTGGCGCCAAGGTCTGCTTCGCTTCTGTTGCTCACCCGAGGAGCAATGGTCAAGCGGAGAGGGCCAATGCTGAAGTGTTGCGCGGACTCAAGACAAGAACCTTCGACAGACTGCACAAGTGCGGAAGAAACTGGATAGAGGAGTTGCCGGTGGCTCTTTGGTCAATCAGGATGACACCAAATCGAGCCACCGGGCAGACACCCTTTGCTCTTGTCTATGGAGCAGAAGCAGTTCTCCCCACGGAACTCGTATACGGATCTCCTCGAGTGCTCGCTTATGATGAGCTCGAGCAAGAGCAACTGCGACAAGATGACGCATTGCTCCTTGAGGAGGAACGTCTCCAGGCTGCTGTACGAGCTGCTCGATATCAGCAAGCCTTGCGTCGCTATCATAGCCGCAAGGTCAGGGCCAGGAGTCTCGAGGAAGGCGACCTTGTTCTTCGACGTGTTCAGTCCGCCAAGAATTCCAACAAGTTGACGCCGAAGTGGGAAGGCCCTTATCGGGTGAGACAAGTCACAAGGCCCGGCGCTGTCCGCCTTGAGACAGAAGAAGGCTTACCGGTGAGCAACTCCTGGAACATAGAGCATCTTCGCAAGTTTCACCTGTAAGGCGCGGTTGCCGTGATCCGCTCCGGCAACCACCTTTTGTACAAGTCTTACCGCTGTTGCATGTAAACCTTTGTACAAAGCCGGGCGCAGATCCCGTGCATCAGTAAAGCTTTTGTGCTTCGCACTATTTGTCATTTCCATGCTTTTCTTTGTTATTTGCATGCATCATCTGACACCTTGCGCAACGCACATCCCCGGTAAGCACTAGCAAGCCATAAGGCCCTATACTTGTTTTTCCTCCTCTTTTTCCCTCTTAAGCAGAAGGAGTATTCCTCACGCACAAGTTTGCCGGGGGGGAGGAGATGGAGGCATGAACCAAGTACTGTTCAAGAAAGAGGAGCCTTGTCGGGGAGCAAACAATCTATGAAAGCTAAGTTACCAAAGTTTGAGTAATTCAAATTTTTCAAATTTTTTAGTTGTCTTCCTTGAACAACCACACTTTGTATGGAAAACCTGTGCGCGGAGGAACCTACCCGTGGCTAGCCGCACCCTTACTTTGTTTCGAGCACGCTCAACGACTTAAGTGAGCTGCGACAAGTGTCGCGCCCTTGCTTCGTTTTCGAGTTCACTCAGCAATCTAAGTGTGTTGCGACTGGCTGCAGCAAGGTTTCTTGCCGGCAAAGCTATTGCCAGCAGGCTGCTAAGAGTCCAGCACTCAATGCTCGCGGCAAGGGTCCTTTGCCGGCAAGTTCATTAAAAACGTAGGGTGGAATGCATACAAAGTGAAGGGACCAAAGCAAGGGAGATCACACTGCATCGGTTGCTCAAAATAAGATTGTATATTACAAAGATAACTTGCCGCAATACTAACAGATTCTTCTCCGTAACATGCTTTGCAGCGGCAAAGGAAGCAGAAAGAAAGGAATCTAATCTACGTGGTCGCCTTCACGCCTCGTGATCTTGCCCACCTTGGCGACGATGTGGGCAACCTGCGCCTTCAACGCCTCCTGATCAGCTTCGGGCGGCAAGGTGCGGAGGACATTGATGAGGTTGATGCCGGGGTTGCGGTAGACGATCTTCGACAAGACCCGTTCCATGGTGCCCATGCAGAGCCGACGCGCCTCGTCAGCCAGCTGCACGGGGATCTTCTCCCGCAGCCGCACAAGCGCCGACGCAATTCCCCTGAAGAACAGACTCAACTTGGCGCTGTGGGGGAGACTCTCGTCCGGGGAGTACACAAGATGCTCCGCCCTCAGCGCCATCATCTCCATGTCAATATTGGCAGCGGAGGTGACCAGCTCATCAGTCCACTGCTCCACTGCCCGGTTGAAGTTGTTCGCCGAGATGGCGGCGCTCTCCACCAAGGCCTTTTCCTTGCGGAGTTCGTCCTTCAGCTTCGTCTCGCGGTCCCGGGCGGCGTCGAGCGAGTCAGTCAAGGTGGAAACCTTCAGCTCTAAGTCAGCGATGGAGTTCCTGGCGTCAGAGAGCTCTTTGCCCTTCTCGGAGAGACGTACCTGCAGCTCAGAGTTGGTGTGGGCATCTTTCTCCCGCTCCACGTTGAGCGCATTGACCCTCTCCTCGCTCGCCTTCAAGTACAGCTCCGTCTGCGCCACCTTGGCCTCCAGGTCCTTCTTGGCGGTCTCTGCGGCGGCTGCGGCGTTCCTCGCCTCCTTCAGAGCCCTGCCAATGGCCTGCTCCCGGGCGGCGAGGTCGTCCTCGTGGGCATCGAGGTCGACCTTCCGCTGGTTGAGTACTCCTTCCCGCCGAGACAGCTCCTCGGCGGCCAATCGTTGCTGCTCAACGGCCTCAGCTTTTTCAAGGAGGAAGGCTTGCTGCGCCCCGGCAAGCTCTTCTCGCTCCTCCGCCAAGTTGCGGAGGGCCGCCTGGTTGGCGGCGCGGAGCTCCGCGACGCGCTTCTCCAGATCAGCTCCAGCCTTGGCCGCCAGAGCCTCCCGGGACTCCAACTTCGCCTGCCTGGCCCGATACAAGGCCAGGAGCCGACGAAGGAGTCTCTCCTCTTCGGGCTCGTCGCTTCTGCCGGGCGCTTCAACGACCTTCAATCCGGCGGAGGCGAGGACCTCTCCGTCAAAGGTCTCTCCCTCCGTGGGTGCCCGAGACGAGGACGCCCACGGGACTTCAATAAAGACCCCGTTGGCGGGGTACTCGCCCTTGGCGGAGTGCCCGTCCTTGGCGGAGCGTTCTCCCTTGCCGGGGAGTTCATCCTTGGCGGGGAGGGTGGAGCAAGTGGCTCGTCGGGGGCGACCTCCTGGCGCTCATGCGGCTGCGGCTCCACTTCTGCACAAGACAACAAAACATCAACCAAGATGATAACCTCAAGCGCACCCATCAAGCAGAAAGATAAATACCAGACTTACGTTGGGGGCTGCGCTGGGAGCTGCTCCTCGGAGCAGCAGGCTGATCCGGCAAGCTCGTCGCCGGCGCGTCGCTTGTCGCCACGACGGGCTCGCCGTCCTCAATGTTGACCACAGGGATCTTCGCCCTCTTCACCATCCGCTGGGTCAAGGTCCTGCGAAGCAAAACAAAAACAAGATCAGAACCAAGCAAGGAAAATCAAGACAAAATCAAAGAAACTAAAAGAATTGCAAGTACTTACTCCTCTTCTTCTTCGTCGGAGCTGAGGGTGGAGAAGTCAAACTCCGCCTGGTGCGCTTCCGCGCAAGGAGCAGGAGGAGAAGGCTCCCTCGGGCGCTTGGCGGTCTCCGGGGCTGTGGGCTGTGAAGACCCGGCCCCCGTTGTCGCCGAGCACCGAGGGGCAGAAGGAGCACCCGTTCCGCTCCGGGAAGATCCCCCTCCGCTTGGCGCTCGAGCACGGGGCGCCTCCTTGACGACTTCGCTCGTCTTGGTGGCGCGCGTCGCACGGCGCGCCGGCTGCTGTCGAGGCGCCTGCGGCCTCGCCGTCTCAGTTGCCTTGCGGAGGCGCTTCTTCGGTTGCTGCGGAGGGCTTGGCGGAGGCGGAGAGTTCTCCGAGGATGAGGAGGCATCGTCGTCAAGATTCATAGATCCACCAGAGTCTTCATCGGAATCTCCAGCCTCGGCGTCCTCCTCCTCCTCGGCAGGCCCGCTGGACTCAGTGCCATGCCCGGCGGCCTCGCTCCCCCCGGCAACCTCGCTCGTCACGGCAAGCTTCACGGAAGGCTCCCCGGAAAACTCCTCGGGCGCAATCTTCAGTAGCTTGAGGATTTCTGCCTCCTCTGCTTGACTCACTGCGTCCGCGGCCTCTGCCTCTTCCACAGTGTATCCAAATTCGCCCGCAGCCGCAGCTGCGGCGGCCTCCTCCATCCTGGAGGCGATGTAAGCTACATCCTGGTCAGTAGTATCCCGGGTGAGGCCCTTCTTCTCCTCGGCGTTGCGGGGCTTCTCGACCAAGTTGTCGAAGAAGGTCAGCACGGTCTCCGGTGGAGGCTCCAGCCAAGTGGGGACGACACCATGGGAGTCGCACTCGGGCATCATCACGCGTATAGAATCGCGGGCAGTGCTATTGCACAGCGGCACCACTCCCCGGGAAGGTTTGAACCACTCCGGGTGGGCGGGGTCATGCTTGAAGAGCTCCCGAACCATCCCCTTCAACTCCAAGACGGTGAAGTTCTAGTTCAATCCAGGGCGCAGCCTCATGATGTCTGCCGCATTGCCGAATTCCCAGGCGGGCCTCTTCCTTTCTTGTAAAGGGGCGATGCGGCGGCGGAGGAAATCTGCTCCAACTTCTCCAACAGTCAGATTGGCGACCCGGAGACGAAGGATCCTAATGAGGGCGATCTGAAGCTTGCTGTCCTCCGGGGCCAATTCACTCCAATCCCTGCCGCGCACTATGGCAGTCTTGCGCGGCGAGGTAAAGGGCTCAGGATTAGCTTCCAGCACCTAGCACCAATCGGCTCTCCACTCCTCCCACTTGCCGCGGAGCTCTCCCTTCAAGTACGCATCTTTCTTGTTCAGCCTGAAGATCCAGGAGATGCCGCCGGAGAGGGGAGCACCGGACTCTACCCTAGGCATGAAGAAGTGGTGGAAAAGAGCTACATTTGGATGAACCCCAACATAGTTTTCGCACAGATGTGCGAAAACGGCCATCGTAAGGATGGCGTTGGGGGTGAAATCTAGGAGCTGGAGGCCATACGTATTCATTACATCACAAAAGAACTCCGAGTACGGAGGGCACAGACCACAATGGAAGAATGCGGCAAAGTAAAAGTACCCGCCGGGGAACATGTCAGCTGCGACGGCGGGGAGGACTCTGGTGCGGGGATGAGCTTTGGTCTCCCTCGCCCAGAACAAATAGTATTTGTCCCGCAGCTCCCTCGCGCCAAGCCTCGGCGCAAAGACCACGCACTTCTTCCGCAGGGCTGCCAGCTTCGCCGCCTGCTCGGACTTCTCCTTCTTGGCCTTGTCACTCTTCGCCTTGTCGCTCTTCGGAGCCATGGCGGGGGCGGCGAGGAAAGAGGCGAGGAGGTCGACGGTGCCGCGGATGCGGGAGACGGCGGAGGAAGGGAGGGGCTTGGCTCTCTATCGACCTTTGGGAGGCGGAGGGCGACGGGGGTTTCTGGAGAATCAAGGCGCAATGAAAACGATGGAGGGAACTGCCCCTGCTTCCTCTGCTTTTAAGGGGGGAGTGTGGGACGTTCCGCATTTCCCATTAAAGAACAGGCCACGATCTCTCCCACGACGCCGCAATCGACGCGTGCCGTTAGGGAGGGACGCGGCGGATACGGAAGGGGCTACGGCTTGCCGTGGGCCGCGTGTGCCCGTGCACTGTCTTGGGCCTGGCCCAACAGCGCTCGGCACCGTGTGTAGCCCAGGCCCGGGGGCTCCTGTCGGTGTACTAAGATAGGGGTACCTCAGTACCCCAACTTGTGCATGGGCAGTAGCAGCTTCCCGAGGCAGGGCTTACCACGTGCTCGCCAAGAACCGTTCTGGTCCCTATGAAGCCATTCAAGAACAAAGTATACAAGTCAGAAGATCAGGGCCCCGGCAAGAGGAGCTTGCCGGGAATGCCACACCAGGCTCAAGGTTATCACTTTAGCACAAGACCCTGGCAAGAGGAGCTTGCCAGGAAGGCCAAGGAACACATACCTCAAGAGATGTCTCGGCGCATCATGCGCACCGGCAGGACCCGGAGAGCGACAAGCTTCCGGGCCCGGCAAGATCACGACCCCGGCAAGGTGCTTGCCGGGGAAACCTACGCTGTGTGCCCGTGCTCCAGCTCATCGGCCCACGCGTCACCCTGGGGCCCTTCCAGGGGCACGTGGCAGACGGCTGTGTAGCCTGGGGCACACGGTGGCAAGCCACGGTGACGAGGCTACCGCCGTGGCGAACGGAGAAGCATGGATGGGCGCTTTTGGGTGCGACGGCGACGGGCATTTAATGCCTTTGTCCCCCACTGTCAAAGTTAGGTGAAGACCACTGTTCATGCACTGTTGCAACTACCACCAAATTTACACTTTTACCCTCCTCTACGTTGACACCTGTCGGTGACCCCTTTGAGCTATAAAAGGAGGCCCATGCACAATGTAGAGGAGGTTCGAAACCTAGACAACTCTCTCGCTCGGTGTAGCTAGTACTGTAGATCTTCAAGCTCCCGAGCTCCAAACACACAATACAACCTAAGCAGGAGTAGGGTTTTACGCGTCCGCACGGCCCGAACCTGGGTAAAAATGCCCGCGTGTGCCTCTCGATCTGCTCTCTGTGCTCCCTCCGCTCCCTTACCGTAACGTAGAAGGGGCTCCGGTCCCATAGGTGCTCGTGGGAGGACAGTTTCCCCCGACACCCATAAAAAGAAAGAAGAAAAAAGAATAGAAAAAAGTGACAATGCTACTATCTTTTTCAACACTTGTTCTTCAAGTTCAAAGTAGCACCATGATCTTCATGATAGAGAGTCTCTTGTTTAGTCACTTTCATATTCTAGTGGGAATTTTACATTATAGAACTTGCCTTGTATATTCCAACAATTAGGGCCGGCCCTGGGGTATGGCCGGAGGGGCGACGACCTAGGGCCCAGGCTGGGGTGGGGGCTCATGATGTAGTATAAGTATAGTCCAGCAAAAATAGGTAAGAAAAAAATTCCAAAGAAAAGAAACGAATCTAGCGATTAGCGAAGCGTTCGGTGGCGTGACTCGCGCCTGATGCGATGCACGGCCGCTCGTTTCCGTTGTCAAACAAATCAATCGAATATCTCAAGCCTTTCGCTCGTCTTCCTCCTCTCGTCGGTTCGTCTTCGACTGTGCATCCTCTCGTCGGTCACCGTCGGCCTGTCTGTTTCTCCACCGCCGTAGCGTGCGCCGCGCAGCAGTCCGTAGCCCGGCCATCTGGCATCGGTCAAGGCGGCAATACATTATACGTATGTGAGACGTTAGCGCACCACAGTACGTACTGTCAATAACATACAGGGTATGAATCCATCCATGTTCCTGATCCATCCCCCCAAACGCCAATTTAAATTGTTTATTTTATTCTTAACTTAGTATGTTTGTATTCAACTATTCATCCAAGATCCATCCTAAAATTTCCGTATATACGAAGTTTCAAAATTTTATTGTATAATTTTCTAATTCAATCTTTCACAGTATACTCAGTCATGCTAATCTTTTGTCAGTCTATAAATGTCTAGGGTTCCAATCATCCGATGTATAAATTTTTGCATTGAGAAGGATATCTTGGACAATGTTGATCTTTATTGTGCCCTTAATAACTTTGCATCAAGAAATGCCTGAAGAAACTTTTTCTGAAGCACTAAATTATTATTGTTATCGATGGAATCGGTCGAATTTGGTTCTTATTTGAGGTAATCATGTCATGTTAGTTTCCTTTTGCTATCTTTTTAGTATTTCTGTCGTAAAATGGCATTGTCCAACAATTATTGTAGTCAAATCTTAAACTAAAGATGCGTGGTTGAAAGTTTAATGAAGTTTATGTATCACACACGCACATACGTATATATGGTCTTAGGATATAGGGGCCCATGTCATCGAGTTCGCCTAGGGCCTCCCGAAACACAGGGCCGGCCCTGCCAACGATGGGCTTCCTCTACAGCCCTAGTTTTTCCTGAGCAAGCAAGTTGGATGCACACCCACGTAGTTTCTTTTTGTTGAGCTTTCATACATATATACCTCTAGTGCATCCATTGCATGGCAATCCCTACTCACTCACATTGATATCTATTGATGGGCATCTCCATAGCCCATTGATACGCCTAGTTGATGTGAGAACACAACCACCACTCTATTCCACATAGTTCCATGTCCATGGCTCACGCTCATATATTGCATGAAAGTTGAAAGAGCTTGGAAAAATTGAAGTATGAAACAAGTGCTTTGCTGAAACCGGGGTTGTGCATGATTGGAATATTTTGTTTGACGAAGATGGAGCATAGCCTAACTATATGATTTTGTAGGGATGAACTTTCTTTGGCCATGTTATTTTGAGAAGACATGATTGCTTTGTTAGTATGCTTGAAGTATTACTATTCTTATGTCAATATAGACTTTTGTCTTGAATCTTTCGGATATGAACATTCATGCCACAATAAAGAAATTACATTGATAATTATGTTTCTTAGCATTCCACATCACAAATTCTGTTTTTATCATTTACCTACTCGAGGACGAGCATGAATTAAGCTTGGGGATGCTTGATACGTCTCCAACGTATCTATAAAATTTTATTATTCCATGCTACTATATATTATGTTTTGGATGATTAATGGGCTTACACTTTTATATTATTTTTGGGACTAACCTACTAACCCAAGGCCCAGTGCAAATTGTTGTTTTTTTGCCTATTTCAGTGTTTCGCAGAAAAGGGATATCAAATGGAGTCCAAACGGAATGAAACCTTCGGGGGAGTTATTTTTGGAATCGTATATTCACAGAAGACTTGGAGTACACGCGAGGGAACGAGAGAGGCGGCCACGAGGGTCCAGGGCACGCCCAGGGGGGCAGCCCCCCCCCCCACCCTCGTGGGCCCTCTGGCTCCCCCGATGCCCTCCTTCCTCCTATATATATCCATGTACCCTGAAATCATCGAGGCAACAGAGAAAACCCTAATTCCACCGCCGCAACCTTCTGTTCCCGTGAGATCCCGTCTTGGGGCCTGTTCCGGAGCTCCGCCGGAGGGGGGATCGATCACGAAGTGTTTCTAAATCAACACCATAGCCTCACCAATGAGTTGTGAGTAGTTTACCACCCACCTTCGGGTCCATAGTTATTAGCTAGATGGCTTTTTCTCCCTTTTTGGATCTCAATACAAAGTTCTCCTCGATCATCGAGGAGATCTATTCGATGTAATCTTTTTGCGGTGTGTTTGTCGAGATCCGATGAATTGTGGGTTTATGATCAAGATTATCTATGAACAATATTTGATTCTTTTCTGAAATCTTTTATGTATGATTATAATATCCCTGCAAGTCTCTTCGAATTATTGGTTTGGTTTGTCCTACTAGATCTACAGTTCTTGCAATGGGAGAAGTGCTTGGTTTTGGGTTCAATATTGCGGTGTCCTTTCCCACTGACAGTAGGGGCAGCAAGGCACGTATTGTATTGTTGGCATCGAGGATAAAAAGATGGGGTTTATATCATCTTGCTTAAAGCGTTACTCTGTTCTTATGAATTTAATACTCTAGATGCATCCTGGATAGCGGTCGATGTGTGGAGTAATAGTAGTAGATGCGGAATTGTTTTGGTCTACTTGTTACGGACGTGATGCCTATATATAATGATCATGCCTGGATATTCTCATAACTATGCGCTTTTCTATTAATTGCTCGACAGTAATTTGTTCACCCACCGTAGAATTCTGCTATCATGAGAGAAGCCACTAGTGAAACCTATGGCCCCCGGGTCTATTCTCATCATATTAATCTTCCATCTACTTTACTTTGCTTTCTTTACTTTCTGTTCTTATACCAAAAATACCAAAAACACTATCCTATCTTATCTATCAGATCTCACTTTCGTAAGTGACAGTAAAGGGATTGACGACCCCTTATCGCGTTGGCTATGAAGTTCTTATTTGTTTGTGTAAGCGCGAGGGACTCGCGCGTGGTCTCCTACTGGATTGATACCTTGGTTCTCAAAAACTGAGGGAAGTACTTACGCTACTGTGCTGCATCACCCTTTCCTCTTCGAGGGAATACAACGCAAGCTCAAGAAGTAGCACCGTGCAGTAGGAGTGTCTTCATATGGATGCTCCTCGAGACGTTCACTGGGCTGCCGTCAAGCGGATTCTCTGCTATATCTGCGGCACTATGGTGTTGGGGAACGTAGTATTTCAAAAAAAAATCCTATGATCACGCAAGATCTATCTAGGAGAAGCATAGCAACGAGCGGGGAGAGTGTGTCCACGTACCCTCATAGACCTAAAGTGGAAGCATTTAGTAACGCGGTTGATGTAGTCGAACGTCTTCGCGATCCAACCGATCAAGTATCGAACGCACGACACCTCCGCGATCCGCACACGTTCAGCTCGGTGACGTCCCTCGTGCTCTTGATCCAGTTGAGGCCGAGGGAGAGTTTTGTCAACACGACAGCGTGATGACAGTGATGATGAAGTTACCGGCGCAGGGCTTCGCCTAAGCACTACGACGATATGACCGAGGTGTGTAACTGTGGAGGGGGGCACCGCACACGGCTAAGAAGTCAACTTGTGTGTCTTTGGGGTGCCACCTCCCCACGTATATAAACGAGGGAGGGAGGAGGAGACCAGCCTAGGAGGGGTGCGGCAAGGGAGTAGGATTCTCCTAGTAGGAGTAGGTTTTCTCCTTTCCTAGTCCTACTAGGAAAAGGGAGGAAAGAGGAGGAGGAGAGAAGGAAGGAGGGGGCCGGCCCCCCAAGCCCTAAACCAATTCAGTTTGGGCCTCGGTGGGCACGCCCCACAATTTTGCTTGCTGCCCTCTTTCTCCACTAGGGCTCAATAAGGCCCATAGACTCCTCGGGGGGTTCCGGTAACCTCCCGGTACTCCAAAAAATACCTGATACACTTCGGAACCCTTCCGGTGTCCGAATATGACCTTCCAATATATCAATCTTTATGTCTCAACCATTTTGATACTCCTCGTTGAAAGGATCGGTATGGTTGACTAGAGGGGGGGTCAATAGGCAACTAACAATTTTAGTTTTTCTTAACCACTTTTAAATAAAGCTTTAAAGTAAGTTGTCTATATAAGATACTACGATGACAACTAGAAGAACGTAAAGAACACAATTACACAAGCAAGCTATATAAGATAAACAAGTCAAGCTTGCACAAGTAAAGGATAGAAATAACCACAAGTGGAGACGGTGAAGACGAGGATGTGTTATCGAAGTTCCTTCCCTTTGAGGGGAAGTAGGTCTCCGTTGGAGCGGTGTGGAGGCACAATGCTCCCCAAGAAGCCACTAGGGCCACCGTATTCTCCTCACGCCCTCACACAATGCAAGGTGCCGTGAATCCACTAGTGGTGCCCTTGAAGGCGGCAACCGGACCTTTACAAACAAGGTTGGGGCTCTCTGCACAACTTAATTGGAGGCTCCCAACGAAACCCCGGAGCTTCACCATAATGGATTGTGGCTCTGAAGTGACCTCTTCCGTCTAGGGTGCTCAAACACCCAAGAGTAACAAAATCCACACAAGAAAGTATGGGGGAATCAAGTTTCCTTTGGTGGAAGTGTAGATCTAGGTCTCCTCCTTCAATCCCTAGCACATCAACAAGTTTGGTTGGCTAGGGAGAGAGATCGGGCAAGAAAGCTTCAATGGCATTAATGGTGGAGAGAGAGAGGCAAGAGATTAGAAGGAGGTGGGAGAAGGGCCTCCTTAAATAGGGTCTCCACCAATCCAACCGTTATGTGCAGAATTACATAGGACCGGTACTTCCGCTTACCAAACCGGAAGTACCGGTGAGTGAAGGAACCTGCGCCCATGACACCAAGGCGGTACTTCCGGTGGCTCACCCGGTAGTACCGGTCTTCCGGAGAAAACCAGAACTACCGCCCCACCACCGGTCAACTACCGCTTAGAAACCAGAAGGTTTCAAGCAGGGGCGGTAGTTGGAACAGTGGTTGGGCCGGAACAACCGCCGTGCAGATAGTTTCTGTGTGATGGCAGTCAGAGCGGTACTACCGCCCGGAACACCGGTAGTACCGGTTTTGTGAGAAACACCGGTACTTCCGGGCCACCACCGGTCTACCACCGCACCCAGTACAGAAGGTATCACCGCTGAGCGGTACTTGGGCTGGTGGTTCGACCGGAACTACCGGCCGCCGGTACAACTGCCTACCATGGCGGTACTACCGCAATAGATGAATCTACACATAAGGAGGAATGGAAGGGGGACCTCTCTCTCCACGAACGGAGGCAATATAGTGGGTGCAAAGTAAATGTGTACGTGACTTGATTCACCCATTACCTTCCGATGTGGGTTCCCTCTTCATAGTACGGATTTCCTATGACCAAAAGAAACAAAAAGGCATCAAAACATCCGTCTTCGATCATTTCCTTAAAGAGGGAAGGCCTAACCGTCTTGTTCCACATGTTATAAACCTGAGTAATATTGACGCACGATTAGTCCACACAAGGATTGTCATCATCACCAAAACCTTAGGCAAGAGATGCCCTTACAATCTCCCCCTTTTTGGTGAATGATGACAACCACAAGACAATCACGGGGGTCTATAGAATGTAGGCAGAGCTCCCCCTGAGTGTGAGCACTTATTTAGAGTTTTGCTTTTGAAATGCAAAAGTGCTCAAACTAGGATCTATGCTCCCCCTAGGTTTTATAGACCAACCAGCGACCACAATCAAAACAAATAGTCAATAGAGCATATGTTGCATAGAGCTAAAAACATAAGTGCATAGATAACTTAGATAAGGGCACATGTCTTACACCATGCTACTGAAGTTCACAGGAACGAAGTGCATAGATAACTAAGATAGAGCATAGATAACTTAGATAACATGTCTTACACCATGCTACTGAAGTTCACAGGAAAGAAAAAGAACACCAAGAAACACCCATGCAACTGCCGTGACCTAGCAATTCTCAACTCTCCCCCTTTGGCATCAAGCACCAAAAAGGAAAAGAGCGAGACTAACGCCCCAGGGCTCAGTAAAGCTCCTCGCCTGTCGCCAGAGAGTCATCCGAGTCACCATCGTCAGAGTCCTCCGTGTACTCATCGTCCTCAGCAGCCTCAGCCTCAGTCTCCATCGCATCCACAGTCGCTCGAGTAGTGGAAGTTGTAGGCTCATCATCAGACCACTGGCAGTTGGCCAGACACCACTTACCCTCAGGAGTGATGCTTTTCTCGGAGCCACTCTTCACATCAGGCACATTGAGGTGCTTCATCATCTGAATCTGCCGGCGGCGCGCCATCTTCTCATTCACATGAGCCTTGTAGAGCTTCTTCTGGATGTGGGCCTGTAGGCAGAAGGTCTTCTTGACCTTGGCAGTAAGCTTCTCCACCCAAGAAGGCTTGGCCCCAGCCTCTAACTCAAAGTCATCATCATCCGAGGTAGCAAAGACATCCTCCTCATTTCCCACGGCGAATCTAGGAGCTTTATGTTTCTTGTGTCTCAGCACCTTGACCTCATGTTCCGTGAGCCTATCCGGAGTAGAAAGAGACTCTCCAGACCTCCGAACTTCCCAAACCGAGTAAAGGAAGCGCATCACAAAGGGAGTGTAGATCGGTACCTTGCGGTACCAAACACAGTTGTACATCTCCTCCCAGTCCGAAAGCTTCCACTTGTACATAGGAAGCGCTGCACGCTGCTTGGCAGCCACTGATTTTTCCCGGAAAGTTGTTTTGGAGGGGACCACAACCTCGGGAACATCTTCATCATCTGCTAGCCAATTGCCCCTACGGGCCTTTCTTTTGGCAAACTGACCAGTACGAGAGCTAGAGCCACCTGCAAACGCACACGGAGAACACATAGCAACCCAGAAAAGATGAGAGGAATGTACACAAGATCAGAAGAATAATTCACAAGTACGTAAGGAGAATAGAGACAATGCATATAAATTCAGAGCAATCGGTAGTTCCGGTAACAGCACCGGTAGTTCCGGACCGGCGGTAGTACCGGTCGTGTGACCGGTAGTACCGCTGAGAGCGGATCTGCCAAGTAGAGGAGGGGAACTACCCGATCTCAAAACTATATGCACGATATCTATTATTAACTACGCACAAGTGAATAGGAATCTATACGGACCTCTCCCTCAAAACATTTAGCCAAAAATGAGGGAATAAATGCATTGCTCTAGAAGAAGGATTCAGGAAGAACCCTAACAAAAAGGAGAAGTAGGGCAATACCGGTATCCATGGGAGGAGATCGAAGAGGAGGCGGCCTCCACGGAGCAGATCCGGTGAAGGGCCGACGGATCCGTAGAGCCGGAGAGCGCTACGGGGCAGTGTGCGGAGCAACCGGCGGCTAGGGCGAAAGAATGGACGAGTGAAGGGGAAAACCTCTTCAGCCCGTGCCTTTTATACCCGCCCTGTTCAGCCACCGGTAGTACCGGTCCGGGGACCGGTAGTACCGGTCCGGATGCTACCAGGTGGTTGGAGCGGTACTTCCGCGCCAGGCGGTAGTTCCGTTAACCAACACCGGTAGTACCGGCCAGGGGCGCAGGTCAGAGTACCAGCGGTAGAACCGCTGGCTCTTGACCAGTACAACCGCTGGGCTGTAACCAGGTGATCAAGCGGTAGAACAGCTTGAACCACCGATTATGCCGCCAGGAAGCACCCACTCACTCCAAGATAACAAGCTTGTGTACATTTGGAGTAGATGGCTTGGATGAGATGGCTTAGGATGGAGCAAGTCACTGTAGTAAGAGAAAAACACGAAAGCCAGAAACCAAACAAGCCTGAGGGCGGTGGCCGGAGCCACCTATGTTAGAGTCAATTGGCATGGCACCGCGAAGAATTATCCTTGGGTCCATAACCAAAACTCGTCTTTGAAACACAAGTGTCATCAAAAATGATGAATGTGAAAAGCATATCAATTTATGCATAATGGGGGGAGGGTGAGTTCATTGAGAGAACACCACTCCCCCTATTGTCATGCCTACACCTAGACTAGACAATATGATGATTATGGTGGGGTGTGCACGTGCTCAAGCCACATTGCTCAAATTAATGATATTTAGCTCATGCCTTAACTCGCGAAATCTTGCTTCATCCAGCGGCTTCGTGAAGATGTCTGCAAGGTTATCATGAGTGTTGACATAGTGAAGCTCGATCTCTCCTTGCCTTATGTGATCCCGGATGAAGTGATACCGAATCTCTATATGCTTCGTCTTGAAGTGTTGCACCGGGTTGAGAGAAATCTTGATGGCACTTTCATTGTCACACCAGAGAGGCACTTTGTCACAAGTGACACCGTAATCCTTTAAAGTTTGCCTCATCCATAAGAGTTGAGCACAACAACTGCCAGTAGCCACATACTCTGCTTCGGTGGATGAGAGAGACACACAACTTTGCTTTTTGGAAGACCAACTAACAAGAGAGCAACCAAGAAATTGGTACCCTCCAGAAGTGGACTTCCTATCCACTTTGTCTCCCGCCTAGTCAGAATCAGAGAAGCCAACAAGGTTGAAGTTTGCTCCTCTTGGGTACCATCAGCCAAAGTTTGGGGTATGAGCCAAATATCGAAAGATTCGCTTGACAGCCACAAAGTGACTTTCCTTAGGTGAGGCTTGAAACCGTGCACAAATTCCCACACTCAACATAATATCCGGTCTAGATGCACAAAGGTAAAGCAAGGAACCGATCATAGAGCGATATACCTTTTGATCCACCGCTTTACCATTGGGATCAATGTCAAGTTGGCACTTGGTTGGCATAGGAGTAGTCGCCGGCTTGACATCACTTAGATTGAACCTCTTGATCATGTCTTGAGTATACTTGGATTGTTTGATGAAGATCCCTTCTCTTCTTTGCTTGATCTCAAACCCAAGGAAGTACTTCAACTCTCCCATCATGGACATCTCAAAATGTGTGGTCATGAGTGTGGCGAACTCATCATTGAAAGCTTTGTTAGGAGAACCAAAGATAATATCATCAACATATAGTTGGCATACAAACAACTCCCCTTTGACCTTCTTAGTAAAAAGAGTGGGGTCGATTTTCCCAATTTCAAACCCACGATCTTGTAACAACTCGGTAAGATGCTCATACCACGCACGTGGGGCTTGTTTAAGGCCATAGAGTGCCTTATCGAGTTGGTACACGTGATTGGGGAGCTTAGGATCCTCAAACCCTGGGGGTTGTTTAACATACACCAACTCATTAATAGGACCATTAAGAAATGCACTTTTCACATCCATTTGTTGCAATTTAAAGTTACGATGGGAAGCATAGGCAAGCAACAAACGAATGGATTCAAGACGAGCAACGGGGGAAAAGGATTCACCGTAGTCGATAACCTCGACTTGGGAGTAGCCTTGAGCCACCAAACGCGCCTTGTTGCGGATAACAATGCCATGGGCATCTTGCTTGTTCTTAAAGATCCACTTGGTTCCAATGACATTATGGTTCTCCTTTGGCCTTGGCACTAGACGCCACATCTTGTTGCGCTCGAAATTATGGAGTTCTTCATGCATGGCATTGAGCCAATCAGGGTCTTCGAGCGCCTCATAAACCTTCTGAGGTTCAACACAGGAGACAAAAGCTTGATGAGCACAATAGTTTGCTAATTTCCTACGAGTGCTTACCCCCCTTTTGATGCTTCCCAGAATGTTCTTCATGTGATGTTCTCTGGAAGCAAGCCTGGAGGCAACTTTTGGAGCACGACGCTCCAATTGCTCTTCAAGAGATAACTGAGGAGCATTGAGTTAATCCTCTTGAGCGTCGTCAGTAGCTAGATCTTGATCTTGAGCTTCCTCTTGACCTTGATCTTGCTCGGAGGACAGAACTTGGCCTTGTGCATCATTTGGTGACTCTCCACCATCTTGTGATTGATCTTGCACTTGAGCTTGTTCGTCCGGTTGAGGGCCTTCACTTTGTTCTTCGGAAGCGTGTGGGTCTTGGGTTGGTGATGGTTCCACTTGATTGGAACATTGTCCTTCTCCTTCGGCCACAAGGGGTTCCTCAATGGGTAGGATATATCCAACACCCATTCTTCTTATGGCTTGAGGAGGAATTTCATCACCTACATCACAAGTACCACTTTGCTCCACTTGGGAGCCGTTATTTTCATCAAACTCTATGTTACTCGTCTCCTCAATGAGTCCATTGGACTTGTTGAGGACACGGTAAGCATGAGAGTTTGTAGCATAACCAACAAATATGCCCTCGTGAGCTCTAGATTCAAATTTAGACAAGCGAACACCTTTCTTGAGAATGAAACACTTACACCCAAATACCCGAAAGTATTTGAGATTGGGCTTGTTTCCGGTAAGTATCTCATATGGAGTTTTGTTCAAGCCTTTGCGGAGATAGAGCCGATTTGATGCATGGCAAGCAGTGTTGATGGCTTCGGCCCAAAAGTTGTATGGAGATTTGAATTCCGCCATCATGGTTCTTGCCGCATCCATCAGAGTTCGGTTCTTTCTCTCCGCTACACCATTTTGTTGAGGGGTATAGGGAGCTGCATATTGATGCTTGATCCCCTCATCACTGAGAAACTCATCCAAGGTGTAGTTCTTGAACTCGGTGCCATTGTCAGTTCTGATCATCAATATCTTTCTTTCATGTTGTCGTTGAGCTTCATTAGCAAAGTTGATGACGGTTTGTTGGGTCTCACTCTTCTTCTTGAAGAAGTATACCCAGGTGTATCTTGAGTAATCATCCACGATCACCAAGCAGTACTTTCTACCCCCAAGACTATCAAAATATGGAGGCCCAAAGAGGTCCATGTGAAGGAGCTCTAGGGGTCTCTTTGAATAGATGATAGTCGTGGGAGGGTGAGCCGTCTCATGTAACTTTCCTTCAATGCACGCCCTGCAAGCACGATCTTTGGCAAAGCTAACATTTGTTAGTCCACGGACATGGTCCCCCTTGAGAAGACTTTGCAAAGATCTCATATTGACATGGGCCAATCGGCGATGCCAAAGCCATCCCACATCAACTTTAGCCATTAAGCATGTCGCGACCTTAGTGGGTTGCTTCGAGAAGTTTACCACATAAAGACCGTTCTCGACATGCCCAACATAGGCTACTTTAAGAGTCTTGCTCCACAAGAGGGGCACGGTATCAATATCAAAGGATGTAGCAAAGCCCATGAGTGCAAGTTGGCGAACAGAAAGTAAATTGTATGCAAGAGACTCAACAAGCATGACTTTCTCGATCGTGAGATCATGAGAGACAACAACCTTGCCGAGCCCCAATACCTTAGAAGATGAAGCATCACCCCATTCGACATTGGTGGCCATAGATGAACCTAGATGCACGTCCACCACCAAGTCTTTGCTTTCAGTCATATGATTTGTGGCTCCGCTATCGAGCAACCATGATCCCCCACCGGAAGCAAACTCCTACAAGAGATCAATGCTTGGATTTAGGTACCCATTTGGTAATGGGTCCTTTGAGGTTAGTAACAAGGGTCTTAGGAACCCAAATGGACCATTCAGTGTACTCATAAGAAGAACCAACAAATTTAGCAAACACATGACCATCACTAGCACGACATAAAACATATGAAGGATTAAAGTCGCCGGCCATGTTTGATGGTATGGTGGAGTTTTTCTTGACACCACCACTATTCACCATTTTCTTCTTCTTTGATGTGCCCTCTCCTTCTTTCACAAAAGTTTGTCGGAGAGGGGGTGGTTGCTTGGCCTTGTCATTCTTCTTCTTCTTGGGCTTAGGAACAAACCCAATTCCTTCCTTTGTGACAACCTCCTTTTGAATGCTCAAAAGGTTGTTGAGGTTCTTCTCACCTTGTATACATGTCACAAGGCCTTTCTCAAGTTGCTTCTTCAACTCGACATTTTCTTCAACAAGATGCACATGCTCGCAACATGGGTTAGTAGCATTTGCATTATCAATTAATACCATGCGAGGAAAGATAGCCTTTTCCTTGGTTAACGAAACTTGGAGTTGATCATGAGACTCCTTGAGAGTAGCATGCATACCTTTCAAGGCCTTGTGAGCCTTGTCAAGTATGACAAACTCTTCTTTGAGTTTAGCATGGTCAACCTCAAGTTTTTCCTTCTCGGAATTAAGCATACGAGAGACAACTAAAGCATGATCAAGATCTTTCTTTAATTTAGCATGATCATCGTTGTGTGACTCCTCAAGAGCCAAACGAAGACCACACTCTTCCTCTAGGGCGTTAGAGAGATCCGATATCTCATCGGCATAGTCACGACTATGTCCTTCCATTTTAGTAATGGTTTCCTCGTGAGCCTCGATCACGTCGTTGGCCTCACCGAGTTGTTCCAAGAGAGCAACAAAATGCTTCTTGGGTTTGCCCTTGAGATTTTTCATGAACAACTCAAATTCATTTTCTCCCTCCTTAGTACCCTCACTCTCATCAATACAATTCGTCAATGAAGGATTAGAAGAGATAGTAGTATTGATGTTTGGGGTTACCTTGTTGGTGGCCTTGGCCATGAGACACTTGGCGGTGATGTTCTCATTTGGTGAGTCGAAGAGCGATGAGTGCTAAGTAGTAGCAATAGCAATTGTGGCCGTGGTGACCACCTCATCATCTTCATCATTATTATCATCCTCAATATATTCTTCTTGGGCCACCAACCCTTTAGGAGGAGTCTTCTTGTTGAAGTTGTTCTTGTTGGGATATGACTTTGACTTGTCCTTCCGGATAAGCTTGCCTCCAAAGTCTTCTCTTTTCTCATATGGGCAATCCGCAACGAAGTGGCTTACATTTCCATAGTTGAAGCATGTCCTCACTCGTTGCTTGCCCTTGTTCCCACTAGAGTTGTTGCTGTTGAAGTTGGGCCTTGTGTTCTTCTTGTTGCCCCAAAATTGCCTGGAAGCAAGAGCCATGTGCTCATGATAGGCATATTTGGTGTCCTCGGGGCTACACTCATCATCATCCTCCACCTCCTATTCATCCACACAAGCCTTGGCTTTCAGGGCAAGGTTGGGCTTCTTCGATCGTTGAGCTCTTAAGACCGCATTGTCGGCAGTCATGTCCAAGATCCTCATGGCAACGAACTCATCCAACACTTCATTAGAAGATAAGTGGTGGAAGTCTGGTCTCTGACGAATGACAGAGGACATGGCTTTATGATAGGGCATCATGGCCTTGAGGAACTTGCGCTTGATCCAATTGTCATCCGTGTCCTTACTGCCATGATCTCGAAGAGAGACTGCATGGGTAGTTAATCTCTGATAAAGTTCACGAGGATCTTCTTCTTCAATCATAGCAAACTCATCGGCTTCATCTTGCACAACTTCGTAGTTAGAGCGTTGAATGCTAGTGCTTCCCTTGTACATAGTGCCAACATGATCCCAAGCTTCCTTGGCCACAGTAAAGGGTCGAAGATGTGCAATTTCTTCTGGAGGAATAGCATCTTGAAGAATGCACAGAGCGGACTCGTTGAATTGATGATCCGCAATTTCTCTTGGAGTCATGTTGTCGGGATCACGCGGATAAAAACCTTGCTCAATGATTCTCCAAAGATTAGTAGAACAATGATTTATATGACGTTTGAAACGAAATACCCAAGTAGCAAAATCAGAATTTTTTATAAACTTGGGGGGAGGCCCAACGGAATTTAAATGCGGTGTAGGAACGGGTCCTCCATAGTGAGTAGGTGGAGCGGAGTGGGCAAAGGTCCCACTCCCATTCTTAGTAACAGGGGCTTGTTCACTACTAGCTTCTCCCTTGTCGGGATTAGCCTCCGACACGTTGGTAGCGAGACGAACCACTTCCAACGGCGCGGTGGATAATTTAAGCCCCTCAAGCAAATCTTTAAACATGCCTTTGACCTCGCTCGCTAGTGACTCTTTCAATGTGGTCAAAGCCACATTGAACTCCTCACGAGAGACCGAGGCTCCCCCATCTGACGTAGGCAAGGACGGAGTTCCATCGGAATGATCCTCCGTCTCGACTACGTTGTCACCCATACTCTTTGGACGGTAAAGTCCTTAAAAAGAGACGAGGCTCTGATACCAATTGAAAGGATCGATATGGTTGACTAGAGGGGGGTGAATAGGCAACTAACAATTTTAGCTTTTCTTAACCACTTTTAAATAAAGCTTTAAAGTAAGTTGTCTATATAAGATACTATGATGACAACTAGAAGAACGTAAAGAACACCATTACACAAGCAAGCTATATAAGATAAACAACTCAAGCGTGCACAAGTAAAGGATAGAAATAACCACAAGTGGAGACGGTGAAGAAGAGGATGTGTTATCGAAGTTCCTTCCCTTTGAGGGGAAGTACGTCTCCGTTGGAGCGGTGTGGAGGCACAATGCTCCCCAAGAAGCCACTAGGGCCACCGTATTCTCCTCACGCCCTCACACAATGCAAGGTGACGTGAATCCACTAGTGGTGCCCTTGAAGGCGGCAACCGGACCTTTACAAACAAGGTTGGGGCTCTCTACACAACTTAATTGGAGGCTCCCAACGAAACCCCAGAGCTTCACCACAATGGATTGTGGATCCGAAGTGACCTCTTCCTTTTAGGGTGCTCAAACACCCAAGAGTAACAAAATCCACACAAGAAAGTATGGGGGAATCAAGTTTCCTTTGGTGGAAGTGTAGATCTAGGTCTCCTCCTTCAATCCCTAGCAAATCAACAAGTTTGGTTGGCTAGGGAGAGAGATCGGGCAAGAAAGCTTCAATGGCATTAATGGTGGAGAGAGAGATGCAAGAGATTAGAAGGAGGTGGGAGATGGGCCTCCTTAAATAGGGTCTCCAGCAATCCAACCGTTATGTGCAGAATTACATAGGACCGGTACTTCCGCTTACCCAACCGGTAGTACCGGTGAGTGAAGGAACCTGCGCCCATGACACCAAGGCGGTACTTCCGGTGGCTCACCCGGTAGTACCGGTCTTCCGGAGAAAACCGGAACTACCGCCCCACCACCGGTCAACTACCGCTAAGAAACCAGAAGGTTTCAAGCAGGGGCGGTAGTTGGAACGGTGGTTGGGCTGGAACAACCGCCAGGCAGATAGTTTCTGTGTGATGGCAGTCAGAGCGGTACTACCGCCCGGAACACCGGTAGTACCGGTTTTGTGAGAAACACTGGTACTTCTGGGCCACCACCGGTCTACCACCGCACCCAGTACAGAAGGTATCACCCTTGAGTGGTACTTGGGGCGGTGGTTCGACCTGAACTACCGGCCGCCGGTACAACCGCCTACCATGGCGGTACTACCGCAATAGATGAATCTACACATAAGGAGGAATGGAAGGGGGGCCTCTCTCTCCACGAACGGAGGCAATATAGTGGGTGCAAAGTATCTGTGTACGTGACTTGATTCACCCATTACCTTCCGATGTGGGTTCCCTCTTAATAGTACGGATTTCCTATGACCAAAAGAAACAAAAAGGCATCGGAACATCCGTCTTTGATCATTTCCTTAAAGAGGGAAGGCCTAACCGTCTTGTGCCACATGTTATAAACCTGAGTAATATTGACGCACGATTAGTCCACACAAGGATTGTCATCATCACCAAAACCGTAGGCAAGAGATGCCCTTACACTCGTCATGTCCGTGATATCATCCAGGACTCTGAACAACGTTTGGTACATCAAAACACATGAACTCATAATACCGATCGTCATCGAACGTTAAGCGTGCGGACCCTATGAATTCGAGAACTATGTAGATATGACCGAGACACCTCTCCGGTCAATAACCAATAGCGGAACCCGGATGCTCATATTGGCTCCTACATATTCTACGAAGATCTTCACCGGTCTAATAGCACAACAACATACGTTGTTCCCTTTGTTATAGGTATGTTACTTGCCCAAGATTCGATCCTCGGTATCATCATACCTAGTTCAATCTCGTTACCGGCAAGTCTATCTACTCATTCCATAATACATCATCTCGTGACTAACTCATTAGTCGTTTGTTTGCAAGGCTTATTATGATGTGTATTACTGAGAGGGCCCAGAGATACTTCCCCGACACTTGGAGTGACAAATCCTAATCTTGATCTATGCCAACACCACAAACACTTTTGGAAACACCTGTAGAGCATCTTTATAATCATCCAGTTACGTTGTGACGTTTGATAGCACACAAGGTGTTCCTCCGGTATTCGAAAGTTGCATAATCTCATAGTTAGAGGAACATGTATAAGTATTGAAGAAAGCAATAGCCGTAAAACTAAACGGTCTTATCCATCACATCATTCTCCCAATGATGTGATCTCGTTGATCAAATGACAACACATGTCTATGGTTAGGAAACATAACCATCTTTGATTAACGAGCTAGTCAAGTAGAGGCATACTAGGGACACTCTGTTTTGTCTATGTATCCACACATGTATCAAGTTTCCAATTAATACAATTTTAGCATGAATAATAAAAATTTATCATGATATAAGGAAATATAAATAACAACTTTATTATTGCCTCTAGGGCATATTTCCTTCAATATCCCACTTGCACTAGAGTCAGTAATCTAGTTCACATCGCCATGTGATTTAACACCGATAGATCACATCGTCATGTGATTAACACCCATAGTTCACATCGTTATGTGACTAACATCCAAAAGGTTTACTAGAGTCAATAATCTAGTTCACATCGCCATGTGATTAACTCCCAAAGAGTACTAAGGTGTGATCGTGTTTTGCTCTGTGAGAGAAGTTTAGTCAACGGGTCTGTCACATTCGGATCCGTATGTATTTCACAAATTTCTATTTCAACAATGCTCTACATGGAGCTACTCAAGCCAATTGCTCCCACTTTCAATACGCATCCATATTGATAGTTAGAGTCATCTGGATTAGTATCAAATCTTTCATCGGTGTAACTCTTTACGACGAACTCTTTATCACCTCCAAAATCGAGAAACATTTCCTTAGTCCTCTAATTACTAAGGATAATTTTTGACCGATGTCCAGTGATCCATTCCTGGATC
Source organism: Secale cereale (assembly GCA_902687465.1). NCBI lineage: Eukaryota > Viridiplantae > Streptophyta > Magnoliopsida > Poales > Poaceae > Secale > Secale cereale. The sequence goes on from LR738709.1 coordinate 170,597,145, forward strand.
ACTATCGTACCCCCTTGCCCAACTCATGGCAAGGTACACAATAGTCCTGATACATAGCATGGCATACTTTATAGAACCTATTGCTGAGGCATAGGGAATGACATTCATTCTCTCTCTATCTTCTGCCGTGGTCGGGTTTTGAGTCTTACTCGACTTCATACCTTACAACTCAGGCAAGAATTCCCGTTTTGACTGATCCATTTTGAACTTCTTCAAAATTTTATCAAGGTATGTGCTTTGTGAAAGTCCAATCAAGCGTCTTGATCTATCTCTATAGATCTTCATGCCCAATATGTAAGCAGCTTCGCCGAGGTCTTTTATTGAAAAAAACTCCTTTTAAACATTATGCTTTCCAGAAAATTCTACATCATTTCCGATCAACAATATGTCATTCACATAGACTTATCAGATTTGTTATAGTGCTCCCACTCACTTTCTTGTAAATACAGGCTTCACCGTAAGTCTGTATAAAACCATATGCTTTGATAACCTTATCAAAGCGTATATTCCAACTCCGAGATGCTTGCACCAGTCCATACATGGATCGCTAGAGCTTGCACACTTTGTTAGCACCTTTAGGATCGACAAAACCTTCTGATTGTATCATATACAAGTCTTCTTTAATAAATCTATTAAGGAATGCAGTTCTGTTATCCATTTGCCAGATTTCATAAAATGCGGCAATTGCGAACATGATTCGGACAGACTTAAGCATCGCTACGAGTGAGAAAAACTCATCGTAGTCAACACCTTGAACTTTTTTAAAACCTTTTTGCGACAAGTTGAGCTTTGTAGATAGTAAATCTACCATCAACGTCCGTCTTCCTCTTGAAGATCCATTTATTCTCAATGGCTTGCCGATCATCGGGCATGTCAACCAAAGTCCACACTTTGTTCTCATATATGGATCCCATCTCAGATTTCATGGCCTCAAGCCATTTAGCGGAATCTGGGCTCATCATCGCTTCCTCATAGTTTGTAGGTTCGCCATGGTCTAGTAACATGACTTCCATAATAGGGTTACCGTACCACTCTGGTGTGGAACGTACTCTAGTTGACCTACGAGGTTAGGTAGTGACTTGATCTAAAGTTTCATGATCATCATCATTAGCTTCCTCGGTAATTGGTGTAGGCATCATGGGAACAATTTTCGGTGACGAGCTATTCTCCAATTCGAGAGAAGGTACAATTACCTCATCAAGTTCTACTTTCCTCCCACTCACTTCTTTCGAGAGAAAATCCTTCTCTAGAAATGCCATTCTTAGCAACAAAAAGTCTTGCCTTCAGATATGTGATAGAAGGTGTACCCAACAATTTCTTTTGGGTATCCTATGAAGACATGCTTCTCCGATTTGGGTTAGAGCTTATCAGTCTAAGGCTTTTTCACATAAGCATCGCAACCCCAAACTTTAAGAAACGACAACTTTTGTTTCTTGCCAAACCACAGTTCATACGGTGTCGTCTCAAAGGATTTAGATGGTGACCTATTTAACGTGAATGCAGCTGTCTCTAATGCATAACCCAAAACGATAGTGGCAACTTGGTAAGAAACATTATAGTTTGCACCATATCTATTAAAATACGGTTACGACGTTCAGACACACCATTACGCTGTGGTGTTCCAGGTGACGTGAGCTGTGAAACTATTCCACATTGTTTCAAATGAATACCAAACTCATAAATCAAATATTCGCCTCCATGATCAGATCGTAGAAACTTTATTTTCTTGTTACGATGATTCTCTAATTCACTCTGAAATTCTTCGAACTTTTCAAATGTTTCAGACTTGTGCTTCATCAAGTAGATATACCCATATCTACTCAGATCATCAGTGAAGGTGAGAAAATAACGATACCCGCCGCGAGCATCAACACTCATTGGTCTGCATACATCAGTATGTATTATTTCCAATAAGTCACTTACTCGCTCCATTGTTCTGGAGAACGGAGGTTTAGTCATCTTGCCCATGAGGCATGGTTCACAAGCATCAAATGATTCATAATCAACTGATTCCAAAAGTCCATCAGTATGTAGTTTCTTCATGCGCTTTACACCAATATAACCTAAACGGTAGTGCCACAAGTATGTTGCACTATCATTATCAACTCTGCATCTTTTGGCTTCAATATTACGAATATGTGTATTTACTACCATCGAGATTCAATAAATCATTAACCTTGGGTGTATGACCATAGAAGGTTTTATTCACGTAAACAGAATAACAATTATTCTCTCACTTAAATGAATAACTGTATTGCAATAAAGATGATCCAATCTTGTTTATGCTCAACGCAAACACCAAATAACATTTATTTAGGTTTAACACTAATCCCAAAAGTATAGGTAATGTGCGATGATGATCATATCAATATTGGAATTACTTCCAACACACATCATCACCTCACCCATAACTAGTCTCTGTTTATTCTGCAACTCCCGTTTCGAGTTACTAATCATAGCAATTGAACTAGTATCAAATACCTAGGGGCTACTATGAATACTAGTAAGGTACACATCAATAACATGTATATAAAATATACCTTTGTTCACTTTGCCATCCTTCTTATCCGCCAAATATTCGGAGAACTTCCGCTTCTAGTGAACATTTCCTTTGCAGTATAAGCACTCAATTTCAGGCTTAGGTCCAGATTTGGGCTTCTTCACGGGAGTGATAACTTGCTTGCGATTCTTCTTGAAGTTCCCTTTCTTCCCCTTGCCCTTTTCTTGAAACTAGTGGTCTTATTAACCATCAACAATTGATGCTCTTTTTTTATTTCTACCTTCGTTGATTTCCGCATCACGAAGAGCTCGGGAATCGTTTTCGTCATCCCTTGCATATTATAGTTCATCACGAAGTTCTAGTAACTTGGTGATAGTGACTAGAGAACTCTGTCAATTACTATCTTATCTGGAAGATTAACTCCCACTTGATTCAAGCAATTGTAGTACTCGGACATTCTGAGCACATGGTCATTGGTTGACATATTCTCCTCCATCTTGTAGGCAAAGTACTTGTCAGAGGTCTCATACCTCTCGACACGAGCATGAGTCTAAAATACTATTTTCAACTCTTGGAACATCTCATATGCTCCGTGGCATTTAAAACGTTTTTGAAGTCCCAGTTATAAGTCGTAAAGCATGGCGCACTAAACTATCAAGTAGTCATCATAACGAGCTTGTCAAACATTCATAACGTCTGCATATGCTCCTGCAATAGGTTTGTCATCTAGCAGTGCATCAAGGACATAATACTTATATGCAGCAATGGGGATAATCCTCAGATCACGGACCTAGTCCACATCATTGCTACTAACATCTTTCAACTTAGTTTTCTCTAGGAACATATCAAAAACATAAGGGAGCTATAATGCGAGGTATTGATCTACAACATAATTTGCAAATACTATCAGGGTTAATTTCATGATAAATTAAAGTTCAATTGATCATATAACTTAAGAACTCCCACTTAGATAGACATACCTCAAGTCATCTAAATGATCACGTGATCCATGTCAACTAAACCATGTCCGATCATCACGTGAGATGGAGTAGTTTTCAACAGTGAACATCTTATGTTGATCATATCTACTATATGATTCATGCTCGACCTTTCGGTCTCTAGTGTTTCGAGGACATGTCTGTACATGCTAGGCTCGTCAAGTTTAACCCCACCCCTGGCCGCGCCAGGGGGGCGCCTGGGGCCCCTGCTCCGCCTCTGGCTGCCCCCCTTCGCCTATATATCTCTCTCGTCCCGAAACCCTCGAGGACAGAACCCTTTTTCGCGATCTTGCCTCTGTTCCGCCGCCGCAGCGCTTCCAAGATCGGGAGCATCAAGAGAACTCTTCCCGGCACCCTGCCGGAGGGGAGAACCACCACCGGGAGCTTCTCCACCACCATGGACGCTTCCCGGATGAGTCGTGAGTAGTCCACCTTGGACCATGGGTCCATGATCAGTAGCTATGTGATGTTCTCCTCCCCTCTTTGCTCTACATGGTTTAGACCTCGTGAGCTGCCCTACATGATCGAGGCACATATGTAATCTTTCTGCTATTGCTTTGCTGAGTTTGCTGGGATCTGATGGATTATGAGACTATGTTCAGATTGTGTTTGAGTAATATATTTGATTCACCTCTTTTATATCTTGTTTCTTGAGTAATTCTTGCATGTTCTCCGTTGCTGTTTATTGCTTTGGCCAAGTAATAGGTAGTAACTCCAAGAGGGAGCGTTATGCTTGATTGTGGGTTCATGCCCCCTGATGACTAGCTTGAGTGACAGAAACATGAGTCTAGGGGATGTGTTGTTGCCACAAGGGAGAAAACAACAGTGCTTGTACTTGCGGGTGCAAGGATTGTTTACTTTACGCAAAGTTCTTTTAATGCAGTTGTCTGTTGCTTTGAGTTTACACTTTGGGTGGGATTCGCAACTTAATACCAGCGAGATGTTCTGGATAGATATCTCAAGGTGGATGATTAGTAGTAGATGCAGATGGATTTCGGTCTACTTGCCTTGGCGTACCGCCCATGCTTTTGAGCCTCTACCTTTCTTTGCAGCATAGTTAGCATTGGTTTGCGCACATAATCCTGTCAATTGCCCAGCTGTAATTTGTTTACCTCGCTTTGCTGTTTTATCGTCTTTTGGGAGAGAGACATCACTAGTGAACATCATGGGACCCCGGTCCATATTACCACCGCTGATCACACCTTCTACTTACTTCATGTTTTTATTTCCTAGTTGCAGTCTTAGCTATCATTTTTATCTCTTGTGTTTGATCCTTTGTAAACAACAAGGCCGGAGGGATTGACAACCTCTCTGTACTCGTTGGGAGCAAAGTTATCTGTATCTGTGTGCAGGTCCCGTCAACCGCTAAGTTTCTGGCGCCGTTGACACCTACTTGTCGACCCTCGGAGTCTCACGGGATTCGATCCTTGGTATCTTTGCCAAGGGAAATTGGCCGCTACGCTACATCTCAACCTTCCACTTGGGGTAACCAACGAGGGGTGAGAAGCCATCAAGCAAGTTTCAGGCGCCGTTGCCGGGGACTCCACTCTTCAAGATAGGGGAGTTGCACGCTATCTTTTATCTTTGCTTTTTAGTCTTGTTAGTTTACCTTCCAGGTTTTGCTTTAGTGTCCCTTACCAAAAATCACAAAAATAGTTATCTTGCTTGCTGCTGCTATGGGTTCCACCGAGAAAACCAAGTTGTGTGACTTCACTAGTCATAACAACGGTGACTTTATCTGCACGCCTATTGCTACACCTGCCACTTCAGCACCTTCTTATGAGATTAAACCTGCTCTGCTGAACCTAGTTATGAAAGATCAATTCTCCGGTGCTGGAGATGATGCTGCTTTGCACTTAAATAATTTTGTTGAGCTCTGCGATATGCAAAAGTACAAAGAAGTAGATGGTGATATTGTTAAGCTTAAGCTTTTTCCTTTCTCCTTGAGAGGAGGAGCTAAAATCTGGTTTCAATCCTTGCCTAGGAATAGTATAGATTCTTGGGACAAGTGCAAGGATGCCTTTATTGGGAAGTACTATCCCCCTGCTAAAATTATCCAACTAAGGAGTAACATAATGAATTTTAAACAACTGGATAATGAACACGTTGCCCAAGTTTGGGAATGCATGAAATCTCTTGTCAAGAACTGCCCTACTCATGGTTTGACTACTTGGATGGTTATCCAAACTTTTTATGCAGGCTTGAACTTTACCTCGCGGAACTTGTTAGATTCGGCCGCGGGAGGAACCTTTATGTCAACTACACTTGGTGCTGCGACGAAACTTCTCGACGAGATGATGACCAATTATTCCCAATGGCACACCGAACGCGCTCCAACAGGTAGGAAGGTAAACTCTGTCGAGGAGATTTCCTCCCTAAATGAAAATGTTGACTTGATCATGTCTCTACTTTCCAAGCAATCTTCTATTGATCCTCATGATGTTCCTTTAAATTCTTTGATTGCTCAAGATCAAGTAGATGTGAACTTTATCTCTAGAAACAATTTCAATAACAATGCTTATAGGAGTAATTTTGGTAGCAACCCTAGACCGTTCCCCTCTAATTCCTATGGGAACAACAATGCTTATCCTAGCACCAAGAACTCCACTTCTGAACTAGAGATTATGCTTAAAGACTTCATCACTACCCAAAAGGCCTTCAATAAGAGTGTAGAAGAAAAACTAGACAAACTAGATAATCTCTCTTCGAAGGTAGACAATTTAGCCCATGAGGTAGAGTTGCTTAAAATTACAACTTCTCCTCTTGAGGAGAGGAAGACCACTCCTATGAATGCTATTCAAGTGCAAATTAATGAAAACATTAGGATGATGGCTAAACTTAAAGAGAGATGGGCTAGAGAAAAGGAGGAAGAAGATAGAATTAAGATCCTTCCTACCCACCACACTGTTGCTACTATCCAAGTTGTTGAGGATATCCAAACTCTTAGCACCCAATGCACTCCTAGTCCCATTGGACCTATTAATGGTGATGCTATGACCTCAACCGTAGAAGAAGAAACTCCTATAACCATAGAAGCTACCAAACAAGTGAGCCTAAAGGACACCACTACCACTTTACTTGATAGTAGTGACCTTGATTTTGATAATTGCACCCTTTCTGAAGTTATTGGTTTTCTTCGCAAGATGTCTAGAGATCCCCACACTAGCACACTTAATCTTGCCTTCACGGAGCATATCACTAATGCTCTCATCAAAGCTAGGGAGGAGAAGCTTAGGGTAGAAGCCTCCATACCTAGAAAGCTAGAAGATAGTTGGGATCCTATGATTAAAATTAAGTTGAATAACTTCCCTTGCTATGCTTTATGTGATGTTGGAGCTAGTACCTCTGTTATGCCCAAAAGAATGTATGATATGTTTGAATTGAAACCTTTTGATCCTTGTTCTTTTGGTGTTCGTCTTGTTGATTCTTCCATAAAGAAACCTTTGGGGAAGATCGACGATGTTCTTATCATTGTCAATGACAATTATGTTCCCGTTGATTTTACTATTATGGATATTGAATGTGAACCTTCATGTCCAATTATTTTGGGACGTCCTTTTCTTTGCACCGTTGGTGCTATCATTGACATGAAAGAGGGGAATATAAAATTCCAATTCCCTCTCAAGAAAGGGATGGAACACTTCCCTAGAAAGAAGGTTAAGTTGCCTTTTGAGTCCGTTACACGGGCTAGCTATTCTCTTACTCTTGATAAGACTTGATCTTCTCTTTTTGCATCATGCCTAGCTTAAAGGCATAAAAGAAAGCGCTTTTGGGAGGCAGCCCACAACGAATTAGGTTTTATTTTGCTTTTGTTGTGTCTTGATGTTTTTTACTACAGTAGCATCATCATTGTATCTTTTCTTTTCAGCTTTGTGTGAAGTATAGCCGCCGATTGCAAGAAAGTTCAAAAGTTGTGACGTGCTGTCCAGAAAACAGATTCTATCCTTGGACAGAAAAATTCGAATAAAATAACCAGATCATCTTTTTGATCTGAATTTTTTTGACAGCGTGCTCTATACAATTGGATTTCGAGCGTCTGTTCTGAGTTTTTTTATTTGAGTTGTAGAAGTGCCCCGAAAAAATTATTTACTACCTGATGGTCTGTTTTTCACAGATTCTGTCTTGTTTTGCCTTTTCTTCGTTTTGCAAACCTTGAGCTTGCTTTTTCTTTGCAAAAACCTTTTGGCAATCTTGAGAAACAGTAGCTCTTCAAGATTATCCTTATTTCCAGTAGGGAAAAATTTATTTTATTGTGGGTACTAACCTCGCTAATCAGATTATGATGAGTTATGTATGAAGGGAGTTTTCAAGTGTGCGAGGGAAGATGATAAAAGAAGATTCAGGAGGGTCAAACGCTCAAGCTTGGGGATGCCCCCGTGCACCCCAAAGAAATATTCAAGAAGACTCAAGCGTCTAAGCTTGGGGATGCCCCCATGCATCCCATTCTCCATCAACAATTATCAGTTCGTCTTTCGTTCCACTATAATTTTATCACTTCATGCGTTATGTGCTATGCTTGGAGCGTCTTGCTCTTAGTTTCTTTTTTTAGTTTTCTTTAGCTTTGCTTGCTGTTCATAACAAGTTAGAACCCAACTTTCTTTGTGTGGGAGAGAAACACGCTCCACTTCAACCTAGAACACAACATAGGATTTTCATGCTTATCTTTGTTGTGTGTGTTCTTTGTCATTCCATAGCTGCTGTCTTGTTTAGCTCTTAGTTTTCATGCTTTTCTTTTTAAAGAGCTTTTGTTTAGTTGGTTGCTGAACTCTCTTGAGTTTTCATGTTTATCTTGTTAAGAGAGTTTGCCTGTTGCACTGAGTTGTGTGTCTTAACTTAAAGTAGGTAATTGAGGTTGCTATTTAATTTTAGTAGTAACTTACAATAGTTTTGAGGTATTGCCATGAGTAATTTCTGAACTTTTGGTGTCAAGAGCTTTAGCCTATTAGTGATAGATGTCGTATTTTGGGCAATCCATGTTTATTTTCGAAAACCTACAAAATAGTTGAGAACTTTAGCTACTAGATGGATCACTAATCTTTGGAGGGATCGAATATTAGAGTACACTCACGTACCATGAGTCGAGGATGCGCAAGGATAACCAAACCCCCATACACTCCTCCTCGGGGTACTTGTCTCTTTGTGAACCTCCTAATTAGATTGAGAGTTACCGATAATAAGTGCATGAGTTCTTCGGACTAATGTGAGTATTCGAAAGTTGACACTTCCACCTAGCCATATTTTTCTAGCCTCTTCGGTACCGTGCATTGCCCTTTCTCACCTCGAGAGTTGGCGCATACTTCGCCGGTGCATCCAAATCCTTGGCACGATACGCTCTGTCATCATAAGCCTCATTATATCCTTCCTCAAAACAGCCACCATACCTACCTATCAAGGCATTTCCATAGCCTTTCCGAGATACATTGCCATGCAACATCCATCTTCTCATGACTTGATCTTCATGTCATACATGCTTTTTACTTGATCGATGAGCCGCATGCTAGTTAGGCCTTGACCTAATCATTGCTACATGACGCACTAGTATCATTGCATATCCTGCTACACCAGCAGAGGCATACATTTGCATACATCATGGTAGTTTCATTTTTCTTTATGTTGAGTACTTTTGTAAAGTGTGAAAGATCTTCTATACTTCTTGTAATACATAGAGTATTGCCCCTAAATAGAGGAAAAGATCCCAAAGAGGACAAAATCAAAAGATCCCAAAGAGGACAAATGAGAGTTAAATAGAAAGAGCCATTGAGGCCACAAAAAAATAAAAAGAAAAAAAGAAAAAAGAAAAAGAGAGAAGGGGGCACACTACTATTCCTTTTGAGAGATCCACACTCGTACTCCATCTTATACCTTGTACTCCATAGAGATTATCATTCATGCATATAGCTATGTGGGGACCTTCACACTATAGAACTTGGCTTGTATATTCCAATGATGAGCCCCCTCAAAAGAGCTCTAGGTCTTCTTGAGCGAGCAAGTTGGATGCACCCACACTAGTTCCATTGGAGAGCTTACCTTAGCTCATATGTGCATCCGTTGCATGGCAATCCCTACTCCTCACATCATATCTATCATTTGGCTTTCTCTCGCCTATGATTGTCCTCATTGATGTGAGCCTTTCACACCTTTTTTTCCATCCCCCTTCATCATTTTTCTCTCTTTGCCATCCTAAGTGTCAACTTTCTTGCTTACGCTCATCCATTGCATGAGTGCTCAAAATATCGAAAGGGAGTGGATCATTTTGACTTGTACCTGGCTAGTGGTCTGGGGATGAGTCAAGATAAGATTCCAAAGAAGACCAAGTGTGAAACTTTAGTAGATTAAGTTCTCAACAATACAAAAACTATGTTTTACTCTCTCGTATATCCCTATCCACTTTCTTGCACGCAAACACCATTTGGAGACATTCGAGTCACGGACAGCGAGAGCTCTTGCACCTTTATGTTCTTATGTTGCTTGTTACAATGCTAATATAGACTCTTGCTTGTTATGACTTGAATTGAATTACATGCCTTGATTGCTTTACTTAAAAAGTTCTTATATGGTTGGTAGCATGTCCCCACAGAAATTATGCTTGTTATCATTTACCTACTCAAGGACGAGCAGGAATTAAGCTTGGGGATGTTGATACGTCCAAAACGTATCTATAATTTCTGCTTGCTCCATGCTTCTTTTGTGTGATATTGCTATGATATTGATGCACTTCCATACACTTTTGATCATATTTGGACTAACCTATTAACTCAGTGCACCACAGTGCCAGTTCCTGTTTTCTGCTGTTTTTCTATTTCAGGTTTCCCCCATATTAAAAGTGCTCCAAAAATTCCAGGAAAAATATAGGAAAAATCAGCGTACAGGAAGCTTCGGGAAGAACCAAAGATGGGCCAGAGGGGAGCCAGGGGAGGGCCAGGCGGCCACCTGGCGCGGCCCCACCCCTGGCCGCGCCAGGGGGGCGCCTGGGGCCCCTGCTCCGCCTCTGGCTGCCCCCTTCGCCTATATATCCCTCTCGTCCCGAAACCCTTGAGGACAGAACCCTTTTTCGCGATCTCGCCTTTGTTCCGCCGCCGCAGAGCTGCCAAGATCGGGAGCATCAGGAGAACTCTTCCCGGCACCCTGCCGGAGGGGAGAACCACCACCGGGAGCTTCTCCACCACCATGGACGCTTCCCGGATGAGTCGTGAGTAGTCCACCTTGGACCATGGGTCCATGATCAGTAGCTATGTGATGTTCTCCTCCCCTCTTTGCTCTTCATGGTTTAGACCTCGTGAGCTGCCCTACATGATCGAGGCACATATGTAATCTTTCTGCTGTTGCTTTGCTGAGTTTGCTGGGATCTGATGGATTATGAGACTATGTTCAGATTGTGTTTGAGTAATATATTTGATTCACCTCTTTTATATCTTTGTTCTTGAGTAATTCTTGCATGTTCTCCGTTGCTGTTTATTGCTTTGGCCAAGTAGTAGGTAGTAACTCCAAGAGGGAGTGTTATGCTTGATTGTGCGTTCATGCTCCCTGATGACTAGCTTGAGTGACAGAAACATGAGTCTAGGGGATGTGCTGTTTCCACAAGGGAGAAAACAACGGTGCTTGTACTTGCGGGTGCAAGGATTGTTTACTTTACGCAAAGTTCTTTTAATGCAGTTGTCTGTTGCTTTGAGTTTACACTTTGGGTGGGATTCGTAACTTAATAACAGCGAGATGTTCTGGATAGATATCTCAAGGTGGATGATTAGTAGTAGATGCAGATGGATTTCGGTCTACTTGCCTTGGCGTACCGCCCATGCTTTTGAGCCTCTACCTTTCTTTGCAGCATAGTTAGCATTGGTTTGCGCACATAATCCTGTCAATTGCCCAGCTGTAATTTATTTACCTCGCTTTGCTGTTTTATCGTCTTTTGGGAGAGAGACATCACTAGTGAACATCATGGGACCCCGGTACATATTACCACCGCTGATCACACCTTCTATTTACTTCTTGTTTTTATTTCCTAGTTGCAGTCTTAGCTATCATTATTATCTCTTGTGTTTGATCCTTTGTAAACAAAAAGGCCGGAGGGATTGACAACCTCTCTGTATTCGTTGGGAGCAAAGTTATCTGTATCTGTGTGCAGGTCCCGTCAACCACTAAGTTTCTGGCGCCGTTGACACCTACTTGTCGACCCTCGGAGTCTCACGGGATTCGATCCTTGGTATCTTTGCCAAGGGAAATTTGCCACTACGGTACATCTCAACCTTCCACTTGGGGTAACCAACGAGGGGCGAGAAGCCATCAGACGCCGACCTAGGAGGGGCGCACCAAGGGAGGAGGATTCCTACTCCTAGTAGGAGTAGGTTTCTTCCTTTCCTACTCCTACTAGGAAAAGGGACGAAAGAGGAGGAGGAGAGAAGGAAGGAGGGGGCCGGCCCCCCAAGCCCTAAACCAATTCGGTTTGGGCCTAGGGGGGCGCGCCCCACACTTTGCTTGCTTTCCACTGCTACCTCTTGAGCATGCGTTGGTTTTCCCTTGAAGAGGAAATGTTGATGCGGCAAAGTAGCGTAAGTATTTCCCTCAATTTTTGAGAACCAAGGTATCAATCCAGTAGGAGACTACACGCAAATCTCTAGTACCTGCACAAACAATTAAGAACCTTGCAACCAACGCGATGAAGGGGTTGTCAATCCCTTCACGGACACTTGCAAAAGTGATATCTGATTGAGATAATAAGATAAATATTTTTGGTATTTTTGTTGTATAGATTGAAAAGTAAAGATTGCAAAATATACTACGATAAAAATAGCTAGTTGACGGGAGATTAATATGATGGAAAATAGACCCGGGGCCATAGGTTTCACTAGTGGCTTCTCTCAAGATAGCATATCTTACGGTGGGTGAACAAATTACTGTCGAGCAATTGATAGAAAAGCGCATAGTTATGAGAATAACTAGGCATGATCATGTATATGGGCATCACGTCCGTGACAAGTAGACCAAAACGATTATGTATCTACTAATGGGGGAATCATCCCGACTTGTGGGGGAAACATAGTCTCCATCATCCTTTCCTCACTAGGACAATGCTCTAATAATGAAAATCATAACACTTTTATTTAATTACAATTCAAGAATTACAACTCGATGCTAAGAACAAAATATGACTCTATGTGAATGGCTCCGGCGGTGTACCGGGATGTGCAATGAATCAAGAGTGACATGTATGAAAAATTATGCATGGTGGCCTTGCCACAAATATGATGTCAACAACATGATCATGCAAGGCAATATGACAATGATGAAGCGTTTCATAATATATGGAACGGTGGAAAGTTGCATGGCAATATATCTCGAAATTGCTATGGAAATGCCATAATGGTAGGTATGGTGGCTGTTTCGAGGAAGGTATATGGTGGGTGTATGGTACCGGCGAAAGTTGCGCGATACTAGAGAGGCTAGCAATGGTGGAAGGGTGAGAGTGTGTATAATCCATGGACTCAGCATTAGTCATAAAGAACTCATATACTTATTGAAAAAATCTACAAGTTATCAAAACAAAGCACTACACGCATGCTCCTAGGGGAAGGGTTGGTAGGAGTTAACCATCGCGCGATCCCGACCTCCACACAAAGGAAGACAATCTATAAATAAATCATGCTCCAACTTCATCACATAACGGTTCACCATATGTGCATGCTACGGGAATCACAAACTTTAACATGAGTATTCCTCAAATTCACAATTACACCACTGGCATGACTCTAATATCACCATCCTCATATCTCAAAATAATCATCAAGTATCAAACTTCTCATAGTATTCAATGCATTTATATGAAAGCTTTTATTATACCCATCTTGGATGCCTATCATATTAGGACTAATTTTATAGCCAAAGCAAATTACCATACTGCTCTAAAGGACTCTCAAAATAATATAAGTGAAGCATGAGAGATCAATAATTTCCATGAAATAAAACCACCACCATGCTCTAAAACATATAAGTGAAGCACTAGAGCAAAATATCTAGCTCAAAAGATATACGTGAAGCACATAGAGTATTCTAATAAATTCTGATTCATGTGTGTCTCGCCCAAAAGGTGTGTACAACAAGGATGATTGTGGTAAACTAAAAATCAAAGACTCAAATCATACAAGACGCTCCAAGCAAAACACATATCATGTGGTGAATAAAAATATAGTCTCAAGTAAAGTTACCGATAGACGAAGAGGAAAGAGGGGATGCCTTCCCGGGGCATCCCCAAGCTTAGGCTCCTGCAAATCTTTATTCCATAGTCCATCAAATCCTTACCCAAAAACTTGAAAACTTCACAACACAAAACTTAAAAGAAAATCTCGTGAGCTCCGTTAGTATAAGAAAACAAACCAACACTTTAAGGCACTCTATTTAACTCATTATTTATTTATATTGGTGTTAAACCTATTGTATTCCAACTTCTCTATGGTTCATACCCCCCTATACTACTCATAGATTCATCAAAATAAGCAAACAACACATGAAAAACAGAATCTGTCAAAAACAGAACAATCTGTAGCAATCTGTAACTTTCGAATACTTCTGTAACTCTAAAAATTCTGAAATAAATTGGTGGACGTGAGGAATTTGTGTATTAATCATCTGCAAAAAGAATCAACCTAAAATCTCTCTCCAGTAAAAAATGGCAGCTAATCTCGTGAGCGCCAAAGTTTTTGTTTTTAACAGCAAGATCGCAAAGACTGCACCCAAGTCTTCCCAAAGGTTCGACTTGGCACAAACACTAATTAAAACACAAAACCCTATCTAACCAGAGGCTAGATAAATTATTTATTACTAAACAGAAGTAAAAGCAAAGAAAATAAATTTGGGTTGCCTCCCAATAAGTGATATCGTTTGACGCCCCTAGCTAGGCATAAAAACAAGAATAGATCTAGGTATTATCATCTTTGGTAGGCAATCCATAAGTGGCTCTGATAATAGATTCATAAGGTAATTTTATTTTATTTCCAGGAAAGTGTTCCATGCCTTTCCTTAATGGAAACTGGAATCTAATATTTCCTTCTTTCATGTCAATAATTGCATCAATCGTTCTAAGGAAATGTCTACCAAGAATAATAGGGCATGTAGGATTGTAATCTATATCAAGAATGATGAAATCTACGGGCACATAATTCGTATTTGCAACAATAAGAACATCATTAATACTTCCCATAGGTTTCTTAATGGTAGAATCATCTAGATGAAAATGTAAAGAACAATCATCAAGTTCATGGAAACCTAACACATCACACAAAGTTTTTGGAATCGTGGAAACACTAGCACCCAAATCACGCAAAGCATAGCTTTCATGATATTTAATCTTAATTTTAGTAGTAGGTTCCCACTCATCATAAAGTCTTCTAGGGATAGAAACTTCTAATTCAAGTTTTTCTTCATAAGATTGCATTAAAGCATCAACGATCTATTTGGTAAAAGCTTTATTTTGACTATAAGCATGGGGAGAATTTAACACGGATTGCAACAAGGAAATACAATCTATAAAAGAGCAATTATCATAATTAAATTCCTTGAAATCCATAATAGTGGGTTCATTGCTATGTAAAGTTTTGACCTCTTCAATCCCACTTTTATCAAGATTCATATTGGTAAACAAAGATTTAATAGGAGACACATCAATCACTTTTAGATCTTTATCTTTATTATCATGAAAACTAGAAGAACACACTTTCACAAAGCAATCACTTTTAGCACGCATCCTAGCGGTTATTTCTTTGCACTCATCAATGGAAATCCTCATGGCCTTGAGAGACTCATTGATATCATGCTTAGGTGGAATAGATATAAGTTTCAAATAATCAACATCAAGAGAAATTTTATCCACATTCCTAGCCAACTCATCAATCTTAAGCATTTTTTCTTCAAGCAAAGCATTGAATTTTTTTTTGCGAATTCATAAATTATTTAACACTAGTCTCAAAGTCAGAGGGCATTTAATTAAAATTTCCATAAGAGTTGTTGTAGGAACAACCATAATTATTAGAGGAATTACTAGGGAACAACCTAGAATTAAAGTTTCATCTATATGCGTTGTTACCAAAATTGTTCCTACCAACAAAATTCACATCCATAGATCCATTATTATTCTCAATCAATGTGGACAAAGGCATATCATTAGGATCAGAAGAAACACTCTTATTAGCAAATAATTTCATAAGTTCATCCATCTTTCCGCTCACAACATTAATCTCTTCAATCGCATGAACCTTTTTACTAGTGGATCTTTTGGTGTGCCATTGAGAATAATTAACCATAACATTGTCTAGGAGTTTAGTAGCTTCTCCTAAAGTGATTTCCATAAAATTGCCTCCCGCAGCCGAATCTAAAAGATTCCTAGAAGCAAAATTCAATCCAGCATAAAAAAAATTGTATAACCATCCATAAATTCAAACCATGTGTAGGGCAATTACGTATCATTAATTTCATATTCTCCCAAGCTTGTGCAACATGCTCATGATCAAGTTGCTTAAAATTCATAATATCGTTTCTAATGGAGATGATCTTAGCGGGAGGAAAATACTTAGAGATAAAGGCATCTTTGCACTTATTCCATGAATCAATACTATTTTTAGGCAAAGAAGAGAACCAAGTTTTAGCACAATCGCTAAGCGAAAACGGAAATAGCTTCAATTTAACAATATCATTATCCACATCTCTCTTCTTTTGCATATCGCACAAATCAAAAAAGTTGTTTAGATGGGTAGCGGCATCTTCACAAGGAAGGCCAAAAAATTGATCTTTCATGACAAGATTCAACAGAGAAGCATTGATTTCACAAGATTCAGTATTGGTAATAGGAGCAATCGGAGTGCTAATAAAATCATTGTTGTTGGTATCGGAAAAGTCACACAATTTAGTATTGTCCTGAGCCATTGTGACAAACAATCAATCCAACACACAAGCAAACAAGAAGCAAGCTAAAAGAGGCGAACAAAAAAGGGCGAATAAAACGGCAAAGGTGAAGTGGGGGAGAGGAATACGAGAGGCAAATGGCAAATAATGTAATGCGAGGGATAAGAGTTTGTAATGGGTACTTGGTATGTCTTGACTTGAGCATAGATCTCCCCGGCAGCGGTGCCAGAAATCCTTCTTGCTACCTCTTGAGCATGTGTTGGTTTTCCCTTGAAGAGGAAAGGGTGATGCAGCAAAGTCGCGTAAGTATTTTCCTCATTTTTTGAGAACCAAGGTATGAATCCAGTAGGAGACTACACGCAAATCCCTAGTACCTGCACAAACAATTAATAACCTTGCAACCAATGTGATAAAGGGGTTGTTAATCCCTTCATGGACACTTGCAAAGGTGAGATCTGATAGAGATAATAAGATAAATATTTTTGGTATTTTAGTTGTATAGATTGAGAAGTAAAGATTGCAAAATATACTACGATAAAAATAGCAAGTTGACACGAGATTAATATGATGGAAAATAGACACGGGGGCCATATGTTCCACTAGTGGCTTCTCTCAAGATAGCATATCTTACAGTGGGTGAACAAATTACTGTCGAGCAATTGATATAAAAGCGCATAGTTATGAGAATATCTAGGCATGATCATGTATATAGGCATCACGTCCGTGACAAGTAGACCGAAATGATTCTGCATCTACTACTATTACTCCACGCATCGACCGCTATCCAGCATGCATCTAAAGTATTAAGTTCATAAGAACAGAGTAACACATTAAGCAAGATGGCATGATGTAGAGGGATAAACTCATGCAATATGGCATAAACCCCATCTTTTTATCATCGATGGCAACAATACAATATGTGCCATGCTACCCCTGCTGTCACTGGGAAAGGACACCGCAAGATTGAACCCAAAGCTAAGCACTTCTCCCATTGCAAGAAAGATCAATCTAGTAGGCCAAACCAAACTGATAATTCAAAGAGACTTGCAAAGATGTTAAATCATGCATATAAGAATTCAGAGAAGAACCAAATGTTGTTCATAGATAATTTTGATCATAAACCCACAATTCATTGAATCTCGACAAACACACCGCAAAAAGTATTACATCGAATAGATCTCCAAGAAGATCGAGGAGACCTTTGTATTGAGATGCAAAGAGAGAGAAGAAGCCATCTAGCTAATAACTATGGACCTGAAGGTCTATGGCAAATTGCTCACACATCATCAAAGAGGCTACGGTGTTGATGTAGAAGCCCTCCGTGACAGATTCCCCCTTCGGCGGAGCTGCGGAAAAGGCCCCGAGATGGGATCTCACGGGTACAAAAGGTTGTGGCGGTGGAAATAGGGTTTCGTGGTGCTCTCATATGTTTTCAGGGTATATGAGTATATATAGGAGGAAGAGGTACGTCGGTGGAGCTACAAGGGGCCCACGAGGGTGGGGGCATGCATACCCCCTGGGCACGCCCTCCTGCCTCGTGGCCATCTCGTGGCTTCCCAAACTTGTACTCAAAGTCTCCTGGATTGTGTTTGTTCCAAAAACGATCCTCGCGAAGGTTTCCTTCCATTTGGACTCCGTTTGATATTCCTTTTCTGCGAAATGAAATAGGCAAAATAAACAGCAATTTGTACTGGGCCTTTGGTTAGTAGGTTAGTCCCAAAAATAATATAAAGGTGCGTATTAAAGCCCATTGAACATCCAAAACAGATAATATAATAGCATGGAACAATCAAAAATTATAGATACGTTGGAGACGTATCACCGATGTATCACCCTCTTTCTTCACTAGGGCCCAATAAGGCCCATAGACTCCCCGGGGGGTTCCGGTAATCTCTCGGTACTCCGAAAAATACCTGACACACGTCGGAATCCTTCCGGTGTCCGAATATGACCTTCCAATATATCAATATTTATGTCTCGACCATTTCGAGACTCCTCGTCATGTCTGTGATCTCATCTGGGACTCCGAACAACCTTTGGTACATCAAAACACATAAACTCGTAATATCGATCGTCATCGAACGTTAAGCGTGCGGACCCTACGGGTTCGAGAACTATGAACACATGACTGAGACACCTCTCTAGTCAATAACCAATAGCGGAACCTGGATGCTCATATTGGCTCCTACATACTGTACGAAGGTCTTTATCGATCTAACCGCATAACAACATACGTTGTTCCCTTTGTCATCGTTATGTTACTTGCCCGAGATTCGATCGTAGGTATCATCATACCTAGTTCAATCTCATTACCGGCAAGTCTCTATACTCGTTCCGTAATACATCATCTCGTGACTAACTCATTAGTCATTTGATTGCCAGGCTTATTATGATGTGTATTACCGAGAGGGCCCAGAGGTACCTCTCGGACACTCGGAGTGACAAATCCAAATCTTTATCTATGCAAAAACCACAAAAACTTTCGGAAACACCTAAAGAGTATATTTATAATCACCCAGTTATGTTGTGACGTTGGATAGCACACAAGGTGTTCCTCCGGTATTCGGGAGTTGCATAATCTCATAGTCAGAGGAGCATGTATAAGTCATGAAGAAAGCAATAGCAATAAAACTAAATGATCATTGTGCTAAGCTAACGGATGGGTCTTGTCCATCACATCATTCTCCTAATGATGTGATCCCATTGATCAAATGACAACACATGTCTATGGTTAGGAAACACAACCATCTTTGATTAACAATCTAGTCTAGTAGAGGCATACTAGGGACACTTTGTTTTGCCTAGGTATTCATACATGTATCAAGTTTCCGGTTAATACAATTCTAGCATGAATAAAAGACATTTATCATGATATATAAGGAAATAAAATTACAACTTTATTATTGCCTCTAGGGCATATTTCCTTAAGTCTCCCACTTGCACTAGAGTCAATAATCTAGATTACATAGTAATGATTCTAACACCAATGGAGTCTTGGTGTTGATCATGTTTTGCTCATAGAAGAGGCTTAGTCAATGGGTGTGCGACATTCAGATCCATATGTTTTTTTGCAAATTTATATGTCCCTCCTTGACTTGATCGCGGATGGAGTTGAAGTGTCTCTTGATGTGCTTGATTCTCTTGTGAAACCTGGATTCCTTCGCCAAGGCTATTGCTCCAGTGTTGTCACAAAAGATTTTCATTGGACCCGGTGCACTAGGTATTACACCTAGATCGGATATGAACTCCTTCATTTGCTGCTTCTGAAGCAGTTATGTACTCCGCTTCACACGTAGATCCCGTCACGATGCTTTGCTTGGAACTGGACCAACTGACAGCTCCACCGTTCAACAAAAATACATATCCGGTTTGTGACTTAGAGTCATCCGGGTCAGTGTCAAAGCTTGCATCAACGTAACCATTTACGACGAGCTCTTTGTCACCTCCATAAAGGAGAAACATATCATTCGTCCTTTTCAAGTACTTCAGGATGTTCTTGACCGTTGTCCAGCGATCCACTCCTGGATTACTTTGGTACCTCCCTGCTAGACTTATAGCAAGGCACACATCAGGTCTGGTACACAGCATTGCATACATGATAAAACCTATGGTTGAAGCATAGGGAATAACTTTCATTTTCTCTCTATCTTCTGCAGAGGTCGGGCATTGAGTCTTACTCAACTTCACACCTTGTAACACAGGCAAGAACCCTTTCTTTGACTGATCCATTTTGAACTTCTTCAAAACTTCATCAATGTATGTGATTTGTGAAGGCCAATTAAGCATCTTGATCTATCTCTATAGATCTTGATGCCCAATATATAAGCAGCTTCACCGAGGTCTTTCATTGAAAAATTCTTATTCAAGTATCCTTTTATGCCATCCAGAAATTCTACATCATTTCCAATCAATAATATGTCATCCACATATAATATTAGAAATGCTACACAGCTCCCACTCACTTTCTTGTAAATACAGGCTTCTAAAAAAGTCTGTATAAAACCATATGCTTTGATCACCTCATCAATGCGTATATTCCAACTCCGAGATGCTTGCACCAGTCCATAGATGGATCGCTGGAGTTTGCTGCTACTTCTCGAGCTTGCGTTGTATTCCCTCGAAGAGGAAAGTGTGATGCAGCACAGTAGCGTAAGTATTTCCCTCAGTTTTTTAGAACCAAGGTATAAATCCAGTAGGAGACCACGCGTGAGTCCCTCGCACCTGCACAAACAAATAAGAACTTCGCAGCCAACACGATAAGGGGTTGGCAATCCCTTTACGGCCACTTACGAAAGTGAGATCTGATAGAGCTGATAGTTTGATATTTTTGGTATTTTTGGATATAAGAACAGAAAGAAAATGTGGAAAAGTAGAATAGATTGTAGATTGATATGTTGAGAATAGACCCAAGGGCCATAGTTTTCTCTAGTGGCTTCTCTCATGATAGTGGTATTCTACGGCGGGTAAACAAATTACTTTCGAGCAATAGATAGAAAAGCGAATAATTATGAGACTAGCTAGGCATGAAGATTATATATAGGCATCGCGTCCGAGACAAGTAGACCGAAACGATTCTGCAGCTACTACTATTACTCCACACATCGACCGCTATCCACCATGCATCTAGAGTATGAAGTTCATAAGAACAGAGTAACGCCTTAAGCAAGATGACATGATGTAGAGGGATAAACTCAAACATAGTGATATAAACCCCATTTTTTTATCCTCGAGGGCAACAATACAATACGTGCCTTGCTGCCCCTACTGTCACTGGGAAAGGACACCGCAAGATTGAACCCAAAGCCAAGCACTTCTCCCATTGCAAGAACTATAGATCTAGTAGGCCAAACCAAACCAATAATTCTAAGAGACTTGCAAGGATATTATAATCACACATAAAGAGTTCAGAAAAGAATCAAATATTTCTCATAGATAATCTTGATAATAAACCCACAATTCATCGGATCTCGACAAACACACAGCAAAAAGAGATTACATCGAATAGATCTCCTCGAAGACCGAGGAGAACTTGGTATTGAGATCCAAACAGAGAGAAGAATCCATCTAGATACTAGCTATAGACCCGAAGGTCTGTGGTAAACTACTCACAACTCATGGTGAGGCGATGATGATGATGTAGAAGCACTCCGTGGAAGATCCCCCCCCCCCTCCGACGGAGCTCCGGAACAGGCCCCAAGATTGGATCTCACGGGAACAGAAGGTTGCGGTGATGGAACTAGGGTTTTCTCTGTTGTTCTGATGGTTTTGGGGTACGTAGATATATATAGGAAGAAGGAGGGCACCGGGGGCCAAACATGGGGCCCACGAGGCAGGGGGCGCGCCCTGTAGGGGGGGGGGGGCGAACCCCACCCTCGTGGACGCCACGTGTGCCCTACTCCGTGGTTCTCAAGTCTCCCGTGCGTATTTTGCTCCAAAAATATCTCTCTCGAAGGTTTCATTCCGTTTGGACTCCGTTTGATATTCCTTTTCTATAAAACCCTGAAATAGGCAAAAAAACAGCAATCTGGACTGGGCCTTTAGGTTAATAGATTAGTCCCAAAAATAATATAAAAGTGTATAACAAAGCCCATTAAACTTCCAAAACATCATAAATAAAAGCATGGAACAATAAAAAATTATAGATACGTTGGAGACGTATCAAGCATCCCCAAGCTTAATTCCTGCTCGTCCTCGAGTAGGTAAATGATAAAAACAGAATTTCTGATATCGAATGCTAACCAACATAATTTTCAATGTAGTTCTCTTAATTGTGGCATGAATGTTCAGATCTGAAAGATTCAAGACAAAAGTCAATACTGACATAAGAAATAATAATACTTCAAGCATACTAACAAAGCAATCATGTCTTCTCAAAATACTATGGCTAAAGAAAGTTATCACTAGAAAATCATATAGTATGGCTATGCTCCCTCTTCACCACACAAAATATTCATATCATGCACAACCCCGGTTTCAGCGAAGCACTTGTTTTCATACTATATTCTTTCAAACCTTTCAACTTTCACGCAATACATGAGCGTGAGCCATGGATATAGCACTATGGGTGGAATAGAGTGGTGGTTGTGGAGAAGACAAAAAGGAGGGATATAGTCTCACATCGACTAGGCGTATTAACGGGCTATGGAGATGCCCATCAATAGATATCAATGTGAGTGAGTAGGGATTGCCATGCAACGGATCCACTAGAGCTAAAAATGAAAGCTCAACAAAAGAAACTAAGTGGGTGTGCATCCAACTTGCTTGCTCACAAAGACCTAGGGCATTTGAGGAAGCCCATCTTTGGAATATACAAGCCAAGTTCTATAATGAAAATTCCCACTAGTATATAAAAGTGACTAAACATGAGACTCTCTATCATGAAGAACATGGTGCTACTTTGAAGCACAAGTGTGAAAAAAGATAGTAGAAATTGTCCCTTTTTTCTTTTTTTGGGCCTTTCTTTTTTTCATTGGCCTTTCCTTCTTTTTTTTTCTTCTTTTTTTGGAGGGGCTTTCTTTATTTAGAATTTCCTCACATGGGACAATGCTCTAATAATGTTGATCATCACACTTATATTGATTTACAACTCGATATTACAACTCGATACTAGAACAAAGTATGACTCTATATGAATGCCTCCGGTGGTGTACCGGGATATGCAATGAATCAAGAGAGACATGTATGAAAAATTATGCATGGTGGCTTTGCCACAAATACGATGTCAACTACATGATCATGGATGGCAATATGACAATATGAAGCGTGTCATATGAACGGAACGGTGGAAAGTTGTATGGCAATATATCTCGGAATGGCTATGGAAATGCCATGATAGGTATGTATGGTGGCTGTTTTGAGGAAGATATATGGTGGCTATTTTGAGGAAGGATATATAGTGGGTGTATTGTACCAGCGAAAGTTGTGCGGTACAAGAGAGGCTAGCAATGGTGGAAGGGTGAGAGTGCGTATAATCCATGGACTCAACATTAGTCAAAAGAACTCATATACTTATTGCAAAAAATTACGAGTCATCAAAACAAAACAATCAACACATGCTCCTAGGGGGGAGGTTGGTAGGAGTTAACCATCGTGTGCCCCCGACCTCCACACAAAGGATGACACTCTACAAATACCTCATGCTCTAACTTCGTCACATAGCGGTTCACTATATGTGCATGCTATGGGAATCACTAACTTTAACACTGGTATTTCTCAATTTCATAATAACTCTACTAGCATGACTCTAATATCACTATCCTCATATCTCAAAACAATTATCAAGCATCCAACTTCTCATCATATTCAATGCACTTAGTATGAAATTTTTTACTACATTCATCTTGGATGTCTATCATGTGAAGGCTAGTTTTATAGCTAAAGCACATTACCATGCTGTTTCAATAGACTCTCAAAAGGATATAAGTAAAGTATGAGAGATCATCAATATCTACAAAATATAATCACCACCGTGCTCTAAAAGATATAAGTGAAGCACTAAATCAAAAACTATTCAACTCAAAAGATATAAGTGAAGCACATAGAATGTTCTAACAATTCCTAGGCCATATTTCTCTCTCTCAAAAAGGTGTTTCCAGCAAGGATGATTGTGGCAAACTAACAAGCAAAGACTCAAATTACACACGACGCTACAAGTAAAACACATATCATATGGTGAGTAAAAATATAGTCCCGGGTATAGTTACCGATAGATGAAGACGAAAGAGGGGATACCTTCCCGGACCATCCCCAAGCTTAGGCTTTTGGTTGTCCTTGAACTTTACCATGGGGTTCCTTGGGCATCCCCAAGCATAGGCTCTTGCCACTCTTTGTTCCATAGTCCATCAAAGCAATACTCAAAACTTGAAAACTTCACAACACAAAACTTAGACAAAAATCTCGTGAGCTCCGTTAGTATAAGAAAACAAACCACTACTTAAAGGTACTGCAATGAAATCATTCTTTGTTTATATTGGTGTTAAACCTACTGTATTCCAACTTCTCTATGATTCATACTCCCCAATACTACTCATAGATTCATCCAAATAAGCAAACAACACACGAAAAACAGAATCTCTGAAAAACAGAACAGTCTGTAGTAATATGTAACTTTCGCATACATCTGTAACTCCAAAAAAATTGAAATAAAATTGGTAAACGTGAGGAATTTGTCTATTAATCATCCGCAAAAAGAATCAACTAAATAGCACGCTCCAGTAAAATCCGGTGACCATTCTAGCGAGCGCTAATGATTCTGTTTTTCACAGCACGATCGTATAAACTTCACACAAGTCTTCCCAAAGGTTCTACTTGCCACAATCACTAATTAAAACACAAAACCACATCTAAACAAAAGCTAAATGCAATATTTATTCCTAAACAGAAGCAAAAACAAAAAATATAAAATTGGGTTGCCTCCCAACAAGCGCTATCATTTTACGCCCCTAGCTAGGCACGATACATGGATAGATCTAGGTATTGCCATCTTTGGAAGGCAATCCATAAGTGGCTCTCATAATAGATTCATACAGTAATTTGATTTTCTCTCTAGGAAAGTGTTCCATGCCTTTCCTTAATAGAAATTGGAATCTAATATTTCCTTCCTTCATATCAATAATTTCACCAATCGATCTAAGGAAAGGTCTACCAAGAATAATAGGACATGAAGGATTGCAATCTATATCAAGAACAATGAAATCTACGGGCACATAGTTCCTATTGGCAACAATAATAACATCATTAATCCTTCCCATAGGTTTCTTAATAGTGGAATCCGCAAGATGCAAATTTAAAGAACAATCATCAAGCTCATGGAAACCTAGCAAATCACACAAGGGTTTTGGGATAGTGGAGACACTTGCACCCAAATCCCAAAAAGCAAAGCACTCATGATCTTTATTTTAATTTTAATAGTAGGTTACCACTCATCATAAAGCTTTCTAAAGATAGAAACTTCCAATTCATGTTTTTCTTCATAAGATTGCATCAACGCATCAACTATGTGTTTGGTGAAAGCTTTATTTTGACTATAAGCATGCTGAGAGTTTAGTACGGATTACAACAAGGAAATACAATCAATCAAAGAGCAATTATCATAATTGAATCCCTTGAAATCCAAAGTAGTGGGTTCATCACTATGCAAAGTTGTAATCTCTTCACTCCCACTTTTAACAATTTTAGCATCAAGATCTAAAAACTCTGAATCATTGGGACACCCTTTAATTAAAGTAGACTCATATGCAATCCAATCTTTATCAAGATTCATACTAGAAAACAAGGATCTAATAGGAGATACATCAATAACTTTCAGATCTTCAACTTTATTTTCATGATAACTAGAAGAACACGCTTTTACATAATTCTCTCTTTTAGCACGCATCCTAGCGGTCCTTTCTTTGCATTCATCAATGGAAATTCTCATAGCTTTGAGAGACTCGTTGATGTCATGCTTAGGTGGGATATATCTAAGTTTCAAAGATTCAACATCAAGAGTAATTATATCCACACTTCTAACCAATTCATCAATCTTAAGCAATTTTTCTTCAAGCAAAGCATTGAAACTCTTTTGCGAATTCATAAACTCCTTAACACTTGTTTCAAATTCAGAAGGCATCTTTCCATAAGAGTTGTTGTAAGAATTACCATAATTGTTAGAGGAATTACTAGGAAAAGGCCTAGGATTAAAGTTTCCTCTATAAGCTTTGTTACCAAAATTATTCCTACCAACAAAATTCACATCCAAAGATTCATTATTATTTTCAATCAACGTGGATAAAGGCATATCATAAGGATCAGAAGAAGCACTCTTAGAAGCAAATAATTTCATAAGTTCATCCATCTTTCCACTCAAAACACTAATCTCTTCAATAGCATGTACGTTTTTACTAGTAGATCTTTCGGTGTGCCATTGAGAATAATTAACCATAATATTATCTAGGAGTTTGGCAGCTTCTCCTAAGGTAGTTTCCATGAAAGTGCCTCCTGCGGCCGAATCTAAAAGATTTCTAGAAGCAAAATTCAAGCCACCATAAAAGTTTTGAATAATCAGCCATAAGTTCAAACCATGTGTAGGGCAATTACGTATCATTAATTTCATTCTCTCCCAAGCTTGTGCAACATGCTCATGATCTAGTTGCCTAAAATTCATAATATTGTTTCTAAGAGAGATAATCTTAGCAGGAGGGAAATACTTAGAGATAAAAGCATCTTTGCATTTATTCCACGAATCAATACTATTTCTAGGAAAAGGGGAAAACCAAGTTTTAGCACGATCTCTAAGCGAAAACGAAAATAACTTCAATTTAACAATATCGTTATCTGTATCCCTTTTCTTTTGCATATCACACAAATCAACAAAGTTGTTTAGATGGGTAGCGGAAAATTGATCTTTCATGACAAGATTCAACAGAGCAGCATTGATCTCACAAGATTCAACATCGGTAATAGGAGCAATCGGAGTGCTAATAAAATCATTATTGTTGGTATTTGAGAAGTCACACAATTTTGTATTGTTCTGAGCCATAGTGACAAGCAAGCAATCCAACACACAAGCAAACAAGGAGCAAGCGAACGGTAAACACACGGCAAAAGAAGGGCAAATAAAACATCAAGGGTGAAGTGGGGGAGAGGAAAACGAAAGGCAAAAAATGTAATGCGAAGGATAAGGGTTTGTGATAGGTACTTGGTATATGACTTTTGCGTAAGCCTCCCAGGCAACGGCGCTAGAAATTCTTCTTGTTACTTCTCGAGCTTGTGTTCTATTCCCTCGAAGAGGAAAGGGTGATGTAGCACAGTAGCATAAGTATTTCCCTCAGTTTTTGAGAACCAAGGTATCAATCCAGTAGGAGACCACGCGCGAGTCCCTCGCACCTGCACAAACAAATAAGAACTTCGCAGCCAACGCGATAAGGGGTTGTCAATCCCTTTACGATCACATACGGAAGTGAGATCTGATAGAGAAGATAGTTTGATATTTTTGGTATTTTTGGATATAAGAACAGAAAGTAAAAGCGGAAAAGTAAAGTAGATTGTAGATTGATATGTTGAGAATAGACCCAGGGGCCATAGTTTTCTCTAGTGGCTTCTCTCATGATAGCGGTATTCTACGGCGGGTAAACAAATTACTGTCGAGCAATTGATAGAAAAGCGAATAATTATGAGACTATCTAGGCATGATCATTATATATAGGCATCATGTCCGAGACAAGTAGACTGAAACGATTCTGCATCTACTACTATTACTCCACACATCGACCGCTATCCAGCATGCATCTAGAGTATTAAGTTCATAAGAACAGAGTAACGCCTTAAGCAAGATGACATGATGTAGAGGGATAAACTGAAACATAGTGATATAAACCCCATCTTTTTATCCTCGATGGAAACAATACAATACGTGCCTTGCTGCCCCTACTGTCACTGGGAAAGGACACCGCAAGATTGGACCCAAAGCCAAGCACTTCTCCCATTGCAAGAACTATAGATCTAGTAGGCCAAACCAAACCAATAATTCGAAGAGACTTGCAAGTATATTATAATCATACATAAAGAGTTCAGAAAAGAACCAAATATTTCTCATAGATAATCTTGATCATAAACCCACAATTCATCGGATCTTAACAAACACACCGCAAAAACAGATTACATCGAATAGATCTCCTCGAAGACCGAGGAGAACTTGGTATTGAGATCCAAAGAGAGAGAAGAATCCATCTAGATACTAGCTATGGACCCGAAGGTCTATGGTAAACTACTCACAACTCATGGTGAGGCGATGATGATGATGTAGAAGCACTCCGTGGAAGATCCCCCCCCCCTCCGACGGAGCTCCAGAACAGGCCCCAAGATGGGATCTCACGGGAACAGAAGGTTGCGGCGGTGGAACTAGGGTTTTCTCTATTGTTCTGATGGTTTTGGGGTACGTAGATATATATAGGAAGAAGGAGGGCACCGGGGGCCAAACGTGGGGCCCACAAGGCAGGGGCGCGCCCTGTAGGGGGGGCGCCCCCCACACTCGTGGATGCCACGTGTGCCCTACTCCATGCTTCTCAAGTCTCCCGTGCGTATTTTGCTCCAAAAATATCTCTCCTGAAGGTTTCATTCTGTTTGGACTCCGTTTGATATTCCTTTTCTGTAAAATCCTGAAATAGGCAAAAAAACAGCAATCTGTACTGGGCCTTTGGGTTAATAGGTTAGTCCCAAAAATAATATAAAAGTGTATAACAAAGCCCGTTAAACATCCAAAACATCATAAATAAAAGCATGGAACAATAAAAAATTATAGATATGTTGGACACGTATCATTTGCACACTTTGTTAGCACCTTTAGGATCGACAAAACCTTCTGATCGTATCATATAGGACTCTTCTTTAATAAATCTATTAAGGAATGCAGTTTTGTTATCCATTTGCCAGATTTTATAAAATGCGGCAATTTCTAACATGATTCGGACAGACTTAAGCATCGCTACGAGTGAGAAAAACTCATCGTAGTCAACACCTTGAATTTGTTAAAAACCTTGTTGCGACAAGTCAAGCTCTGTAGATAGTAACTCTACCATCAACGTCTATCTTCCTCTTGAAGATCCATTTATTCTCAATGGCTTGCTGATCATCGGGCAAGTCAACCAAAGTCCACACTTTGTTCTCATATATGGATACCATCTCAGATTTCATGGCCTCAAGCCATTTAGCGGAATCTGGGCTCATCATTGCTTCCTCATAGTTCGTAGGTTCGCCATGGTCTAGTAACATGACTTCCAGAATAGGGTTACCGTACCACTCTAGTGTGGAATGTACTCTGCTTGACCTACGAGGTTCGGTAGTGACTTGATATGAAGTTTCATGATCATCATCACTAGCTTCCTCACTTATTGGTGTAGGCATCACGGGAACAATTTTCTGTGACAAGCTATTCTCCAATTCGAGAGAAGGTACAATTACCTCATCAAGTTCTACTTTCCTCACACTCACTTCTTTCGAGAGAAACTCCTTCTCTAGAAATGATCCATTCTTAGCAACAAAAAGTCCTGCCTTCGGATCTATGATAGAAGGTGTACACAACAATTTCTTTTGGGTATCCTATGAAGACGCACTTCTCTGATTTGGGTTCGAGCTTTTCAGCCTGAAGCTTTTTCACATAAGCATCGCAGCCCCAAACTTTAAGAAACGACAACTTGTTTTTTTTTTGCCAAACCACAGTTCATAAGGTGTTGTCTCGATGGATTTAGATGGTGCCCTATTTAACGTGAATGCAGCTGTCTCTAAAGCATAACCCCAAAATGATAGCGGTAAATCGGTAAGAGACATCATAGATCGCACAATATATAATAAAGCACGGTTACGATGTTCGGACACACCATTACGCTGTGGTGTTACAGGTGGCGTGAGTTGCGAAACTATTCCACATTGTTTCAAATGAAGACCAAACTCGTAACTCAAATATTCGCCTCCGCGATCAGATCATAGAAACTTTATTTTCTTGTTACGATGATTCTCTACTTCACTATGAAATTCTTTGAACTTTTGAAATGTTTCAGACTTGTGTTTCATCAAGTAAATATACCCATATCTGCTCAAATAATCTATGAAGGTCAGAAAATAATGATATCCGCTGCGAGCTTCAATACTCATTGGACCGCACACATCAGTATGTATGATTTTCAATAAGTTAGTTGCTCGCTCCATTGTTCTGGAGAACGGAGTTTTAGTCATCTTGCCCATGAGGCCTGGTTCGTAAGCACCAAGTGATTCATAATCAAGTGATTCCAAAAGTCCATTAGCATGGAGTTTCATCATGCACTTTACACCAATATGACTAAAATGGCAGTGCCAAAAATAAGTTGCACTATCATTATCAACTTTGCATCTTTTGGCTTCAATATTATGAATATGTGTATCACTACGATCGAGATTCAACAAAAATAGACCACTCATCAAGGGTGCATGACCATAAAAGATATTACTCATATAAATAGAACAACCATTATTTTCTGATTTAAATGAATAATTGTCTCGCAACAAACAAGATCCAGTTATAGTGTTCATGCTCAACGCTCGCACCAAATAACAATTATTTAGGTCTAAAATTAATCTCGAAGGTAGATGTAGAGGTAGCGTGCCGACGGCGATCACATCAACTTTGGAGCCATTTCCCGCGCGCATCGTCACCTTGTCCTTAGCCAATCTTCAGTTAATCTGTAGCCCCTATTTCGTGTTACAAATATGAGCAACCGAACTAGTATCAAATACCCAGGCGCTACTACGAGCAATAGTAAGGTACACATCAATAAAATGTATATCAAATATACCTTTGTTCACTTTGCCATCCTTCTTATCCGCCAAATACTTGGGGCAGTTCCGCTTCCAGTGTCTAGTCCCTTTGAAGTAGAAGCACTCAGTTTCAGGCTTGGCTCCAGACTTTGGTTTCTTCGCAGGAGTACCAACTGGCTTGCTATTATTCTTGAAGTTCCCCTTCTTTCACTTGCCCTTTTTCTTGAAACTAGTGGTCTTGTTAACCATGAACACTTGATGCTCCTTTTTTATTTCTACCTCCTCAGCTTTGATCATAGCAAAGAGCTCGGGAATTGTCTTCTGCATCCCTGGCATATTATAGTTCATCACGAAGCCTTTATAGCTTGGTGGCAGTGATTGAAGAACTCTATCAATAACACTATCTTCATCAAGTTTGACTCAAAGTTGAGTCATGTGATTGTAGTACCCAGACATTCTGAGTAAGTGTTCACTGATAGAACTATTCTTCTCCATCTTGCAGCTATAGAACTTGTTGGAGGCTTCATATCTCTCAACTCGGGCATTTGCTTCAAATATCAATTACAACTCTTGGAACATCTCATATGGTCCGTGACATTCAAAACGTCTTTGAAGACCCGATTCTAAGTCATAAAGCATGCACACTAAACTATCGAGTAGTCATCAGCATTGCTCTGCCAGACGTTCATAACGTCCGGTGTTGCATCTGCAGCGGGCTTTTCACCTAGCGGTGCTTCCAGAACATAATTCTTCTATGCAGTAATGAGGATAATCCTCAAGTTATGGACCCAGTCCGTGTAGTTGCTACCATCATCTTTCAACTTAGCTTTCTCTAGGAACGCATTAAAATTCAAAGGAACGGTAGCACGGGCCATTGGTCTACAACAACATAGATATGCAAAAACTATCAGGACTAAGTTCATGATAATTTAAAGTTCAATTAATCATATTACTAAAGAACTTCCACTTAGCTAGACATCCCTCTAGCCATCTAAATGATCACGTGCTCCAAATCAACTAAACCATGTCCAATCATCACGTGAGATGGAGTAGTTTTCAATGGTGAACATCTTATGTTGATCATATCTACTATATGATTCACGCTCGACCTTTTGGTCTCCAGTGTTCCAAGGCCATGTATGTACATGCTAGGCTCGTCAAGTTTAACCCGAGTATTCTGCATGTGCAAAGCTGTCTTACACCCGTTGTATGTGAACGCAGAGCTTATCACACCTGATCATCACGTGGTGTCTCGGCACGATGAACTGTCGCAACGGTGCATACTCAGGGAGAACACGTGTACCTTGAAATTTTGTAAGGGATCATCTTATAATGCTACCGCCGTACTAAGCAAAATAAGAAGCATAATAAGATAAACATCACATGCAATCAAAATATGTGACATGATATGGCCATCATCATCTAGTGCTTTTGATATCCATCTCCAAAGCATTGTCATGATCTCCATCGTCACCGGCTTGACACCATGATATTCATCGTAGCGTCGTGGTCGTCTCGCCAACTATTGCTACTACTACTATCGCTAACTCATAGTGATAAAGTAAAGCAATTACATGGATTTCACAATTCATACAATAAAGAGACAACCATAAGGCTCCTGTCAGTTGTTGATAATTTACAAAACATGATCATCGCATAGAATAACGTATAACTCATCACGTCTTGACCATATCACATGACAACATGTCCTGCAAAAACAAGTTTGACGTCCTCTACTTTGTTGTTCCAGGTTTTACGTGGCTGCTATGGGCTTAGCAAGAACCGTTCTGACCTACGCATCAAAACCATAATGATTTTTTGTCAAGTGTGATGTTTTAAACCTCAACAAGGGCCGGGCATAGTCACACACGATTCAACTAAAGTTGGAGAAACTGACAACCGCCAGCCACCTATGTGCAAAGCACGTCAGTAGAACCAGTCTCATGAACGCGGTCATGTAATGTCGGTCCGGGCTGCTTCATCCAACAATACCGCCGAATCAAAGTATGACATGCTAGTAAGCAGTATGACTATTATCGCCCACAACACATTGTGTTCTACTCGTGCATATCATCTACGCATAGACCTGGCTCATGATGCCAATGTTGGGGAACGTAGTATTTCAAAATAAAAATCCTACGATCACGCAAGATCTATCTAGGATAAGCATAGCAACGAGCGGGGAGAGTGTGTCCATGTACCCTCTTAGACCAAAAGCGGAAGCGTTTAGTAATGTGATTGATGTAGTCGAACGTCTTCGTGATCCAACCGATCAAGTACCGAACGCACGGCACCTCCGCGATCTGCACACGTTCAGCTCGGTGACGTCCCTCATACTCTTGATCCAGCTGAGGCCGAGGGAGAGTTTCGTCAGCACGACGGCGTGGTGATGGTGATTATGAAGTTACCGACGCAGTGCTTCGCCTAAGCACTGCGACAATATGAGTGAGGTAGAAAACTATGGAGGGGGGCACACCACACGGATAAAGATCAACTTGTGTGTCTATGTGGTGCCCCCCTCCCCCATATATAAAGGAGGGGAGGAGGAGGCCGGCCGGCCACAAGGAGCGTGCCAAGGGGAGGAATCCTACTCCTATTAGGAGTAGGTTTCCATGTTTCCTAGTCCAAGTAGGAGAAGGGGGAAGGAGGAGGAAGAGAGAAGGAAGGAGGGGGGCGTCGCCCCCTCCCCTTGTCCAATTCGGATTGGGGCAAGGAGGGGCGTGCCACCTCCTCGCCAGCCCTCTCTCATCTCCACTAAGGCCCATGAGGCCCAATAGCTTCCCCCCGGGGGGGGGGTTCCGGTAACCCCCGGTACTCCGTAATTTATCCGATACGGCCCGAACCATTACGATGTCTGAATATAACCTTCCAATATATGAATCTTTATTTATCGACCATTTCGAGACTCCTCATCATGTCCATGATCTCATCCGGGACTCCGAACAACCTTCGGTACATCAAATCACATAAACTCATAATACCAATCGTCATCGAATGTTAAGCGTGTGGACCCTACGGGTTCGAGAACTATTTAGACATGACCGAGATACATCTCCGGTCAATAACCAATAGTGGAACCTGGATGCTCATATTGGCTCCTACATATTCTACGAAGATCTTTATATGTCAAACCGCATAACAACATACGTCGTTCCCTTTGTCATCGGTATGTTACTTGCCCGGGATTCGATCGTCGGTATCATCATACCTAGTTAAATCTCTACCAGCAAGTCTCTTTACTCATTCCGTAATACATCATCTCATGACTAACTCATTAGTCATTTCTTGTAAGGCTTATTATGATGTGTATTACCGAGAGGGCCCAGAGATACCTCTCCGACACTCGGGGTGACAAATCCTAATCTTGATCTATGCCAACACCACAAACACTTTAGGAAACACCTGTAGAGCATCTTTATAATCACCCAGTTACGTTGTGACGTTTGATAGAACACAAGGTGTTCCTTCGGTATTCGGGAGTTGCATAATCTCATAGTCAGAGGAACATGTATAATTCATGAAGAAAGCAATAGCAATAAAACTAAACGATCATTGTGCTAAGCTAACAGATGGGTCTTGTCGATTACATCATTCTCCTAATGATGTGATCCCGTTGATCAAATGACAACACATGTCTATGGTTAGGAAACACAACCATCTTTGATTAACAAGCTAGTCTAGTAGAGGCATACTAGGGACACTCTGTTTTGTCTAGGTATTCACACATGTATCAAGTTTCTGGTTAATACAATTCTAGCATGAATAAAATACATTTATCATGATATATAAGGAAATATAAATAACAACTTTATTATTGCCTCTAGGGCATATTTCCTTCAACTATCGATCTTCTCACACATTTCTGATTACAGTCCTGTTTGCCGCGTATCACACACATCATGTGAAATTGAACCATTTCTGTTATCTTGGGTCAACACAAACAGTTCATCTGAGTGAACTGTTTGCCATCTATCGCACACACCTTGATCTGGCTGACCGTTTATTTTGTTCTGCCTAATCACAAACAGTTCATCCGAGTGAGTTGTATGCCGTATATCGCACACACCTTCATCTGGCTGCCCGTTTGTATTCTTCTGCCTCATCGCAAACAGTTTATTGAACTGGACTATATGCCCCTCATCGCACACACAACTAAATTCTGAACCGTGTTTGATGCATCCGTCATCGCAAACTTTTTGCAAATTTTTTTACTATTTTTTTACATCACCGTTTGCGATTATTGCATCACACACAGTTTCGTCGAAGGGTCTCTGATCGTAGTGTCACGTTAGAAGCATCCTGCAGTAGTGACTAGATTATAGGTGAAAGTGGAACTAATCCCCAAGTGGTTTTGGTAATTCATAACAACATATACCTCATTGAACTAATATCCAGTCAAGTTTAATATTTCAGAAGTTCACTGAATGGTTTGGCATGGACTATAGATGTGGACCCCTCAACATGCTAAGGACACATATTGGCAAAAGCTCAAGACTCTTCATTCATATTTTAATGATCCAAGATCACATTGAGTCCATAGGAAAGCCAATACTATTAAAAGGGGATGATGTGTTGCTTAGTGGTCTACTTGCTCAAGTGCTTAGTGATATTGCTCCAAAGCCCTCAACCACTTTCTCATTCCAAATATGTCCAAAACCCTAAGTTAAACTCAGCCCCACCGATTCTTACTATCCGGAGCCACCGAGTTCACATGACATAGCCACTGCCAGAAACCCTAACAGTTCGATCACACCGATACAGATCTCGGTCATACTGAGATGGCCCTGCAAACTCTCTATTTCCCTTTTGCAACATTTCGGTCTCACCGAAATGAGCGATCGGTCACACCGAGTTTGCCTGACCAACTCTCTGTTTCCTCTTTGCTGAAATCGGTCTCACCGAGTTCATGCAATCGGCGCCATCGAGATGAGGTTTTGCCCTAGCCCTAGCACATTGGTCCCACCTAGTTGTTCCAGTAGGTCCCACCGAGATTCCTAACATTCACATTTTTAACTGAATCGGTCTCACTGAGTTCTTCTATTCGGTCTGACCGACTTGGGTCAAATGTGTGTAACGGTTGGATTTTGTGTGGAGGCTATATATACCGCTCCACCCCCTTCTCCATATGAGAGAGAGAGAGCCATCAGAACGTGCATATACTTCCAGCATACATTTTCGAAGAGAGAACCACCTACTCATGTGTTGAGACCAAGATATAACAATCCTACCACAAAAATCTTGATCTCTAGCCTTCACCAAGTTGCTTTCCACTCAAATCATCTTTCCACCATATCCAAACCTATGTGAGAGAGTTGAGTGTTGGGGAGACTATTATTTCAAGCACAAGAGCAAGGAGTTCATCATCAACACACCCATCTATTACCTTTTGGAGAGTGGTGCCTCCTAGATTGGTTAGGTGTCGCTTGGGAGCCTCCGACAAGATTGTGGAGTTGATACAAGAAGTTTGAAAGTGCAAGGAGATCGCCTACTTCGTGAAGATCTACCCGGGTGAGACAAGTCCTTCGTGGGTGATGGCCATGGTGGGATAGACAAGGTTGCTTCTTCGTGGACCCTTCATGGGTGGAGCCCTCCGTGGACTCGCTCAGACGTTACCCTTCATGGGTTGAAGTCTCCATCAACGTGTATGTACGATAGCACCACCTATCGGAACCACACAAAAAATCTCCGTGTCTTCATTGTGTTTGCACTCTCCAATCCCTTCCCCATTACCTTCATATGCAATGTTTTACTTTTTGCTGCTACACTGTTAGAATTGCAAGTGTAGGGTGATTGCTTGACTTGTGTTAATTGCTAAAATCTGCCCACAACTAAAATTGGAAAATGTTTGATTTTTATTTGGTCAAGTAGTCTAATACCCCCCCCCCTCTAGACCTACTTTCGATCCTACAAGTTGTATCAGAGCTGCGGTCTCCATTTGCCTTGATTTTCATACCTTTGGTGATCATAGCATTGGTTTCACAACCAAGGAGTGTATGGCATATAATTAGTGAAATTACCAGCGTAGAGGTCCTTATTTTGATAGTACTAATTTTGCGAGTTGGAAGCATAAGATGAGATTCCATATTCTTGGCCATGACCCTGTCATTTGGGCTGTTATTCGTATTGGATTGCAAGGTGAATACTTCGAGGATGAAAGAAAACCGGATCGTGAAGCAACAACGGAAGAAATGAAAATGTTGCAATGCTCAAGCTTGCGATATTGTCTTCAACGGATTGAGCCCCAAAGAATTCAACAAAATCATCCGCCTTGAGAATGCAAAGGAAATTTGGGATACCTTGGTTGATATGCACGAGGGTACCAAGTGCTGGAAATATGCCCTAGAGGCAATAATGAAGTTGTTATTATTTTATATTTCCTTATTCATGATAAAGGTTTATTATTCATGCTAGAATTGTATTGACCGAAAACTTAAATACATGTATGAATACATAAATAAATACCGTGTCCCTAGTAAGCCTCTACCAGACTAGCTCGTTGATCAAAGATGGTTAAAGTTCCCTAACCATAGACATGAGTTGTCATTTGATAATGGGATCACATCATTAGGAGAATTATGTGATGGACAAAACCCATCAGTTAGCTTAGCATTTGATCGTACAGTTTATTGCTACTGCTTTCTTGTATGTCAAATACATATTCTTTTGACTGTGAGATCATGCAACTCCCGAATACCGGAGGAATGCCTTGTGTGCTATCAAACGTTACAACGTAACTGGGTGATCATAAAGATGCTCTACAGGTATCTCTACCGGAGGAATGCAAGATGATGTATTACGGAACGAGTAAAGAGACTTGCCGGTAATGAGATTGAACTAGATATAGACGATCGAATCTCGGGCAGGTAACATACCACAGACAAAGGGAATTACGTATGTTGTCATAACGGTTCGACTGATAAAGATCTTTGTAGAATATGTAGGAACCAATATGGGCATATAAATTCCGCTATCGGTTATTGACCGGAGAGGTGTTTTGGTCATGTCTACATAGTTCTCGAACCCGTAGGTCCACACGCTTAACGTTCGATGACGACATAGTATTATATGAGTTATATGATTTGTGACCGAATATTGTTCGGAGTCCCGAATGAGATCACAGACATGACGAGGAGTCTCGAAATGGTCGAGAGGTAAATATTGATATATATATATATATATATATATATATATATATATATATAGGACAATTGTATTTGGACACCAAAAATATTTCGGGTGATACCGGGTACTTGTTGGATCACCGGAAGGGGTTCCGGGCACCCCCGGCAAAGTAATGGGCCTAATGGGCCAAGTAAAGGAACACCACATCCCACGAGGGGCTGGTGCACCCCTATAGATAGACGTCCCTAAAGGATAGAAGGAAAGAGGGGACTAGGTCTCCCCCTTCCTTACCTCTCCCCTAGTCCGTAGGGCAGGGTAGGAGCCCTAGTATAAGCCCTGCAGAGATCACTTCACCATCACCGTCACCATGTCGTCGTGCTGCCGGAACTCATGTACTACTTTGCCCATCACCACAGGTATCTCCGAAGGTGTTTGTTGAGTTGGCATGGATGGAGATTAGAATTTGTCACTCCGAGTATCAAAGATGTATCTCTGGGCCCTCTCGGTAATACACATCATAAGAAGCCTTGCAAGCAAAGTGACTA
Organism: Secale cereale; assembly: GCA_902687465.1. NCBI lineage: Eukaryota > Viridiplantae > Streptophyta > Magnoliopsida > Poales > Poaceae > Secale > Secale cereale. The sequence continues at coordinate 170,635,466 of LR738709.1, forward strand.
ATAAGTTAGTTTCAATATGATGTATTACGAAACGAGTAAAGAAACTTGCCGGTAACAAGATTGAACTAGGTATAGAGATACCGACGATCTAATCTCGGGCAAGTAACATACCGATAGACAAAGGTAATTACGTATGTTGTCATAACGATTCGACCAATAAAGATCTTCGTAGAATATGTATGAACCAATATGGGCATCCATCTTCCGTTATTGGTTATTGACCGAAGAGGTGTCTCGGTCATGTCTACATAGTTCTTGAAACCGTAGGGTCCGCACGCTTAACGTTCGATGGCGATATAGTATTATATGAGTTATGTGATTTGTGGCGAATGTTGTTCGGAGTCCTGGATGATATCACGGACATGACGAGGAGTCTCGAATTGGTCGAGAGGTAAAGATTGATATAGAGAACAATGGTGTTTGAACACCAGAAGTATTTCGGGTGATACCGGGTACTTGTCGGGTCACCGGAAGGGGTTGCGGGCACCCCGACAAAGTAATGGGCCTAATAAGCCAAGTGGGGGAACACACCAACGCACAAGGGTCTGGTGCGCCACTATAGATGGCCGGCCTAGGTAAGAGAAGAACATAGGGGACTTGGTCTGCCCCTTCCTTTCTTCTCCCCCTCTTTTCCTTCCCCCTTGAGGAATACATGGTAGAGGGCGCAGGACAGGGCAGGAGCCCTAGTGGCCCACGGCCAGCCCTTGGGCGCCCCTCATATGCTAAACTCAGCCTGAGCGCAGAATTATACTCCCTTCGTCCCAAAATACTTGTCATCAAAATGGACAAATAGGGATGTATCTAGAACCAAAATACATCTAGATAAACCCCCTTTTATTCATTTTGATGACAAGTATTTCCGGACGGAGGGAGTATATCATACGCTCCGGCCAGGCCGCGTGACGCAAAAAGCGCGTCCTTCCGTACTACCACCTTCCGAGCAGTGAGTTTGAACGTGAATTACCTTTGAATTGTAGTACTAATCTGGTACCATGTGGTAGTAAACTAATGCACCGTTTGTAGTAAAATAATAATTGTAGTATGTAATGGAACGTGACACCACATCAGATTCTTATTACTAGACGCAGATTCTTTTACTACTACTCCGCTCTTCTTCTATACTACTAAGAAAACATATACAGTGCTGAGATTTCATCATTAAATCAATTAGTACTAATCCCAACCGTTTACTAGAATCAGTGTTTCACTTTTAAAAGCATTACTAGGTCATTGAGTATTTACATGCCAATAAAAATTGCCTTATACCAAATGGTAATGCAATTACTACCTATATAGTTGTAGTACTAGCTAATAGCAATTGGCTCTATAACTCTGTTTGTAATATAATTACCATCAAATACATTCTCCATTCCCCTAAAAAATATGATCTCCTGTGGCCGCTGATTTAGTCGGCCTACCGTAATCTATGGAATGACAGGTGTTCCAGTTCAAAAAAAATACCATCCAAAAGTTTAGCACGTACTACTCATGTAGGTTTTTTTTGCGACTGAAAAGGGGCTTTATTGATTATGAAATAGTTGTACAATCATTTGCCAGATAGATCACAAGAGCAGCTGGAGCCACCTGCAACCACAAGTCGGCGATGTGCTCCACTCTCGACATATAAGCAAGGCGATCTGCAGTTCTATTCTGCAAACGACCAACAAGATGTACCACAAGCTCCCTTTCTCTCATCCTATCATTAATCTCCATTACAAGGTGACCTACTATTGATTTGTCAGTCTCTGAACTTTCCACAGATTTTACCAAAGAAGCACAGTCGGTTTGAACAATCAGTGGCAAAGTTGTATGCTGCAGCGCCACACTGATGCCCTCCCGAGCTGCCACACATTCAGCTTCCAGAGCACTTGAACAGTGATGTATAAACCAACATGCCGATAATATGTGTTCACCCCTGCTATTCCTGGCCACTATTGTTGCACCAGCCGTTTGAGTATCTGCATCAAATGAGCCATCCAACGACACAGCAAGCCACCCTTCTGGTGGAGGTGGCCATGGGATTGCCTCCCGCTCTCTTGCTGCTCGTTGAGGCAGAGCCACCAAACCATCAGGTCCAACTACACCCTTCCCTTTTAGCATCTCATAACCCTTGTCAAATCTTATTTGGTTCAGAGATGCCATATAGCTCTGCAAGAAACCTTTTGTGGCCTCAACCGGCGCTACATTCTTATCATGTAGGGCATCATTGCGCAGCTGCCAGTTCCTCCATATGATCATCAAGATTTTTGCCCGGTCCTCCTCCTCAAGGGTAACTAGCAGATCAAAGAGCCATTCACAGCATGTGTTTATTATGACCTCCTTTGCTGGGATGCTCCAGACTTCCCCCATAACATCCCATATAGCGCTGGAGGTAGGGCATGCCACCACAGCATGAAAGCTGTCATCAATTCCTCGACAGCACCTGGGACATTCATCCGACACTCCCGAATGTTTAGACTTCATCACTTGTCTTGTGGGTAAGCCATCCTTCAATAATTTCCAGGCACAAATCTTCACTTTCTATGGTACCGGGATTTTCCAAAACATCCTGCAGACTGGACGGTCCCCCTCTAGTCTCGTACTTGACGAGACGCCCCCTGATTCTGGATAACCTCTGTGACCGCAAGGTGGTATGCACTTCTAACCGAGAACTGCCCGTCCTTCTCCATATGCCATGCGAGGAAATCGTCACCCATTGTATGAGAAGCCTTAATTTTCACAATCTTCTGCACATCTACTCGCATCATATATTCATTAAGGCGAGCCTCATTCCACGACCCATCTGGTAAGAGGAAATCCTCAACACGGCTATACCTGCAGGTTCCCCGCTCCCCCAACAGCTTTCTAGTGCCCCCACGGGGTATCCAAGGATCTCTCCATACCCTGACTTTCTTGCCATTGCCCACCCTCCATATTATTCCTTTTTTAACAGCTCCAGTCCGTGTACAATACCTCTCCAGACTGGAGAAGCATTTCCGGCAAATACAGTGTCAATCAGGTTGCCATATCTGTAGTACCTTGCTTTCAATAGTCTTGCACATAGACTCTCTGGTCTATCAATTAGTCGCCATGCTTGACGAGCTAATAGAGCTTGGTTAAAAAGTCTCATGTCATGGAACCCTAGGCCGACTTGATTCTTTGTGTTAGAGTGGAAACGAGACCAATCAATCAACTCTGCCTTTCATTAGATGAGTATTTGCTATATAAGGCACTTGAACAGATGTGATTAGAAGATGCCTTTTCCAGAGAGGCGGGAGGGAACCGGCGCGGCGGTTGCTATAGAAGCAACTGCCTGCGGTTTGGTACAAGTGGAGATTACCCCGCAATAAGGACATGTTAATTAAACTGTAACACTCCCCCTAATCTACACTTGTCCATATAGCATCATCATCTTGATTAAGCCTCCTCCAAAAACCCTGTAGGAAAAATATGAGGAGTATAGTGTTTGATATGTTGCCAAAACTCCTTCAAACCCAGTGGGAAAAATAAGGAGAAAATGTCGCAACAGATAATGGTTATTGTCAATTTTAATTCAATATGGGGAAACCTATAGAATTAAATGGACAATAAATATGTCATATATACTTTCCTAAAAACCCCGATGGGGAAAACTGAAAGTATGACATTTGATCTCATGTTGATATTACCTTATTAAAAACCTTTATGAGAACCTGTATAGTAAACTCATGAAGGGAAATAGAGTATAATATGATGCACTGAACAGGAACAATTCAGGAAGATACTCCCCCTGATTCTTGCAAATTTTGAAGTCTTCACAAACTAATTCCAAGAACATATATCTGGAATGTATAAGTTGGTAGAGACTCCGTGAACAAATCAGTCATATGGTTTGACTTGCAAGATATGCAATATAGCGATATTGCTTATTAAGTAACCTGTTTGCATCTGGGCAACACAAGAAACATCATCGTTGAGATAATGGTTAGTGGATGTAGCCATGATGTCTGTTTCGAAAACTCTCCATGAGAGGGCTACCTCACCTAGTAGGAACACTAAGTTTGTCTACGATCCGGCATAGTGGGGATCTGATCGATGTATCCAATGATATCGGTGTTCACATTCATGTGAAACTGAAAAACCAGGACAAGATGTTTGATGCCTTGGAGATATCGAAATATATTCTTGAGTACCAACCAATTGTGTTTGGTGGATCCAATGGCATTATGGAACTTTGAGTTCCAATATCTCATTTCCATCATCTCTTGGTCTAAATAGATCTTTCTCTACGTCTAGAGAATGAACTACCATGCGATTTATGGATGGATAAGATCTGTCCACAATGAATTTCTCCAATATATTTTGTATATAGACAACATAGTATACCATAATGTATGAATGAAGGTGCTAAAGTTGTAGTAACGAGCGATATTTTGGTTTACCCAAATCCTTCATTTTAAACTCCGTCATTTAGATGATTACATGTGTTGTCATTGCAGACGCACAAACATGGATAATCATCATCGTAGGAGTAATCCTTGTGAATAAGGAACTCACTACATCGGTTGTACCATATGAACCGACAACAATAAGTCGTATGGTGACTTATCAATTTTACATAATGTATGTTGCATTTAGTATTTCGATTCAGAATTGAGATTCCATCGGGAATCAATCATATATGTCTGAATCTAGTGATCCACATGGATATGTAATCACTACATCTATCAACTGCAGAGTTAGATGACTTTGTACTGCCAATGATATAAGTTATCGGAAAGAGATTCCACCTCCGGAGAATAGTTGGGTATCTGCGTGAACCCTTGTGCTATAGTACTTGCTCTTTGTTTCACCACCTCGTTGTTCTCAATTCTGTTTCCAGAAGAAAACTGGTGTAGGTATTGCTTATGAATACCTTCCCATTATTGAGCAAGATCATTTCTACCTAGATTATACCTTTGCTTGAGTTCAGTCCGAGTGTTATTCACACTTTGCCATGGCCATGGTCTTTGGATCTGAATCATTTGAAAGGTTTTTTTTCAATCTAGTTGAGAAATGTATGTGGACAATTGTAGACTTCCGGTTATATGATTCTCTAGAATCTATATATCAATATATAGTTGATGGAAATATCGTTACCCATGGTGACTGCTCGCGATTTCCCAATGCGATTGAGTCGGGTATTCCGATGTCCCGGTCATTGTGTGCACTATGACCTGGGTTGGTGGAGGTTTCCCGTCCACTGGGTGTATACTACCCATTAGGTGTCTGCCAACGTGAAGTTGACTTGCATTTACTGATTCTCAGGCCTTGATATCCTTGCTTGCGAGAAGCTGAACCCTGATGTACTCTTGTCGTACTTCTCCCCATGTTGCTTTGAATGAGGGGTTGAGTGATTTTAGTTGGTACCTCCACTCTTTCCGGCATATTTTCAGGATTGTAGGATTGTGTGACACATTTATAGTCAGTAAATGAATCTGGCAGGTTATTTGCAATGTGTTGCAAATATTCTGAACGCATGGTTCAGATCTTTGAGTACGTGGATTTCGGGCAGAAATGTGTTGAACATTCCACTAATTTCCTGGCATTTTTATGGTACTTGAAATCTCCCCCTAATGCCTGGAAATGTTCCTTATTGAATCAGCATACTGGCCTTGAATAACTCCCCATGCGAGGGGCTTGAGGTATTGACGGAAATACAGTTATTCCTCGCATAGATCCCAACTATATGTTGAGGGGCCAATGATGTATGCCGGGTGGTGATATCGGTATGCAACCGAATTACCGCAGATAGGAAATACTTGGTAGATTTCCACGTATCAAAGACAGAGGGGAATAATATTATGCAGTTTGGTCATGAGCATATAAAACTACATGACTCCAACGTAAAGTTGGTAAGTTGCAATTCAAAGTAAAGATCATGCAATGAGCTTAATTCTTTGGATGGGATTCTACCAAACCATTTTGAGTATAGACATTAGGACAAATTGCTAAACTTCAAACCGAGAGCCATAGACAAGGCTCTCAAGGAGAATTCTGCAATGCTATCCATTCGATTTGCTTGAAATAGGTGTCAGGATAATGAGCCAATGGTTTCGTGTGGGTAAACCACACTTGGGACCATCGTATAGATGTGTCTTTTAGAACCATGGAACACCTGAATAGTCTAGTCAATGGATGGGAAGAGCCACTTACCTCGACTTAACGCGTTCAAGGAGTCTGGGTGGATCAGCGTAGACTTTAAGGTGTGCGAGCCTTAAAATTAGCTTCCCTGTGTCACATGTAGTGCACACAAAATCCAAATATTGTTAGAATTTAGCATCATAATAATCATAAACCACTGGAATTGCTGATAGTTTCGGTTTCAACCCAATGTCAATGATGACCAAAGCTGGAATGCCAAATTTGTCATGCAAAAGACACTCTGGAAAATTATTTCGTACGCAATATGTGCTACGGATTTTGTAGTATGTGTAGTACAATCATGATGATACAAAGAGAATGTGCTTGCTATATTCGTTGCATATGGTAAAGAGAAGATATTCCTTTTTGGTATCATCATAAGTTTCACTATGGAAACTATTTTGATGGATACATCTATAGTTTAGTAGGGTACGAATTAAACCCAGAAGCAATAAAGCACCCTAACGTTACTCGAGTACCCCCAGGGATAGTAAATATGACTCGAGTTTAGCCAACAAATACCTCATCGCGTGTAACGATTTTAAAATATCTCATTTCTCTCAACGAGAGTGGAAACATTTCACTTCCCTGAGTATAGAGTTCGTGGTGCATATGTCCACATGCACAAATCATCTTTTATCAGATTGACCCCGTAGAAATCTATATATAGACATGAAGATTTTCAATATGAAAAACATTGTAAGATATATAGAATACATACAAATATATTTGTACCAAAGTGCTGATACAATATATTATGATATACAATATATGATGACAACAATAATAATGTTCATATTAGAACATCCGAAATGGACATAAACAAATTGATCACGAAGGAGATTGAGGGACTAAATGTAGTCTCCAAACATGTCGGTTGATGCATATTCAACCACCATGCTCTCCATGCTCATAGGGTCTCATGACAACTTGATGGTGTCAGGTTGAGGGTTTGAAGTGAGTTTCAAACCATTACCCTTGAGGTCCTTTGCATCCCGGTGGTGTGCCTTGGATTGCAGACGCTATCCCATGGGATGCAAGACTGATCTTGATGTCCATAACCCGCTTAAGTAAGTTGTGGCCATCGAGGGCAATAGCCTCAAATTGTTAGCCATCGATTACTTATAGGGGCAAGCCAGAGATAATTAATTTACAAGAAGTAAATTAAAAATCATCATGATTTTGTAATAAGAATGCAAAAATTTAACTCAAGTGTATAACTTGAAAATGCTCAACCTCAATTGTGGAAACATAACACATAAAAGTTCATTCAGATCTCACAGTAATAGAGATAGTCTGTACATGGGCAGTAGATCCAACTCATTACCTTGTGTTTTCCTAATATAATGAGGGAGATGTTATTGTTAAAAAAATTACAAGTTTATTGTGCGGGAGAAATCAATCTCGGCCGCTATGACATGTTCATGAAGAACGGCAATGTGGTAAACACAAAGAACATATCATCTCCAGTGAAAAACCGGTAATTTATTTATATTACAGATTGCGTAATATAAATACATATTAATGTTGCAAAATTAATAGATTTCAAGAAAGATGGCTCAAAATCATTAGTGTGAATCTCAAAATGCTAAGGATAACACCTTGAATTTTGCATATGTATTTGCAAGAAATTGAAAATCTTAATTGCAAATAGACGTATTAATCTCGGCATGTGGTTAACATGGAAATATTCCGGAATACCACGTACTCAATGGACAAATAGTACTGCAGAGATACTGAATTTATCTTTGCAAGAGGTTAAAAATCTCTATTGCAAATGGACGTAATTAATCTCAACACGTGATAAACGTGGAAATGTATTACATCAACTTACGATCTGGAATACATCTCGGTACTCAACAGAAAAAAAATACTACTAATGTAATGAATAGTAATGATGTTGCAAACTTGATATTCAAGTGAAAAACTTGAATTGTATAGATCTCAAATTAAAATGAGATAATCTTGTATCAAGTTGCAATATAATTCAGCGTGGTGACTTAATAATTTGCGAGAGAAAATTGATCTCAATCGCAATCAGAGTGTTTTGCGAGAAACTAATAATTCTCAATCGCAAGTCTATATTATTGCGCGAGAAAACTTAATCTCAATCGCGAAAAACATGTTCTAGAGAATCTGATATGTGGTAAACACATTGAACATGTCAAGAATCAACATAGACATATTTCTGGAATTTTAAACTCAACAGAAAATACAGTAATTAGTACTGCTGATAAAACAGAGAGAAAAAAACAATGAAATCCAGCCCAGAGAAAGCGGCCGGAGGTCACGCCAGGCGCCTGGGCCTGGGCCTTCACGGCCTTTGGCCGGCCCACCCGCTCCACACCGCATAAGACAGAGAGAGGGGAGGAGGCGGTTACGGATAAGGGCCGGAGACCCGAAACCTGCACCACCCCGCTCGATCCCCATATCCTGCACAACGCCGTCGGTGGTTGCAGGGCGGCGGCCATGGGCACGGTCGGGCGCGGGACTCGGCGCAGCGACCGGGATCTTGCGCGGCGGAGCGCGGGTCCGGCGAGAGGAGCGGCGTGGAGGCCGTGGCCCGGGGCGCGGCGCGGCGCGGAGGCCGGGTGGACACGGGGGCGCGGCGCGGAGGCCGGGTGGACGCGCACGCGACCACGGGCAGCCCCGACCCGAGCGTAGCGGCTAGGGGCGGCGCAGAGGCCGGTGGACGGGCGCGCGGCCATGGGCAGCCCCGACCCGGGCGGCGGCCGGGTGGAGGGGCCCGTGGCGTGTCGCAGCATAGGCGGGCGCGGCGCACGACCAGGCACGGCGGATGGGCGTCGGGCGGGCGAGGGTGAAGCCTCGGCGCCGGCAACGCGTGGCCACGGCCTGGAGCGAGGTGCGGCGCAACGTGCGAGGGCGAGGCCTCGACGCGGGCGGGCGTAGCCTGGCTACTCCGGGCGCGAGCGCCGTCCTGGGAAAGGGGACCCGCAACGACGGCCGGAGGGAGGCGACGCCGGCTGAGCGGTCGCACCGTCTTTTTTTCTCTCGATCAAATCGCTTTTCGGGAGCGTGCTGATAACGTGTTAGAGTGTGAACGAGACCAATCAATCAACTCTGCCTTTCATTAGATGAGTATGTGCTATATAAGGCACTTGAACAGATGTGATTAGGAGATGCCTTTTCCAGAGAAGCAGGAGGGAACCGGCGCGACGGTTGCTATAGAAGCAACTGTCTGCGGTTTGGTACAAGTGGAGATTACCTCACAATAAGGACATGTTAATTAAACTGTAACACTTTGGGCGTAATAAATTTTCCCATGCAATCCAGTGCGTCCTAGGTAGGTTGACTGGTCACTAGATGGTAATGGTTTAAATCTCGTTACTTCATTTTGCCTGAACCCTTACTAAAGTTATAGACCGGACATACCATCCAGTTAGCCGGAGGTGCATCCCGTACGTGGGAGCTACTAAAGGTTTCTAATCACGTTACCACACAAACTAGGTTTTTTTTACTATACATACGTAGGACATGAGCCGCGGGGCGGAGGTGCAAAGCGTGGCAGCCGGTAACGTATATTAATTCTGTTTTTTTAGCATCAGTACAGACGCAAGCGCTCATATATACACATATACACTCACTCCTATGAACGCACACACGCACACCCTACCCCTATGAGCACCTTCGATAGACTGAGCCGGCATATCATCTTGAGATTTACGAAGTCACCGTAGGCACCTCGTCGTCGACGGGAACGTCTCCTCCCACTGAATGCGCATCGACGGAAATCCTGAAATAAATCTAGGAATAATGCGAGCATTAGGATTTGAACTCTGGTGGGTTGAAGATATCACTGTCCACCTAACCATCTCAACCATAGGTTGGTTCGCGTTCTGTTACTATGTTTTCTTGTGTGCTTTACCGTGGTTAGTTATATGAGCGGCTGAGCGGCATGTCGTGGTAACATATATATATATATATATATATATATATATATATATATATATATATATATATATATATATATATATATATATATATATATATATGAAAAAGCAAATATATAAGTTTCGCTAGCGCGGCTGCAATCACAAGCGCTCATTCATGTGGGGATCTAGATCCTCCTCTTACCTCATTTGCATTTTTGCTTTATAGTTCATTTGATGCTTATTTCTTCTTTTAGAGAAAATGGATCACGCGGGCTGCCAGATGGCAGCACTAGGCTGTCAAGCGTGCAGTCCAGCACTCTTGGACCAGTGGCCTTCGGGCCGAGCGTTTCCGGGAAGGCCTTGGAGATTTTTTTCCCGAAGATTCGAACCTTTTCTTGTTGTTCTTTTCTTGTGCCTTTGTTTTTTTATTGCTTTTGATACATTGCAGGCATATAGATCACGTTACGGAGGTCTTATGGGCCCTCAATCAGGCCGCGATGTAGGGGTGATTTTTGTGTTTTGTCTTCCTTACATTCAATCTTTTATTTTTCTCGAACAGACCGAATGGTGGTGGGTGGGTGGATGCTTTCTTTGTACTCCGGCGGGAGCGGGGATGAGGAATAATTTTTTGGGTGAGAGAAACACACTACCTTTTGTTAAACTAGCAAAACTCGTCTTCACAATACTCCTTTTGTTCACAACGGATATGTTAGGAGTACTATTTGAATCAAGAGAGAATTCCTTATTTGATTATTTTTAAAAATATACTTCCCTTTTTTGTCCAAAATATTTTTTTCTTCCCTTTTTGACACTTAAGAGCAACTCTAGCAAACCCCGCATCCCGCCGGCCCGCAAAACACGTTTGCAGTTTGCGTAAAATAGCTTTTGCGTGCCGGCGCGGGCTGACACAAATGCAGACCTCCCAAACAGATGTGTAAAAAAGTATATTCACGGAATATGTTTTTTACGGGTCGGCTATGCGGGTTCTGCTCGAGCACCGGCGCGACGACCCGCAAAACAGAAAAACTACAAATCTCGTATTTGACATAGGGTTTCATGAACAAGTTCAAATTCAAACGGCATAAACAGTTTGCGCGCAAATAAAAGCGAAGTTTATTCCGCAAAAGAGGGCATGCAAAGGTTTGCGTCCATGTCCGGCATCATCTTGGGGGTCGATCTTCACTCCGCGCCATGGAGTCCATCTGGGAGTTCACCAGCGCCACCGTATCCACCTCCGTCGCTTGTTCCAACTGCCGCACCGAAATCATCCACATTGCCAGCATATGGAGCAGAGAAAACATCACCGGAACTGGAACACGGACCGGCTAAGGCGACCATTCTCCTCTTCAAGATCTCTCTCCTTGCCATATCATGTCATGTTTTGGTGACGTCGTCCATGTCATTGCGGTTCATTGACATTATCTTATTCTCTTTGGCGAGCAACAATAACATCGATTTATTTTCAGAGGCACGTGTTTTTCTCTCCTCAATGGCAGCTTTGCGGAGCCCCTCTTCCTTGAGCATTTGCCATTTTTCTTGCTTCTCTTTTGTCTTCTTCTCGGCCAACTCTTTCTTGATCTCCAACGACTTCAACAACATCAACTCGTTTGATTGCACCATGGTATCAATCTTCTCCCTCAAGCTCGATGCTTCTTGCATGCTCTTCATCTTGTCTTTAGTCTTCTTGTCGCCATCGGGCTTTTGCAAATTTTTTGAGACATCATCATCCTCATCTTCATTCATGTTTGTAAGCGATCCTCTCTTTGGTGGGGATTCTTTGTTGATCAACTTCCACTTCTCGCACTTTTGGAGCAACTCCCGACAATGCTCTAATTTGAAGAATCTGCCTTCTGAAGCTTCCATGTCCTTGTATCTATGTTGAGCAATCTTGTCCTACACAATGTGAACAAAGTGATGCAATCATTTCTCATGATACATTATGATGATGCACAACTTGAGCAAAGGCAAAACAAACTCACATAGTCGGACTCCACGGTGCCACTTGGAGGTGCATTACGTACTTGCTCCAAGCAAGCTGCCCAACGGCTGCACATAGGCTTGATATTCTCCCAACGACCTTGAAGCGACCGAAATGTGCGTGGAGTCCTATTGGGATACTTTTTCATAATGCGGAAGTATTGATCTTCGATCCTTTGCCAATATCTCTTAGTGGTTCGAGAAGTACCCGTGCATACATCAAGAGACACCGCACTCCATGCTTAGATCAAAGCTTGATCTTCCAAGATCGTGTAGTTCTTCGATCTTTGGCTTTTCCCAGTTTTTGCTTGCGATTGCTCAAATGCTCTCGCTTCGATCTCCTCCAATTCGTCCGCACAACCATGATCATCCACGCCACCCTCTGTTTCATTGTAGTCGAATGGTTCGAAAGGGGCTTGATCAATGTCAACCGCGTTCGTGTCCAACAAGTTCACGAACTCGGTTGTTGCATTGTTCGAACCACCGCTATAGCGAACGATAACAAGTCAAGAGCTATCGAGAATAATGGCGAAAAATGAAAGGGAATCGCCAAGACCGAAGATGCATACCTTCCGGCCATTTCATCGAACACCTCGCTCGCGGGGGGAGCGGCACCATTGAACGGCATCGCCGGAGCACCTCCTTGCGGGGGATGGAGTGAGAGGTTGAAGAAGGTGGCTTCCTTGAAGCCGGAACCTTCCTCCGCTTTACGCCGCGGCCTTGCCGGCCTTCTCCGCCGCCGACCGGGATCGCACTGCGCCGTTGGCGCCCGGAGCGTGGGCCATGGCGGCGGGGGCAGCCGGATTCCCGCCCTGCACGACCACGTTGCCCTGCCGCTTGCGGGCAGGTGCGGCGTGTGCTTGGGCGATGGCGGCGGGGCCAACATGGCCAGCGACGAGATCTGCCCGAGGGGAAGGGGTGTGCGCGACCTCGACGGTGACGGGGGACAGCATGGGGTCGTCGATGGCCGGGGAGGAGCAGCGGGAGCTTGCGGATGGGGGCAATGGTGGCGGAGGGTGCGGGGAGCGGGAAAGGGCGCGCGGAAATGTCCCTCACGCCAAATCTCGCGCCGGATAGTGGTTCAGCTTGGGTCGGCCTCCCAGACCGTGAAGATAGAGGTTGGGGGAGAAGATTTGCCGCGTCTCGCAAAAATATTTGCGGGCCGGCCGGGATGCGGTGTCTGATCGTGCAGATTTTCTGGCCCCGACCTGCAATTTGATGGGCGTTTTGCGGGGTCTGCTAGAGTTGCCTAAGCTTCATTTTGTTTCTCATATGACACTTCTGTCAGATTTGACTAGTAACGGTCTTAAGGCTGGCATAAAAATACATTTTTACCCCTAGTATAGTATATGACCAGATTATTCACATGCAAACAAAGAGGTAATGTGATATATTTTGTCGTGGTTGGATTAAAAAAAATAGTACTATATGACTAATCAAAAATTGCGGGGGACTAGTAATAATATGATGAGTGGAATAATAACTACCTATACAGCCTCTACTGTAGACTGTAGTGTATAAATTAGTGCAGATTAGACCTCGACGTATGATGTCTCTAAGCTGTGTTCGCGCCTCAATTTTGCTGCACAAGCTCACGCCTCCATCGAGTAAAATGTCTCCATCGAACCGTTCCAAAAAAAGGCTCCTCACTACCATATATATACACGAATCGGTAGGATAGTTATGAGAGTATTCCGCCGAGATCGAATTGATCCAATCAATTAAGAGCTACATCATCCGTTCGAAAATAGATGACTCAACTTTATACTAATTTTGTAAATACAAAATTAGTACAAAGTTAAGTCATCTATTTTGGAATGGATGGAGTAGCTTTTACTAGTTCGCGTACACATGTGAGGTGCCGGCTAGACGTGTGTTTACTGTTCACATAAATCAATCAAGCTGCTAGCTTGGGTGCTTCTCGTGCTAGCTTTGTACGTACTCATGCGTGAGCAACCGAGTACCGCGCTCTCACGGATCGAGCTGTGCAACACGACTGGTTTGGAGCTGGTGCATATGAATATTTGAACGTGGATTCGCCAACGCGCAACACTTTCATACATTTATATTCACGCTCCTTCTCTTCCCTTTTTTGTGACATATATTATCAGGCCAAAATTGTCTTTGTACATCATAGTTAACATCGTCGGATGAAAAAATAGATGAAAGTGTCATGTAGGGAACAAAATGAAATTTAAGTGTCAAAAAAAGAAGAAATAAGTTTTTGGTGCCAAAAGGGGAACCAAATTTTAAGAAAGGACCAAATAAAAAATTCTCTCTTGAATCAAGATGGTGTGCCTATGTGCATGCGGTTGCATTCACGTGATATTTCAAGTCAAAAGACACCCAAGATGCTCGCGCCCGTGACCCTTGGGTCCCCCGCCGCAGGTGCCTCCTGCGCACCACATACCAGATTTTTTTTTTTTGCGGGAACACATACTAGATTTTCGATCGCCTCCCCAATGGCGTTATTTCTAGACACGCAGCCCGAAGGACAAAGACCACCATGGCAGTCATCAGTACTACCTTCGTCCTGATTTATTGGTCCTTTTCGTATTTTGTGTTAAATATTCATTAAAAATTTAACTAGCAAAATGTTAATGCATGTCATAAAAAATTATATCGTTAGATTCGTATGCGAACATAGTTTCCGATGGCATAATTTTTGGTGACATTCATTGACATTTTGATAGTTAAATTTATGATCAAAATATGACGCTAAATACGAAGGAGACCAATAAACCAGGACAAAGGTAGTATAACATAACATCACACCCTTCATTTTCCCAGCACTCACGCATGTACGGGCTCGGCTTGGGATCAAGCCAGCGCCCGAGAGGACGACAACAACCCTGCATCCATTAGAGCATCTTCACTAGGCCTCTCACAGCTCTCAAATGTCGCTTTTTTTGCGCCCGACATAAAAAATTGCCTAGCCATGCACTCAAGATCTCCTTTTTCGCCGGATTTAACGAAAGTTATGACCGGCCCTCCCAACCCGAACCCAGCTAGCTAGGGCAAGCTGAGGGGCACCGGCGCTATTTTTTCATGCAACTGGCCCACAGTCAGCCCCTTTTCTCCCTCTCCCTTCCCTTTTTCCACCTACCCCACGTCTCCCTGCTCCCCTCTCGATCCCCGTGTGCTGCTCCGTGCGGGTCAAGCTCTGCCTCAGCCACCAACCGCTACGAGCTCTGCCTCAGCCACCTCGCCACCACCTCGCCGCCGTCGTCTCGCTCCCCGGCATGGCCCCTGTGGCCGCAGCCCGCACCCCGAGCCCGCGGGCATGCTCAGCATCTGCGGACGCACCCAACGCGTGCGCGCCTTGGTTCATCTCGGACGAGTCCCTGGGCTCGAACCCAAGACCACCGAGCTCGATTTCGTCGCTGAGGCCGCCGTGCCCACGGGCGGGCTTCTGCCTGCGCTCACCACATCATGGCCGCGTCCCTTCCCGTTCGCAGTCGCGCTAGTTCGCACTCCACACGCGCCCTATGGCCCGCTGTCTGTGTACGCCGTCGCCCGGCTGGCCTCGACCGCTCCTGCCACGCCCCGCTGTTCCTTGATTGCCAAGCGCGTCCAGCTCGCCCCACTCGTGCTGCTGCCGCCGGCTCGCCCGGCCCGCGCGCCCACGTGTGCCGCGTTGCAGCCGCCCGCGGCCCTGCCGCTGTTCTGCTGCTCCCTGTACTGATGTTACTTTTGCGTACTGCCGTGGCCTCGCATCCAACGTCGCGCTGGCTGAGCAGCTCTGCGGCCTCCACCTCGGGCAGATGTAGGTGCCGGTGTCGGTGCAGACCGTGGTGTCTCCACCGGCGCTGGACGAGCTCCTCGTCGGCCGTGGACCTCCAAGCTATCACCACGCGTCTTCCTCGTCAAGGGGTGGAGACGGCTCGAAATCCCCCCCAGCCCAAAATTTGCGCCGACGCAGCCTCAGCCGGATGAAAAAACGTCCCTGAAGCAAGACGTCACCGTCCATTAACCAAGCCCTGCGGGGAAAAGATGAACAGGGGCCCACCGTCGCGAACATAGCTATCTCCGGCCGGTATTAGCGTGTTTTCACTAAGTCAGGCGGGCTGCCTTGGCGCAGCAGCTGAAAAAAACAGCTGGCACGTAGTGCGGCAGGTTCCCGGCGTATCAGCTAAACTCCTAGCTAGTTTCCTCCTCACAGATCAATGGAGCAGAGGCAAAGGAAGTGCTGTTGCGGTTCTAGCACAGGAAGAATAGACTAGTGTTTGCACTCACACATACACTGGTGTTGCTCACGTACACAGAACTAGAGGCTTTTATTATTCACTGGAGCCTTGATGGCTTGTCTACATCCACGGGTTGGAGCTCCTTCAACAGGAGCATAAGGCATGCAACGTGTACAGCCAGCACATTCACACTAGAAGTCACTAGTACTTGCACCACACACGTACATTGTCTAGTACACGCAGCTCATCTCACTAGAGTTTTCTAAACTCTACTAGGACAGCTAGCACTTATTTAAGCTAGTAAGTCGCTACAGCCTTCGATGTTTTGCATATATGTCAGCATGCAGGACTAGATATTTCACGAGCAATATGACAGACGATTTGTGAATCCTATGCGAATCCTATGCATCATGATCTCAACAACAGATATATGACGCGTTTGGTCGTTCGCATTACCGTCATGCACAGCCGCGATATTAAATCGTTTGGTTGGTTGGGTCGCATTCAAAAGATGATCCGCACAAACCTTAAAACCCTTTTGGGTCTGGCTCTTGGGACCATCGTTGAATCGGCCGTTCTTTCAGAGTCAGGCCCGAGCGCTGTAACCTGAGGCACGTGGACATGGACGGTTGTAGGAGGTGGTCTCGAGGTGTAACCTGCGACATAAATTACTCGCAACTTCCATCCCTCGTCGCGCTCTCTCCCCTCTTCTCCACTCACACCAACGGCGGCGATTGTATGAAATGATGATTGCATGATAGTATTGCTCTTCGTGCATAGGCACGTATACATGATGTATAAAGGTGGACCACGGACCTCAACTATACAAGGAACTAGGAGGCGGGCCTAATACGCAATATGTACATAACACATG
>LR738709.1:170652581-170727433 GCA_902687465.1 Secale cereale
CCCCTCGCAGTCGAAGCGGCATCGTGGCTGACGCAAAGACTGGACCGGAACTCCTCAAATGACGCCGTAGGCAAGCCCTTGGTCATGATATCGGTAAATTGTTGGGAAGTAGGGACGTGCAAAACACGAATATGGCCAAGGGCCATCTGTTCCCGAACAAAATGAATATCCAACTCAATATGCTTGGTCCGTCGATGATGCATCGGGTTAGCGGAGAGGTAGACCGCCGAGATGTTGTCGCAGTAGACCACCATGGCACGATCAACACGACAAGAGAGCTCCTGAAGTAGCTGACGAAGCCACGAACACTCGGCGACGACGTTGGCCACCGCACGATACTCAGCCTCAGCACTGGAACGAGAGACCGTGGCTGCCGCTTGGACGACCACGAGATAAATGAGGGTCCAAGGTAGACACAATAGCCCGAAGTGGAGCGATGACTGTCAGGGCAGCCCGTCCAGTCTGCATCAGAGTAGGCGGTGAGCGCGGTGTCGGCGGAGGCGTGAAGCGTGACGCCAAGATCCATATGAAGGAAATATGCCCTAGAGGCAATAATAAAGTTGTTATTTATATTTCCTTATATCATGATAAATATTTATTATTCATGCTAGAATTGTATTAATTGGAAACTTGATACATGTGTGGATACATAAACAAAACAGAGTGTCCCTAGTATGCCTCTACTTGACTAGCTCGTTAATCAAAGATGGTTGTGTTTCCTAACCATATACATGTGTTGTCATTTGATCAACGAGATCACATCATTAGGAGAATGATGTGATGGATAAGACTCATCCGTTAGCTTAGCACTATAATCATTTAGTTTTACTGATATTGCTTTCTTCATGACTTATACATGTTCCTCTGACTATGAGATTATGCAACTCCCGAATACCGGAGGAACACCTTGTGTGCTATCAAACGTCACAACGTAATTGGGTGATTATAGAGATGCTCTACAGGTGTTTCCAAAAGTGTTTGTGGTGTTGGCATAGATCAATATTATGATTTGTCACTCCTAGTGCCGGAGAGGTATCTCTGGGCCTTCTCGGTAAGGCACATCACTATAAGCCTTGCAAGCAATGTGACTAATGAGTTAGTTGCAGGATGATGCATTACGGAACGAGTAAAGAGACTTGCCGGTAACGAGATTGAACTAGGTATGATGATACCGACGATCAAATCTCGGGCAAGTAACATACCGATGACAAAGGGAACAACGTATGTTGTTGTGTGGTTAGACCGATAAAGATCTTCATAGAATATGTAGGAGTCAATATGAGCATCCAGGTTCCGCTATTGGTTATTGACCGGAGAGGTGTCTCGGTCATGTCTTCATAGTTCTCGAACCCGTAGGGTCCGCACGCTTAACGTTCGATGACGATCGGTATTATGAGTTTATGTGTTTTGATGTACCGAAGATTGTTCGGAGTCCGGGATGAGATCACAGACATGACGAGGAGTCTCAAAATGGTCGAGATATAAATATTGATATATTGGAAGGTCATATTCGGATATCGGAAGGGTACCAAAGTGTATCGGATATTTTTTGGAGTACCGGTAGGTTAGCGGAACCCCCCGGGGAGTCTATGGGCCTTATTGGGCCCTAGTGAAGAAAGAGGGTGATACGTCTCCAACGTATCTATAATTTTTGATTGTTCCATGCTATTATATTATTTGTTTTGGATGTTTAATGGGCTTTAATATGCACTTTTATATTATTTTTGGGACTAACCTACTAACCAAAGGCCTAGTGCAAATTGCTGTTTTTTTTGCCTATTTGAGTGTTTCGCAGAAAAGGAATATCAAACGGAGTCCAAATGGAATGAAACCTTCGCGAGTATCGTTTTTGGAACAAACACAATCCAGGAGACTTGGAGTACAAGTCTGGGAAGCCATGAGGTGGCCATGAGGCAGGAGGGCGTGCCCCCACCCTCGTGGGCCCCTCGTCTCTCAACCGACATACCTCTTCCTCCTATATATACTCATATACCTGAAAACATCCGAGAGCACCACGAAATCCTATTTCCACCGACGCAACCTTCTGTACCCATGAGATCCCATCTTGTGGCCTTTTCCGGAGCTCCGCTGGAGGGGGAATCGATCATGGAGGGCTTCTACATCAACACCATAGCGCCTCTGATGATGTGTGAGTAGTTTACCACAGACCTTCGGGTCCATAGTTATTAGCTAGATGGCTTCTTCTCTCTCTTTGGATCTCAATACAAAGTTCTCCTCAATCTTCTTGGAGATCTATTCGATGTAATACTTTTTGCGGTGAAGAGACTTGTTGGTAACGAGATTGAACTAGGTATGGTGATATCGACGATCGAATCTCGGGCAAGTAACATACCGATGACAAAGGGAACGATGTATGTTTTTATGCGGTTTGACCAATAAAGATCTTCGTAGAATATGTAGGAGCCAATATGAGCATCCAGGTTCCGCTATTGGTTATTGACCGGAGATGTATCCCGGTCATGTCTACATAGTTCTCGAACCCGTATGATCTGCACGCTTAATGTTCGATGACGATTTGTATTATGAGTTTATGTGATTTGATGTACCGAAGGTTTTTCGGAGTCCCGGATGGGATCACGGACATGACGAGGAGTCTCGAAATGGTTGAGACATAAAGGCTCATATATTGGAAGGTTATATTCGGACAACGGAATGGTTTGGGTCGTATCGGATAAGTTACGGAGTACCCGGGGTTACTGGAACCCCTCCCCCCACATGGAAGCTATTGGGCCTCATGGGCCTTAGTGGAGATGAGGGAGGGCTGGCCAGGAGGTGGCGCGTGCCTCCCTTGCCCCAATCCGAATTGGACAAGGGGAGGGGGTGGCGCACCCCTCCTTCCTTCTCTCCTCCTCCTCCTTCCCCCTTCAACTCCTTGGACTAGGAAAGGGGGAAACCTACTCCTACTAGGAGTAAGATTCCTCCTCCCTTGGCGCGCCCCTTGTGGCTGGCCGGCCTCCTCCTCCCCTCCTTTATAAACGGGGGCGGAGGCACCCCATATACACACAAGTTGATCTTTATCCGTGTGCAGTGCCCCCTCCACAGTTTTCTACCTCGGTCATATTGTCGTAGTGCTTAGGCGAAGCACTGCGTCGGTAACTTCGTCATCACCGTCACCACGCCGGCATGCTGACGAAACTCTCCCTCGGCCTTAGCTGGATCAAGAGTACGACGGACGACACCAAGCTGAACATGTGCAGATTGCAGAGGTGCCGTGCGTTCGGTACTTGATCGGTTGGACCGCGAAGACGTTTGTAACACCCCATATGTAATACTTCCTTATATGGCAATATAAACATTTACCATTTGATCCTTGTCCTTTCCTTGGGGGTTCTTTTCAATTATGTTTTGTCATTGCATTGTCATATTTTCTTTTCTTTATGCATTCATGCATTACTTCATCATCATCATTGCATCATTGTGAATTGCTCTTCCTTGATGTCAAATGAGTTCTTCTTGATCTTGTTGTGGTGGTGGATGCAAGATCATGCTCATTACTTTTACCCTTCAAACTTGCACCACTTCCCCTCCTTTCTTTAAATTTTGCAAATGGCCTTAACCTCTTCTTTTAAATGTTCATCTCCTCCCATTGGTACCTTGCCCTAAGTCACCTTGCAAAACCTCACCCTATTTGGAAATGTTTTGGTCAGGTTCAAAAATGACAGAAGTTTGAACCATATTCAAACTTGTTTTATTTTTCTACCTCTAAAAATGTCCAAGTCATTTTTATAAAATAGGGCATAATTCCAGGAGCTAGGGAATATTCTTATTTCCTCCTAATTCCTTTTCTTTTGACCTAGGATTTTCTTTTTGTTTTCTGCCTAAAGAAAATGGAAAAAGAACAGAGCAGCAGCTGCCAGCTAGCCAGCCGCAGCCCACCAGCCGCCTGGGCCATGGCCTTCCCCCTCGGCCCAGCTAACCAGCCGCAGCAACCCAGCTAGCTCAGCCCGCAACGTCCCTCACGCCCTTTCTCACCCACACACACACTCGCCCCCTCTGCTGCGTCTCCACGTGGACGAGACGGGCTCGTATGTCAGCGACCGTGCACAACCCCGCACCCACCTTTCTTCCTCCTCCCGTTCGCACCATGGGGACCGTGAGCACGAGCGTGTCGGCGTCCGTTCCGTCGCCTCAGCCCCCTCTTAAGCCAACCACCGTGTCCACCAACCCTCTAGGGTTCCCCACTTCCTCCTCCCGTCGCCAGGTGAGCTAAGAGCCACCAGATCCGTCATTCCACCACTGTCCCGAGAGCATCTGAGCGCACGAGCTCATCGCCGGCGTGCTCCCCGTCCTTCGCTGCCTCGCCATCGATATCAACTACGTCGTCTACGCCTGCTACATGGAGCTGAAGGCCACGACTGTTTCCTCGTCTTCGACTCCGGTCGCCGCGGGTGCTCGATCAAGCTCGCCGTCGACTCCGTCCTCCTCCTGGCCAACCGAGCACACCACCGTGTTTGTGGTGAGCCTCTGCTCCTCCCCGTGCAGTTTTCCCCTTCATTTGCGCAATCTAGATGGTAGTTCCCCGTGCGCCCGAACCCATCGCCGTCGGACCTCGTCGCCCACGAGTGCTCCGACTCCCTTAGCGTCGTTGCTCACGCCCATCATCTATGCCGTGCTGCGTAGATCGTGTTAGATGCCTCCGCCGCTCCATTAGGCTCCGTTTAGGCCTCGCCACAGCTCGTCGTCGCCGTTCTGTTTGCTACTTGCTGGCGTCACTGTAGTGCTCGTTAGGTGCAGCTAGCGCATGTCGCGGGTGCGGGATTCCTGCACGGACGCTTCGCACGCCTCCGCCGCCCGTTTTGGTCGCCGGAGCAGCTCCGACGAGCTCCTTCGACCGCCCCTGTTTCTCCCTCTATTCTGCTTCTTCAGTTAAATCTTATGGTGTCGATCCCCTTTTCTGTCAGTCGCCGCACCGTAGCCCGGTGGCTTGAGTCTCTGGCTTGCAACTCGCAGACGCGGGTTCGAATCCCCGCCGGGTAGTGGAATAAGGCCCTTTTTGCTTATTTTTGTCTCGCTGACAGCCTGGCCCCACCTGGCAGCCTCTCAGCGCGCTCGCACCCACCCACGCACCCACGCTGCCACATCAGCCTCCCTGGACCCACTAGTCAGTGGCTGTGGCTAGTCCAGGCCGGGTTTGTGTAGTTTTTTTTCTTTTCTGTTTTTGTTTTAAAATTTCAGTTTTGCATTTTTCTTTTGCATATTTCATATCTTTTCAAATATGCATCTGTTCAAAATACTTTATATATGAAAACTGCTTAGTTTTTAGTGTAGATTAATTATATGCAGTTTCTTGCCATGTTAAAAACATTTAAAATGTTGTTTTTTATTATTTGTGTTTAAAATATGTTCAAACTTGTTTAAATCATAACTAAATATCCATAGCTCCAAATTTGACAAACTTTATATGCTTTTGGGGTGGAAAAATGTGTAGATTAAGATGGTGCTGCTACTTTGCATGTTTAACAGCTTTAAAATATGGTTGCATCAAATCTGTCCTATAATTGTTTTTATGCCCATGGGAGTTCCCGGAATTATTGTTTGTTCTTGCCGGCCCATTTAAAATGTTTGCATGATGTTGTTGTTCTTAGTTGCACCCCTTGCCATGTTAAAAACTTTTATAACTTGTTGGGTGGTTGGATAATTCAAATACACAACCACTTGTGAATATGCTTATTCTTGTTATCTTTTGCATGATGTGCCCCTCCATGATTTGGTGTTCTTGCTTTTGTCATGTCACATGTGCACTCATCATGTTCCATGTAGATGCATCATATCCTACCCATGTTCATATGCATCATATCTTGCATCATGTGTTTGAGCATTGCATGATGTTTGATTATTGTTCCGGTGTTTGTATTGTTGTGTTGGTTAGAGCCCGGTGACGATTCAGAGTTCGAGGTTCCTATCGAGACTGAGTTTGAAGAGCAAGGTTACGATCCCTCCGCGGACTTAACAGGCAAGATGACCATTCCCCGATATCACCTCTATCTTTGCCTATGCTACCTGTCTCGCTCTTTATATATGCCTCGATGCCTATTCCTGTTTGTCAGCCTCCTATTGTTGCCATGAAACACTCTAACCGCCTTCATAGCAAACCGTTGACTGGCTAAGTACACTTTTGCTCAGCCCCTCTTATACCATTGCTAGTTGCAGGTGAAGTTTGAAGATTGCTCCATGTTTGGACTTGTTTTTATGGGATATCACTATATATATATATATATATATATATATATATATATATATATATATATATATATATATATATATATATATATATATATCTTGTTTAATTAATGCGTATATATATTGGTAATGGGTGGAAGGCTTGGCCTTCTGCTTGGTGTTTTGTTCCACTCATGCCACCTTAGGACCCGATAAACCGGTGTTATGTTCCTTGATATTGTGTTCCTAACACGGTTGGGGTTTATGCCCCCCCCTTGATAATTCGCACTGCTTAAAGCTTTTCCAGCAAGGCCCAACATTGGTACTCCATTTGCCTAACAACTAAAATTTGCATAGGGACTAGCTACCCCGAGGACTTATTAACAACCCCTGGGCCAGTGCTCCTCGTGAGTGTTGGTCCAAACTAGAGCCACTTGCGGTGCCACCCAGTTCTCTGGGGTCTTCGGTTGTTGTACGTAGTGCTCATCCAGTCATGGCCTGAGACGAGATACGTGCGGATACTATCAGGGTGTCGGCATGCCGGGAGGTCTTGCTGGATTAGTTTTACCTTTGTCGAAATATCTTGAGCACGGGATTCCGAGAATACTCGGGTCTTCCCACTTTGGAGTTGCGACTCCGCAGATCGTGAGCTTGTGATGGGCTAAGTTGGGACACCCCCTGCAGGGTTTTGAACTTTCGAAAGCCATGCCCGCGGTTATGTGGCAGATGGGAATTTGTTAATATCCGGTTGTAGATAAATTGACACCATATCCAAAGAATACACTACCTATGTGAGTAACCGTGAGGGTCTCTTTCCGAAGGGCTTCGGGAAGTGAACACGGTGGGGTTATGCTTGATCGTGAGTAGCTAGAATCACTTCTTGATCAACTTGGCGATCATTGGCACATGTTCTCATCTCGCTCTAAACTCATAAGCTAGTTGCTCAGTGCTTGCTGCAAACACTTTAATACCTGTTCCACACCTAAGGCTTTGTTAGTTTTGATACCCGGGAATGGGATTGCTGAGTCCTTGTGGCTCACAGATTACAACACACACCAGATGCAGGTACCACCGAGAACAATGCAGGAGATGGATCAGAACTTCACCGGGAGTTCGATGAGGAGCGTGGTCGTTACTATGTATCGTACCCCGACGATCAGTAGTGGTTCTTACTAGGAGGATCTGGGCTTGTGTTTATGGTATCTTTCTCGTTTGGTTTTTGTCCGTAGTCGGACCCTGTGTTATTTGGATGATTGTATGTTATTGTATTCATTGTGTGACGTGGCGAGTGTAAGACAACTATCTTTTACACTTTCATCCCTGAACTTTTACATGAGACGTGCAAAGATACCATGCTTGAGATCATTCCAGAATGCGCTTATGTCTCTAAGTCGTGCCTCGACACGTAGGAGACATAGTAGCATCCTGGGCATTACAAGTTTGACTACATCAACCGTGTTACTAAATGCTTCCGCTTTTGGTCTACGAGGGTATGTGGACACACTCTCCCTGCTCGTTGTTATGCTTGTCATAGATAGATCTTGAGTGATCGTAGGATTTTATTGAAATACTATGTTCCCCCACAATAGTAACACAGACAATTGCTGCTAATAAGACGTGTGTGTTGTGCATTGGGATTGCATACAGAACAACAACAACAACAACACACACACACACAAACACACACACTTATAAGGACATGGCTGCATAACCAAATTAAACATCCAATTACATAGGTGGCTACAACACATATGGCATTTGCACACACCAAAGTAAACTATTACATGCATAATTACATAGGTGGCTACTACACACATGACATTTCCACAGGCCAAAGTCAACTATATATTACATGCATAATTAACTAGGATAAACCATCATCTAATCATCATCTACCTCTTGTGACGCTTGCCGCTACTGCTCTGCTTGTGGCTCGATGCGGCCTTGTAGATTTCAGTAACGAGGCCCTTCCTCATGTCAATGATCTTCCTGTGCATCTCATAGCATGTGTACACGCTCTTGGCCACGAACCTGAGGTGAGGTTCATCCAGTTGCCGCATCCAGTCCCCATGCCAGGATATGGGACGTGTTCTGTTGGCATCCTGCTTCATCTTTTCGTAGTATGGGTCGATAATGGCCGAGGCAAGTTCAACCAGGGAGTCCTTCTTCATGCTACCCCAGACCCTATAGTTCTCATAGATTTTGACAAGGTTCTTGTAGGCCAAGCCCATAACCCTAAGCGCTTTTACATCATCAGTGGTTTCCACTGTAGCAAACTTGTAGTCGGTGTTGTTGACAAACCTGGTGAAATGGTCGCAAGGCTCTGTGGCCATGCAGTAGTGGTAGATGAGGACATGATGGTGCACGCACAACTAGGCGATGGCAACCTTCTGATCTATGTAGGGACGGCTGCCAGTGTACTGGATGTCGATGCCGACCACCTTGTACTTGTCTCGAGCAAGCAACTGCTCAACGGTGTTGATGTAGTTGTCCACCATGGTCGGATCGATGGTGTACACCATCGAGAGATCCGTCTCCCTCACGTGGGTCTCCACTTTATGCTCGCCGAACTCCATTGGAGCGCCGCTAGACATCCCCTCTCCATGTGTCGTCGTCGGTGTGCTTGTTGTGTTTGTCGGGCGCGATGAAAAGGTTGAAGAGACTAAGGTTATAATGGCGGCGGGAATTAAAGGGGAAGCCAAATGGCCTGGAATATTGGCACGCCTGGATGGCAGTTCTAATTTGCAGCGTGTAACTCCATCGTGCCACACATAACTGCATCCTGGCGACGTGCGCGGCGCAACCGCATTCATATGGGTCCCCCGACGTGATCGTGCGCAGGCCTAACCGCTAGCAGAGCGTGCAGAGGGACGCGAGCAGAGCGCTCCGCGGTCGCCTCAATGGCGAGCAACCATATGTATGCATATAGCAGTTGAACACGCAAGGAAAAGTTGTCCACAAGCCGAGCGCATGGAGGTACGCGAGCAGAGTGTGCTGCGGCGCCTAACAGCGAGCACAACGCGCCGAGGGACGCGAGCTGATGCCGACAAAGTGATACGTGGCAAATAAGATGAACTGTGCGAGTGATGGCGGATACATCAAGCACGAATCCGATTAGAGTTGTCTGCGCGATACATGGCATACACTTGATCCATATGAGCTGTTTCTGATGGAATAAGCCATGTGTGTTGTGGGCAAACACTTGCTGGTATACAACCGTCTGCGATTGATGAATTCATCATAGACGGGTTACCTAGTGTGCTCCGTGTGCGATGTGATATGCTCTATCTACACAACATCAACATATATACTTATAAGAACAACATTGCATGACGAAATTAAGCATACAATTACATAAGTGACTACACACATGACATTTCCACACACCAAAGTAAGCAATTACATGCATACTAAACTAGGAGAAACGAGCACCTAATCATCTATATCTTGTTGCAACAACTTTTGCCATTACTCTGCTTCCGGCTGGATCCTTGGTCGTGAATGGTTAATAAAATCGAAGTCTATTGCATATTAAGGTCAAAATTGTACTACCAATCTACGAGTCTCATATGATGCCATTACGAAGATTGTACCACAAAAGCCTGAAATATTACAAGGTTCAAATTCCAGAGTTACATGGCTCAAATTCGAAGATTACAAGGTTCAAACTGATATTAGAAATGAAATTCAGCTCATTCAGCTGCAAATGCCCGTGCTGATCAGCTGAACATGGATATAAGAGAGGTTCAAACAAAAAATAAAAATAGTAAGGCCGCTTGCGAAACCTCATCATTTCTATAAAGGGATCAGCCGCTGACAAGTCATGTATGGGTTAGACACAATGACTTCCAATTACTCCGTCATATGCACTTCCAATACGAAGTTTATCTTTTTTAGAGCATATTCCATTCTGCAATAGCTGCCAGCTCTGATCAACAAACCATTCATATTTCCTATTTAAATGCATGTTCAACCTCATTACCTTCAGCACCCTTGCTCTGGCAACAAAGAACCTGGCGAATGTAATCTTCGGTAAGGTCCCTCGGTAGGATTTCAAAGTAATTTTTGTGAGATGCAGATCCAGGCATTCGATGTGATTGTCGTTATAAACATTATCCACCTTCGAGCCTATTATTATGTGCAAAATAAGAGAATGTGTTAGTGCCTACATGTAGTTTCGAACACTACTACATGCCTATTTGGTTTGCAGGATTTGTAAAATGCACCAACGTGCCATCTTCGATCTGACATGATTAACATGGGCATTTGATTACAATCTAGAAAATGTAGCCTTCTTCACAAGAGGTTGGAGTGGATGAAAAAATCCCTAAGAAAACTAGTACATATGAATCCAACAGAGAAATGCTTATGGATGGTAACCATATGAATCAAGCAACCAATATGGGGTGGGGGTGTATGTCCTAAAATCCTCCAAAATTCCATCTGAAATCGTAGTACATTGTCATTTTAAACTTGGGAAAAGGTGCAAAAAATTGAACCCCCTTATGGTTAACATTTAACAGGAAAGGAACATCACCTCGATATACAGCTTCTTCAGGCACAGAAAGCTTCTCAGGAAACTGACAACTTGGTCCAGGTTGGGGACGACAGATTCTAGTGCCAAGACCTTCACTATGCGCAGAATCTGGGTGAAGCTTTTCTGGATGACAGATGAACATACATCTTGAAAACTAGAAATAATGTTAATATCAAGAAGGAGAGGTAGATGGCGACTGTTGTACCTGAAAGTAGTAGTATTTGACAGACGAGTAGCCCACCACTGTCAATTTTGGTGCCGAAATGACGTTGATTCTTGTTGGACCTTGTTGATCAACTACAAGTAATCTCTCAAGTGAAGGTGTGTCCTCAATGACCATATTGTGGTCCACCTTTTGTGATCTCTTGTTGCATCACCAGCAACACACATAAATAGTCCGAAGAGTACTGGAGGTGATGTAGAAGTTACTCGACCAATTCATCGCCTGAAGACGAAGGAACTCGAGTGTAGTACAGACACGGAGCAGGTGCTCTATGTCATCCTTTGGGATGCAGATGGTGACGAGCTCGAGGTGCTTCGGTCGTGGTAGAAAAAGAGCGGGCGCGTCATTAAGGGGAGAAATGGCAGTTCATGAACTTGGCGAGGCGCAGCGTGGGCGCAAAGCAGAGCGCGGACGTTGGCAGCGAGCGCATATGCCCATCATTAAAACTGAGCTCCTCAAGATGATCTAGGGCGCGGGGTCGGAACCATTCACCAAGCTTGGCTCGGTCCTTGCCATTGGAACGGAACTTGCCCGTGATAAGGCCTCTGATTGGGCCATGTTGATTGTCGAGGATCTGGGAGAACGCATCCAAGCTTTTGCGATAGCCATGGCAGAGCTCGTGGGTGTCGAGGAGCGAGGGGGGTGGATATCCATAGGGGGCGCCACCGCCGGGAAAGGGCGATTGTCCTCGGCCCATATTTGATTGGGAGGAGGGATATGATGACTGTCAACATATCATCAGGGAGGCTGCTGATGAAGTCTAGGCCTGCTGGAGTCACTTGTGGTTCTTTCTCGACCAGCTTCCACTTGTTGGCAGCCTCGTTCTCCAACTCGTCGACAGCGACGGAAACCTCAGTCTCCATATTCACGCCGTGTTCCGGTGCTTCAGAAGCCCCGGCGTTGCAACTTCGTCCGATGGGGCGCTTCGGCGGCATCCTCATACACTGCAAGGACTGAGAGCGGCGTTGAGGATGCGGGCGGAGAGAGAGGATTGTGTGTGTGGCAAGGATGGGGGGTGCCGGCTTTGAGGACTGAGAGCGGCATCGACGATGCTGGCGGAGAGAGAGGATTGTGTGTGTGGCGAGGATGAGGGAGGTGCGGCCGCTCGGGCGCGCCATTAATACAGACGAGTGGGAGTGAGGTGGGCAGTAGTCAAAGGGTTGGCTCGCCTTCCGATGAGCATGCACGGCGGACTGCTGGCACGCCTACCGTCAATTCACACAGCTACTAGCATGCCCCACAGTGAGTGCGTAAAGAACACATGCATGGCTCGGCCTCCCGGTCTGCCTGCTAACATGCGTCCCATCAAGTCACGCATGCTTGTACGACACATGGCACACATGCGCGGCATGTATTATATTTGTTTTTCCTTTTTGATGATTAGTTCTGACACTTTATTGCTTAACCAAAGCATGACACTTACATTGTTGGTCTAACGCACACGGTTCGAATAAAGAGTTCGTTTGCGATATTGGTTGATAATTATTTATAATTTCCTACATGTAAGAAGATTATATCAAAACTTGTCTCACATTTGGAAAAATACCACAGAGTATTGGTGTCCATATGAAACCATGGTAAGTTTCATGAATTCAACTTAGTTTTGGATTTATTGGATTTTAAAATCAAGATTCTAGATGTTAGAAATTTCTTGCATGGGGACTAAACATGCACCCATGGACACATACACATATGATTTTGCAATCCATTTTCGTGCACTATCACGGGTCTCATCTCGATCAAATTTGATTTTTGCACATTTAAATCCCTGGGAAATCAATCAATGTACAAAATACGGACATATGTTATCTTTTTTTTTCAACTTTCAACACTTAACTCCTTTGGTCACATGTTCGCTGCAGAAAAAGTTTGACATGCATCTTTGGGCCACATGTACGCGGTGGTCCTAGGACACTCACTGACGTGGGCCCGCGAGATAGCCGTCCAGCACTATGACATGCGATGTGAGAGGTTAATTTGACCAACAAGGATAGTCAATTTTTGGTTTTTGATATACGTATGGTATATATATATATATATATATATATATATATATATATATATATATATATATAGTACGCGTTGAAGAGGGTGCCGAGGGCAATAATACACGCCATATAGGATACTCACTCGCGTGCGATGCTTCCATCCGTGGGCTGGCGAGGTTGTCCTCCATCACTTTGACCCAGCAAGGAGGTTTCTTTTGGGTTGTGTTGCAATAGGAGTATATAGTACACGTCGAATAAGGGAGGAGGGTGCCGGGGCAGCACATATATACTACACACACGTCATGAATCGATCTCGCTCCGTGTGGGGACTTTTCGGTTTCCGAGGCAGCTGCCGCAAATAAGTTGTGCATATTGGGTATTAAAAACATCACCAACACATTGGGCCACGTGCAGATGATGGTTGTCACTCATTCGTCTGTGACTCTTCCCTCCATGTCCCCGCGTGGTCGTCGTCCATCTAATATATGACACAACGAGAAAGGTAATTTGACGAACAAGGAGGATTATTTTCGGGTTGTGTTACGGTACGTACGTAGGAGTATATATTACGCGTCGAAGAGGGGAGGGCGCAACATATATATATACTACGTGTCATGAACCTCGGTTCGTGTGGGGGACTTAAAGGTTTCCGAGGCAGGTGGCACATCAAAGTTCTGCATTATATTAGGTATTCAAACATCACAACCACACATCTCCATACATGTGTTTGGCCCACAATCAAGCGATGGCGGTTGTCCTCTAGAACTCACTCACGGGGTTATCGGCGATATGCTTCGTCCATCTCTGTGTGCCCGCCTAGTCAATCACTTCGACCGATAATGATAGAGGTTAATTTTACTTATAATTAGGAGGGGATTAAATTTTGGTTCGTCTTATATGGTTAAGTACATGCAACTATACTTCGCACGCATGTATACGCATGAATCCCTCCCATCGGGTCGAAGTGGGGGGGGGGCGAGCACGTGATGCATCATGAACCAAATCTATGTGGGGACTGTGCGGTTTTTTGACTCATGCATGCACCACATTGAAATGTTGTGCTTTTGGTATTCAAACATATATGCATGCATCACGCATGTCAATACATATGTTTGGGTCACATACATGCAGTGGTTATCTTTGGACATTCTCCCTCGCTTGGTTATCACCGACGACGTATATATTCGTGGGCTCGCGTGGACGTCTCCATCAGTTCGACCAACAATGCGAGAGAGGTTACTAGGGTGGATTCTTATTCTCTTGGTTCGCGTTACCGTATAGTCGTACATCGATCATGGTGAGATTCGAGACCTAAGTTCGAGGGCACGCAAACTCATGAATCAAAGTGGTGCTTTGGGTATATTCAAACACCGCATGACACTTTGTACATACGTTTGGGCCACATGCAAGCAGTGGTTGTCTTCAGGCACTCCCTCGCGTGGTTATCGACGACAAGTTAGCCTATTTTGTGGGCCGTGTGCGGAACGTTAATGCATGACTTTGAGCCAACAAATAAGAGAGGTTATATGACTAAGGTGGTGATTCTTCTTGGTCAGTCTTACAATATGCCTTGGTGAGATGTTGTAAGTGCATCTAGTGCCCCTTAGTGATTTTGGTATATCGAAGACTTATAGGTTAAGGGACTAATGTGTTTGTGAGTGTACACAAGTTCTATAAGTCTCTAAGGAGTTTGATATTTCCGAAGAAAGTCGACCCCTATGAATGTCTTCAGTTGAAAACTTTGGTTTTCTTGAAGACTTTGAAAATGAGGAAATTGGTGTGACCTTGAAAACTTGGATAATAATGCGAGGATTATGAATCGTGAAGACTTTTGTTTTCGTAGATTCATTTTCTCTTTCTTGAGTCATAGGAAACACCGCACTGTTAAAGGGAGTCGAGGTAAACTAAGGAAACACTTTCCAAGTGATGCTCATCTCAAAGCCTACACTACCCAATCCTTTCGAGTGAATCCATCGGAAATCTCATACAGTTCAGTCAATTTCTTCAGAGACAGAGACGCGTATCTTTTGTTCTCTGAGGAATTTGTTCTGACTGAGGAGCTAGGAATTCGCCAGTGCGGATTGCATACAAGTGAGGAACATGATAAGCCCTAAGGAATTTGAGAGCTCAAATTTCCGACCATTGTTGTGCTACGCGCCAGCTGTCCCAAAATATCTTATCCACCTAACAGTCATATCATTGAAGGGCATTTATGTCTTATCATGTCGGGCTGATCCTAGGCTATAAATAGCCGCCCCCTACACCCACTAGTTGGTTGGCTACTCTGAGAGAAACTAACACTTGCCATTTAAATCATCCCATCATCCGAGAACTTTGAGCAAAAATCATTAGTGAGGAAAAACCCAAAACCCAAAGTGATTGAGCATCACTGAGGAGATCGTTCCTGTGTGGAACCGATGCTTGTTACCTTTGAATACTGTGCATCTTCCAGACGGTTAGGCGTTGATGTTCTAGAGCATTTAACATGAATTGTGGATCGGCCGGTGACCAAGTCTGTGAAGGTTTGGAAGTCACCTTGAAGACTTATCACGAGTGATTGGGCGAGGTATGTCTGACCTTAGCTCAAGGGGACTATGGTGCGGACGGTGTGTCCTCAGGTTTAATTACCTAGCCGCCCTAACCAGACGTACAACTGTCACAACAGTTGGAACTGGTTTACCAAATCATTGTCTTCACCGAGCTACTAGTTCTATTTCCTCAACCCTTTCATTTCCTCATTCATGTGTTGATGAAATTGATCATTACTGTTTGAAGACTTTGACTGAAGACTTTCTCAATTTTCTCAATCCTATTTCTTCAGTCATTCCGTTTATAGCCTGCTTATCCTGTTTACACGCTACTTGTGCTATGTGTATGCTTCATTTCATCATGATGACTATACTACTGCTTTGTTGTGCATGCACCTGAGTACTTATTCCGCTGCTTGTAGTTCGTTGCTTAGGAAATTCCTCACTTAGATTTTCCTCAGTGACGAATCTGTAAAAATTGCCTATTCATCACCCTCTAGTCGATATAACGCACTTTCAATTGGTATTAAAACAAGGTACTCCCTTGTTCTGTGTGATTTTTGTTTAACCACCTGGAGTTTTAGTTATGTCGACTGCAGGCACGATCAAAGTCTCGGCCGGGTGTCCTACCTTCGATGGGATGGACTACCCCTACTGGAAAACAAGATGTGCATGCATCTTGAGGCAATTAACAACGATCTCTGGTACGTTGTGGAAAATGGCATTCCCATCGTCACTCCTTCTGTGAATGCTGCTGATGTGAAGAGATTCAAGCAACTCGAGCATCAAGCGAAGAATATCATTTGTGGCCATCTGAGCAAAGGGCAGTATGGTAGAGTGAGTGCTTTGGAAACTGCTAAGCTTATCTGGGATATGATGTCCAAGGTCAATGAAGGAGTCTCAACTCAACGTGACTCTCTAATTGATGTTCTTCGCAATCTCTTCAATCGCTTCAAAATACTCTACAATGAAAATGTTCAGAAAACATTCGATTGTCTCACTGACATCTCAAATGAGCTGCAAGCAGTTGGTGCTACAGACATCACTAACCACGAGGTGGTGAAGAAATTGCTGAGATCACTTGATTACTCATTTGATACACTGGCACTGATGATTCACTAGATCATGTTGATATCCTTGAGAGGCTAAACACTCATGAATTCCAACAAGCTAAAAAGAGATATCTCTACGGGACAAGCTATGGAAGATCACGTGCACTGAAGGCCAAGACAGTTTCTTCATCTGAAGGAGTATATTCTAATAGCAGCCTTGGTGATCCTGAAGAACTAAGCCAGGAGATAAAAATGCTCGTGAGCAAATTTCAGAAGTTCTCAAGATGTGGTCGCCTTGGAAAATCTTCAAGAGGTGATGACATGAGATCAGATTCCTCGTCTCGCGATTACAAGAAGGGGACTGTCCAGAAATGCAAGAAACCTGGTCACTTTATAACTGATTGTCCTCAGTGGGTGAAGAAATCTAAGAAGAAGAAATACAAGGATAACAGTTCAGATCATTCGAAGAAAAAGAAGAAATCTTCAAAGTCCTCGTCATCAAAATCTTCAAAGACTTCATCCCATAAGAAGAGCAATTCTAAAAAGGCTTGGGCATTCAGTGGCAAGGAAATGGACTCAGAAGCTGAATCTGAAGAAAATGCGGAGGAGGAAGAATTTGAGGAGTCAGACTCTGGTGTGGCGAGTCTAGCTCTCGCTACTCCTTTCGTCAGCAAGTCTATCTTCAACATTGAGGAAAATGGCTTCCCCAACACTGCTGACAACCGCAATGATGACTATGCTCCTACCTATTGCTTCAGGGCAAAAGGTGCCAAGGTACTCGAATATCCCTCCTCTGAATCTAGTGAAGATGAATCTCATGAAAACCTCAAACCAAGATATTCCAAACTTGCTAATATTGCCATAAAACAAGAAAAGTCTTTGGAAAAGGTTCAAAATCTGCTAGACATAAGTGATAACCTGTTCGGTGAGGAAATGGATCGATCTCAAACTCTGACTGGTAATCTTCAGCGATTATAGTCTAAGTTTGATAACCTTCAAAGTCATCATACACTGGTACGTGTCGGTGCTATACAAACGGTTTTTAACCCATTTCCATGATGGCATTTGGAACCGTCGCCTGGTGTGTCGGTGTATTTGGATCGACACCTATGGGATCACAAGAATCCCTACTACGGTTGCGGGTTGCGGGGTTGAGAGAAGATTACCCAGGTTTGGGCCGCAAAGATGCGTAAAACCCTACTCCTGCTTTGGTGGATTATATGTTGGTGTTCTTCAGCTAACGAGGAGCTCCAAAAGAGTCGTGAGGGGTTCCGAAAATCCGAATCCTCCTCCTGGTTGCCTCGGGCCTCCTTTTATAGGGAAAAGGGGTTGCCACAGTGGCACACATGAGGTGGAAAGGGTACAGTGATGCGAGGTTATCCCTCGCATTACAGGACAAGGTGCATTTAATGCGCCCTGCTTAGGTGTCCTTGCTTTATCGGGGACGAGGGGAGACGCCTTTCTTGTCCGTCGCCGCTCCTCCTTGTGTCGACACGCGCCCCGGCCAGCGGTGCCTGAGGTGACATGTAGCCAGACAGGGAGCTGAGGTGGCGCAACGGCGTGCCTCCACGAAGATCTGTGGGTTGCCACGCATGAGCCTGTCTAGCTGGTTGGGTCAGCAGCTGCGTGGGTCAGTGGAAACCCAGTTAATGCGGGCCTGATGGTGGCCCCGTGGGTGTCCTCGGCAAGGGCCTTGCCGGGGCCCCGGCAAGGGTCTTGCCGCGGCGCCTGCTGTCATCCCCGGCAAGGTGCTTGCCGGGGGCCTTGTGGACCTCGTTGGCTGGATCCCGCCAAGGGTCGTCGTCTTCTTATCTTGCATCTGATCTGGAAGGTCTTCACAAAGATCTACATGCCACCACGGGGATATCTCCCAAATCCTCTGCCCATGGGGGCGGTGGACTCAAGGGTGATTCGCTCCGTAGGCGCGGGGCGAGCTGCCGCGGCAAGGGTCTTGCCGGGGCTGCCAGAGCCAGCCCCGGCAAGGATCCTGCCGGGGGAAGCCTCTTCGTCCCTTTGCTCTTCGTGGTCTTGTTCTTGGCGTCGCTCCAGTCTCCATCAAGCTTCAGTCTTGCCCCGGCTTACCTCCCTTGCCATGCTTGGTGTGATGGCACCGTGGCTCAGACTGCCCGTGCACAGTCATAGGGGTACAAAAAGTGTAACCCTCTTTTTGTACACCGACATGGTGAGTGTGGGCGATAGGGGGGTCCTTCCCACACGACCCAGAAACCGTCGGGGATAGGCCCTCGTGGGACACAGGCTTGGGCAAAATGAGCTCGTGTGTGATCGGGTGAGGCATCGAAACCCAATCATTTCCATTCGTATGTACATCCCACATGGTGAATACCAGAAAAATATTTTTGTTCGTATGTATATCACACACAGTCAATCCAAGGAATACGTTTCCGTTCTTATGTACATCCCACACAGTCAATCCAGGGAAACGTTTCCGTTCGTTTGTATATCACACACAGTCAATCCAAGGAATACGTTTCCATTCTTATGTACATCCCACAGAGTCAATCCAGGGAAAACGTTTCCATTCGTATGTACATCCCACACAGTTTTATGTGTAGGCTCGTGTGTTAAAGGTGTAACTATCACACACACTCTGCCTTGGTTAACCGTTTGCTTTTATCAACTACATCGCATACGATTTGATGAAGAAAATTGTGTGGCATTGGGCTATTCATCACAAGCGCTTTTACTGCTAGAACCGTTTGCAAAGTTCCCTGACACATTTATCAGGTTTATTAGTTTACAATTAATAATTCCAGTATTACGCAAATTCACATTTCCTATCGATTAGCTATTTGCCAATTTCATATCAGGCACATAAATATATTATAACATCACAGTACAATAGCTACATGAGAACAACACAGTACAACATATAGCTAGTTCAACTTCGTAAGAACAATATTATAACAATATATTCATTCCTTAATCGAGATCATCCAGGCTCGTCTTATCCACCTCTGCTTTCAGTTCAGTAAGAACCTGTTTTGCACGTGCCAACTGGGAATGTGCCTCCTCCTTCGCCAACACCATCTTAGCAAAGTCTGATTTAAAAAATCCGAGCTCATTCTCCACCTTCCTCTTTTTATCCCGCATCTTCAAATATTCTTCAGCGTTGACAACACTTTCTCTAAGCCTACCTTTGTTCTCTTCCTCATACATGCTCCAGAGCTTTGCTAGGCACATCTTCAAAGACCGTGGCCACTCTTGATCAACCCACTCCAAGTAAGAACACTTCTGTTCATCCTATAATATTTAAAACTAGATCAGTAACAATTGTAGGGGAAATGGGTTTATAGCAACATTGAAAATCACCAATGCTTATTTTGAGAAATTGAAGAAACATGTTAATTATGACATATCTTCTCAAAAACATCAATGTGCAAATGAATTAATTGCCACTGAGACAGTAACCAAATTCTGAAACATCAGAAGCTATAATTTACTACAACAATGCTACATGTTCTTACTCATGTACAATAAATAACAAATTGAAAATTTTATAAGGAAGGTAAATATAACTGCAACATCATAACGATAGTGTTTGGATGACATCAAATTGATACAAATGGGTGTGTACATGCACAAATTTAGTAACATAGAACTAATAGCACTAAGGTCGTCCACTATGTATGCCAAAACTGGTGTAAAGACAACTGTTGCTGTAAGTGCATCTAGTGCCACCCCTAGTTGGTTTGGAGTATTGACGACAAACCTGGTTGAGAGACTAATGTGTATGTGAGAATTGCAGGATAACACATGTAGTAGTCCCTCATTGATTCGGTTTACCTACCGGAGATGACCCCTAAAAATGTATGAAGACATTGAAGACAATGGTGGTACATGAAGATAATCATATTGAAGTCTATGACAAGAGAAGACATTGTGTGAAGACTATGGAGCGCGAAGACTTAGATGTTTCGTGGTTTCCTTTTCTTCTTTGTTGAGTCATAGGAACCACCGTACTGTTAAGTGGGGTCCAAGTGAACAAAGTCAGAGTGACTGAAGTGATGCTCAACCAAATCCTATGTCTTCGAGCGAAGACAGCGAGAGCAAATCCTATCCAGAGCTGGATGAGTCAGCTTTGCTTGTAGCCCAAGTAAAACTGCCGCGTGTGTTTGAAATCTGACCGTTGGAACACGTGTCAGTTCCTGAGTTACCCAGGGTCACTTCGGACAAATCAGGTCGGGTTGCCCAGTGGCTATAAATAGCCCACTCCCTAGACCATAAACTGGTGGCTGCTCAGAGTTATTACACAGCTTTTGTCGTTTGAGAGCAACCCACCTCCGAAGCATTTGAGAGAGAGATCCTTGCGAGGACAAAGCCCAAACACCCAGAGCCAAAGAGTGTTAGGCATCACTAGTCTTTCTGTCTGTGTGACCTGAAGACTTGTTACACTTGAGGACTGTGTTTCCTCCAGCCGGTTAGGCGTCGCGTTCTGAGCATCCAAGAGTCATTGTGGATTGCCGGTGAATGAAGTCTGTGAAGGTTTGGAAGTCTACCTTGAAGACTTACCAGAGTGATTGGGCGAGGACTAGGTGTCCTTAGCTCAAGGGGAATAAGGTGAAGACGCAGTCTTCTGAGTTAAATCTCAGCCTCCCTAACCAGACGTACAGTTGTCATAGCAACTGGAACTAGTCTAACAAATCATTGTCTTCCCCGAGCTACTGGTTCTATCCTTCCCTTCTCTTTACTTACTGTCTTTCGTTGTGAAGTCATTGCCTGCTTGCCTTATCCGTTTGACTTCACTGTGTGACTACTTATTCTGTTTGGCTTCATACAATCTTCCATCCTGATCCATACTGCCTAGCTACTATTAGTATTCATGCTTTCACTTCATTGAATACTTGACTATGGCTTGTCTAGTGTAGTCTACCTTCTGCTGCATATAAATAGGATTGATTTTATCGTTTGTCTTCGAAACTTCCATGTTTTGAAGACTTTCATAAAAATCGCCTATTCACCCCCCTCTAGTCGATATACGGCACTTTCAATTGGTATCAGTGCAAGGTACTCCCTTGTTCTGTGTGATTCGGTTTAACCACCTGGAGTTTAAGCTATGTCGAAGTCTCCGCTGCGTGCCCCGTCTTCGATGGCACCGAATATCCCTACTGGAAGAACAAGATGCGCATGCACCTTGAAGCCATTGACGTGGACCTATGGTTTGTCGTCAAGAACGGCGTTCCCAAGACTGGTGAAGGTCTCACTCCTGCTGATGTCAAGAAGCTTGTCCAACTGGATTCCACTGCCAAGAATATCATCTGTGGTCTAACCAAAGGACAGTATGGCCGTGTGAGTGCTCTGGAAACGTCGAAGGAAGTCTGGGACTTGCTCTCTAAGGTCAACGAAGGTGTCTCAACCCAGAGAGATCAAAGAATCAGTGTCCTTCGCAACCTCTTCAATCGCTTCAAGAGACATGACAATGAGAATGTCCAGCACACATTCGATCGCCTCACTGACATCACAAATGAGCCTCAGGCACTTGGCGCCACTGAGATCACCAAGCATGAAATCGTCAAGACACTACTGAGATCACTTGACAGCTCATTTGACATCCTTGCCCTGATGATTCAAGAACGCCCTGACTTCAAGACTCTCGATCCTCATGACATACTTGAGAGGCTCAACACACATGAGTTCCAGCTATCTGAGAAACGTGACATCTATGGTCCCAACTATGGCCAAACTCGTGCTTTGAAGGCAAAGGCTGCTTCCTCATCTGAAGAAGAATCTGACTGCAGTTCTGATGATCCTGAAGACATTGGAAAGGAGCTTGCCATGCTAGTGAAGAAGTTCCAGAAATTCACTAGCAAGAAAGGCTTCAGAAAGTCTTCACGATCCAGCTCAAGAAATGATGAAGCTTCTACCCATGACTACAAGAAGAGAGCATGTCACAAATGCAAGAAACCTAGTCACTACATCTCTGAGTGTCCTCAATGGGAGAATGAGAAGAAGAAGAAGAAGAGCAAGGAATATGATTCTGATGACAACAAGAAGAAGAAATCCTCAAGGTTTTCTTCCAAGTCTTCATCGAAGTCTTCATCACACAAGAATAATTCATCTGGCAAGGCTCGTGCTTTTGTTGGCAAAGAGATGGATTCAGAGGAGGAGTCTGCTTCAGAAG
Source organism: Secale cereale (assembly GCA_902687465.1). Taxonomy (NCBI): domain Eukaryota; kingdom Viridiplantae; phylum Streptophyta; class Magnoliopsida; order Poales; family Poaceae; genus Secale; species Secale cereale. Next base: position 170,675,229 of record LR738709.1, read on the forward strand.
AAGCGGAGGTGGAGTCTGAAGAAGAGTCCGATTCTGGTGCTGCAAGTCTGGCTCTAGCCACAGCCTACGTTGCCAAGTCCATCTTCAACACTGAAGACAATGGCCCCGTCACCAACACTGATGATGAGGACGACGACTCTGCTCCCATCTACTGCTTCATGGCGCACGGTGCCAAGGTAAAATCACGCGATGCTTACTTTCAAACATCCAGTGAAGATGACTTTGATTGTGAATCAAAACCTAGCTGCAAAACACTTGCTAAAATTGCCACTGAGCAGCAGAAAGCTATGGGACATATTCAAAAGCTGTTAGACAAAAGCTATGACTTGTTGGACGCGGAAATGACCCGTTCTCAGTCCTTAATTGAAGACATAAAAATTCTTCATGTTAAGTACGAGGAACTTGAAAGTCTTTATGAATCGCTCTCAAAAACTCATGAAAAGCTTTCCCATGATTACCTTCAAAGGAAGCGAGAACTTGAGAAATTGAAAGCGGCTCATGAAGATCTTCAAAAAGAAAATGAGTCACTCCACGCACAACTGATCAGCTCCGCTCAGGAAGGATTTGAACCACCATGTCTAAAATGCATTGAGCGTGATAACGCTACATCTGTTGCTGAATGTTCTATTGCAGCCACTGTTGCAATATCTCCAACCGCTAATGTGGTAACTAACCCCTCTGCTGAGGATACCACTACTATTGCTGATGAAAATGCTAGGTTGAAGACTTTGCTTGAAACTGGGATGTACAAAAGCCTCAAAGGGCATCAGACTTTATGTGATGTCCTCAAAAAGCAGATACTGAACCGAAACCCTTGGAAAGAGGGTGTAGGTTTCGAGAGGAAAAGGAATGTTGACGGTTCATACTGGAAGCCTGAGCAGTACCCCAAAACCACATGGGTTGCTGTAAAGGAACCTTCAGTGGACCCGTCTACCCTATCTGGCTTCACTTGTGCCAATCCTATTATCATTGATGAATGCATTGATGCAAACTATAAACTATTTAAGAATCAAAATGGTGAAGTGTTTGCCAGGTATATTGGTACTAACTACAGGAACGGGCCACCTATGAAGAAGATCTGGGTTCCCAAAGGTTGTCTTGAGAATCTTCCAGTAAATGTCATCATGACACCACCTGGGAAGAAGACAAACCCCAGACCAAAGGCTTCATATGGTCCTAAGGCCTCATACAGACAGAGGACTCACCTGAGTCACCCTAACGCCAATGTTTTGCAGGGAAATTATACTCAGGCCCATGAATATGAGCGTGTTTCCTCAAACCGCTATATTCACAAAACAAAGAACTTCTCTGCTTATTCTTATGAGTATTATTCTCCTACTGCAAGACTATTTGCTAGGGCTCCAAAGCCAAAATTCTCAGATGCTACTCTTAGACTCATTGCTTCTAAGCCACCCCTAAAAATGTGGGTGGTTAAGAAGAACTAACTTTCTCTTGCAGGAAAGGTCTCCAGCCAAAAATTAAAGGCGCCTGATGCTATTGCTGGGGACCTAAAACATCTTGTAGGGCACAAGATCAAATGCCCAAATGATCTTACTATCTATTTTGTTCCTGAATCGCTTGCTAATCATCTTATCAGTCCTAACTTGGATCTAAGCTTTCATAATCCACTTGTACGTCAAATTTTTATGCTTCACATTGACTATTGGTGAAGCCTATCCCCCTAACTACACTGTAGGGAGTGACACCAAAGACTTCAGAATGGATTATGGACAGCGGATGCACAAATCGTATGACTGGAGATCGAAGTCTTCTTATGGCCTCAACCTTACGTCCATCTAACAAGAGTCACATCACATTTGCTGATACTGGTAAAAGCAAAGTATTGGGTCTAGGTAGAATTGCAATCTCAAGGGATCAGCACATGGATAAAGTCATGCTGGTTGAATCCCTTGGTTTCAACTTAATGTCTGCCTCAATGCTTTGTGACTTAAACATGATTGTGATATTTGGAAAATATCGTTGCCTTGTACTAATGGAATCTGACAAGTCTCTAGTCTTTGAAGGATACATAAAAGGTGATCTGTATATGGTAGATTTCTTAGCTAGACCGCAGATGGCCGTATGTCTTCTAGCAAAAGCTTCAGAGTGCTGGCTCTGGCATCGGAGGCTAGGACATGCCAGCATGAGGAATTTGCACACTCTCACGAAGAAGAAGCACGGCGTAGGCATCGAGGGCGTCAAGTTCAAGAAAGATCATATGTGCGGTGCCTGCGAAGCTGGGAAGATAACTAGGGCCAAGCATCCCTCGAAGACAATCATGACGACATCCAAACCCTTCGAGCTGCTTCACATGGACTTATTTGGCCCTACTCACTACTCCACGTTCACTACCACAGCTTGTCTCTATGGCTTTGTCATTGTTGATGATTATTCAAGATACACATGGGTGCATATAATTCTCTACAAGACTGAAGTGCAAGATGTCTTCAGACGCTTCGCCAACCGTGCCATGACAACTATGGCGTCAAGATCAAGCATATCATAAGTGAAAATGGAACTGAGTTCAAAAATACAGGCCTTGATCTTTATCTGGATACAATGGGAATCACTCATGAGTTCTCAGCTCCATACACACCTCAGCAGAATGGCATCGTAGAACACAAGAACAGAACCCTATATGAGATGGCTCGAACGACGCTCGATGAATACAAGACACCAAGAAAGTTCTGGCCCGAAGCTATTGATACTGCATGCCATATCATCAACCGTGTTTATCTTCACAAACTTCTGAAGAAAATGTCCTATGAACTACTTACTGGCAAGAAGCCAAATGTCAGTTGCTTCAAGGTATTTGGATCTAGGTGCTGGATCAAGGATCCACATCACAAGTCAAAATTTGCACCAAAAGCACATGAAGGTTTCATGCTCGGCTATGGAAAGGACTCACACTCCTACAGAGTCTTCAACATATTTCTCTATAAAGTGGTTGAAACTGTGGATGTGCGGTTTGATGAAACGAATGGTTCACAAAGAGAGTTCTTGCCAAATGTGTTGGATGAAGCTTCACCTAGTGAATCTATCAAGCTAATGGGAACAGGTGAAATCATGCCTTATGAAGCACAGCCTGACGAGGAACTCATCATTTCTGCTCCAAATCAACCTGAAGACAATGCTCAGCCTGAAGACAATCCTCCTGATGATGACAATGAACAACAAGAGCAAAGTCTTCGTCCAGCTCATCCTCGTGTTGCAAATGAAGTGCAAGTTGAGAAGATAATTGACAGCAATAATGCACCAGGTCCGCTCACTTGTTCAAGAGCAACACAGCTAGCAAATTTCTGTGGGCACTTTGCATTTGTCTCAATATCTGAACCCAAGAAAGTTGCTGAAGCCTTTATGGAACCTGAATGGATTCAAGCAATGCAAGAAGAGCTTCAACAGTTTGAGCTGAACAACGTATGGGAACTTGTCAAGCGTCCTGAATCCCGCAAGCACAACATAATAGGCACAAAATGGATATATCCCAACAAGCAAGATGAGCATGGTCAAGTTGTCAGAAACAAAGCTCGTCTTGTTGCTCAAGGATACACTCAAGTTGAAGGGATTGACTTCGATGAAACATTTGCTCCTATGGCTAGGCTTGAAGCTATTCGCATACTGCTAGCCTATGCAAATCATCACAACATACTTCTGTATCAAATGGATGTGAAGAGTGCCTTTCTTAATGGCAAGATTGAAGAAGAAGTGTATGTTGCACAACCATCTGGCATTGAAGATCCAAAACGTCCTGATATGGTATACAAGCTCAACAAGGCACTGTATGGCCTCAAACAAGCCCCTCGTGCTTGGTATGACACACTCAAAGACTTCCTGAAGAGCAAAGGCTTCAAACCTGGTTCCCTGGATCCCACACTCTTCACGAAGACATATGATGGTGAACTGTTTGTCTGCCAAATCTATGTGGATGACATTATCTTTGGCTGCACGGACAAAAGATACAGTGATGAGTTTGGTCACATGATGCAAGAACAATATCAGATGTCCATGATGGGTGAGCTGAAGTTCTTCCTTGGTCTTCAAATTCGTTAGCAAAGCAACGGCATCTTCATATCTCAAGAGAAATACCTCAAAGATTGCCTGAAGAAGTTTGGTATGCAAGACTGCAAAGGATACACGATGCCTATGCCAACTAAAAGTCATCTGAGTACCGACGCCAATGGTATAGATTTTGATCGAAAGGTATACCGCTCCATGATTGGTTCTTTACTTTATTTATGTGCACCTAGACCAGATATTATGCTTAGTGTTTGCATGTGTGCTCGATTCCAAGCGGCACCAAAGGAGTCGCATCACTTAGCTGTGAAGTGAATACTTCGATATTTGGCTTACACCCCAACACTAGGATTATGGTATCCAAAGGGCTCAAAGTTTGATCTAGTTGGATTCTCAGATGCTGATTATGCTGGTGACAAAGTTGATCGCAAGTCTACATCAGGCACATGTCACTTTCTGGGACGATCACTTGTCTGTTGGTCTTCAAAGAAGCAGAACTGTGTATCACTCTCCACTGCTGAATCTGAATACATTGCTGCTGGATCTTGCTGCGCTCAGCTTCTCTGGATGAAGAAAATGCTCAAGGACTATGGTGTCCATCTGAAGCATGTGCCACTCTACTGCGACAATGAAAGTGCCATCAAGATTGCCAACAACCCAGTTCAGCACTCGAAGACAAATCACATTGAAATTCGTCATCACTTTCTCAGAGATCATGTCATGAAGGAAGATATTGATATCATACACGTCAACACTGAAGAGCAGCTGGCAGATATCTTCACAAAACCCTTGGATGAGAAAAGGTTTTGCAAGTTGCGGTGTGAGCTAAATATCTTAGAATCCTCGAATGTCCTGTGATCAGGCACGCATCCTAACACTTATGCATATTGATGACTTAGATGTGCAACACACGAAGTAAAGTATATCTTCATTCAATGAAGACTTACACTCTGAGTGTGAATACATTAATGTGAAATTTGACTTCGGAGCTCCACGATAATTGTGCGCCGTGTCTGGGTCTAATACTTCCTATACGGTGGGTAACGCCACCACCAAATCTTTGCTTGAAGTGTTTCTCCTGGCGTTACATTTGCAAAGTCTTCGCATTTGGTTTATCTTCATATAGGACATATATAGACTTGTGTTCTGTCCTCTACAGCATTCACTTATAGCTATGTCTTCTTATTTGAATCTTTTGAACTAAGTGAATGTGATCAGACCCTAACCACTCTATGCTTTCTCACCTCAAACTCTATCTATCCAAATCATATGCATTCTGTTGGAACCGTCGAATATCTTCTCTGCGTCCTTGTCAGCAGAAGATACAGAGACAAACTTTAAATCTGTTTTTAATGCTCAATCCTTTATGCCTAAAACCCGGAGAAGCCGGAACGACCACCCCGATAGTCCAGGCATGCATGGGATCATGGGACAACTCCCAATGTGTTACATGTCTGCCACGTGTCCCTCAGATGTGAACCGCCAGGGGCACCTGTGTAATTGCGTTGTGCCGTCTCCCATCCTTATAAATGCACGTCCCATCACGGCCAAAAACTCTTCTACCACCTCTCCACCTCAACCAACCATAGCGCCTCCGCTAGCTCTCGACGACGCCGGCGACGAAGCGCTTCGCTGCCGCGACCTCGTCGACGCCGTCTTCACGCCGACCGCGGACATCGTCTTCTCCGCCGCCGCCGTAGGTGTCCTCCGTCGCCAATTTAGGGCACGGAAGATCGAACTGCTCGGCATCCACTTCTTCTCCGTCTAGCAGTTCATCGTGTGGTAAATTAAAACTCTCTTTTTACCATCTTCTTGATCCAATAGATTCATCACTTTTTACGATAAGAAGTTTCTTCCTCCACATATTTGGATCTATCCTGTCTGCATCTCATACTTTGCCTAGAATATTCACTTATGCTTCACACATAGTTAGATTCCTCACTTGTACCTATTCATGGATTCGTACAAATCTAGAACCAACTCTCAACATATAAGTGAATGTCTTCGCGCTATGAGGTCAAAGTCTTCTAAACTGGTTTATCTTCAAAATCTTCTGAGAATGCATATGACCTCTTCCCCTTCCCTCGCATCTCTAATGCTGTCACAGGTACATGTCCGTGGGAGAATACCTTGGTTCTCATAGTCTGCATTCATTTGCAGAATTCTTGTAGTGTCATATTCACTCTCCCAAAGCCAGTTCCTGTCTGACCAGCAGACCGAAGCATTTGCCAGTGTTGAAGCCTTTCAGTTTGAAGCCTTTCAGGTTGAACCCAATGACCACTGACAAATCTGTTAGGAAGGGCGGCAGACAGCGCCGTGGAAACACCTCCAAGGATTTGCCTCCTGACCTCATTGAAATGTACAAGACTGATCCGGAGGAGGATTACAATCAGAGGAAGACTCGAATCCAATGGATTCGAAGATATTGGGCAGAACAGTGGTTCAAGTACAGATTTGTGACTCAGGAGTATATTGAAAAGAATGCCATCAAGCGTCCATGGGGAGACATTATGTACAAGAATCTTCCACCCAGGACCCAAGCTGAAGCCATTGCTCAAGGCTTCTATCCTTGTATGGCCAGAGGGCCACAACCAGCAGATGCCGACCCATCTTCACTGCTATGGTGTCGCGACGACAATCTGTTCAAGCGCAATCTTCAGTACGCCAATAACTCGGCCAAAGAAAACAAGAAGAATTGGGGTTTGGACTTCAATCATGGCCCCTCTACGCCTCGTGCCGATGGCACGCGCAAAGCTGAACCTAACCTTGTTGGGCCCTTCTACAACTTAGAAGGTCTCATCAGCATATAAGGGTTCAAGGAGCGGATGTGGATCAACCTGCAGATGACGCTCATTCTGATGAAGCGCCTGCATCTCCAAAGCCAAAGAAGAAGAAGAAATCCAAGGCTTCGAAGACCACTCCACCAATTGCTTCGATAGTGAAGCCTTTGGCCACTGCTCCACCTACACCAAGTGTGCAATCTGAGGAGCACTCTCGCATTTCCAAGAGCAAACAGCTAAGGATGAAGCCCATGCACAACCCCAGTCCAGCTCTAACTCCTGATGCTGTTCTGAAGAACGCTAATGAAGCCATTGATCTCTCAAGTGATGAAGATCTAGCTGATGACGCTCTGGAGCAATTGATCAAGAGCAAGCAAGATGTAGAAATCTTCAACGATTTGCCGCTCTTTGACGTGGAAGTGTTGAACAACTTAATTGATGAGTGGTTTGACACCCCCAACCTCAGCTTTGACGATCTGCAACTTCCCATTGGCCTCAGCGTCTCCTTTAATGGCGCCATTGGTTCTGAGCTAGCTCTTGCTCAGAGAATTGTTGAGCTGAAGCAAAAGATTGACTATGAAAAGGCTCAGTTCAAGAAGCATGTGGCCAAGCTCAGCGTCCAAGAAGTCCAAAATTTCAAAGTCATGATGCATGAGCTCAAGGAAGCCTTTCACAAGAGGCGTGAAGAACCCAAAGGTTCTCGTGAGCGCATCAAGGCCTTGGCTGCCAAGTGCGTCCAAGCCTACAATGAAGCTGAGAAGCGCAAGGCCCTTGGGCGTCCTGGCATCGACCCCAGAATGGCTGCAAAGAAGAAGAAGCAAACTGTGGCCCCGCTGTAGAATCAAGGAAGGAAGAACCTCGCATTGTCTTCCCTTCTAGCATGACAGGCACGAAGCCTAAGGTCACCCCAGTTGCTTCAGAGCTTAAGAAGACAACGGTGGCTGAAGCTGAGGCGCGCAAGCGAAAAAACCAAGAACACCACTGATGAAGACAATGCTCCACCCACCAAGAAGCGAAAGACCAAGAAGGTCCGGGCTGCTCCTATAGAGCCCCTTGCCGTCGAGCCCTTTTCTGTTGCTCGTCCTGCATCTGCACACCAGGATCGTCGCATGACTGTTCATGAGCCTGCTCCCACAGAGGCTGAAGACATTCCAACTTTTGACCCCACCGCAGCTGAAGACATTGGTCCTCATGACAATGTTGAAGATGATGAAGTCCTTCCTCAGATCGAGTATAATGTGGTATCATCGCCTGTTCTCACGAACAGCGAACGCATCAGCATTGGTCGTCCATTGACGCCAATTGCTCAGGATGATTCATGGGCTGATCACCCACAAGACACACCTGCAACTCCCCCAACTCAAGTCACCAGTTCAGTGCTTGAAGATGAAGACTTTGAGGCCCAACCAACTCCATCACCACAGGCGTCACCATCATTCCGCAGGCTTCGCAAAGGACCAAGACCCCAAGTCGTTCCTTCAAGTGTTCCAGAAGGAGAAGAGCAACAATCTGTTCCTAAAGCTTCTCCTACTATGAACCTCCCAGAGTCTGAAGCCAAAGCGGCTGAAGATATTCCGGCTGCATCAGCCGATGAAGAACAACCTGAAGAAGAAGAAGCACGTGCTGCCACACCCCCTGTTCTCGAGGAGAACGTGTCCGACCCTCCAGCTCCTGAAGTGGAGGTTACAAATTCTGAGGCTGTCACCAACACCAACACTGAAGCCAATGACATTGTCAGGGCTGAAGCTAATGTGGCGCCTGAATCCAATGTGGTGCGTGATGTGATGGCACCTGAAGCCAATGCTGCACCTGAAGCCACTCAGCAGCCCGAAGCCAATGTCGCTGCTCCTGTTCCGCCTCCACGGCCCCATACAATTGAGCAAGCATACGACAAAGATGATCAGCTCATCTCTGTCAGATGGCTAATTCTGGTTCCTCCGCCTACTGCTTGACCGCCTGCTGCTGGTCCTCAATTTGACTACCATGTTGAGCACATGCCTTAGGTTCAGAAGCCTAAGCCAAGACTGCCAAGGTTCCTAGGTACTGCCACTTCACCAGGGTCCTTCAATGCAAATGGCTTCACTGCGCACAACACTTTCTTTGACAGCGCCAAGAACCCCTATTCCAAGCCAAGGATAACCTCAGATAGGTTCTGGAGCCATCAACAACGCAGTTATTATTCATGAGTACTCTATGATCAACAGCGCAGTTATTATTCCAGTGCTCTATGATTATGTGTCTTGATACTGAAGCCATTACTGGACTGCCCTGTCTTGAGGAAGCTCTTGATTGCTTCCGTTATGTTGGCCTTCTGAATTTTGTGACTGACAAAGAGCACTGGAATGAAGAGCTGCTTCTGCAATTCTATGCAACCCTCCACATTCACGGCTACAGCAGGGATCCGAAGACATGGATCCTTGAGTGGATGACATGCAATGTCCATCATGAAGCCAAAGCCTTTGACCTCATTGAGCTTATTGGCCTGCCCACTCCAGGAGAACTATATGAACCTGGCTGTCAACTACACAGCGGAGCTTTGGAGAGTATCTTTCAGAAGCCCAAGCCCAACATGAGCCAAATGCTGAGCATGATGAAGCCTTTGCCAATTGATGCTTAATATCCAAAGGAGTTCTTTGTTGAAGACCTTGAGTATCTGCCACGCACCATATATCATATCATCAGGCGAACTCTAAGGCCTGTCAAAGGACATTCTTCATCAGCCAAGCTTAAAGGCACAATGAAGACATTGGTTTCTATATCTTCAATGGCATCAGCTTCAACGCTCAAGACTTCTTTATCAGGCAGTTGGCTGTTTCAGGCTCTGATCTATTTGGCCTCAAGTCCTACGCTCCATGGATTATGCGCCTCATCAAGCTTCATTCTGCTATCAACTATCAGCCTTCTGCTCGCAACCATCACATATTCTTGCCAGAGGTTGATATGTCAGCTGAAGCCATATACCAATAGCCTGCCAAAGAGCTTGTTAGTCTTCACAATGCTGATCACCAAAGCTTCACTCAGCCCATTCAAGGAGTTCCAGTAGTTACTCGCGTTTATCCTCTGGCTGGCCATACTCGCTTACCTCGCCATGCAGAGACTGAAGCTACTGAGAGCACCATTGCCCAAAGGCCTCGGAAGCGTTCTCGTGTTCTCAATGACCGAGAGCTTCTCGTTGCCTTACATCAGAAACAGGATAAGCATCACTACTGGCTGAAGCGTCAGATGCACAGCCTCTTGGTGGACGTCAATCACATTCGCAACCTTGCCACCAAGAATGCCTTTGTTTCTCATGAAACCTGTCAGAGGTCATGGAAGAGTTTGACTTTGCTTAGTGCTGAAGTAGATCTTCAAGACATTAGCTGCACTGAGAGATTCAAGTTTAACCACATTCCTCCTAGGAATGTTGTTTTGCGTCGATCTCTGTCTCTTGAAGACTCTGACTATTCCTCCTCCGCTGCAACTGTGGACGCCAGGGTGATAGATGATCAAGATGATGCGACTTCACCACCTCCTTCTTCTGCTCGTGTCGACACTGCACCAACTACTTCTGCACCGCCAAACGCCAACGCTGACACTGCATCTTCTCCTGCTCCAACTGAGAATGAGTAGAGGCTCTATGTCTTCAAACCTTTTTGGTCCTTACTGACAAAAGGGGGAGAGCATATGAGTTGATAGTCTTCAAGCGGGTCCATATGGGCGGGTGCTTTATATTTTGCCTAGTGTTTACAACTCTCATTTTTGCTACATTTGGTTCTTTGAGTTGTAACACTTAAACTTGATGGTCGTCTGCTACGTTTTCTGGTACTCTGTAATGCGATGATAAATTCCGCATGTGCTACGATATATTCCGCACTTAGTCTTTTTGCAGACGTCCATTTCTCATTATGCATATCATTATATTCGACATATCAAATGTGCATGATGAATTGTCTTCATAAGTTGAAGAGGATCTCCACAAGTACAACCTACCATGTGCATTTGCATTCAAAAGCAAATCAACTATATGCACATCTTCAGGGGGAGCCTTTTGCTACTTATGACGATAATACCTTTATCCTTTACAATTTCACATACTTTTATCCCCGTTGAAAACTTCAACCAGTTTGTCATCAATCACTAAAAAGGGGGAGATTGTAAGTGCATCTAGTGCCACCCCTAATTGGTTTTGGAATATTGACGACAAACCTAGTTGAGGGACTAATGTGTTTGTGCGAATTGTAGGATAACATAGGTAGTAGTCCCTCATTGATTCGGTTTACCTACCAGAGATAACCCCTAAAAATGTATGAAGACATTGACGACAATGGTGGTACATGAAGATAATCATATTGAAGTCTATGACAAGAGAAGACATTGTGTAAAGACTATGGAGCGTGAAGACTTAGATGTTTCGTGGTTTCCTTTTCTTCTTTGTTGAGTCATATGAACTACCGTGCTGCTAAGTGGGGTCTAAGGAACAAAGTCAGAGTGACTGAAGTGATGCTCAACCAAATCCTATGTCTTCGAGCGAAGACAATGAGAGCAAATCTTATCCAGAGCTGGATGAGTCAGCTTTTCTTGTAGCCCAAGTAAAACTGCCGCGTGTGTTTGAAATCTGACCGTTGGAACACGTGTCAGTTCCTGAGTTACCCAGAGTCACTTCGGACAAATCAGGTTGGTTTGCCCAGTGGCTATAAATAGCCCACCCCCTACACCATAAATTGGTGGCTGCTCAGAGTTATTACACGGTTTTTGTCGTTTGAGAGCAACCCACCTCCAAAGCATTTGAGAGAGAGATCCTCGCGAGGAAAAAGCCCAAACACCCAAAGCCAAAGAGTGTTAGGCATCACTGAAGTATTTCTGTCTGTTTGACCTGAAGACTTGTTACACTTGAGGACTGTGTTTCCTCCAGCCGGTTAGGCGTCGCGTTCTGAGCATCCAAGAGTCATTGTGGATGGCCGGTGAACGAAGTCTGTGAAGGTTTGGAAGTCTACCTTAAAGACTTACCAGAGTGATTGGGTGAGGACTAGGTGTCCTTAGCTCAAGGGGAATAAGGTGAAGACGCGGTCTTCTGAGTTAAATCTCAGCCTCCCTAACCAGACGTACAGTTGTCACAGCAACTGGAACTGGTCTAACAAATCACTGTCTTCCCCGAGCTACTGGTTCTATCCTTCCCTTCTCTTTACTTACTGTCTTTCGTTGTGAAGTCATTGCCTGCTTGCCTTATCCGTTTGACTTCACTGTGTGACTACTTATTCTGTTTGGCTTCATACAATCTTCCATCCTGATCCATACTGCCTAGCTGCTATTAGTCTTCATGCTTTCACTTCATTGAATACTTGACTATGGCTTGTCTAGTGTAGTCTACCTTCCGCTGCATATAAATAGGATTGGTTTTATCGTTTGTCTTTGAAACTTCCATATTGTGAAGACTTCCATAAAAATCGCCTATTCACCCCCCTCTAGTCGATATACAACACTTTCAGTTGCTACATCTCGCACCGGTGCCCTGCACGGGCGAGCCGATGCAGCGGAAAAAATCAGAGACCCGAAATCCGGAGCACCTAGTTGCTCCGATGCCCAGTTCCTTCGTGCCATAAAATTTAGTATTTTACTGCTTGTCTACTCGGATGTGTGGACCAAAGTTGGCTGCACAAACTGCTCAAGTGGTGCCAAATAATTTTCTAATGGCACTGCTGATGAGATGGCAACAATTTTAGATACTAGGTACAAATTGTGACACTGTCTTAGGATGCGTTTGGTTGAAGGTGTGGTATGAATGGGTTGGCACCGTGACAGTGTCTGAATCGCATCTAACAAATGATTTATAACAACGAAAGAGGGTCTAACCTTCTCCACACATGACAGAAACATCTTCCCACGGTCCACAGATTCAAACGCAACGCATGGAGATTGATGGTGACAACGAGCAGATAGATCTTCAGCCACCCCGCTCCATTCGTTGCCACTAACGGTGCTAGGGAGCTACAAGAGGAAGTAATGACTCAAATCGATCACCGGGTAAAATTCCTTCATTCCAAGTCATAGCCCGAGACCGAGAAGAGAGGCATACCCGGGTGGTGAAAGAGTCTTCACCGAAGGAGGAACTGCTGGAGAGTTCTTTGAAGAAGACCATGGCAACCTCGGTGGTACGACGCGAGATGACGAGAGCGAGGAAGCAAGCGGCTATAGCTTAGGAAGGAAGGAAGGAGAAAACAGGGGAAATGTGACTTGTGGTCGAGGATAAAAGGGGTGGGGAAGGGGGGAGGGGGCGGGGGTTGATATTTTGGCGGTAAGACAAAATTTTGGAAATGTGGAGGGAAACTTAGTGCGCGGTGCCGTCGGACCATTCACTTTGAACGATTGTGTGCATCGCAAATGATTCTTCTGCTTTACACGCATGGGATGAGTTTGGTAATTCAAATTTTGGTGGAAATTTCCTCGGGTACGTCATTGCATAATTTAACATCGCTTGCTAATTTGGGCACACAAAAGAGCGTACATCAGAAAGACCACACTTACTGAATCGAGCAATTTTAGTAATTAAACAGTGCCAGTTGACCTAAACATTGCTCTAACAAGAGACCATCATTAAAAACAAAACCTAAGTACGCATAATTTTAACAAATCCGCCGCCGCGCCGGCCTATGCATCGTCGGTGTGAGATGAGACGTCGATGACTTGTCCTGGCGAGATGCCGCCGTTGGTGGACTCCGCGTCCCCCTACTGAAGTCGACCGCGTCCTCATCCTCGTCCTCGGCGCCGCCCTCAAGGTTGTAGTACTCGTAGTAGTGGCTGCACCAGAGCTCGCGTTGGTACTCCAACGCCGATTCCTCGACGGAGATACTCATCTCTACCTCGACCTCGGCCACGTGCAACTCCTCCTCCCGGCGCTCCTTGATCTCCGCCGCCTCCTGCATCTCTAGCTCCCTCTTGGCGACCTCATGAGGAAGTAGGTACTCCATGGCGACCGGCGCCTTTTCGGATGTGGGTTGCATGCTGGATTCCGAGTTGGCCTGGAATATCTTGGCGTGTGCATCCTCGATGTTGGCGTGGATGGCCTCGACCTGGGCCAGGGTAACATCGGCGGCACGGACGGCAGCTCGAGCAGTCTCAGCGTTTGCAGCCGTCGTCACAGCAGTAGCTGAAGCCGTCTCGGCTGCTGCAGCTGCCCTGTCGGCTGCCGCAGACTCCCTCTTGGTGTAAGCGGTCGCGCTCAATGCAGATGCGGCAACACTCTCGGTGTTGGCGGCCGCACTCTTGGTGCAGGCGGCGGCGCTCGCGGGTGATACGTCTCCTACGTATCTATAATTTTTTATTGTTCCATGCTATTATATTATCATTCCTGGATGTTTTACAATCATTTTATACCATTTTTGGGACTAACCTATTGGGGATCGTAGTATTTCAAAATTTTCGTATGATCACGCAAGATCTATCTAATAGATGCATAGCAACGAGAGGGGAGAGTGTCTACGTACCCTCGTAGACCGAAAGCGAAAGCGTCTAGTGATGCGGTTGATGTAGTCAAACGTCTTCGGGATCCAATCGATCAAGCACTGAACGTACGGCACCTCCGCGTTCAGCACACGTTCAGCTTGATGACGCCCCACGAGCTCTTGATCCAGTTGAGCTTCACGGGAGAGTTTCGTCAGCACGATGGCGTGGTGACGGAGATGATGAGCGACCGGCGCAGGGCTTCGCCTAAGCACTGCAACGGTATGACCGAGGTGTGTTTCTGTGGAGGGGGGCACCGCACACGGCTAGAACAATGTTTCTTGTGTGTCCTTAGGTGCCCCCTGCCCCCGTATATAAAGGACGAAGGGGGAGGTGCGGCTGGCCCAAGGGGTGCGCCTTAGGAGTAGTATTCCTAATCCTAGTAGGAATAGGAACCCCCCTTTACTATTCCTACTAGGAGTAGGAAAGAAAGGGGAGGAGAGGAGAAGGAGAGGAGAAGGAAAGGAGAGGTGGCACCTCCCCCCCTTTCCTAGTCCAACTAGGAACCCTAGGGGGGTGCGTCCAGCCGTATGGGCTGCCCCTCTCTTTCCCACATTGGCCCACTATGGCCCATACTCCCTCGGGGGGTTCCAGTAACCCCCTCTGGCACTCCGGTTTTACCCGATAACACCTGGAACACTTCCGGTGTCTGAATATAGTCGTCCAATATATTAATCTTTATGTCTCGGACATTCCGAGACTCCTCGTCTTCAAACGTTAAGCGTGCGGACCCTACGAGTTCAAGAACTATGTAGACATGACCGAGACACATCTCCGGTCAATAACCAATAGCGGAACCTGGATGCTCATATTGGCTCCTACATATTCTACGAAGATCTTTATCGGTCAAACCGCATAACAACATACGTCGTTCCCTTTGTCATCGGTATGTTACTTGCCCGAGATTCGATCGTCGGTATCTCAATACCTAGTTCAATCTTGTTACCGGAAAGTCTCTTTACTAGTTCCGTAATACATCATCTCGTGACTAACTCATTAGTCTTTTGCTTGCGAGGCATATTATGATGTGTATTACCAAGAGGGCCCAGAGATACCTCTCCGACACTAGGAGTGACAACTCCTATTCTTGATCTATGCCAACACCACGAACACCTTTGGAGACACCTAAAGAGCATCTTTATAATCACCCAGTTACGTTGTGACGTTTAATAGCAGACATGGTGTTCCTCCGGTATCCGGGAGCTGCATAGTCTCATAGTCATAGGAACATGTATAAGTCATGAAGAAAGCAATAGCAGTAAAACTAAACGATCATACTGCTAAGCCAATGGATGGGTCTTGTCCATCACATCATTCTCCTAATGATATGATCCCGTTGATCAAATGACAACTCAGGTCTATGGCTAGGAAACATAACCATCTTTGGTCAATGAGCTAGTCTAGTAGAGGCATACTACGGACACTCTGTTTTGTCTATGTATTCACACATGTACTAAGTTTCTGGTTAATACAATTCTAGCATGAATAATAAACATTTATCATGATATAAGGAAATATAAATAACAACTTTATTATTGCCTCTAGGGCATATTTCCTTCAGTCTCCCACTTGCACTAGAGTCAATAATCTAGTTCACATCGCCATGTGATTTAATACCGATAATTCACATCGTTATGCAAATAACACCCATAGTTCACATCACCATGTGACCAACACCCAAAGGGTTTACTAGAGTCAATAATCTAGTTCACATCCCTATGTGATTAACACCAAAAGAGTACTAAGGTGTGTTCATGTTTTGCTTCGTGAGAGAAGTTTAGTCGGCGGGTCTGTTACATTTAGATCCGTATGTATTTCGCAAATTTCTATGTCTACAATGCTCTGCATGGAGCTAATCTAGCAAATTGCTCCCACTATCAATACGCATCCAGATTGATACTTATAGTCATCTGGATTAATGTCAAAGCTTGCATCGGCGTAACTCTTTACGACGAACTCTTTATTCACCTCCATAATCGAGAAGCATTTACTTAGTCATTCAGTAACTAAGGATAATTTTGACCGCTGTCCAGTGATCTACTCCTGGATCACTTTTGTACCTCCTTGCCAAACTCATGGCAAGGTACACAATTGGTTTGGTACACAGCATGGCATACTTTATAGAACGTATGGCTGAGTCATAGGGAATGACTTTCATTCTTTTTCTATCTTCTGCCGTGGTCGGGTTTTGAGTCTTACTCAACTTCATACCTTACAATTCAGGCAAGAACTCCTTCTTTGACTGATCCATTTTGAACTTCTTCAAAATCTTATTAAGGTATGTACTCGTTGAAAATCTTATCAAGCGTCATGATCTATCTCTATAGATCTAGGTGCCTAATATGTAAGCAGCTTCACTGAGGTCTTTTATTAAAAAAAAATCCTTTTAAACAATCCTTTATGCTTTCCAGAAAATTCTACATCATTTTCGATCAACAATATGTCATTCACATATACTTATCAAAAATGTTGTAGTGCTCCCACTCACTTTCTTGTAAATACAGGCTTCACCACAAGTCTGTATAAAACTATATGCTTTGATCAACTTATCAAAGCGTATATTCCAACTCTGAGATGCTTGTACCAACCCATAGATCGATCGCTGGAGCTTCCACGTTTTGTTAGCACCTTTATGATTGACAAAACCTTCTGGTTCCATCATATACAACTCTTCTTTAGAAAATCCATTAAAGAACGTAGTTTTGTTATCCATTTGCCAGATTTCATAAAATGCGGCAATTGCTAACATGATTCGGACAGACTTAAGCATCGCTACGAGTGAGAAAATCTCATCGTAGGCAACACCTTGAACTTCTCAAAAAACTTTCGCAACAAGTAGTTCTTTGTAGACTATAATTTTACCATCGACGTTAGTCTTCCTCTTAAAAATCCATTCATTTTCGATGGCTTGCCGATCATCAGGCAAGTTAACCAAAGTCCACACTTTGCTCTCATACATGGATCCCATCTCAGATTTCATGGCCTCAAGCCATTTTGCGGAATCTGGGCTCATCATCGCTTCCTCATAGTTCGTAGGTTCATCATGGTCTAGTAACATGACTTCCAGAACTGGGTTGCCGTACCACTTTGGTGCGGAACGTACTCTGGTTGACCTACGAGGTTCAGTAGTAACTTGATCCGAAGTTTCATGATCATCATCATTAGCTTCCTCGCTAGTTGGTGTAGGAATCACTAGACCTAGTTTCTGTGATGTACTACTTTCCAATTCGGGAGAAGGTACAATTACCTCATCAAGTTCCACTTTCCTCCCACTCACTTCTTTCGAGAGGAACTCCTTCTCTAGAAAGGATCCATTCTTAGCAACGAATGTATTGCCTTCGGATCTGTGATGGAAGGTGTACCCAACAGTTTCCTTTGGGTATCCTATGAAGACACATTTCTCCGACTTGGGTTCGAGCTTATCAGGTTCAAGCTTTTTCACATAAGCATCGCAGCACCAAACTTTAAGAAACAACAACTTTGGTTTCTCGCTAAACCACAGTTCATAAGGCGTCGTCTCAACGGATTTAGATGGTGCCCTTATTTAACATGAATACAGCTGTCTCTAATGCATAACCCAAAACGATAGTGGTAAATTGGTAAGAGACATCATAGATCACACCATATCTAATAAAGTATGGTTACGATGTTCGGACACACCATTACGCTGTGGTATTCCGAGTGGCGTGAGTTGTGAAACTATTCCACATTGTTTTAAATGAAGACCAAACTCGTAACTCAAATATTTGCCTCCGCGATCAGATCATAGAAACTTAATTTTCTTGTTACGATGATTCTCTACTTCACTCTGAAATTCTTTGCACTTTTCAAATGTTTCAGGCTTGTGCTTCATCAAGCAGAAATACCCATGTCTGCTCAAATCATCAGTGAAGGTCAGAAAATAATGTTACCCGCCGCGAGACTAAACGCTAATCGGTCCACATACATCAATATGTATGATTTCCAACAAATCAGTTGCTCGCTCCATTGTTCCGGAGAACGGAGTTTTAGTCATCTTGCCCATGAGGCATGGTTCACAAGCACGAAGTGATTCATAATCAAGTGATTCCAAAAGCCCATCACCATGGAGTTTCTTCATGCGCTTTACACCAATATGACCTAAACGACAGTGCCACAAATAAGTTGCACTATCATTATCAACTTTGCATCTTTTGGCTTCAACATTATGAATATGTGTACTACTACGATCGAGATCCAACAAACTATTTTCATTGGGTGTATGAACATCGAAGGTTTTATTCATGTAAATAGAATAACAATTATTCTATGACTTTAAATGAATAACCGTATTGCAACAAACATGATCAAATCATATTCATGCTCAACGTGAATGCCAAATAACATTTATTTAGGTTCTACACTAATCCCGAAAGTATAGGGAGTGTGCGATGTTGATGATATCAATCTTGGAAGCACTTCCAACACACATCGTCACTCCACCTTTAACTAGTCTCTGTTCATTCTGCAACTCTTGTTTCGAGTTACTAATTTTAGCAACTGAACCGGTATCAAATACCCAGGGGTTGCTATGAACACTAGTAAAGTATACATCAATAATCTGTATATCAAATATACCTTGTTCACTTTGCCATCTTTCTTATCCGCCAAGTATCTAGGGCAGTCCCACTTAGAGTGACCATTTTCTTTGCAGTAGAAGCATTTAGTTTCAGGCTTGTGTTTTGCTTTGGATTTCTTCATGGGAGTGACAACTTGCTTGTCATTCTTCTTGTAGTTCCCCTTCTATCCCTTTGCCTTTTACTAGAAACAAGTGGTCTTGTTAACCATCAAAACTTGATGCTCTTTCTTGATTTCTACCTTCGCCGATTTCAGCATCGCGAAGAGCTCGGGAATTACTTTCGTCATCCCTTGCATATTATAGTTCATCACGAAGTTCTACTAACTTGGTGATAGTGACTAGAGAATTTTGTCAATTACTATCTTATCTGGAAGATTAACTCCCACTTGATTCAAGCAATTGTAGTACCCAGACAATCTGAGCACATGCTCACCGGTTGAGCTATTCTCCTCCATCTTGTAGGCAAAGAACTGTTAGAGGTCTCATACCTCTCGACACGGGCATGAGTATGAAATACTAATTTCAACTATTGGAACATCTCATATGCTCCTTGGCGTAAAAAACTTTTTGACGTCCCAGTTATAAGCCGTAAAGCATGCCGCACTAAACTATCAAGTAGTCATCATACCGAGCTTGTCAGACGTTCATAACATCTGCATCTACTCGTGCAATAGGTTTGTCACCTAGCGGTGCATCAAGGACACAATACTTCTGTGTAGCAATCAGGATAATCCTCAGATCACGGACCTAGTCCGCATCATTGCTACTAACATCTTTAAATTTTTATTTCTCTAGGAACATATAAAAATAAACGGGGAGCTACATCGCGAGCTATTGATCTACAACATAGATATGCTAATACTACCAAGACTAAGTTCATGATAATTTAAAGTTCAATTAATCATATTACTAAAGAATTCCACTTAGATAGACATCCCTCTAGTCATCTAAATGATCACGTGATCCAAATCAACTAAACCATGTCCGATCATCACGTGAGACGGAGTAGTTTTCAATGGTGAACATCTTATGTTGATCATATCTACTATATGTTTCATGCTCGACCTTTCGATCTCCAGTGTTCCGAGGCCATGTCTGTACATGGTAGGCTCGTCATGTTTAACGCGAGTATTCTGCGTGTGCAAAACTGGCTTGCACCCGTTGTATGTGAACGTAGAGCTTATCACACCCGATCATCACGTGGTGTCTCGGCACGACAAACTTTCGCAACGGTGCATACTCAGGGAGAACACTAGTACCTTGAAATTTTGCAAGGGGTACTAAGGAAGTTTAACCCGAGCCAATATAATGCTATCATCGTACTAAGCAAGATAAGAAGCATAATAAGATAAACATCACATGCAATCAAAATATGTGACATGATATGGCCATCATCATTTTGTGCTTTTAATCTCCATCTCCAAGGCACCGTCATGATCACCATCGTCACCGGCGCGACACCTTGATCTCCATCGTAGCATCGTTATCATCTCGCCAACTATTGCTTCCATGACTATCGCTACCGCTTAGTGATAAAGTAAAGCAATTACATGGCGATTGTATTTCATACAATAAAGCGACAACCATATGGCTCCTGCCAGTTGCCGATAACTTTTAAAAACATGATCATCTCATACAATAACGTATAACTCATCATGTCTGGACCATATCACATCACAACATGCCCCGCAAAAACAAGTTACATGTCCTCTACTTTGTTTTTGCAAGTTTTACGTGGCTGCTATGGGCTTAGCAAGAACCGTTCTTACCTACGCATACAAAAACCACAACAATTTTTCGTCAAGTATGTGATGTTTTAACCTTCACAAGGACCGGGCGTAGCCATACTCGATTCAATTAAAGTTGGAGAAACTGACACCCGCTAGCCACCTGTGTGCGAAGCACGTCGGTTGAACCAGTCTCGCGTAAGCGTACGCGTAATGTCGGTCCGGGCCGCTTCATCCAACAATACCGCTGAATCAAAGTATGACATGCTGGTAAGCAGTATGACTAGTATCGTCCACAACTCATTTGTTTTCTACTCGTGCATATCATCTACGCATAGACCTGGCTCATGATGCCACCGTTGGGGATCGTAGTATTTCAAACCTTTCCTACGATCATGCAAGATCTATCTACTAGATGCATAGCAACAAGAGGGGAGAGTGTGTCTACGTACCCTCGTAGACCAAAAGTGGAAGCGTCTAGTGACGTGATTGATGTAGTCGAACGTCTTCGCGATCCAACCGATCAAGCACCGAACATACAATACCTCCGCGTTCAACACATGTTCAGCTTGATGACGTCCCACGAGCTCTTGATCCAGTTGAGCTTCACGGGAGAGTTTCGTCAGCACGACGGCCTGGTGACGGAGATGATGAAGCTACCGACGCAGGGTTTTGCCTAGTCCAACTAGGAAACCTAGGGGGTGCGGCCAGCCCTATGGGCTGCCCCTCTCTTTCCCTCATTGGCCCACTATGGCCAATACTTCCTCGGGGGAGGGGGGGGGTCCAGTAACCCCCTTCGGCACTCCGGTATTACCCGATAACACCCGGAACACATCCGGTGTCCGGATATAGTCGTCCAATATACAAATATTTATGTCTCGGAAATTCCGAGACTCCTCGTCATGTCCGTGATCTCATCCATAACTCCGAACTACCTTTGGTACATCAAAACTAATAAACTCATAATCTTGATCGTCATCAAACATTAAGCGTGCGGACCCTACGGGTTCGAGAACTATGTAGACATGACCGAGACACATCTCCGTTCAATAACCAATAGCGGAAACTGGATGCTCATATTGGCTCCTATATATTCTATGAAGATCTTTTTCGGTCAAACCAGATAACAACATACGTCGTTCCCTTTGTCATCGGTATGTTACTTGCCCAAGATTTGATCGTCGGTATCTCAATACCTAGTTCAATCATGTTACCGAAAAGTCTCTTTACTCGTTCCGTAGTACATCATCTCGTAACTAACTCATTAGTATTTTTCTTGCAAGGCATATTATGATGTGTATTATCGAGAGGGCCCAGAGATACCTCTCCAACACTCGAAGTGACAAATCCTATTCTTGATCTATGCCAACACCACGAACACCTTTGGAGACACCTTTAGAGCATCTTTATAATCACCCAGTTACGTTGTGATGTTTAATAGCACACAAGGTGTTCCTCTGGTATTTGGGAGTGTGCATAATCTCATAGTCATAGGAACATGTAAAAGTCATGAAGAAAGCAATAGCAGTAAAACTAAACGATCATAGTTCTAAGCTAATGGATGGGTCTTGTCCATCACATCATTCTCCTAATGATGTCATGTCTATGGCTTGGAAACATAACCATCTTTGATCAATGAGCTAGTCTAGTAGAGGCATACTAGGGACACTCTGTTTTGTCTATGTATTCACACATGTACTAAGTTTCCAGTTAATACAATTCTAGCATGAAAAATAAACATTTATCATGATATAAGGAAATATAATTAACAACTTTATTATTGCCTCTAGGGCATATTTCCTTCATAGCAGGAAATCAATATCAAACGGAGTCCAAACACCGCGAAACTTTTTGTGGATTTTTTATGTACCAGAAGACTCCCGATGGGCCAGAGCAGCACCTGGTGGTGCCTCGAGGGGGGCACAAACCACCAGGGCACGCCTGGGGGCCCAGGTGCGCCCAGGTGGGTTGTGCCCACCTCGGTGGCCTCCCACCCCTTCTTCGCCCTATAAATTCCCAAATATTCCGAAACCCTTCGTGGTGAACCTAGATCAGAAGTTCTGTCGCCGCAAGGCTCTGTAGTCCATGGGATCCAATCTAGAGCCCTTTCTGGCACTCTGCCGGAGGGGGAAATCATCACCGATGGCTACCATGATGAGGGGGAGTAGTCCACCCTCAGGGCTAAGGGTTTGTACTAGTAGCTATATGTTTAATCTCTCTCTCTCTCTTGTGTTCTTGAGATGCACAATCTTGATGTATGTCGGGCTTTGTTAATATAGTTGGATCATATGGTGTTTTCCCCTCTCTGTCTTGTAATGAATTGACTTTTCCCGTTGAGATTTCTTTGGATTGAATACTTTTATGGATTAGAGAACACTTGATATATGTCTTGCAATTGAATACTCGTGGTGACAATGGGTTATCGTATTGATTCACCTTATATATGTTTTGGCACTCAACTTCCGGATTCCCGAGGTGACATTGGGGTAATCTATGCATAGGGGTTGATGCACGTTCTTGTCTTTGTTTCTCCGGTAGAAATCTTGGGGCACTCTTTGATGTTCTTTGTATTGGATTGAGTGTTATGAATATGTATTTGTTTTGGTGTTATTTTAGTACGAACTCTTGATAGATCGATCGTAAGGAATAACTTGGTGTTATTTTAGTACGAACTCTTGATAGATCGATCGGAAAGAATAACTTGTGTTTGTTTAGTACGAACTCTTGGATAGACCAATCCGGAAAAATAGCTACAAACAATTCGTTCTTATGTTCTCTGCTAGATAGGAACTTTGGAGTGATTCTTCATCGCACGTTGAGGGATGGTTATGTGATCCTATTATATTAGTACTATTGAGAGATTGCACTAGCGAAAGTACGGACCCTAGGCCTTGTTTCTAAGCATTGCAATACCGTTTTTGCTCCATTTTATCACTTGCTACCTTGCAGTTTCTTATTATTACTATTACAAAAATCAATATCTACTATCCATGTTACACCTGTATCACCATCTCTTCGCCGAACTTGTGCACCTATACAATTTGCCATTGTATTGGGTGTGTTGGGGACACAAGAGACTTTTTATTATTTGGTTGCAGGGTTGTTGGAGAGAGACCATGTTCATCCTACACCTCCCACGGATTGATAAACCTTAGGTCATCCATTTGAGGGAAATTTTCTACTATGCTACAAAATTCCGCGCTTGGAGGCCCAACACAAGTCTACAAGAACAAGTTGTGTAGTTGACATCAAGCTCTTTTCTGGTGCCGTTGACGGGGAGGTGATTGCTTGAAGGTATATCTTTAGACCTTGCAATCGATTCTTTTAGTTTCTTGTTTTATTACTAGTTTGGTTTTGTAAAAAAAACTATAAAAAAGGGAATTGAGGTTGCATCATATTATTGATCATCTTTATAATATCTTTCTTGAAAATGATGGATCGGAAAATTGTTCTCAATTGTTAGAAGAAGTCAATAAAATGTTTGGCACAAAATATTTGAATGATGAGCATAATTGCAATGTTGTTAGTATGAATTCTTTGAATATCCAAAATGCTAATGATTATTGTAGTAGTCATGACAAAAAAGTTTCTTATAAGCATGTCAATTTTTATGGTGTGGAACGTTGTGAAGACATGCCTCATAGGGATGATAGACTTTCCAAGAAGCATAAATATGATGAAACCAATCGATGGCTCAAAGTGATAGATGAGTTTGCTACGAAATTATGTTCTCTTTATCCTATTACTTGTCAGTTTTGCAATAAAGTTGGTCACCTTAATTTCCAATGCATGCTTTTTCATGATCGAATCATGTCCCAATATTGCAATAACTTTATCACCGTTGAACTTTACAATGAACTTTGTTTATATTTGGGGTGTGCAGAATTGACACATGAGAATAGTTGGTTTGAAGCATTCATACTCATAGACCATGTTGAAACTTGCATGAAATAAATATATATGTTTCGTGTGGTAAATTGCAATGAAAATGCTTATATTTTCAACTATCGAAAGATGTGAAAACCAATAGAATACAAAAGGAATACTGATGAAAGGGTAAAGATTTCCACTTTCCCTCCTATTGACTCTCATGATGTAATAGGTGACGAGGAGGAGCTCCCTATTCAACCAATCTCATCAATAAGAAGCTTGGAAAAATTAATTAAACCCACACATGATGTGGTGAAGAAGAAGAAGAAAAGAAGAAAGAGTAGAGGTAAAAAGGTATGCTTCCGAAATGATGTTGCTCCTATTATTGTTGTGTCTCATGAGAATGAATGAAAAATAATTGTGGAAGATGATGCACTTGATGATGATATTGCTTCCTTGTCTTATGGCACAATGTCTGAGAGCACTACAGATGATGATTTTGTTATGCCTATTACTAGTTGTGATGATTATGATTGGGAAGATAATGATACTTATTTTAATCTTGGAAATCTTTTTGGCACCAACTTGGGAACTTATGATGATAGAAATTGTCATACCATTGGTGCTGTTCATACTATTAATGATGAGAGTGATTATGCTTATGATATTCCAAGCCACGAGCATGGGGATGTTATGCTTGACGAGGATGATCTTTTTAGTCCCCCTACTCTGAATGATCAAATTTGCTATGATGATTGCATGCCTCCTATCTATGATGAGAACAAACTTGCTACTTATGATGATTATTGTGATGATACTTATGTTATAAAAAGTAGTGATAATTATTATCATAATTTTGAACATCCTTTTACCAAAAATCACTCTTTTAATGTGGAAACAGTTTATAGTATTCGAGTTTCATATGATGCTCCCACTACTATTCATGAGAATATATTTTCTTATGTGGAGAGTAGTAAAATTTCTATGTTTGTGGATCATGAAAGGAATGCTTTATGTGATGGTTATATTGATGAATCTATTCATGATGCCACTAAAAATTATTATGAGAGAGGAACTTATTATTCATGATGCTCTCTTTATGTTTCAATCCTTATCTTTTATGTGAGCATCATTGAAATCATCATGCCTAGCTAAAAGGCATTAAAGAAAAGCGCTTGTTGGGATACAACCTGTCAGGGAAAATGACACCTATGGGATCCCAAGGACCCCCGCTATGGTTGGCGGGGCGTAGAGCTGTGCAAAGAGCAGGTCTAGTCGATCAACGCATGGGAAATTTTACCCAGGTTCGAGCCGCAAGAGATGCGTAAAACCCTAGTCCTGCTTGTCTGTGTATATTTGGTGTTCTTGAGCTCTTGAACTGGTTACTTTGCGTGCCTGTCCAAAAAGTCCGAATCCTCTCTCAGTACGCCTCATGTCTCCTTTTATATGACAAAGGGGTTGCCACAGCGGCACACAGGAGGTGGAAATTATCTACAGTGTACAAGGTTATCTCCTGACATCATAGGACAAACACATTTAATGCGCCACCTATGTGTCCCCTAGATTTATCGGGGACGACAAGGGAGCTTGTCCCACCCGTAGCCGCCTCACCCTGCTCTGACATGCGTCCAGACGGACGAGGCATGCGGCGCCACGTTGGCTGCTTGTTGGTGTGGTGGCAGGGTCTTCACGAAGATCTGCATGCCACCACGCAGGTGCTTGGCTAGTTGGCTTGGAGGATGCATGTTGCCATGCGGCACTTGTCTAGTTGGCGAGTCGGTTGCCTCGTAGGAGCGTCCGCGGGGTAGTGAAACCTTGGTGGGAACGGGCCTGTGTGGCCCCGCAGACGTCCCCGACAAGGGGTCTTGCCGGGGTCTCATGGCCATCCCTGGCAAGGACCTTGTCGGGTTTTTTTTGTCGTCCTCGAAAAGGCTCTTGCCAGGGGACTTATAGCGTCGCCAGCAAGGCTCTTGCCGGGGGTCTTCGTCTTCTTGTCTTTGTCTAGGTCTGCAGGCCCTTGGTCCCACAAAGATCTGCATGCTACTATGCAGGCGCCCCCGAATCTTGGTCTTGACGTTGTCGATGGTGTCAGAGCTCTCAGACCCATGGGTGGTGGCCTTGCTGCTGTTGGGAAAGTTTCCCTGGCAAGGCTCTTGCCGGGGTCACGTAGCCCGCCCCGGCAAGGGGATTGCTGGGGGAGGAGTCCACCTTTCCTCTCTGTTCTTCATGCCTCTGGCTTGAGTGTTGCCTTTGCAGTCTTGTGCTTTTCCTTCTCCTGCCCCACCAAGCGTGGCCGTAGGGGTGGCTACAACTGTCCATTCACAATTAAAGGGGTGCAAAAGGGCCCCTACTTTTGTACCCCAACAGGAGCCCCCGGGCCTGGGCCACACATAAGCCCAGAGCATTGTTGGGCTAGGCCCAGAATGGTGCGCGGGCATGCGTGGGAGGGGTTTTAACTGAAATGATTCCTTCGCCGGTTGCACTTCCCCACTACTCGCATTGGGTGCGTGACGTGGGGGTCATACGTGGGGCGATTGCAGCGTGCTAGCGTCACGTCATGGTGAATACTAAAGATGCGGCCCGTGTCTTCCTAACAAAAAGAGGAAACCGCAGGGGCGTCGCTCATTAACGATCGTCCCACCTGTCCACTTGATTCTGGTTCGCCCGCCACGTGTCCCCCATGACTTAGGGAGGGAAAGTGGCGGATATGGGGGGCATGGGCATTAACGTCGAGGCAGGAAACCGGGCATCACTGATTGAAGCAGCGGGTCGGTCCTGATTCTCTGCGCCCCTGGCAGCTGGATTGGTCGAGTGGGGCGGCCGCCCTTAGGTTGGGGGGGCCGAGCCCAAGCCCCGCCCCTCTATAAAAGGGGAGAGGGACGATGTCTGATACATCTCCAACGTATCTATAATTTTTTATTGTTCCATGCTATCATATTATCCTTCTAGGATGTTTTATGGGCTTTTATATACACGTTTATATGATTTTTTGGGACTAACCTATTAACCCAGTGCCAGTGCCAGTTTCTGTTTTTTTCATTGTTTTTGAGTTTTACAGAAAAGAAATATCAAACGGAGTCCAATTGACGTGCGAATTTTTGATGATTTTTTTATGGACCAAAAGAAGCCCCCGGAGTAAAAGAGTTGGGACAGAAGAGTCTCGGGCTGCCCACGAGGGTGGGGGGCACGCCCACCCTCCTAGGCGCGCCCCCTATCTCGTGGACAGCCCGGATACCCCTCTGACTTGTGCCCTACGCCAAAAAATCCTATAAATACAGAAACCTCCAGAAAATAACCTAGATCGGGAGTTCCACCGCCGAAAGCCTCTGTTGCCACCAAAAACCAATCTAGACCCATTCTAGCACCCTGCAGGAGGGGGAATCCCTCTCCGGTGGCCATCTTCATCATCCCGGTGCTCCCCAAGACAAGGAGGGAGTAGTCCACCCTCGGGTATGTACCAGTAGCTATGTGTTTGATCTCTCTCTCTCTCGTGTTCTTGAGATGGCACGATCTTGATGTACCGCGAGCTTTGCTATTGTAGTTGGATCTTATGATGTTTCTCCCGGTCTACTCTCTTGTGATGGATTGTGTTTTCCCTTTGAAGTTATCTTATCGGATTGGGTTTTTAAGGATTTGAGAACACTTTATGTATGTCTTGCGTGGGATAACTGTGGTGACAATGGGGTATTCAATTGATTCACTTGATGTATGTTTTGGTGATCAACTTGCGGGTTCTGTGACCTTGGGAATCTATGCATAGGGGTTGGCACATGTTTTCGTCTTGACTCTCCGGTAGAAACTTTGGGGCACTCTTTGAAGTTCTTTGTGTTGGTTGAATAGATGAATCTGAGATTGTGTGATGCATATCGTATAATCATGCCCAAGGATACTTGAGGTGACAATGGAGTATCTAGGTGACATTAGGGTTTTGGTTGATTTGTATCTTAAGGTGTTATTCTAGTATGAACTCTATGATAGATCGAACGGAAAGAATAGCTTTGTGTTATTTTACTACGGACTATTGAATAGATCGATCAAAAAGGATAACTTTGAGGTGGTTTCGTACCCTACAATAATCTCTTCATTTGTTCTCCGCTATTAGTTACTTTGGAGTGACTCTTTGTTGCATGTTGAGGGCTAGTAATATGATCCAATTATGTTATCCTTGTTGAGAGAACTTACACTAGTGAAAGTATGAACCCTAGGCATTGTTTCCTATCATTGCAACACCGTTTATGCTCACTTTTACCTTTAGTTACCTTCCTGTTTTTACATTTTCATATTACAAAAACCTATATCTCCCATCCATATTTCACTTGTATCACCATCTCTTCGCCGAACTAGTGCACCTATACAATTTGCCATTGTATTGGGTGTGTTGGGGACACAAGAGATTCTTTGTTATTTGGTTGCATGTTTGTTTGAGAGAGACCATCTTCATCCTACGCCTCCCACGGATTGATAAACCTTAGGTCATCTAGTTGAGGGAAATTTGCTACTGTCCTACAAACCTCTGCACTTGGAGGCCCAACAACGTCTACAACAAGAAGGTTGCGTAGTAGACATCAAGCTCTTTTCTAGCGCCATTGCCGGGGAGGTGTGTGATTAAAGGTATATCTTTAGGTCTTGCAATTGAATCTTATAGTTTCTTGTTTTATCACTAGTTTAGTTTATAAAAGAAAACTACAAAAAAATGTTATTGAGGTTGCCTCGTATGCTTTATCTTTTTAATATCTTTCGTGAAAATGATGGGAAGGAAAATTGTGCTCAAGTACTAGAAGAAGAATTACATAGAATGCTTGGCATAAGATATGTGAATGATGAGCATGATTGCAATGTTTTTAGTATGAATCCTTTGAATATCCATGATGCAAACGATATGCAAGGACAGAAGCTTGGGGATGCTATGTTTGATGAAGATGATATTTTTAGTCCCTCAAGTTTTGATGATAATATTTACTATGATGAAAGCATGCCCCCTATTTATGATGATTATATTGATGAAAGTGGATTTGGAGAGGTCATGACTTTATTTAGTGATGAATCCACTATTTCGGAAGAGGTTCCAATTGATTATGAGAATAAAGTTGCTATCTATGATGATTATTGTGATGACTTGTATGCTATTAAGAATAATGATGACCATGAAACTAGTCATCATGACTTTAGTTTTCAATTGGATTATGCCTCACATGATAATTATTTTGTTGAGTTTCCTCCCACTACTATGAATGAGAAGAGTTTTGCTTATGTGGAGATTAATAAAATTTATATGCTTGGGGATCATGACAAGAATGCTTTATGTGATGGTTATATTGTTGAATTCATTCTTGATGCTACTGAAAATTCTTATAGGGGAGTAATATATGCTTGTAGGAGTTGCAATAATATCAAGTTTCCTCTCTATCTGTTGAAAATCATGAAGTTGTGCTTGTTTTGCTTTCCTATGCTAGTTGATTATTGTTCCCATAAGTTGTTTGATCACAAAATCCCTATGCATAGTCATATTCTTCAATGTTCTAGTCATATTCTTCAAGATGCTCCCTTTATGTTTCAATTCTTATCTTTTATGCGAGCATCATTGAAATCATCGTGCCTAGCTAGGGGCATTAAACGATAGCGCTTGTTGGGAGGCAACCCACCTTTATTTATTTTCTTTGCTTTTTTGCTTCTGTTTAGGAATAAATATTGCAGCTAGCTTCTGTTTAGATGTGATTTTTTGTTTTAGTTAGTGTTTGTGCCAAGTAGAACCTTTGGGAAGACTTGTGTGAAGTTTATGTGATCATGTTGTATAAAACAACAATTTTAGCACTCACGAGATTAGCTACCATTTTTAACTAGAGAGTGCTTTTTAGTTGATTATTTTTGCAGATGATCAATAGACAAAATCCTCACGTCCACCAATTAATTTCAGAATTTTTAGAGTTACAGAAGTATTCGAAAGTTACAGATTACTACAGACTGTTCTGTTTTTGGCAGATTCTGTTTTCTATGTGTTGTTTGCTTATTTTGATGAATCCATGAGTAGTATCATAGGGTATGAACCATAGAGAAGTTGGAATACAGTAGATATTACACCAATATGAATTTAGAATGAGTTCATAACAGTAACTAAGTGGTGGTTTTATTTTCTTATACTAACGGAGCTTATGAGTTTTCTGTTAAGTTTTGTGTTGTGAAGTTGTCAAGTTTTGGGTAAAGATTCGACGGATTATGGAATAAAGAGTGGAAAGAGCCTAAGCTTGGGGATGCCCAAGGCACCCAAACATAAAATTCAAGGACAACCAAAATCCTAAGCTTGGGGATGCCCAAGGAAGGCATCCCCTCTTTCATCTTCTTCTATCGGTAACTTTACTTGAGACTATATTTTTATTCACCACATGATATGTGTTTTGCTTGGAGCGTCAATTTTGTTTTGCTTGTTGTTTGAATAATATCCCAAGATCTGAAATTCTTAAATGTTAGAGAGTCTTCACATAGTTACATAATTATTCAACTACTCATTGATCTTCACTTATATCGTTTGGAGTAGTTTGTTATTCCTCTAGTGCTTCACTTATATCTCTTTAGAGCACGGCGGTGGTTTTATTTTGAAGAAATAGATGAACTCTCAGTGCTTCACTTATATTATTTTGAGAGTCTTTTAGAACAACATTATAATTGGCTTGGGTTATGAATTTATTCCTAATATGATAGGCATCCAAGAGGGACATGACAAAAACTTTCATATAAAGTGCATTGAATACTATGAGAAGTTTGGTACTTGATGATTGTTTTGAGATATGTGGACGGTGATATTAGAGTCATGCTAGTAGAGTAGTTATGAATTTGAGAAATACTTGTGTTGAGGTTTGCAAGTCCCATAGCATGCACCTATGGTAACCGTTGTGTGACAAATTTGAAGCATGAGGTATTTCATTAAGTGTGATCCTTTGTGTGGAGGTCGGGATCGCGAGATGGTTAACTCCTACCAACCCTTCCCCTAGGAGGATGTGTGTAGTACTTTGTTTTGATGACTTGTAGATTTTTGAAATAAGTATGTGAGTTCTTTATGACTAATGTTGAGTCCATGGATTATACGCACTCTCACCCTTCCACCATTGCTAGCCTCTCTTGTACCGCGCAACTTCGCCGGTACTATACACCCACCATATACGTTCCTCAAAACAACCACCATACCTACCTATCATGGAATTTCCATAGCCATTCCGAGATATATTGTCATGCAACTTTCCACCGTTCCGTTTGTTATGACATGCTTCATCATTGTCATATTGCCATGCATGATCATGTAGTTGACATCGTATTTGTGGCAAGGCCACCATGCATAATTTTTCATACATGCCACTCTTGGTTCATTGCACATCCCAGTACACCGCCAGAGGCATTCATATAAAGTCATACTATGTTCTAGTATCGAGTTGTAATATCGAGTTGTAAATGAATAGAAGTGTGATGATCATCATTACTAGAGCATTGTCCCAAAGAAAAAAAAGAAAAAAAAGAAAAAAAATAGAAGGAAATGCTAAAAAAAGAAAGGCCCAAAAAAGGAAAAAAATAAAAAAATAAAAAAGGAACAATGCTACTATCTTTTTCCACAATTGTGCTTCAAAGTAGCACCATGATCTTCATGATAGAGAGTCTCTTGTTTTGTCACTTTCATATACTAGTGGGAATTTTCATTATAGAACTTGGCTAGTATATTCCAACGATGGGCTTCCTCGAATGCCCTAGGTCTTTGTGAGCAAGCAAGTTGGATGCACACCCACTTAGTTTCTTTTGTTGAGCTTTCATACATTTATAGCTCTAGTGCATCCGTTTCATGGCAATCCCTACTCACTCACATCGATATCTATTGATGGGCATCTCCATAGCCCATTGATACGCCTAGTTGATGTGAGACCATTTTCCTCTTTTTATCTTCTCCACAACCACCACTCTATTCCACATAGTGCTATGTCCATGGCTCACGCTCATGTATTGTGTGAAAGTTGAAAAAGATTGAAAAAAATTGAAGTATGAAACAATTGCTTGGTTGAAACTAGGGTTGTGCATGATTTGAGTATTTGGTGTGACGAATATGGAGCATAGCCTAACTATATGATTTTGTAGAGATGAACTTTCTTTGGCCATGTTATTTTGAGAAGACATAATTGCTTTGTTAGTATGCTTGAAGTATTACTATTCTTATGTCAATATAGACTTTTGTCTTGAATCTTTTTGATCTGAACATTTATGCCACAATAAAGAGAATTACATTGAGAGTTATGTTGGGTAGCATTCCACATAAAAAATTCAGTTTTTATCATTTACCTACTCGAGGACGAGCAGGAATTATGGGGATGCTTGATACGTCTCCAACGTATCTGTAATTTTTTATTCTTCCATTCTATTATATTATCCTTCTAGGATGTTTTATGGGCTTTTATATACACTTTTATATTATTTTTTGGACTAACCTAGTAACCCAGAGCCTAGTGCCAGAATCTATTTTTTCCTTGTTTTGAGTTTTACAGAAAAGGAATATCAAACGGAGTCCAAATGACGTGCCAATTTTTGATGATTTTTGATGGACCAAAAGAAGCCCCCGGAGTAAAAGAGTTGGGCCAGAAGAGTCTCGGGCTGCCCACGAGGGTGGGGACGCGCCCACCCCCCTAGAAGCGCCCCCTATCTCGTGGACAGCCCGGTGACCCCCCTGACTTGTGCCCTACGCCAAAACATCCTATAAATACAGAAACCTCCAGAAAATAACCTGGATCGGGAGTTCCGCCGCCGAAAGCCTCTGTTGCCACCGAAAACCAATCTAGACCCGTTCTGGCACCCTGCCGGAGGGGGAATCCCTCTCCGGTGGCCATCTTCATCATCCCGGCGCTCTCCATGATGATGAGGGAGTAGTCCACCCTCGGGGCTGAGGGTATGTACCAGTAGCTATGTGTTTGATCTCTCTCTCTCTCTCTCTCTCTCTCTCTCTCTTTCCATCTCTCCATCTCTCTCTCTCTCTCGTGTTCTTGAGATGGCACGATCTTAATGTACCACGAGCTTTGCTATTATACTTGGATCTTATGATGTTTCTCCCGGTCTACTCTCTTGTGATGGATTGAGTTTTCCCTTTGAAGTTATCTTATCGGATTGGGTTTTTAAGGATTTGAGAACACTTGATGTATGTCTTGTGTGGGATAACTGTGGTGACAATGGGGTATTCAATTGATTCACATGATGTATGCTTTGGTGATCAACTTGCTGGTTCCGTGACCTTGGGAATCTATGCACAGGGGTTGGCACACATTTTCGTCTTGACTCTCCAGTAGAAACTTTGGGGCACTCTTTGAAGTTCTTTGTGTTGTTTGAATAGATGAATCTGAGATTGTGTGATGCATATCGTATAATCATGCCCAAGGATACTTGAGGTGACAATGAAGTATCTTGGTGACATTAGGGTTTTGGTTGACTTGTATCTTAAGGTGTTATTCTAGTACGAACTCTATGATAGATCGAACGGAAAGAATAGCTTCGTGTTATTTTACTACAGACTCTTGAATAGATCGATCAGAAAGGATAACTTTGAGGTGGTTTCGTACCCTACCATAATCTCTTCGTTTGTTCTCCGCTATTAGTTACTTTGGAGTGACTCTTTGCTGCATGTTGAGGGCTAGTAATATGATCCAATTATGTTATCCTTGTTGAGAGAACTTACACTAGTGAAAGTATGAACCCTAGGCCTTGTTTCCTATCATTGCAACACCGTTTATGCTCACTTTTACCTTTAGTTACCTTGCTGTTTTTATATTTTTAGATTACAAAAACCGATATTTACCATCCATATTGCACTTGTATCACCATCTCTTCGTCGAACTAGTGCACCTATACAATTTGCCATTGTATTGGGTGTGTTGGGGACACAAGAGACTCTTTGTTATTTGGTTGCAGGTTTGTTTGAGAGAGACCATCTTCATCATACGCCTCCCACGGATTGATAAACCTTAGGTCATCCACTTGAGGGAAATTTTCTACTGTCCTACAAACCTCTTTACTTGGAGGCCCAACAACGTCTACAAGAAGAATGTTGCCTAGTAGACATCAACGTCTTTCTGCATTCATCCCCCTCCTGCTTGATCGTCCTCTTTCGGTTGCCATGGTTAGTGGGCACACCGGCACTCCAACGGTGGCAATGAGGGCTTCTGCTCGACAACGTGCCCCTCCTCCTCCAGAACTCGTGGCAGTGGAGCCTGTCGTGAGAGGAAGAGGGAGGGGGCGAGGCCGAGGCCGCCATGGCGCTCGGGGGAGAGTAGGACGGGGCGCCGCTCCGGCCAAGCTTCCGCTAGTGGCTCTTCCCCCAATGGAGGGCCATGTCTGAGACCAGCCCCGCAATTTCTTCATTAGGCTATATAAGCCAGTTTGTGGTCACCTTTGCCTCCCCAGCTTGTTCGCTCAGGAAATGGAGCTTGACCTGCCACATGCTTTGAGGCTGCATATGAGGGGCTGTGGTACTGGTAGCACGCGGGTCGATGTCGACTTCCCCGCCTCTCATGCCATGTACCGTCACCGCGGGTGGAAGACCTTCGCCCGCGCCCATAGCTTGTCGGAGGGGTACATTCTCCATTTCAAATTAATCGAGAACATCCTGCTCTCCATCAAGGACTTTGGATGCTAGGGAATCCGCTTAGGGTGCTGCATGGAGAGCTCCACTGATGACGAAACCTCCTCCTCGAGCGATAGTGACGAGGAAGACAGTGACAACGAGGATGACGGTATAGGGCAGGAGGACGCCGATTCCGACTTCGACTAACCGCCGGTGGCAACACCATCATCTGCACCGCCCTCCTCCCTCGGCCACGCGTCTCGCCGAGGGTCACCCTCGCCATGCTCTCCATGGGTGTGTTCCTCGTCGCACTTCCTTTTCCTTCACTCGCAACACCTGGGAGGAAAGGGAAAAGAACAGATATTGTGAGGCGTTTATCTTTCTTTTAGCATGTAGGCACTTGCCGAATCTTAAATTCTAAATAATGTAACCTCTCGAGCCCATGCATGTGCTTTGTAACATCGGTACTTGCATCAGCATGTTAATGAAAAAGAGAAGCCTTGCTAGGACTCATGCATGTATACGTCCATGTAGAGGCGAAATGCCTCTTTAACGCAAATAAACGAGTTCTATCGGCAAGCTGTCCTGCCGGCGCCCTCTGTGCCTGCTGGAGAATCACATCTGCAGGGTTGTAGACAGAGGGTCCAGTCCCCCGCCAACCTTCTTTTAGTAAAGGGTACTGCAACCGCCCTGACCGAAGCAGCGTTCGGGTCAGGGACCAGAGCACCCAAGATTACAAGAGAGCGGCAAGGTTTTCTAGTGCACAAGCCACATGTTACGAACATGAATGGGAAAGAGGTGAACTTTATCTGTTTGTTTTGCCGGGAGTCACTGTACCGGGCAGTCCCCCCAACTTCTTGCCAAAGCCGGGTCCTTGGCGAGATCGAGGATCCTTGTCGTGGCTAGAAAGAAGAGAGGACAGGAGCATGGAACCTTGGCGGTCCATTAACACTTGATGGAATCAAAAAGTAGTACAATACACTGGACAAGCATGTATATACGCATATATATAAACATGGGAGTCAATGGGAAACTATACATACTAAAGGGTTTCTTTTCCCAGACTGCGCACAGGGTCTGCGCCTGGCTTTGTACATAGGGTTACGTGCCTTGCCGGCAAGGCTAGTACAAAAAAGGGGGTTGCCGGGGCTCCCGGCAACCATGCCTTAGGGGTAAAACTTGCGAAGATGTTCGATATTCGAGGAATTGCTCACCGGAATGCCATCTTCGGTCTCCAGGCGGACTGCGCCGGCCTGGTGACTCGTATTACCCGATAAGGGCCTTCCCACTTTGGCTTCAACTTGTTTGAATTCTTGAAAGATTGGATTTATGGAAGAACACGGTCGCCTTCCTCAAGGCTTCTGGCGTGAACCTTGCGGCTATGATAGCGGCGCAAGGCTTGCTGGTAGTGAGCGGCTCATACAGCAGCCTGAAGACGATCTTCCTCAAGGAGCGTTGCATCATCTTGGCACAGCGGCTCTTGCTCAGGCTCATCATAAGCGAGCACTCGAGGTGACCTGTATATGAGTTCCATGGGGAGAACTGCTTCAGCCCCGTATACCAGGGCAAAGGGTGTGTGGCCAGTGGCTCGATTTGAAGTCGTCCTGATTGACCAAAGAACCGTTGGCAACTCATCGATCCAGCATCTTCCGCACTTGTGCAGCCTATCGAAAGTCCTGGTTTTGAAGCCCCGCAACACTTCTGCATTTGCCCTCTCAGCTTGGTCGTTAATTTTAGGATGAGCAACAAAAGCAAAACAAACCTTGCTGTCGAGATCTTGGACGTACTGCATAAAAATGTGGCTTGTGAACTGTGTGCCGTTGTCGGCGATGACTCTGTTTGGCACACCAAAACGACAGACTAGTCCCTTGAAGAACTTGACGGCTGATTGTGTTGTCACCTTTCTCACTGGTTCTACTTCTGGCCACTTTGTGAACTTGTCGATTGTGATGTACAAGTACTCAAAGACCGCGACGACACGGGGAAAGGGGCCCAGTACGTCGAGCCCCCAGACCGAAAATGGCCAGGAAAGAGGGATTGCCTGAAGAGCTTGAGCTGGTTGATGAAGCTTCTTCGAATGGAACTGGCACGCTTCACACTTGGTTACTAGTGCAGTTGCATCCTGAAGGGCGGTGGGCCAAAAAAGCCTTGCTGGAATGCCTTGCCGGCAAGGGCTCTTGACCCTATGTGGGAGCCACACATGCCTCTATGTATCTCTGCCAACAACTCCAGTTTGTCCTCCCGAGGAATGCATTTCAATTTCACGCCGTTTGGTCTCCTTTTGTACAAGCCATTATCCACAAACTGGTACATGCCGGACCAACGGGCTACTTTCTCTGCCTCTTCTTGTTCATCAGCGAGTTCTACTGTTTGGAGGAAACGGACGGTGTGTTGTGCCCATGCTGGAGCCTTAGGCTCGACGACACGGACTAATGGCTCATCTTCGGCTGTGGGGGAAGCTGCCTCCACGGTCGGGGCTTGGGACCCTGCTGGAGGTTGCTGCTCCCCGGCAAGCTTGGGGTATCCGACAACGTCCTTGTCGGCGTATCC
Organism: Secale cereale; assembly: GCA_902687465.1. Classification (NCBI taxonomy): domain Eukaryota; kingdom Viridiplantae; phylum Streptophyta; class Magnoliopsida; order Poales; family Poaceae; genus Secale; species Secale cereale. Next base: position 170,712,822 of record LR738709.1, read on the forward strand.
TGGGAGCTCAGCAGGAAAATACTTACCGGGGCCCACCTTCCTTCATTTGTTCAGCCCCGTAGATGGCTCAATGGATGGTTGGGTTAATTGAAGCACACAGGTACCTGGTTCCACAGGTAGCTTGATAGCATCGCGTTTGGACAAGTCGTCGGCAATGTTGTTCTCTGCTCGGGGAACTTGCTCTGCCTGCAAACCGTCGAAGCGCTCCTCCAACTTCCTCACTTCATCCACATAGGCCTCCATCGACGGTCTATGGTAATCTTTGTTAACTTTCCTGAAGACAAGCTGCGAATTACCCCTCATGATAAGTTTCCTGATTTTGAGGTCTGCCGCGATCCTAAGACCAGCAAGCAGTCCCTCGTACTATGCAGTGTGGTTTGTTGATTGTTCCCCGGGAACACCGGGGATATCGGATGTTTGCCATGCAAACACGTCGACATTCTCCCGCAGGAAGGTGATGAGCACGCCTTCCTATTTGTTGTAAGGGTGGAGCTTATGGTAAAAGTCCCACCCGTGCCATCCTCCCTGACGGGGACCTTCTTGGTGTCTGGTGGGGCCGCCTTGGACCTCTTGCTCCCACTAGCGGAGCTCTCCGGCACGTCCCCAACGGGAACGCGACGCTCCGAAGAGGCGCATTTGTCGGAGGGGGTGCAAGAGCTCTTGCCGGGGTCAGAAGCCATACTGGAAGGGGCCTTGCCGGCAGAGGCAAAGGTCTTGCCAGTTTTATTCTCCTTCGGGGCCTCAGTGGTGGGAGCAAGTGCTTTGGCTGCGTCTGCTGCAACTACCTCTCAATAGAGCTGGTCGACACGGATGAGTGCGTCTTTCTTGTCGGAGGGGACGGTGATGATGCGGACATCTTCAACGTGTTGTAGGCGTAGTGTGATGCCGCCATAAACTTGGCCAGTGCTGGGCGGCCAAGGATCCCATTATAAGGCAAGGGTATCTTGGCAACGTCAAAGACAATCCTCTCCGTCCTATATTTCAGCTCGCCCCCGAATGTAACGGGTAGAGCGATCTTTCCTTTCGGCTGACTCCTCCCCGGGTTGACCCCTTGAAATGTGCTCGTCTCCTCGAGATCTCCATCAGGGATTTGTAGCCTCTCGATCACAACGGGCGAGATCAGGTTCAGACCGGACCCACCATCAACTAGCACCTTCGTCACCTTGAGGTTGCGTATCATTGGTGAAACCAACAACGACAAACACCCGACCGCAGTTGTACGGTCAGGGTGATCCTCGGTGTCAAAAATGATAGGCGTGCTAGACCAGTTCAGTGGCCTCTGGGCGTCGAACGACGGCTCTTCCACACTGACATCACGCGCCCACTATTTTATTTGGCGGTGAGAGGTATGCATCGAGGCGCCACCGTCGACGCACATGGCCCCTGTAGATTTCTGGAACTCGTGCTCGCTAGACTCATTGTCTTCGCCGTGATCATCATCTTCCTCTTTCTTGTCGCGGCCCCGAGCGCGCCTTTTTGGTTGGTTATCTTCGCCGCGGCGACCACCTCAGCCGCCACGCTTTTTGCCGGGCGCCTCTGCACCGTCCGGGCCTTTCTCCTTGTCATGCCTCTCATACTCAGCCTTTTGCTTCTCTGCGAGCAGCTCGACCAACCGACAATTCTGGAGGTCATGGCCCTTGGTGCGATGAATCTTGCAGTACTGCTTGTCGGAGCCCCCTGGATTGTCGGCAACCACCAAGGCCCGGCAGGCGGTGCACCCGGCAACCTCCTTGTCGGGGTCTTCAGCCTTGGCCCTTTCGGGGGCGCCGGGGTCGTCGGATCCCTCTACGGCAAGCACAGCCTTGCCCTTTCGCTTCCTGTTGCGGCGTCGGCCCCTATTCACCGGGGAGACGACGTCTCTGTCTGTGGAGTCGGTTTCCGCGCTGGCGTCTTTGCAAAGGTACTTCCTTCCTTCTTCAGCCCGAGCGCATCTATCAACCAGAACATAGAGCTCAGCTACATCTTTAGGCTTCTTCATTGGTAGCTCCTCACGCATCTTGCGGTTGCGCACATTCTGATGGAATGTACTGATGACGGTGGCGGGGTGAACGTCTGGGATGTTGTACTGCACACGGCTGAACCTTTGTATGTACTTGCACAGGTTTTCGCCATCCTTCTAGGGGATGACATGCAAATCGCATTCCTGGCCAGGAGCTTGGTGGCCCTCGGTAAAGGGGCCAACAACCTCGTGGCATAGATCCGACCAGGAAGAAACGGAACCCACGGGCAGGTGCATCAACCACGACATAATGTTGGGCTTGAGCACCAATGGAAAGTAGTTGGCGAGCACCTTGTCGTCGCGAGCCCCAGCAGCCTGCATCGCGATGGTGTAGATGCTGAGGAACTCCGACGGGTGAGTCTTTCCATTGTACTTTTCTCCGACCCCAGGCTTGAACATGCATTGTGAGGGCCGCTGGAACTGCCGCAGCTCACGGGTAAAGGCCGGACAACCCACCTCGTAAGGTAAGTCACCAGGGCCCCCCGGCGCTGGGTGGTCCATAGTAGGCCCTGGACGCCTATCTGATTGATGGCGCACTTCCCGCCGTCGCTTGATAGTGGTACGAGCGTCTTCCTGGGCTCGCTCCCGAAGGACTTGACGTTGGTAGTGGCGGGCTCGCGGGTCGGACGACGCCGTGGAAAAGTTGTCATGAGCGTCGGCCCGATGAGCCGGCGGCTGCTGTTGCTGGCGTGGGGGAGGAGAGTGCGCCGTGGTCGCAGCAGCTCCGGTCCTCCCACCACCAGTGTGTGTCTGCTCACCAGAGCGCTGGCGTGAGGGTTCTGCCGGTCGCGGATCATCTCTATTGGCGAAGTTGACGAGCCTTCGAATGGTGGCTCTCCACTCGTCGAGCTTCTCTGCAGTGGGAGGAAAGTCGAGGAGCAGTTGCGCGCGCGCCAACGCTTCTACTGGTGTGGGTGGCGGTGAAATCTACGTGGACCATGACGCGCTCTGACTTCTAACCACGTTAGAAGGAGCTCTATGACGGTCCCGCCGCTATCGCCAGCGTTCGCATGTGCATGCTGTCGTGCGTCTTGAGAGTGACGCAAAGGGTTCTTCCCGCGGCAGTGCCCGAAGGCACCGATGTCGCGGTGTTGCTCGCCTGTAACGCCCCGGACACACCTGCTGGTGGTCGTTACTCCTGGCAGGATCTAGACCGTCCCTACATATCTATACTAGTCCTTTCTGCGCACTTTGTCCTCACTCATGCGCACCCGGGAGCAACTTCCCGGTCGGTCACCCATCCTGAAATTACTCCAAGCTGAGCACGTTTAACTTTGGAGTTTTGTCCAAATGGGCTCCCGAAAAAGAAGGAATTCCTGAATGATATGAGTAGTCTATCATCCCTAATAAGCCAGGCCATCACATACACCCCCACTCAGAGGAACCGACGTCCTCGTTGTGACGCCCGAGACTGACGTCCCAGAAGATTCCAGAAGATTCCAGATGTCCTGGGTTTCCCGTGTGTTCGTTTGTGCTTGTGTTATTTATTTTTGCATTGCATCATGTCATCATGCCATCATGTCATATTTTATTTTGCATCTCAACCTAAATAAATCGTGTGGACCTTCGGTCCATTTAAATCGAGGGAAGATGACTTCTCTTTATAACATATAAAAGCCTCTCAATATTTAGGGAGCTATATTAAAAAAATATTCCATGGCTTCGGAATCACCGTAACACACTTGCAATTTTCCCCATGCTTTCCTACTTTGAGTTCTCTTTCAAAAACCCTTGCCAATAATTATTTCAGTGTGTCGAGGTCCTTCCAAAAACCCTCCTTCAAGTTTTTTTTAAAACCCTGACATTTTTTGTGAGTCCAGGGTTTTTACCCCTTGCCCTAAGCCTTTTTCCTAACTCCTCTTTTCTTTCTATTCCTCTTTTGTTTTTCTGTTTTATTTGGAAAAACAACCGCAGTTTTAATTAAAAGAAGAAGCCAGCCTCTGGGCCTCCTCCTTTCCCCCCCAGCGGCCCAACTCTCCTCACCTCAGCGCCCTGGCCCAATAGGCCCAGACCCCACCTAACCCTAGCCGCACCCAGCCGATCCCAGCGCTCTCCCTCGAGCCCCCTCAGCGCCGCAAGGCAGCATCCCTTCCCTTCGCCTCTCTCTCGTCGACCGAACCCCTCGACCCCGCTCCTTCCCCTCGTTCCCATCGAGCACCCCGATCTCCCCTTCTCCATCCCGCGAGCGCCTCCCTCCTGTTCGCCTCGCTCCATGCTCCACCAGGCCCGAGCTGCGACCAGGAGCCCCAGGACGACGGCCTCTCCCTTCTTTGCCTCGCCTCAGGCCCTTCCCCTTGCGCGCCCCAGGTCTGCGCGCCTCCTCCTCCGCCCGGCGAGCGCCATCCTGCACACTCCCGTGCGCCGATGCTCTGCCCGATGCTCTGCCTGAGACCGCCGCCGCGAGGCCGGCCACCAGCTCCCTTCCCGCAGCGCCCGAGGGGCCCCTTCGGCTCCCTCCGTCCCGAGCAGCGCCGCCTCCCCGAGCGACTCCAGGCAGGCAGGCCGCGGCTTCATCCCTCCGCGCCTGCGCGCCCCAAGGCCGGGTCGGCCAGGCCCCCGCCTCTGCATCGACCGGCTCCCGCGGCTCCCCTCTCCAGCAAGCCCCAGGACGAGCACCCGAGTCCAGCGCCCGGCCAGGCCCGTGGCACCGGCGCCCTTCTGTCCCGCCGCGGCCCTCCTCTTCGGCCAGCCAGCGGCCTCGATCTGGCTGCCTCCTTCGCGCCGCCCAGGCCGCTCGGCTCCTTCTTCCGGCCGCGCAGCCGCGACGCCCGAGGCCCTCCGTCTTCACCTCCAGCAGCTCGTTCGAGCCTCCGCACCGCAGCGCCGTGCAACCCTGTTCTTTTTTTTGTTTTTTTGTTGTTTTGTTGTTTCGGTTATTGTTGCTGTGTTGTTAATCTCAGTTAACCAGGAAGACAGCAAGTTTTTTTCTACTTTTGGACCCTTGTACGTCTACGGAAAACGGGCTCGTGAACGGCTACGGAACAAGTACCACGACGACCCGAACGACTACCGTCGCGTGTACCCCTACGTCGACGACGACCGCGACAAGTACCCCTACCGACGCCGGATCCGTCGGCACCCTCAAGTACCTCTACGGCATGTACCACTACCGTCGCCCGGAAACGAGAAATTCGCCAAGTACCACGACTACCGATGACGTGAACGTCTACTTCCTCTACTTCCTCTACTACGGCTACTTCCTCGACGCTCTCGAACCGCTTCGAGAGAGAACGCTTCGAAGGTATAACCCCGAGACGTGACCCGTGGAATGCATGCTTGTTGTGTTGTATGAAATGTCTCCCGTGTGTGCTTCGTGCCCGTTCCACTTTTTGTCATGTTCCTCGGTTGCCTCGTCACCGACTCGTGGGAACCCGGCAACGGGATCACCCCATCATCTTGTTCAACTCGTTCACTCCACCTTTTGTTTTGCACCGGTCCCTCACCGAGTTACCGGTACCGAGATGTTGCGTTGCATCATTTTCGGATCGTTGCCGTGGCACCTTTCCTTTCACCACGGTGACAAATACTTCATATCTTCTCTCTTGTCAACTTTTAATAAAAACTTGCATAAAACTTAATCATGTCATCCGCATCATGTTAACAACACTAAATGTTTAATTGTTGTTTGCTTATAATTATTAAACATGCTCATGGGGATTTTCCGGATATGTTGTTGTTATTTCTCCGGCCCCATTTAAAATGTCTTAATAGTGTAGTTTCTTTATGCTTCACCTCTTGCCATGTTAACCAACATTTAATCTTGTCTTGTAAATAACAAGAGTCAATTAAATAATTAAATGTGGTGTTTCGTCAATATGCAACTCGTTGCATATTGATCTCCACTTAACTTGTAGTATTTGTTTGTGCACTTTGCCATGCCATGCATATTTAAACCGGACATGCATCATACTTGTTTGTGCATCGTATGCCATGTTTAAGCTTGTGTGTTTACCGTGTTGTTTTCCTTCTTTCCGGTTGCTTCTCTTGTTAGCTTCGGTTTCGTTCCGGAGTTGTGAGGATCCGCTTGTCTGTTGCTCCGTCTTCTTCTTGGATCCGTTCTTCTCCCTTGTGGAATCCCAGGCAAGATGACCGAACCCGGATACCATTACTATTTTTGCCTCTTGCTAGAAGTCACGATCTATAGTTTTGCCTCGATGCCCATGTCTTTCTTGTCAGCCTCCTACTCGTAACCAATTGCCATGTTTAACCACCCTACCTATGCAAACCGTTGCTTGGCTATACGTAGGCTTCGCTCAGCCCCTCTTATAGCATTGTTAGTTGCAGGTGAAGATTGAAGATGCTTGCTTCATGTTGAAGTTTGGTTGGGTTATATCACACTATATAAATGCTTAAAAATGAAATCATCTATATACTGGCAGGGTGGAAGGCTAAGCCTTTTGCTTGGTGATTTGTTCCACTCGTGCCGTTAGGATCCGTATAAGCCGGTATTATGTTCCTTGATTTTGCGTTCCTAACACGGTTGGGGTGTATGGGACCCCCTTGATAAACCGCTAAGTGCTAAGTCTTTTCCAGCAAGTCCCAACATTGGTACTATTTGTTTAATAACAAACTAATAAAACTTGAATGGGACTAGCTACCCCTTTCATCTTAATTCCACCCCCCTAGGCCAGTGCTCGATTTGAGTGTTGGTCCAAACTAGAGTCGTGTGCGGGGCCCCCCTTGGCAACTTGGGTTTCGGCCACTGTACGCTGTGCTCATCCGGTCGTGGCCTGAGACGAGATACGCGCGGCTACTATCAGGGTGTCGGCACGCCGGGAGGATTTGCTGGATTAGCCTTACCTTAGTTCGGTTTAACTTGAGCACGGGATTCCGAGAATACTCGGGTCTTCCCACCTATGGAGTTGCGACTCCGCGGATCGTGGGCTTGTGATGGGCCAAGTTGGAACACCCCTGCAGGGTTTGAACTTTCGAAAGCCGTGCCCGCGGTTATGTGGCAGATGGGAGCTTGTTAATTCCGGTTGTAGATAACTTGACACAATGTTTCAATACACTACCAGCGTGTGTACCGTGACTGTCAATTTCCGAATAGGGATTCGGGAGTTGAACACGGTGGGGTTATGTTTGACCGGCTTTAGTTAGGATCACTTCGTGATCATCTTTCGACCGATGCTCTTCTCTTCTCGCTCTCTTTTACGTAAGTTAGTGCTAGTTGCTGCTGCAGACTCTTGTTTGTTCCTTCACCTCATATTCTTTTCTTCAGCCTTGTCCACACCCAAGGCTTAAATAGTCTTGTTACCCGGGAACGAGATTGCTGAGTCCTCTGTGGCTCACAGTTACTTCACCACACCAGTTGCAGGTTCAGCCGAGTTTGATGCCGGAGCTGGTTCAAGTTCTTCACTGGGAGCTTGATGAAGCTTGTGGCCGTTTGCTTGTGACGTTTCGATGTTCAGTAGTGGTTTCTACTAGGATTCGATCCTGCCCTGTGGCTTTATGTTGTTTTGGTATCTTTCTTTTGGATCTTACCTGTAGTCGGGCTGTGATGTTTTGTATGATGATTGTTTATGTATTGTATTGTGTGAAGTGGCGAGTGTAAGCCAACTATCTCCTTTTGCATTTTAATCCCTCTTTTACATGAGTTGTGCAAAGATACCAAACTTGAGATCATTCTAGGATGGACTTATGCCTTTAAGTCGTGCCTCGACACGTAGGAGGTATAACTCCATCCTGGGCATTACAAGTTGGTATTCAGAGCCTTCTCCGACCTAGAAGCCCCACTGATTGATCGAATCGTTGACGGTTGAGTCTAGGCACACACTGAAAACTTTTTGAGTCCTATATTATATCGGAGAGTAGGATTTCTTTGCTTCTCATCCCCTTTCTCTCTGGTGAGGACTCCTGACGATTACTCTTATCTCTTCTACTTTCAAAATTGCACAAAATTTTTTTAGGATCCCGCGAGTATTCTGGGATTGTTTCGATGTTCTTGTGACAAGGATATTGTTCTCGATGCCTCCTGTTACCGAGGAGTTGAGCTTCGGGGTATCATTGACACAAGCATATCGCGGCAGTACTAAATACTTAAGACGGCCGACATCGAAAATCTCCCCTATACGGCCAGTGGCAAGATAACCCCGACATCACCCAGTACTGGGGAGGTAGTTCGAGAGTATTGCCATAGCTTGTTATAGTGGATGCTTTTCGAAGGTCCGAGGTAAACAGTTTCCGAGAAAGACTGGTTATGTGTTGAAGGATGGATACACCTGGATGTAGGTTTAGAGTTGATTGCGTGGTGCTTCCCGTGTATCCCCAACACCTGATTGCATAACTGAAAACTTTCGGAAATCTATAGGTGGGTTCATCAAGTAGTTCTAGGCATTCTTCCAACGGATGCTCGATATGAAGTTTGGGGTTCTACATTGAGTGAAGTGGTTTTATGGACTTGTTCTGATCGGGAGTTGCATCTTAAAGGGTCCTTGGCTATGCTGATCCGGGGATTGCAAAACCCTTTTGTAACACGTTCCATGAGCTTTCAGCACGAAGATGCGGAACGAAGCTTCTATCTTGTATTTGTTCTATCTGTTCCTTGTTCCTTTTTATTTACTTTTGTTCTCCAAGTGGCTTCTTGTCAAGTTGATGTACCTGCGGAATTCATTCGTTCAATCCTCTGTTCGAATGATATTGTGAAGATCATGCTGCATATCTATCCTTTGTTTTGTTTTGATTCTGGTATTCGAGTTGCTTCGATGTCAAATGTGGATTCCATACCTTTTTCCTAATTGGTGTTCTCATATTTCTATGGGAGTGCTAGTTCTTCTTCACATCGAGACCTTCATGTTAATCCTTTTCAACCGGTGTGCCTTCTCTTCAGGTTATTCCATACGGACGTTGTTGAGAAATCTGACGAATTGTCTGTTTCATTCATTCCAAGTTGTCTTTGTTTTCCCCACCCTCCCACCCTTCTTCTTCTCGGAGCAAGAAATTCTCAAATGAAGTATCCATTTTATTCATGTGATGTTTCTTCATTCTTTTCCTTCAATGTTCTTATCCGGTGATTTTATCGTGAAGATGATCAAGAGCTTCAAGTTCATCATTCTTTTGTTCTCATATTCTTCGGGTGGATGTAATTCAAGATTTCGGTGTTGATCTTATCCTTTTCCTCATTTCACAATGTTTTCTTATTCCGGTGCACCAATTAATCATTCTCCTCTTGCTATTCATATCCGGAGTGCTGAAGATTCATAATTCCATTCTTAATCCATTTAAGCTATTTTTGAGCTTTGTCTCCTTACTCAAGCCATTTAATTCAACCGGTGCTATATCTCTTAAGCAATCTTTTACTACGGTGATTTCTTTGAGTGGGCCTTAACCCACAAGTCTTTTCCAGGATCTTACCTAACTCTTCCAATTTTTCCGGAGTTATACTCAAATTCTTTTCAAATGTGACGTAAGAATGATTTCCATCAGTCACATGCCTTCTCCAAGCTTGTTTTCAATTATTTCCATCTTTAACTCAACCTTCCATCTTTTTATTCTTCTGGAGGCTCAACAATTCTTATGGCTTTTCTCGTCTTCATTCTCAACATCTGAAGACCGGAGAAGTGTTTCTCTTAAATCTTGGCCCGTTCTCTTGAAGATTCGTGGTTCTAGCTTCATGCCATCCTCATAATTGTTTTCGATTGTGGGAAGTGTTTTCATGCCCTTCAGAGTAATTCTTGAATTCTTTTCTTTGTGATCCTCCGAAGGCCATCATTTCAGAATATTTCTTCGTTCTTAGTTTTCAACTTCAACCTCCAAATATTCTTCATTGATGTCTCTTCGTTCGTCTCCATATTCTTACGGTGGTTCTTTCAAGTTTACTCTTCCCTGTTATCGTATCAATTCATTTGTTCTTTTCATAATCCTACCGGTGGTTCGTTGAAGAGTTATCCAAGCTTGTGCTAGATCTCTCTTTAATTCTTTGCAACGAGAATAAGTAGTATGCCAAATCCTTTGGTTGTCATCAATTAAATTGGTGAAGGAGATGCATAACATAATTCTTATTCTTATTCCTTCAAAGTGATTTAATTCTTTTGTCTGGAGCTTGTTCATCATATCATATTCTTGGTTCTAAATTCTTCATCTTGTTTTCCGGAGATCCATGTTGTTTCAATTATATCATTTCAAACCTCCATCTAATTCACCGCAGGCCTTGAATCTTATTCTTTTCATCTTCCACTTCTCATGCTTTCATTACCGGAGTTCTCATGGTGGTTCATCATGTTTTAATTCATTCTCGAAGTCTTCATCAAGATTTTTGTTGGAGCTCAAGCATTCTTCATCTTGCATTCCAATTGCAATTCTTTCTACCTTATCTTTTCAGATGGTGTTATGTCATTCTTGACAATTCCTTCATGTTTCATGATTCACGAGTTTTCAAGAATGAGATATTTAAAACCATCATTTCTTTCTCTTTAGGAGATCTTTTCAACCCCTCCTTTTATCTCTTGGAGTTATCTTGGGTTGTTTTTCACCTAAAGCTTTTCCCTAAGGTTTTTGCTATTATGGTGCTTATAAATGACCCAAGTTCTTCATTTATCCTTCCGGTGAACTAAGTTTATCGTCTCCTTGTTGATCTCAATCAAATCAATTGTTTTCGATAGTGGCTGGTTGTCACCTCTTATTTTCGAGATGTTTTTCATAAGCCCACAACGAGCTTATTCTTTCGTTGTTGTTTTCCCAACAACTCCGTTCAACCCTTCTTCGTAAGGATGCTCTTTCAAATTCAATTTTGAGAGAAGTTGTCATCTTCTTCTCCGTTCTTTCTTCCCAACGATCTATATTCTATTCTTTCATTCCGGTGGCTTTGTGATGTTGCTCTATCCAAACCATCATCTCGTTTTATCGAGATCATGTTCTTTTCCTTGCTATCTTTTAACCGGAGTGTGGTATTCTTCTTTCTAGTTCTCTCATCTTACCAAGTTTTTGCCTATCTTTTAACCGGAGTGCTGTCTGAATCTTTCTTACCTTGTGCCATTCTTTTAATTGTTTCGGAGGCAATATGTGTTGTTGTTTTCATCAAGTATCATTCCGTCTCCTCAACTCTTGTTAATTCCTCCATTTTCAGACGGAGTGCTGTCCAAATTCTGTCATTCTTATTCCTTGGCTATACCGTTGCAGTTTCATAGTCTTTTGGTTCGTGAGCTCTTGTTTCATGTCTTTCAACCTACAAGGTTCTCATAATGTTCCTTGTTCATCCTTTTACCGGAGTGCTCTTAACTTCGTTCATCTCCGTGGTATTCTTTCTTTCAAGATTGTTCAACCTCTCAAGGTTCCTTGGTTTCACTCGTCTGTCAAAGAAGCAACTTTGTTTTACCTCTTCCTCTTCCGTTTTACCCGGTGCTATCTCTAGGATCTCGGGTCGAGATCCTCTGTTAGTGTGGGAGAGTTGTGACGCCAGAGACTGACGTCCCAGAAGATTCCAGAAGATTCCAGATGTCCTGGGTTTCCCGTGTGTTCGTTTGTGCTTGTGTTATTTATTTTTGCATTGCATCATGTCATCATGCCATCATGTCATATTTTATTTTGCATCTCAACCTAAATAAATCGTGTGGACCTTCGGTCCATTTAAATCGAGGGAAGATGACTTCTCTTTATAACATATAAAAGCCTCTCAATATTTAGGGAGCTATATTAAAAAAATATTCCATGGCTTCGGAATCACCGTAACACACTTGCAATTTTCCCCATGCTTTCCTACTTTGAGTTCTCTTTCAAAAACCCTTGCCAATAATTATTTCAGTGTGTCGAGGTCCTTCCAAAAACCCTCCTTCAAGTTTTTTTTAAAACCCTGACATTTTTTGTGAGTCCAGGGTTTTTACCCCTTGCCCTAAGCCTTTTTCCTAACTCCTCTTTTCTTTCTATTCCTCTTTTGTTTTTCTGTTTTATTTGGAAAAACAACCGCAGTTTTAATTAAAAGAAGAAGCCAGCCTCTGGGCCTCCTCCTTTCCCCCCCAGCGGCCCAACTCTCCTCACCTCAGCGCCCTGGCCCAATAGGCCCAGACCCCACCTAACCCTAGCCGCACCCAGCCGATCCCAGCGCTCTCCCTCGAGCCCCCTCAGCGCCGCAAGGCAGCATCCCTTCCCTTCGCCTCTCTCTCGTCGACCGAACCCCTCGACCCCGCTCCTTCCCCTCGTTCCCATCGAGCACCCCGATCTCCCCTTCTCCATCCCGCGAGCGCCTCCCTCCTGTTCGCCTCGCTCCATGCTCCACCAGGCCCGAGCTGCGACCAGGAGCCCCAGGACGACGGCCTCTCCCTTCTTTGCCTCGCCTCAGGCCCTTCCCCTTGCGCGCCCCAGGTCTGCGCGCCTCCTCCTCCGCCCGGCGAGCGCCATCCTGCACACTCCCGTGCGCCGATGCTCTGCCCGATGCTCTGCCTGAGACCGCCGCCGCGAGGCCGGCCACCAGCTCCCTTCCCGCAGCGCCCGAGGGGCCCCTTCGGCTCCCTCCGTCCCGAGCAGCGCCGCCTCCCCGAGCGACTCCAGGCAGGCAGGCCGCGGCTTCATCCCTCCGCGCCTGCGCGCCCCAAGGCCGGGTCGGCCAGGCCCCCGCCTCTGCATCGACCGGCTCCCGCGGCTCCCCTCTCCAGCAAGCCCCAGGACGAGCACCCGAGTCCAGCGCCCGGCCAGGCCCGTGGCACCGGCGCCCTTCTGTCCCGCCGCGGCCCTCCTCTTCGGCCAGCCAGCGGCCTCGATCTGGCTGCCTCCTTCGCGCCGCCCAGGCCGCTCGGCTCCTTCTTCCGGCCGCGCAGCCGCGACGCCCGAGGCCCTCCGTCTTCACCTCCAGCAGCTCGTTCGAGCCTCCGCACCGCAGCGCCGTGCAACCCTGTTTGTTTTTTGTTTTTTTTGTTGTTTTGTTGTTTCGGTTATTGTTGCTGTGTTGTTAATCTCAGTTAACCAGGAAGACAGCAAGTTTTTTTCTACTTTTGGACCCTTGTACGTCTACGGAAAACGGGCTCGTGAACGGCTACGGAACAAGTACCACGACGACCCGAACGACTACCGTCGCGTGTACCCCTACGTCGACGACGACCGCGACAAGTACCCCTACCGACGCCGGATCCGTCGGCACCCTCAAGTACCTCTACGGCATGTACCACTACCGTCGCCCGGAAACGAGAAATTCGCCAAGTACCACGACTACCGATGACGTGAACGTCTACTTCCTATACTTCCTCTACTACGGCTACTTCCTCGACGCTCTCGAACCGCTTCGAGAGAGAACGCTTCGAAGGTATAACCCCGAGACGTGACCCGTGGAATGCATGCTTGTTGTGTTGTATGAAATGTCTCCCGTGTGTGCTTCGTGCCCGTTCCACTTTTTGTCATGTTCCTCGGTTGCCTCGTCACCGACTCGTGGGAACCCGGCAACGGGATCACCCCATCATCTTGTTCAACTCGTTCACTCCACCTTTTGTTTTGCACCGGTCCCTCACCGAGTTACCGGTACCGAGATGTTGCGTTGCATCATTTTCGGATCGTTGCCGTGGCACCTTTCCTTTCACCACGGTGACAAATACTTCATATCTTCTCTCTTGTCAACTTTTAATAAAAACTTGCATAAAACTTAATCATGTCATCCGCATCATGTTAACAACACTAAATGTTTAATTGTTGTTTGCTTATAATTATTAAACATGCTCATGGGGATTTTCCGGATATGTTGTTGTTATTTCTCCGGCCCCATTTAAAATGTCTTAATAGTGTAGTTTCTTTATGCTTCACCTCTTGCCATGTTAACCAACATTTAATCTTGTCTTGTAAATAACAAGAGTCAATTAAATAATTAAATGTGGTGTTTCGTCAATATGCAACTCGTTGCATATTGATCTCCACTTAACTTGTAGTATTTGTTTGTGCACTTTGCCATGCCATGCATATTTAAACCGGACATGCATCATACTTGTTTGTGCATCGTATGCCATGTTTAAGCTTGTGTGTTTACCGTGTTGTTTTCCTTCTTTCCGGTTGCTTCTCTTGTTAGCTTCGGTTTCGTTCCGGAGTTGTGAGGATCCGCTTGTCTGTTGCTCCGTCTTCTTCTTGGATCCGTTCTTCTCCCTTGTGGAATCCCAGGCAAGATGACCGAACCCGGATACCATTACTATTTTTGCCTCTTGCTAGAAGTCACGATCTATAGTTTTGCCTCGATGCCCATGTCTTTCTTGTCAGCCTCCTACTCGTAACCAATTGCCATGTTTAACCACCCTACCTATGCAAACCGTTGCTTGGCTATACGTAGGCTTCGCTCAGCCCCTCTTATAGCATTGTTAGTTGCAGGTGAAGATTGAAGATGCTTGCTTCATGTTGAAGTTTGGTTGGGTTATATCACACTATATAAATGCTTAAAAATGAAATCATCTATATACTGGCAGGGTGGAAGGCTAAGCCTTTTGCTTGGTGATTTGTTCCACTCGTGCCGTTAGGATCCGTATAAGCCGGTATTATGTTCCTTGATTTTGCGTTCCTAACACGGTTGGGGTGTATGGGACCCCCTTGATAAACCGCTAAGTGCTAAGTCTTTTCCAGCAAGTCCCAACATTGGTACTATTTGTTTAATAACAAACTAATAAAACTTGAATGGGACTAGCTACCCCTTTCATCTTAATTCCACCCCCCT
>LR738709.1:170727443-170767550 GCA_902687465.1 Secale cereale
ATCGTGGGCTTGTGATGGGCCAAGTTGGAACACCCCTGCAGGGTTTGAACTTTCGAAAGCCGTGCCCGCGGTTATGTGGCAGATGGGAGCTTGTTAATTCCGGTTGTAGATAACTTGACACAATGTTTCAATACACTACCAGCGTGTGTACCGTGACTGTCAATTTCCGAATAGGGATTCGGGAGTTGAACACGGTGGGGTTATGTTTGACCGGCTTTAGTTAGGATCACTTCGTGATCATCTTTCGACCGATGCTCTTCTCTTCTCGCTCTCTTTTACGTAAGTTAGTGCTAGTTGCTGCTGCAGACTCTTGTTTGTTCCTTCACCTCATATTCTTTTCTTCAGCCTTGTCCACACCCAAGGCTTAAATAGTCTTGTTACCCGGGAACGGGATTGCTGAGTCCTCTGTGGCTCACAGTTACTTCACCACACCAGTTGCAGGTTCAGCCGAGTTTGATGCCGGAGCTGGTTCAAGTTCTTCACTGGGAGCTTGATGAAGCTTGTGGCCGTTTGCTTGTGACGTTTCGATGTTCAGTAGTGGTTTCTACTAGGATTCGATCCTGCCCTGTGGCTTTATGTTGTTTTGGTATCTTTCTTTTGGATCTTACCCGTAGTCGGGCTGTGATGTTTTGTATGATGATTGTTTATGTATTGTATTGTGTGAAGTGGCGAGTGTAAGCCAACTATCTCCTTTTGCATTTTAATCCCTCTTTTACATGAGTTGTGCAAAGATACCAAACTTGAGATCATTCTAGGATGGACTTATGCCTTTAAGTCGTGCCTCGACACGTAGGAGGTATAACTCCATCCTGGACATTACACTCGTCGAGCCACATGAACGTTCCCTCTTGGCACAAACGTCTTTGCATCCAGTCCGATACATGTGCCATGTCGTGTGCCACGACGGGTCACAAACGTCATGAACAACATGGCCGAGTACCTGTCCGCAAACATCCATAACTGCGAGGGTCGTCTCTGATACCAACTTGTCACGCCCAAGATGCGATTCTATCCCGATCACGTGATACACTCGTGACTGGGGCACAACCGCATTTCGGGCAGTTAGCAAGATGGATATCATTACATTGTACCATTACATAAATACATGGGGAAACAACAATTCATACAAGTCACATGAATACAACGACACCAATACAAGACATCCAACTACGGATGCAAACATGAAAAGCACAACATCATCCATCCTGCCTTCCTAGGCTGCCGACCAGGAACGTAGCCCAAGACTGACGAAGAAGAAGAAGAAAGAACTCCAACAAAAGGTAACATCGCTCTCACGTCAAGTCATGGGAAACCTGCACCTGCAACTGTTGTTGTAGTATCTGTGAGCCACGAGGACTCAGCAATCCCATAACCTTGGGTATCAAGACTAGCAAAGCTCAACGGGTATGGAGAGGTAAGGTGGTGAGGTTGCAGCAGCGGCTAAGCAAAAGTATGGTGGCTAACTTACGAGTACAAGAATAAGATGAGCCTCTACGCAAACGGTCGCGAATTAGTAATGATTGCTAAAGATCCTGAACTACCTACGAGTCAAACATAACCCCACTGTGTTCTCTTCTCAAGATGAAAATAGACATTCATGATTACTCACGCGGTTCGTGTGTTTTACTTCGGATCCCCTGACAAGTTTTCTACAATCGGACATTAACAAATTCCAATCTGCCACATAACCGCGGGCACGGCTTTTGAAAGATCATAACCCTGCAGGGGTGTCCCAAATTAGCCCATAACAAGCTCTCACGATCAGCAGAGGTTAAAATAATAATACCCCTTATCTTAGGGACAACCCGATGAGACTCGGAATCCCGGTGCACGAGACATTTCGACAATGGTAAAACAAAACCAGCAAGACCTCCCGGCGTGCCGACACCCTGATAGTAGCCACACGTATCTCGTCTCAGGCCACGACCGGATGGGACATCCTACGGGAGCCAATCCTCGAGTTTCCCCGTAGTGGCCCCACAGAACCCCCGTTTGGGACTAATACCATCAGCACTGACCCCCCTTTATGTAGAAGAATCCTCGGGTAGCGCTAACTCCCTATGCAATTTAATTAATTAATTAAGTTTTTATTATGTTGCAAATTAAAACAAAAGTTGGGCCTTGCTGGAGGAGTTTTATTCAAAGATGAACTGTCAAGGGGTCCCCATATACCCAACCGTGTTAGGAACGCAAAATCAAGGAACATAACGCTGGTTCATCGGTTCTTAAGGCGGCATGAGTGGAACAAAACACCGAGCAAAAGGCCAAGCCTTCCACTCATTGCCAAGTATATATGTGTATTAAATTAATTAATAGATAATGTGATATTCCAACAACCAAGATCCAACATGGAGCAATCTTCATCTTCACCTGCAACTAGCAACACTATAAGAGGGGCTGAGCAAGCAGGTAACATAGCCAAACAACAGTTTTGCTGGGATGGTGTCAAAGGTTAGAGGTTTCATGGCAACAAGGAGAGGCTGACAAATAGATAGGTAGCGCGACATATAGCGATAGCATCGAGACAACTAGCATAGCAATGATAGTAAAGGTATCCAAGGTGACGGTCATCTTGCCTGAGATCCCACAAGGAAGAAGAACGAGTCCATGAAGAAGTCAAAGAATAAGCCACGAAGACGAACCAAGTTTAGTCGAACGAATCCTCACGATCGCAACAGAATATGAGCTAGCGAGAAGAAGCACAAAACATGGTAAACACACCACTCGAAAACAAGACAAGATGCTCAACCAAGTATGATGCAAAACATGGCAAGGGATGATGCATACAAGAACAACACAACACAACAAGTTTAAATGAGGCCAGAAACAACATATAACAATTCCGGTAAGTCCTCATATGGAAATTTCAAAATTGATCCAGATCTGAACAAACCTTAAGTTAAAGTTGTTATACAATAAGTTAAGATGCACCATGATGATCTACTCGAAATTCTAGACAATTTACAAGTAAAGTTCATTTAATTCGGAGCTACGACCTAGAAGATATGAGCTAAACAAGACAAGCATGACAAGGATGCAATATGCATCCAAACATCAAGCAAACACACTCCAAACAGGTATTCAACATGTTATTATGCATATGCATGCAAAAACACACAAGTTTCATATGGGACACGCTCAAAACGGAGCAACGGTTCAACACATACATATGAAACAAGATATAACAACAAGTTGTCCGAAAACAGCAACATGGCACATAGTTGACATCAAAACAACATGATACAATAACATTTCATGGCATAAAAGGGCATGGCAAGCATATACATGTCAAGCACTACAAGCATGATCACTGAGCTGCTACTAAACACCACTAGAACATGCTCAAAACATCATGGCAAGATTGCAAAAGATAACAGATTCACATACTTAGTGAAATAAACTAAATATGGCAGCAACAACGACAAGTAGGCATGTTTGCAAGCTTGTGCAACTCATCTCAAAGCATATCAATGCATATGAATATAACCAACAACAAGAAGACATGTTTATGAAGCTACTCATGGCGAGAACATGGTCATAGGATGCATAGAACACTAGCTATTCACATGGCAAAACTGAACTTGTTGATAACATGCCGACATAAACATTTTATAGCAACATGAGAGCATGAAAACAACAAGCTACAGCAGGGCATATATGCAAACAAGGGCATGGGTGGATAGAGCATAACATGGACATCAAGACATGGTCAATTGACATACTAAAACATACGTGGATTTGAGTGGGGCATCAAGCAAACATGGCATCAGGTTATAACAGTTTCAGACTTAGCAGTTTTCAACAAGTCTCAGAAAACAACAATAGCGAGTAGGCCACTTTACAAGCTTGTTGCAAACACCACATGGCATATCATGAAAAGTGGATTGCACCACAGAAAAGATGACATGATTGTGCTTCTAAAACATATTGACATGTAGCTCAAACAAAAATCACACATAAAGATATGAAAAAGACAAATCAGCATCTCACAACAAGTTTCAGCACTTAACAACCACATGCACTATTGCAACAGAGATAAACATGGCAATATGGCACCTAACATGAATGCAACAGCCACCATCATGTAGAGCACTTCACAATGAACATTTTGACATATCATACACTCCATTTGGACCAACATGCACAAAGATGTGACCTCTCAGACATGCTAACACATTGTTGGCAGACAATAATGACTTGACACTAACATCACATAGCCGTTTTACAACGAAGATTAAGTCCACAAGATGAACAGTAATATGCATGCAAATGCAACTAACATGTAGAGCATATAGCAACGAACATTTGGACATATCATATACACAATTTGGATAAACGACCAAAACGTTACACCACTCACAAGTATGCAACATGACGCTAAAATCTGAGGACTTAGTAAAAAAACAACCTCGAGGGAAGAGTGTCCAGAGGGGGCGGACATGTCCGGTGCGATGAGGCTGACGAGCGGGCCCGGGGGGTTTGGACGTGTCCGATTCCAGGGCGGACGTGTCCGGCGGTGAGGGTGCCTGGGCCCTCCTGGCAGTGGCACGCGGGCGAGGGAATCGTCCTCGACCTCCGGGACGAGGCCGGCGGCGCAGGACGACGGCGGAAGGGCAGAGCGAGGCGTCGTGGCAGTGGATTCGACCGGATCCAGCGGTGGCTTGCCGGATCGGGCCGAGGACGAGGTCGGCGGCGCTCGCGGGGTGCTGGACGGGAGGCATCGACGGCGGGCGTGGGACAGAGCAGAGAGAGGCGAGCAGCTGTGGCGTCGGGGTCCGGCAGGGTTAGAACGGTCAACGGCGAGGAGCTCCTGAGGGAGGTGGTAGCCGCGGTCTCCGGCGAGCCCTGGCGGCGGGGAGCGGAGGACGACAACGAGGTGGCCGGTGACGCGGAGCGGGAGGCGCAGGGGCGCTGGCGGCGGAGCGAGCGGGACGACGGCTCTAGGGCAGGGAGCGGGGCACTCGGAGCGGGCTCAGACGGGCAGCTGCGGGCCGCAACGACAGAGGCGCGGGCCCGGGCGGGCCTGGCTCGGGCCTGGAGGGCCGCGGTGGGAGCGGGGCAGGAGCGGCGAGGTGACGCGCCACCATTGGCTGGAGGGGCACCACATGTGGCGGCTTAGCCAATGGGCGACACATGGCGAACGCGGGGCGTCTGCGCCAAGTAGAGGAGGGAGGTGGCGGCGCCAGATCCGAGGAGGAAGGACTAGGGGGCAAGGGATGCCAATTTTGGCAAGGCGGAGGAGTTTAAATAGGAAAGGGGACTAGGGTTTAGGTCTAGGGTGTGTTTAGGGGTGTTTCCGAGCCATTCGATCGTGATCCGACGGATCCGAACGCGAGGGGGGGAATTAGGCAGGCCTTGTGGGCTGGTGGGCTGTGGGGAGAGAAGAGAGAGAGGCTCGCTGGGGTTTTCGAAGACCAAAAACATCCGACGAATTAACCGGCGATAGTGCCGCTATAGTTTAACCGTGGAGCTATCTAACTGACTCCGAATGCGACGGAAATTGACACGCGGTTTAGCTACATTATAATAAGACCACACGCCAAGTTTTAACCCATTCCGAGAACATTTTCTAGCCACTCATAAAATAAATATTCGGAGGTGTCGCGGGCGCGTGCAAGTGTGTGTGAGCTCAGAACGGACAACGGAGAGGACGGGCGGACTCGGACGGATGCAAGTTTTAAAAACATGAGGTTGCAATGCACATGATGACATGGCAAAGGTAGTGAATAACTGGCTGACACCTGGCGCATCGGTGTCGGGGTGTCACATCGCCATGTATGAGCTGGGAAGACCGCGGAGCGGGCGCCGACGGAGGAGTCCTAGACGTCACCGCGCCGCCCGTGGGTAGCACGGCGACGCCCCCAGACCCAGCGGCGTGTGGCTTGTCATCTTGGGCATGAACGACGCCGCTCGCCTGGCTCTGATGGCCAGAGTGTTGTGGAAGCTCGCAGGTCGCGGCTCCGCCACCATCCGTAGCCGCCCCATCGCCCGTTCACGCTGGCACAGGCGATGCAACCCCAGACGGGCCGATCACAGCGATTCCCTTCTTCTTGGGAGCCATCGCGATGAAGGAGAAGATGCGCTAACTCCTAGACCAGATTTTCACAACCTAGCGCCCCCTACCTGGCGCGCCAATGATGTCAGGGAAAACGACACCTATGTGATCCTGGGGACCCCTACTACGTTTGGCAGGGCGTAGAGCTGTGCAAAGAGCAGGTCTAGTCGATCAATACGTGGGAATTTTTAACCAGGTTCGGCCGCAACAGATGCGTAAAACCCTAGTCCTGCTTGTCTGTGTATATTTGGTGTTCTTGATCTCTTAAACTGGCTACTATGCATGCCTGTCCAAAAAGTCTGAATCCTCTCTCAGTACACCTCGGGCCTCCTTTTATATGATAAAGGGGTTGCCACAGCGGCACACAGGAAGTGGAAAGTATCTACAATGTACATGGTTATCTCCTGACATCATAGGACAAACATATTTAATGCGCCGCCTATGTGACCCCTGCCTTTATCGGGGACGGCAAGAGAGCTTGTCCCGCACGTAGCCGCCTCACCCTGCTCCGACATGCGTCGAGGCTGACAAGGCATGCGGCACCACGTTGGCTGCTGGCTGGTGTGGTGGCAGGATCTTCACGAAGATCTGCATGCTACCACGCAAGTGCTTGGCTAGTTGGCTTGGAGGCTGCATGTTGCCACGCGACACTTGTCTAGTTGGAGAGTCGGTTGCCTCTTAGGTGCGGCCACAGGGTAGCAAGACCTTGGCGGGTGCGGGCCTGTGTGGCCCTGTAGACGTCCCCGACAAGGGTTCTTACCAGGGTCTCGTGGCCGTCCCCGGCAAGGACCTTGCCAGGGGTTTTTTGTCGTCCTTGGCAAGGCTCTTGCCGGGGGTCTTCTGTCATCCCCGGCGAGGCTCTTGCCGGGGGTCTTCGTCTTCTGGTCTTTGTCTAGGTCTGCAGGCCCTTGGCCCCACAAACATCTGCATGCCACTACGCAGGCGCCCTTGAATCTTGGTCTGGACGTTGTCGATGGTGTCAGAGCTCTCAGACCCACGAGTGGTGGCCTTGCTGGTGTTGGGAAAGTTGCCCCGGCAAGGCTCTTGCCGGGATCATGTAGGCTGCCCCAGCAAGGGTATTGCCGGGGGAGGAGGCAACCTTCCCTCTCTGTTCTTTGTGCCTCTGGCTTGAGTGTTGCCTTGGCAGTCTCGTGCTTTCCTTCTCCTGCCCCGCCAAGAGTGGCCGTAGGCGTGACTACAACTGTTCGTGGACAAGTAAAGGGGTGCAAAAGAGCCCCTACTTTTGTACACCGACACAACCCAACATTTACCCGTAATGTTTTTGTGTGTTCACATGGTTGAGCTAATGTAGTAATCATGTTTTACATGTGTTGTTTCAATAAAGTGTCAAGTAAAGCCTTTGGGATAGTGTGGATGATAGTTGATTTGATTCTGTGCAAAAATAGAAAGTTTTTCGTCTAGTGCAGAAAATTCAATAAATTACTAGAACATGATAATTAGCTGAAATTTTGACACATGATTTATATACAAATTGCCTACGTTGTCCTAATGTTTCAGAATTTTTAGAG
Source organism: Secale cereale (assembly GCA_902687465.1). Lineage (NCBI taxonomy): Eukaryota > Viridiplantae > Streptophyta > Magnoliopsida > Poales > Poaceae > Secale > Secale cereale. The sequence continues at coordinate 170,735,028 of LR738709.1, forward strand.
TTGAATAAGTATGGTGGTTGTCTAGATCATTACATACTGTTCTGTTTTTGACAGATTCTATTTTAAATGCATAGTTTGCTTGTTTCCTAGTTTCTATGGGTTATATTGATCAATATAAATTGTAGAAATTATATGCTATAGTAGGCATTGTGTGAGAACAATTATGAATCTTGTCTTTGACAGTACCCAAAGTGAATGATTTGTTTTGTTATACTAACCCATCTCATGAAGTTTTGTTAAGTTTTGTGTGATTGAAGTTTTCTAGTTCTGGGTGAGATGTCTATATAAGGAGACTAAGGAGTGGCAAGACCCTAAGCTTGGAGATGCTCAAGGCACCCCAAGGTAATATTCAAGGAACAACCAAGCAACTAAGCTTGGGGATGCCCCGGAAGGCATCCCCTCTTTCGTCTCCAACATTATCAGCCACCTCACTTCAAGCTATATTTCTATTCGTCACATGATATGAGTTTTTCTTGGAGTGTCATTTTCTTCTGTTAGGATTTTCTTTCTGGTATTTAGAATAATGTTTTGTATCTTTTATTTCAATAAAAGTGTCAAGGATAGCCTTTACCATGCTTATTTTGCAAGTCTATATGTTGCTGTTTGAAAACAGAAAGTTTGTCGCTGTTGTAAAAATTCCCGAGAAAATTCAGAATGTGATAAAAGGTTGAAACTTTTTGCAAAGAAAGCTATGATAAATTTCCTATAGCATGTTAAAATTTCAGAATTTTTTGAGTTAGGGAATTATGGATCCTCTTGCATTCTTTACAGACTGTACTGTTTTGACAGATTGCTGTTATGTTTGCATTGCTTGCATATGTTTGCATGTTTAATGATTCTATTTGAGGATAGGAGTATTAAATATGCAGAGTCATATAATATGAAATTTTAAATTATATTTTTAGTGATTTTCGACAGTAGAGTATGATAAGGTTTTGCATTGATTTATACTAACTTATCTCACGAGTTCTTGATGATTTTTGTGTGGATGAAGCTTTTGAGATTTAGGAAAAGCGTGGTATGAGAAGAATTAAGGAGACACAAAAGCTCTAGCTTGGGGATTCACAAGGCACCCCAAGATAATATTTCAAGAAGTCTCAAGCATATAAGCTTGGGGATGCCCCGATAGGCATCCCACCTTTCTTCATCAACAATTATCGGTTAGTGTCTGTTGATCCTAAGTTTTTGCTTCTTCACATGAGATGTAATATTCTTGAAATGTCATTTTATTTTGTTTGCTTGCTATTTTAATAAAATACTTAGATCTGAAAGTTTTTTTAAACAAAATAGAGTCCCCAAATAGTTGCCAGGGAGGCTAGGTAAGAGGCATTCACATCCCATCAACGAAGCTCTTTTTTGGCGCCGTTGCTCTAGTGCTTCACTTATATCTTTTTGAGCACAGTGTCCTTTAGTAATTTTCTAGAAATTCTCTATTTCTTCACTTAAATTATTTTGAGAGAAAGAAAGAAAATTATGCTCATGATCTTCACTTATATTTGGTTGAGCTTATCTAAAGCAACGCATGAAAATTAGTTCCAAAGTGATAGATATCCAAGAAGGATATAATAAAAACTTTCATGAAGATCATTGGACAAAATAAACTTGATTCTCTGAAATAGTTTTGAAATATGATGATAGTGATATTTGAGTCATGTTAATGAGTAATTATGCTTTAGTAAGAATATTGGCGTTAAGGTTTGTGATTCCCTATGCAAGCACGAAAATCAATAGTCATGCAATGAAATTACATCCTACTTGTGGCGTATTATTCGGAATTAATTATGCTTAATGCTTTCTTATGAGATTATTCATTTCTTGGTTGGTCGCTTCCCAATGTTTTGCTAGCCTTCATTTTGCACTAAGTATGATCACTACTTGTGCATCCAAAATCCTTTAAGCCACTGTTGCCATGTGTTTCCACCATACCTACCTATATAGGATATTCCTTTGCCAGTCTAAGAAAATGTGTATGTGCCATCTCTAATATTCAAAATAAATTTCCCTTTTGTGTGCTCGTACCGCTCGCGAGGCAGTGAGGGGTGGCTAATATTTTCCATGCTAGATGTGTTATTCTCACGATGATTGTTTATTCACTTGTCATTGCACGAGAGTAAGGCAGAGGTATTAGGGGTGCCGAGTGCTGAAATGAAAAATGAATTTAATTTATGTTGTAAAATAATAAATTCCTTGGTAAGTGTTGGTATGAAAGGCAAGCGTGGATTCGGCTAGCCATGGGAAGTGAAAGTTTGGTGGAAAAAGGAATAAACTTTATTTTATGTTTGGGAACCGCCTACGATATATCTAGCATGGAAAGTGTTGGGAACTCTAAGTCTTTTTCGTTGGTGGGAAAGGTATGCCACCCAAAATAATTTTATCTCTCAATTTAAGCTTTGAGATCTGGCACCTCTACAAATCCCTACTTCCCTCTGCGAAGGGCCTTTCTTTTACTTGATTCAATTTTTATTTTAAATTTGAGTCTCCATCTTCTCTTATAAAGCACCAACTAGGAGGGACTATGATCGTACTTGAGTATTGCGTGTAGTTATTATGCGAGTGTGTTTGATGAATGGCTCAATGGTTAAGTATGATGGGCTAGGGATAACTTATTTTAGCATTAATATTTTGAAAGACATGGTTGTTTGTTGATATGCTTGAGTATTAAAGTCCTCATGTCAAAACTAGGCTATTGCTTTAAACCATATAAAAGTCCAATTGTCCATGCTATAAAGAAAAAGAATATGTGATGAACATGATTGGCAGCATTCCACATCAAAAATTCTGTTTTTATCATTTACCTACTCGAGGACGAGCAGGAATTAAGCTTGGGGATGCTGATACGTCTCCAACGTATCTATATTGTTTGATTGTTCCATGCTTTTATATTATCTTTCTTGGATGTTCTACAATCATTTCATAATCATTTTATATCATTTTTGGGACTAACCTATTGACATAGTGCCAAGTGCCAGTAGCATTTTTTGCATGTTTTTTACATCGCAGGAAATCAATATCTATCGGAGTCCAAACACCGCGAAACTTTTGGTGGATTTTTTATGGACCAGAAGACTCCCGATGGGCTAGAGCAGCACCTAGGGGGTACCTTGAGGGGGCACAACCCAGCAGGGCGCGCTTGGGGGCGGGGGGGCAAGCGCGCCAAGATGGGTAGTGCCCACCTCGGTGGCCTCCCGCACCCCTTCTTTGCCCTATAAATTCCCAAATATTCTGAAACCCTTCGGGGTGAACCTAGATCAGAAGTTCCGCCGTGGCAAGGCTCTGCAGTCCAAGAGAACCAATCTAGAGCCCTTTACAGCACTCCTCCGGAGGGGGAAATCATCACCGATGGCCACCATGATGAGGGGGGAGTAGTCCACTATCGGGGCTGAGGGTTTGTAACAGTAGCTATGTGTTTAATGTCTCTCTCTCTCTCTCTCTCTCTCTCTCTCTCTCTCTCTCTGTCTGTCTCTGTCTCGTGTTCTTGAGATGCACAATCTTGATGTATTTTGGGCTTTGTTAATATAGTCGGATCATATGGTGTTTTCCCCTCTCTATCTTGTGATGAACTGAGTTTTCCCTTTGAGATTTCTTTGGATTGAATACTTTTATGGATTTGAGAACACTTGATATATGTCTTGTAATTGAATACTCGTGGTGACAATGGGGTATCGTATTGATTCACTTGATATATGTTTTGGCACTCAACTTGCGGATTCCAGAGGTGACATTGGGGTAATCTATGCATAGGGGTTGATGCATGTTCTTGTCTTTGTTTCTCCGGTGAAAATCTTGGGGCACTCTTTGAAGTTCTTTGTATTGGATTGAGTATGATGAATATGAATTTGGTTTGGTGTTATTTTAGTACGAACTCTTGATAGATCGATCGGAAAGAATAACTTGGTGTTATTTTAGTTCAAACTCTTGATAGATCGATCGGAAAGAATAACTTGTGTTATTTTAGTACCAACACTTGGATAGATCGATCGGAAATAATAGCTACCAACAATTCCTTCTTATGTTCTCTGCTAGATAGGAACTTTGGGGTGATTCTTCATCGCACATTGAGGGATGGTTATATGATCCAATTATATATGTACTATTGAGACATTGCACTAGCGATAGTACGGACCCTAGGCCTTGTTTCTAAGCATTGCAATACCGTTTGTGCTCTGTTTTATCACTTGCTACCTTGCTGTTTGTTATTGTTACTATTACAAAAATCAATATCTACTATCCATATTACACTTGTATCACCATCTCTTCGCCGAACTAGTGCACCTATACAATTTGCCATTGTATTGGGTGTGTTAGGGGACACAAGAGACTTTTTATTATTTGGTTGCATGGTTGTTTGAGAGAGACCATCTTCATCCTACACCTCCCACTGATTGATAAGCCTTAGGTCATCCATGATACGTCTCCAACGTATCTATAATTTATTATCGTTCCATACTATTATATTATCCGTCTAGGATGTTTTATGGGCTTTTATATACACTTTTATATGATATTTGGGACTAACCTATTAACCTAGAGCCCAGTGCCAGTTTCTGTATTTTCCTTGTTTTTGAGTTTTACAGAAAAGGAATATGAAACGGAGTCCAATTGACGTGCCAATTTTTGATGATTTTTTTGGACCAAAAGAAGCCCCCGAAGTAAAAGAGTTGGGCTAGGAGAACCACAGGCTGCCCACGAGGGTGGGGGGCGCGCCCTCCTATCTCGTGTAGCCCAGAAGCCCCCCTGACTTGTGCCCTACGCCAAAAAATCCTATTACCGATGCTGAATCTTGTGAGGTCAATGCTGCTTTGTTGGATCTTGTCATGAAAGATCAATTCTCCGGCCTTCCTAGTGAAGATGCCGCTACCCATCTAAACAACTTTGTTGATTTGTGTGATATGCAAAAGAAAAGGGATACGGATAACGATATTGTTAAATTGAAGTTATTTCCGCTTTCACTTAGAGATCGTGCTAAAACTTGGTTTTCTTCTTTGCCTAGAAATAGTATTGATTCGTGGAATAAGTGCAAAGATGCTTTTATCTCTAAGTATCTCCCTCCTGCTAAGATCATCTCTCTTAGAAACGATATTCTGAATTTTAAGCAACTAGATCATGAGCATGTTGCACAACCTTGGGAGAGAATGAAATTAATGATACGTAATTGCCCTACATATGGTTTGAATCTATGGATGATTATTCAGAACTTTTATGCTGGCTTGAATTTTGCTTCTGGAAATCTTTTAGATTCAGCCGCCGGAGGCACTTTCATGGAAACCACCTTAGGAATTAAGCTTGGGGATGCTTGATACGTCTCCAACGTATCTATAATTTTTTTATTGTTCCATGCTATTATTTATGAAGTCTTAGATGTTTAATTGGCTTTATCATACACTTTTATATCATTTTGGGACTAACCGTCTAACCCAAAGGTCCAGTCTAGATTGTTGTTTTTTGCCTGTTTCAGGGTTTTGCAGAAAAATAATATCAAACGGAGTCCAAACGGAATGAAACCTTCGCAAGAGATATTTTTGCAGAAAATCACGCACATGGGACTTGAGAACCACGTCAGGGGAGCCTCGGGTTGTCCACGAGGGTGGGGGGCGCGCCCCTTGCCTCGTCGGCCCCTTGAGTTCCCCCCCCGGTGTCCTCCTTCCTCCTATATAGGTCTACATACCCCGAAACCTTCGACAACAGAGATAAAACCCCAATTCCACCGTCGTAACCTTCTGCTCCTGTGAGATCTCATCTTGGAGCCTGTTCCGGAGCTCCACCGGAGGGGGATCCATCACGGAGTTCTTCATCATCATCATCATCGCCCTCACCATGAGTTGTGAGTAGTTTACCACAGACCTTCGGGTCCATAGCTAGTATCTAGATGGCTTCTTCTCTCTCTGGATCTCAATACAAAGTTCTCCTCGGTCTTCGAGGAGATCTATTCGATGTAATCTCTTTTTGTGGTGTGTTTGTCGAGATCCGATGAATTGTGAGTTTATGATCAAGATTATCTATGAGAAATATTTGGTTCTTCTCTGAACTTTTTATGTGTGCTCATAATATCCTTGCAAGTCTCTTCGAATTATTGGTTTGGTTTGGCCTACTAGATCTATAGTTCTTGCAATGTGAGAAGTGCTTGGCTTTGGGTTCGGTCTTGCGGTTTCCTTTCCCAGTGACAGTAGGGGCAACAAGGCACGTATTGCATTGTTGCCATCGAGGATAAAAAGATGGGGTTATATCATATTGCTTGATTTTATCCCTCTACATCGTGTCATCTTTCTTAAGGCGTTACTCTGTTCTTATGAACTCAATACACTAGATGCATGCTGGATAGCGGTCGATGTGTGGAGTAATAGAAGTAGATGTAGAATCGTTTCGGTCTACTTGTCTCGAACGTGATGCCTATATACAATGATCATGCCTAGATAGTCTCATAATTATTCGCTTTTCTATCAATTGCTCGACAGTAATTTGTTTACCCGCCGTAGAATATCGCTATCATGAGAGAAGCCACTAGAGAACACTATGGCCCCCGGGTCTATTCTCAACATATCAATCCACATCTACTGTACTTTTATCGCTTTATTTTCCGTTCTTATAAACCAAAAATACCAAAAATATAAACTATCATCTCTATCAGATCTCACTTTCGTAAGTGACCGTAAAGGGATTGACAACCCCTTATCGCGTTGGCTGCGAAGTTCTTATTTGTTTCTGCAGGTGCGAGCGACTAGCGCGTGGTGTCCTACTGGATTGATACCTTGGTTCTCAAAAACTGAGGGAAATACTTACGCTACTGTGCTGCATCTCCCGTTCTTCTTCGAGGGAATACAACGCAAGCTCGAGAAGTAGCAAGAAGAATTTCTGGCACCGTTGTTGGGGAGGCTTACGCAAAAGTCATATACCAAGTACCTATCACAAATCCTTATCCTTCGCATTACATTTATTTGCCTCTCGTTTTCCTCTCCCCCACTTCACCCTTGCCATTTTATTTGCCCTTCTTTCGCCGTGTGTTTATCATTCGCTTGCTTCTTGTTTGCTTGTGTATGTTGGATTGCTTGCTTGTCACTATGGCTCATAACAATACCAAATTGTGTGACTTCTCCAATACCAACTACAATGATTTTATTAGCACTCCGATTGCTCCTATTACCGATGCTGAATCTTGTGAGGTCAATGCTGCTTTGTTGGATCTTGTCATGAAAGATCAATTCTCCGGCCTTCCTTGTGAAGATGCCGCTACCCATCTAAACAACTTTGTTGATTTGTGTGATATGCAAAAGAAAAGGGATACGGATAACGATATTGTTAAATTGAAGTTATTTCCGCTTTCACTTAGAGATCGTGCTAAAACTTGGTTTTCCTCTTTGCCTAGAAATAGTATTGATTCGTGGAATAAGTGCAAAGATGCTTTTATCTCTAAGTATTTCCCTCCTGCTAAGATCATCTCTCTTATAAACGATATTCTGAATTTTAAGCAACTAGATCATGAGCATGTTGCACAACCTTGGGAGAGAATGAAATTAATGATACATAATTGCCCTACACATGGTTTGAATCTATGGATGAGTATTCAGAACTTTTATTTTAGCTTGAATTTTGCTTCAAGAAATCTTTTAGATTCAGCTGCCGGAGGCACTTTCATGGAAACCACCTTAGGAGAAGCTACCAAACTCCTAGATAATATTATGGCTAATTATTCTCAGTGGCACACCGAAAGATCTACTAGTAAAAAAGTTCATGATATCGAAGAAATTAGTGTTTTGAGTGGAAAGATGGATGAACTTATGAGATTGCTTGCTCCTAAGATTGCTTCTTCTGATCCTAATGATATGCCTTTGTCCACTTTGATTGAGAATAACAATGAATCTTTGGATGTGAATTTTGTTGGTAGGAATAATTTTGGCAATAATGCTTATAGAGGTAGTTTTAATCCTAGGCCCTTTCCTAGTAATTCCTCTAATAATTATGGTAATTCCTACAACAACTCTTATGGAAAGATGCCTTCTGAATTTGAAACTAGTGTTAAGGAGTTTATGATCTGGCAAAATAATTTCAATGCTATGCTTGAATAGAAATTGCTTAAGGTTGATGAATTGACTAGATGTGTGGATAGAATTACTTTTGATGTTGATTTTTTGAAACTTAGATCTATCCCACCTTAGCATGATATCAATGAGTCTCTCAAAGCCATGATAATTTCCATTGACGAATGCAAAGAAAGAACCACTAGGATGCGTGCTAAAAGAGAGGATTATATTAAAGTGTGTTCTTCTAGTTATCATGAAAATAAAGATGAAGATCTGAAAGTTATTGACGTGTCTCCTATTAGATCCTTGTTTTCTAGTATAAATTTTGATGAAGATAAGATTGGAGATGATTCAGCTTTAAAGTGTCCCAATGATTCGGAGTTTTTAGATCTTGATGCTAAAATTGCTAAAAGTGGGAGTGAAGAGATTAAAACTTTGCATAGTGATGAACCCACTACTTTGGATTTCAAGGGATTCAATTATGATAATTGCTCTTTGATTGATTGTATTTCCTTGTTGCAATCCGTGCTAAATTCTCCGCATGCTTATAGTCAAAATAAAGCTTTCACCAAACACATAGTTGATGCTTTGATGCAATCTTATGAAGAAAAACTTGAGTTAGAAGTTTCTATCCCTAGAAAGCTTTATGATGAGTGGGAACCTACTATAAAATAAAAATAAAAGATCATGAATGCTATGCTTTATGTGATTTGGGTGTTAGTGTCTCCACTATCCCAAAAACTTTGTGTGATTAGCTAGGTTTCCACGATCTTGATGATTTTTCTTTAAATTTGCATCTTGCGGATTCCACTATTAAGAAAACTATGGGAAGGATTAATGATGTTCTTATTGTTGCCAATAGGAATTATGTGCCCGTAGATTTCATTGTTCTTGATATAGATTGCAATCCTTCATGTCCTATTATTCTTGGTAGACTTTTCCTTAGAACGATTGGTGCAATTATTGATATAAAGGAAGGAAATATTATATTCAAATTTCCGTTAAGGAAAGGCATGAAACACTTTACTAGAAAGAAAATCAAGTTACCATATGAATCTATCATGAGAGCCACTTATGGATTGCCTTCCAAAGATGGCAATACCTAGATTTTTCGTGTATCGTGCCTAGCTAGGGGCGTAAAACGATAGCGCTTGTTGGGAGGCAACCCAATTTTTTTTGTTCCTGTTAGGGAATAAATATTGCATCTAGCCTTTGTTTAGATGTGGTTTCATGTTTTTTTAGTGTTTGTGCCAAGTTGAACCGTTGGGATGACTTGTGTGAAGTTTATGTGGTCTTGCTGTGAAAAATAGAATCGTTGGCGCTCACTAGAATGGTCGTCAGATTTTATTGGAGCGCGATATTTAGTTGATTCTTTTTGAAGATGATTAATAGACAGATTCCTCAAATTTACCAGTTTAGTTTGAATTTTTTGGAGTTACATAAGTATGTGAAACCTGCAGATTACTACAGACTGTTCTGTTTTTGACAGATTCTATTTTTCGTGTGTTGTTTGCTTATTTCAATGCATCTATGAGTAATATTTGGAGGTATGAACCATAGAAAAGTTGGAATACAGTAGGTTTAACACCAATATAAATGAAGAATGAATTCATTGCAGTACCTTTGAGTAGTGGTTTGTTTTCTTATACTAACGGAGCTCACGAGAATTTTTGTCTAAGTTTTGTGTTGTGAAGTTTTCAAGTTTTGAGTATTGCTTTGATGGACTATGGAACAAAGAGTAGCAAAAGCCTAAGCATGGGGATGCCGATGGCACCCCAAGTAAAACTCAAGGATAATCAAAAGCCTAAGCTTGGGGATGCCCCGGGAAGGCATCCCCTCTTTCGTCTTCATCCATCGGTAACTATACTTGGAGCTATATTTTCATTCACCACATGATATGTGTTTTGCTTGGAGCGTCTTGTATAATTTGAGTCTTGGCTTGTTAGTTTGTCACTATCATCCTTGTTGGACACACCTATTTGATAGAGTTAAATATGGCCTAGGAATTGCTAGAACTCTCTATGAGCTTCACTTATATCTTTTGAGTTGAATAGTTTTTGCTCTAGTGCTTCACTTATATCTTTTGAGTTGAATAGTTTTTGCTCTAGTGCTTCACTTATATCTTTTAGAGGACGTTGGTGGTTATATTTTGTAGACATTGTTGAACTCTCATGCTTCACTTATATATATTTTAGAGTCTATTAAAACAGCATGGTAATGTGTTTAGGCTAAAAAAAACTAGTCTTCACGTGATAGACATCCAATGTCAATGTAGTAAAAAAATTCACACTAAGTGCATTGAGTATGATGAGGTGTTGGATGCTTGATAATTGTTTTGAGATATGAGGATAGTGATATTAGAGTCATGCTAGTGGAGTTATTATGAAATTGAGAAATACTTGCGTTAAGGTTAGTGATTCCCGTAGCATGCACGTATGGTGAACCGCTATGTGACGAAGTTAGAGCATGAGGTATTTGTAAAATGTCAACCTTTGTGTGGAGGTCGGGGGCGCGCGATGGTTAACTCCTACTAGCCTCCCCCATAGGAGCATGCGTTGATTGCTTTGTTTTGATGACTCATAGATTTTTGCAATAAGTATATGAGTTCTTATGACTAATGTTGAGTCCATGGATTATACGCACTCTCACCCTTCCACCGTTGCTAGCCTCTCTTGTACCGCGCAACTTTCTCCGGTACCATAAACCCACTATATATCCTTCCTCAAAACAGCCACCATATTATTCCTCAAAACAGACACCATACCTACCTATCATGGCATTTCCATAGCCATTCCGAGATATTTTGCCATGCAACTTTCCACCGTTCCGTTCATATGACACGCATCATATTGTCATATTGCCATGCATGATCATGTAGTTGACATCGTATTTGTGGCAAGGCCATCATGCATAACTTTTCATACATGTCACTCTTATTTCATTGCACATACCGGTACACCGCCGGAGGTATTCATATAGAGTCATACTTTGTTGTAGTATCAAGTTGTAATATCAAGTTGTAATGAAAGTGTGATGATCATCATTATTAGAGCATTGTCCCACGGGAGGAAATGCTAAATCTATAAATCCCCTCCGCAAAAAAAAGAAAAAAAGAGAAAGGCCAAAGAAAAAAAGAAAGGCCCAAAAAAAGAAAAAAAAGAAAAGTAAAAGGAAAAAGGGACAATTGCTACTATCTTTTTCCAGACTTGTGCTTCAAAGTAGCACCATGTTCTTCATTGCAGAGAGTCTCATGCTTAGTCACTTTATATACTAGTGGGAATTTTTCGTTATAGAACTTGGCTTGTATATTCCAACGATGGGCTTCCTCCAATGCCCTAAGTCTTTGTGAGCAAGCAAGTTGGATGCACACCCACTAGTTTCTTTTTGTTGAGCATTCATTCATATTTAGCTCTAGTGCATCCGTTGCATGGCAATCCCTACTCACTCACATTGGTATCTAATGATAGGCATCTCCATAGCCCGTTGATACGCCTAGTCGATGTGAGACTATCTCCCTCCTTTTTGTCTTCTCCACAACCACCTCTATTCCACCCATAGTGCTATGTCCATGGCTCACGCTCATGTATTGCGTGAAAGTTGAAAGGTTTGAAAGAATAGAGTATGAAAACAAGTGCTTGGCTGAAATCGGGGTTGTGCATGATATAAATATTTTGTTTAATGAAGAGGGAGCATAGCCAGACTATATGATTTTGTAGGGATAACTTTCTTTAGCCATAGTATTTTGAGAAGACATGATTGCTTTGTTAGTATGCTTTAAGTATTGTTATTTCTTATGTCAATATATACTTTTGTCTTGAATCTTTCAGATCTGAACATTCATGCCACAATTAAGAGAATTACATTGAAAAACTGTATTGGTTAGCATTCCACATCAAAAATTCTTTCTTTATCATTTACCTACTCGAGGACGAGCAGGAATTAAGCTTGGGGATGCTTGATACGTCTCCAACGTATCTATAATTTTTGATTGTTCCATGCTATTATTTATGAAGTCTTGGATGTTTAATTGGCTTTATCATACACTTTTATATCATTTTGGGACTAACCTTCTAACCAAAGGCCCAGTCCAGATTGTTGTTTTTTGCCTGTTTCAGGGTTTTGCAGAAAAAGAATATCAAACGGAGTCCAAACAGAATGAAACCTTCGCAAGAGATATTTTTGCAGAAAATCACGCACATGGGACTTGAGAACCACGTCAGGGGAGCCTCGGGGTGTCCACGAGGGTGGGGGGCGCCCCCCTTGCCTCGTGGGCCCCTCGAACACCCCCCGGTGTCCTCCTTCCTCCTATATAGGTCTACATACCCCGAAACCTTCGACAACAGAGAGAAAACCCTAATTCCACCATCGTAACCTTCTGTTCCTGTGAGATCCCATCTTGGAGCCTGTTCCGGAGCTCCACCGGAGGGGGATCCATCATGGAGTTCTTCATCATCATCATCATCGCCCTCACCATGAGTTGTGAGTAGTTTACCACAGACCTTCGGGTCCATAGCTAGTATCTAGATGGCTTCTTCTCTCTCTGTATCTCAATACAAAGTTTCCTCAGTCTTCGAGGAGATCTATTCGATGTAATCTCTTTTTGTAGTGTGTTTGTCGAGATCTGATGAATTGTGAGTTTATGATCAAGATTATCTATGAGAAATATTTGGTTCTACTCTGAACTTTTTATGTGTGCTCATAATATCCTTGCAAATCTCTTCAAATTATTGGTTTGGTTTGGCCTACTGGATCTATAGTTCTTGTAATGGGAGAAGTGCTTGACTTTGGGTTCAATTTTGCGGTGTCCTTTCCCAGTGACAGTAGGGGCAGCAAAGCACGTATTGTATTGTTGCCATCGAGGATAAAAAGATGGGGTTATATCATATTTCTTGAGTTTATCCCTCTACATCATGTCATCTTTCTTAAGGCGTTACTCTATTCTTATGAACTCAATACACTAGATGCATGCTGGATAGCGGTCGATGTGTGGAGTAATAGTTGTAGATGCAGAATTGTTTCGATCTACTTGTCTCGGACGTGATGCCTATATGCAATGATCATGCCTAGATAGTCTCATAATTATTCGCTTTTCTATCAATTGCTCGACAGTAATTTGTTTACCTTCCGTAGAATATCGCTATCATGAGAGAAGCCACTAGAGAACACTATGGCCCCCGGGTCTATTCTCAACATATCAATCTACATCTACTTTACTTTTATCGCTTTTATTTTCTGTTCATTATAAACCAAAAATACCAAAAATATAAACTACCATCTCTATCAGATCTCACTTTCGTAAGTGACCGTAAAGGGATTGATAACCCCTTATCGTGTTGGCTGCGAAGTTCTTATTTGTTTGTGCATGTGCGAGGGACTCGCGTGTGGTCTCCTACTGGATTGATACCTTGGTTATCAAAGGAAATACTTACGCTACTATGCTGCATCTCACTTTCCTCTTCGAGGGAATACAATGCAAGCCCCAGAAGGAGCATAGCCACCGAAAACCAACTACACCCGTTCTGGCACCCTGTCGGAGGGGGGAATCCCTCTCCGGTGTCTATCTTCATCATCCCGGCACTCTCCATGACGAGGAGGGAGTAGTACACCCACAGGGCTGAGGGTATGTACCAGTAGCTATGTGTTTGATCTCTCTCTCTCGTGTTCTTGAGATGGCACGATCTTGATGTATCGCGAGCTTTTCTATTCTAGTTGGATCTTATAATGCTTCTCCCCCTCTACTCTCTTGTAGTGGATTGAGTTTTTCCTTTGAAGTTATCTTATCGGATTGAGTCTTCAAGGATTTGAGAACACTAGATGTATGTCTTGCGTGGGATACCTATGGTGACCATGGGGAATTCTATTGAGTCACTTGATATATGTTTTGGTGATCAACTTGTGGGTTCCGTGACCTTGGGAATCTATGCATAGGGGTTGGCACACGTTTTTGTCTTGACTTTCCGGTAGACACTTTGGGGCACTCTTTGAAGTTATATGTGTTGGTTGAATAGATGTTTATGAGATTGTGTGATGCATATCGTATAATCATGCCCACGGATACTTGTGGTGACAATGGAGTATCTAGGTGACATTAGGGTCTTGATTGATTTGTGTCTTAAAGTGTTATTCTTGTACGAACTCTATGATAGATTGAACGTTACTATGGACTCTTGAATAGATCGATCAGAAAGAATAACTTTGAGGTGGTTTCGTACCGTACCATAATCTCTTCATTTGTTCTCCGCTATTAGTTACTTTGGAGTGACTCTTTGTTGCATGTTGAGGGCTAGTAATATGATCCAACTATGTTATCCTTGTTGAGAGAACTTGCACTAGTGAAAGTATGAACCCTAGGCCATGTTTCCTACCATTGCAACACCGTTTATGCTCACGTTTACCACTTGCTACCTTGCTGTTTTTATATTTTCTTATGACAAAAACCTATATCTACCATCCATATTGCACTTGTATCACCATCTCTTCGCCGAACTAGTGCACCTGTACAATTTAACATTGTATTGGGTGTGTTGGGGACACAAGAGACTCTTTGTTATTTGGTTGCAGGGTTGCTTCAGAGAGACCATCTTCATCCTATTCCCCCCACGGATTGATAAACCTTAGGTCATCCACTTGAGGGAAATTTTCTACTGTCCTACAAACCTCTTCACTTGGAGGCCCAACAACGTGTACAAGAAGAAGGTTGCGTAGTAGACATCAAGCTCTTTTCTGGCACCGTTGCCGGGGAGGTTAGTGCTTGAAGGTATATCTTTAGATCTTGCAATCGAATCTCTTAGTTTCTTGTTTTATCACTAGTTTAGTTTATAAAAGAAAACTACAAAAAAGTGGAATTAAGGTTACCTCATATGCTTCATCTTTTTAATATCTTTCGTGAAAATGATGGGAAGGAAAATTTTTCTCAAGTACTTGAAGAATAATTACATAGAATGCTTGGCATAAAATATGTGCATGATGAGCATGATTGCAATGTTGTTAGTGTGAATCCTTTGAATATCCATGATGCTATTGATATGCAAAGCCACAAGCTCGGGGATGCTATGTTTGATGAAGATGATATGTATAGTCCCCCAAGTTTGATGAGCAAATTTATTATGATGAAAGCATGCCTCCTATTTATGATGATTATATTAATGAAAGTGGATTTGGAGAGGTCATGACTTTGTTTGGTGATGAATCCACTATTTCGGAAGAGGTTCCAATTGATTATGAGAACAAAGTTGCCATCTATGATGCTTATTGTGATGACTTGTATGCTATTAAGAATAATGATAACCATGAAACTTGTCATCATGATTTTAGTTTTCAATTGGGTTATGCTTCACATGATAGTTATTTTGTTGAATTTGCTCCTCCCACTACTATGAATGAGAAGATTTTTGCTTATGTGGAGAGTAGTAAAATTTCTATGCAAGTAGATCATGAAAAGAATGCTTAATGTGCTGGTTATATTGTTGAATTCATTCATTATGCGACTGAAAAATATTATGAGAGAGGATAATATGCTTGTAGGAATTGCAGTAATATCAAGTTTCCACTCTATATGCTTAAAATCTTGAAGATGTGCTTGTTTTCCCTTCCTATGCTAGTTGATTATTGTTCCCATAATTTGTTTATTACAAAATCCCTATGCATAGGAAGTGGGTTAGACTTAAATGTGCTAGTCATATTCTTCATGATGCTCCCTTTATGTTTCAATTCTTATCTTTTATGCGAGCATCATTGAAATCATGATGCCTACCTAGGGGCGTTAAACGATAGCGCTTGTTGGGAGGCAACCCAACTTTATTTTCTTTTCTTTGCTTTTGCTTATGTTTAGAAATAAATATTGCATCTAGCTTCTGTTTAGATGTGGTTTTATGTTTTAATTAGTGTTTGTGCCAAGTAGAACCTTTGGGAAGACTTGTGTGAAGTTTATACGATCTTGCTGTGAAAAACAGAATCATTAGCGCCAGCTAGAATGGTCATTAGATTTTACTGGAGCGTGATATTTAGTTGATTTATCTTGCTGATGATTAATAGACAAATTCCTCATGTTCACCAATTTCGTTTGAATTTTTTGGAGTTACATAAGTATGCGAAACCTGCAGATTACTACAGACTGTTCTGTTTTTGACAAATTCTGTTTTTCGTGTGTTGTTTGCTTATTTCAATGCATATATGAGTAGTATTGGGAAGTATGAACCATAGAGAAGTTGGAATACAGTAGGTTTAACACCAAATAAACAAAAAATGAATTCATTGTAGTACCTTTGAGTAGTGGTTTGCTGTCTTATACTAACGGAGCACATGAGATTTTTGTCTAAGTTTTGTGTTGTGAAGTTTTCAAGTTTTGAGTATTGCTTTGATGTACTATGGAACAAAGAGTGGCAAGAGCCTAAGCTTGGGGATGCCCATGGCACCCCAAGGTAAAAATCAAGGACAACCAAAATCCTAAGCTTGGGGATGCCCCGGTAAGGCATCCCCTCTTTCGTCTTCATCCATCGGTAACTATACTCGGAGCTATATTTTTATTCACCACATGATATGTGTTTTGCTTGGAGCATCAATTTAGTTTTTTTCTTGCTGTTTGAATAATGTCCCAAGATCTAAAGTTCTTAAATGTTAGAGATTCTTCACATAGTTACATAATTATTCAACTACTCATTGATCTTCACTTATATCTTTCGGAGTAGTTTGTCATTTGCTCTAGTGCTTCACTTATATCTTTTAGAGCACGGCGGTGGTTTTATTTTGAATAAATTTTTGATCTCTCATGCTTCACTTATATCCATTTGAGAGTCTATTAAAACAGCATGGTAATGTGCTTTGGCTATAAAACTAGCCTTCACATGATAGACATCCAATATCAATGTAGTAAAAACTTTCACACTAAGTGCATTGAATATGATGAGAAGTTGGATGCTTGATAATTGTTTTGAGATATGAGGATATTGATATTAGAGTCATGATAGTGGAGTTGTTATGAAATTGAGAAATACTTGTGTTAAAGTTTGCGATTCCCGTAGCATGCACGTATGGTGAACCACTATGTGACGAAGTTAGAGCATGAGGTATTTGTAGAGTGTCAACCTTTGTGTGGAGGTCGGAGGCGTGCGATGGTTAACTCCTACCAACCTCCCCCCTAGGAGCAAGCATTGATTGCTTTGTTTTGAGGACTCATAGATTTTTGCAATAAGTATATGAGTTCTTTATGACTAATGTTGAGTCCATGGATTATACGCGCACTCACCCTTCCACCATTGCTAGCCTCTCTTGTACCGTGCAACTTTCGCCGGTACCATACACCCACTATATATCCTTCCTCAAAACAGCCACCATATATAGTCCTCAAAACAGACACATACCTACCTATCATGGCATTTCCATTGCCATTCTGAGATATATTGCCATGCAACTTTCCACCATTCCGTTCATATGACATGCTTCATATTGTCATATTGCCTTGCATGATCATGTAGTTGACATCGTATTTGTGGCAAAGACACCATTCATAATTTTTCATACATGTCAATCTTGATTCATTGCACATACCGGTACACCGCCGGAGGCATTCATTTAAAGTCATACTTTGTTCTAGTATCGAGTAGTAATATCGAGTTGTAAATCAATATAAGTGTGATGATCCTCATTATTAGAGCATTGTCCCGTGTGAGGAAACAAAAAAAACAAAAAAAAGATAAAGGCCAGATAAAAAAGGAGATGGCCCAAAAAAATAGAGAGGGCCTAAAAAAAGAGGAAAGCCCCTAAAAACGAGAGAAAAGAGAGAAGGGACAATGCTACTATCTTTTTCCACACTTGTGCTTCAAAGTAGCACCATGTTCTTCATGATACAGAGTCTCATGTTTAGTCACTTTCATATACTAGTGGGAATTTTCATTATAGAACTTGGCTTGTATATTCCAACAATGGGCTTCCTCGAATGCTCTAGGTCTTCGTGAGCAAGCAAGTTGGATGCACACCCACTAGTTTCTTTTGTTGAGCTTTCATACGTACTTAGCTCTAGTGCATCCGTTGCATGGCAATCCCTACTCACTCACATTGATATCTATTGATGGGCATCTCCATAGCCCGTTGATACGCCTAGTCGATGTAAGAATATCTTCCTCCTTTTTGTCTTCTCCACAACCACCTCTATTCCACCCATAGTGCTATATCCATGGCTCATGCTCATGTATTGCGTGAAAGTTGAAAGGTTTGAAAAGATAGAGTATGAAAACAAGTGCTTGGCTGAAATCGGGGTTGTGCATGATATGAATATTTTGTGTGATGAAGAGGGAGCATAGCCAGACTATATGATTTTGTAGGGATAACTTTCTTTAGCCATAGTATTTTGAGAAGACATGATTGCTTTGTTAGTATGCTTGAAGTATTATTATTTCTAAAGTCAATATAGACTTTTATCTTGAATCTTTCAGATTTGAACATTCATGCCACAATTAAGAGAATTACATTGAAAAACTATGTTGGTTAGCATTCCAAATCAAACATTCTGTTTTTATCATTTACCTACTCGAGGACGAGCAGGAATTAAGCTTGGGGATGCTTGATACGTCTCCAACGTATCTATAATTTTTTATTGTTCCATGCTATTATATTATCCTTCTAGGATTTTTTTATGGGCTTTTATATACACTTTTATATGATTTTTGAGACTAACCTATTAACCTAGAGCCCAGTGCCAGTTTCTGTTTTTTCCTTGTTTTTGAGTTTTACAGAAAAGGAATATCAAACGGAGTCCAATTGACGTGCCAATTTTTGATGATTTTTTCTGGACCAAAAGAAGCCCCTGAAGTAAAAGAGTTGGGCCAAGAGAGCCACGGGCTGCCCACGAGGGTGGGGGCGCGCCCTAGGCAGGAGGCGCGCCCTCCTATCTCATGGACAGCCCAGAAGCCCCCCTGACTTGTGCCCTACGCCAAAAAATCCTATAAATACTGAAACCTCCAGGAATTAACCTAGATCGGGAGTTCCGCTGCCGAAAGCCTCTGTAGCCACCGAAAACCAATCTACACCAGTTCTGGCACCCTGCCGGAGGGGGGAATCCCTCTCCGGTGGCTATCTTCATTATCCCGGCGCTCTCCATGACGAGGAGGGTGTAGTCCACCCTCGGGGCTGAGGGAATGTACCGGTAGCTATGTGTTTGATCTCTCTCTCTCTCGTGTTCTTGAGATGGAATGATCTTGATGTATCGTGAGCTTTGATATTCTAGTTGGATCTTATAATGCTTCTCCCCCTCTACTCTCTTGTAATAGATTGAGTTTTCCCTTTGAAGTTATCTTATCGGATTGAGTCTTTAAGGATTTGAGAACACTTGATGTATGTCTTGCGTGGGATACCTGTGGTGACAATGGGGTATTCTATTGAGTCACTTGATGTATATTTTGGTGATCAACTTGCAGGTTCCATGACCTTGGGAATCTATGCATAGGGGTTGGCACACGTTTTCGTCTTGACTTTCCGGTAGAAACTTTGGGGCACTCTTTGAAGTTCTATGTGTTGGTTGAATAGATGTTTCTGAGATTGTGTGATGCATATCGTATAATCATGCCCAAGGATACTTGAGGTGACAATGGAGTATCTAGGTGACATTAGGGTTTTGATTGATTTGTGTCTTAAGGTGTTATTCTAGTACGAACTCTATGATAGAATGAACGTTACTACGGACTCTTGAATATATCTATCAGAAAGAATAACTTTGAGGTGGTTTCGTACCCTATCATAATCTTTTCGTTTTTTCTCCGCTATTAGTAACTTTGGAGTGACTCTTTGTTGCATGTTGAGGGCTAGTAATACGATCCAATTATGTTATCCTTGTTGAGAGAACTTGCACTAGTGAAAGTATAAACCCTAGGCCTTGTTTCCTATCATTGCAACACCGTTTATGCTCACGTTTACCACTTGCTACCTTGCTATTTTTATATTTTCTTATTACAAAAACCTATATCTACCATCCATATTGCACTTGTATCACCATCTCTTCGCCGAACTAGTGCACCTATACAATTTACCATTGTATTGGGTGTGTTGGGGACAAAAGAGACTCTTTGTTATTTGGTTGCAGGGTTGCTTGAGAGAGACCATCTTCATCCTACGCCTCCCACAGATTGATAAACCTTAGGTCATCCACTTGAGGGAAATTTGCTACTTTCCTACAAACCTCTGCACTTGGAGGCCCAACAACGTCTACAAGAAGAAGGTTGCGTAGTAGACATCAATCCACTTGAGGGAAATTTGCTACCGTCCTACAGAACTCTGCGCTTGGAGGCCCCGACATTATCTTTGCAAGAAGGGGGGTGCGGGAATGGGGATTGAGATTTGTGGATTCGAGGGTTGCCGACAATGGAGCAGACGAGCCAGCGAAGCTTAAGGAGGACGACTTAAATAGATCCATATATTTTCATCGCTACCGGTTCCTACAAAACAACTGTGTGATGTTGTAGATATTTTTTATTAGCTGTGAAAGACTAATTTGGAGTAAAGTGGCAACGGATGGTGTTTTAAATGTACGACAACATTTGTACTACTAATACAACTGTCATGTCAAATTTTGGGAAATTTCAGGGGTCATTTGACCTTTTAAGACATTTAAATGATTTTCTAGCCATTTAATGACTGTAATTGAAATTTGAACTATAGGTACATGCAACAGCTAACCATAACAGTTTGAAAAGTCACATTTTGTGTACTTATGTGTGATTTGATTCCATGTGCAGTAAATTGGATGGAACTTTCAAGCATATTGGTCTAACGGCTATGACAAAATTAAGCATGGAGTACCATGGCATTTTAATTCCAAAAAATTTTAAAAAAAAATTCAGAAACACATGAAACCATGGTTGATGTAATGTCATGCCACCAAGATGATGTGGCAAAAATTTTGGCATGTGTGACAAAAGTTTGGAAACACACCCCTCACAAAACGGAGGAACTCACTAGAAGGCTCCTGGTTCTGAGACGGAACAATGCATGTTTGATGACGAATGGGAGATAGCTTCCTCTTACGGCCTTCAATTTTTTTCTACGTTTAACGTGCACTAATAAAACTGTCATGTGAAAATTTGGAAAATTTCAGGGGTCAATTGACCTTTTCAAGACATTTAAGTGATTTTCTAGCCATTTAATGACCGTAACTCAAATTTGAACTGCATCTACATGCAACGGGTAACCATAACGGTTTGAAAAATCATATTTGTGTACTTGTGTGCGAGTTAATTCCAGGTGCAGTAAATTAGAAGGAATTTTCAAACATATTGGTCTCACGACATGGACACGTGCATATGTATGCATGGAGTGCCAAGACATTTTAATTCCAAAAAATAAAAAAATGATCAGAAAAACATGAAACCTTGCTTTGTGTAATGTCATACCATCAAGATCATGTGGTAAAAAAATTGGCATGTTTGTCGAAAGTTTGGACACACACCCCTCAGAAACCGGAGCAACTCACTAGAAGGCTCGTGGTTCCGAGAGGGAACAATGCATGTTTGATGACGAACATGAGATATCTTCCTCTTATGGCCTTCAAATTTTTTCTATGTTTAAAGTGCACTACTACAGTTGTCATGTGAAAATTTGGAAAATTCTAGGGGTCATTTGATCTATTAAAGACATTTAAGTAATTTTGTAGCCATTTAATAACCGTAATTCTAATTCGAACTACATCTACGTGCAACGGCTAACCATAATGGTTTGAAAAGTCATATTTGTGTACTTGTTTGCGAGTTAATTCCATGTCCAGTAAATTAGAAGGAATTTTCAAACATATCGGTCTCACGACATGGAAACATCCATGGAGTGCCATGGCATTTTTATTCCAAAAAATTGAAAAATGATCAGAAAAACATGAAACGTTACTGGATGTAATGTCATGCCATCAAGATGATGTGGTAAAAATATTGGCCTATTTGACGAAATTTTGGACACACACCCCTCACAAACTGGAGCAACTCACTAGAAGGCTCGTGGTTATGAGAGGGAACAATTCATGTTTGATGACGAACGGGAGATAGCTTCCTCTTACAGCCTTTAATTTTTTTCTACGTTTAGCGTGCACTACTACAACTGTCATGTGAAAATTTGGAAATTTTAGGGGTCATTTGATCGTTTAAAGACATTTAACTCATTTTCTAGCCATTTAATGACCGTAATTCAAATTTGAACTACATCTACATGCAACGGGTAACCATAATGGTTTGAAAATCATATTTGTGTACTTGTTTGCGAGTTTATTCCATATGCAGTAAATTAGAAGGAATTTTCAAACATATATGTCTCACGGTATGGACACATGCATGGAGTGCCATGGCATTTTAATTCAAAAAAATTAAAAAATGGTCAGAAAAAACATGAAACCTTACTTGATGTAATGTCATGCCATCAAGATGATGTGGTAAAAAATTGGCCTGTTTGACGGAAGTTTGGACACACACCCATCACAAACCAGAGCAACTCACTAAAAGGCTCGTGGTTCCGAGATAGAACAATGCATATTTGATGATGAATGGGAGATAGATTCCTCTTACGGCCTTCAATTTTTTTCTACGTTTAGCGTGCACTACTACAACTGTCATGTGAAAATTTGGAAAATTCTATGTGTCATTTGATCTTTTAAAGACATTTAAGTTATTTTCTAGCCATTTAATGACCGTAATTCAAATTTGAACTACATCTACATGCAACGGCTAACCATAACGGTTTGAAAAATCATATTTGTGTACTTGTTTGCGAGTTAAATTCCATGTGTAGTAAATTAGAAGGAATTTTCAAACATATTGTCCTCATGACATGGACACACATGCATGGAGTGCCATGGCATTTTAATTCCAAAAAATTAAAAAATGATCAGAAAAACATGAAACCTTGCTTGATGTAATGTCATGCCACCAAGATGATGTGGCAAAAAATTTGGCATGTGTGACAAAAGTTTGGAAACACACCCCTCACAAAACGGAGGAACTCACTAGAAGGCTCCTGGTTCTGAGAGGGAACAATGCATGTTCGATGACGAATGGGAGATAGCTTCCTCTTACGGCCTTCAATTTTTTTCTACGTTTAACATGCACTAATAAAACTGTCATGTGAAAATTTGGAAAATTTCAGGGGTCAATTGACCTTTTCAAGACATTTAAGTGATTTTCTAGCTATTTAATGACCGTAACTCAAATTTGAACTACATCTACATGCAACGGGTAACCATAACGGTTTGAAAAATCATATTTGTGTACTTGTGTGCGAGTTAATTCCATGTGCAGTAAAGTAGAAGGATTTTTCAAACATATTGGTCTCACGACATGGACACGTGCATATGTATGCATGGAGTGCCAAGACATTTTAATTCCAAAAAATAAAAAAATGATCAGAAAAACATGAAACCTTGCTTTGTGTAATGTCATGCCATCAAGATCATGTGGTAAAAAAATTGGCATGTTTGTCGAAAGTTTGGACACACACCCCTCAGAAACCGGAGCAACTCACTAGAAGGCTCGTGGTTCCGAGAGGGAACAATGCATGTTTGATGACTAACATGAGATATCTTCCTCTTACGGCCTTCAAATTTTTTCTACGTTTAAAGTGCACTACTACAGTTGTCATGTGAAAATTTGGAAAATTCTAGGGGTCATTTGATCTATTAAAGACATTTAAGTAATTTTGTAGCCATTTAATAACCATAATTCAAATTCGAACTACATCTACATGCAACGGCTAACCATAATGGTTTGAAAAGTCATATTTGTGTACTTGTTTGCGAGTTAATTCCATGTCCAGTAAATTAGAAGGAATTTTCAAACATATCGGTCTCACGACATGGAAACATGCATGGAGTGCCATGGCATTTTTATTCCAAAAAATTGAAAAATGATCAGAAAAACATGAAACGTTACTTGATGTAATGTCATGCCATCAAGATGATGTGGTAAAAATATTGGCCTATTTGACGAAATTTTGGACACATACCCCTCACAAACTGGAGCAACTCACTAGAAGGCTCGTGGTTATGAGAGGGAACAATGCATGTTTGATGACGAACGGGAGATAGCTTCCTCTTAGAGCCTTCAATTTTTTTCTACGTTTAGCGTGCACTACTACAACTGTCATGTGAAAATTTGGAAATTCTAGGGGTCATTTGATCTTTTAAAGACATTTAACTGATTTTCTAGCCATTTAATGACCGTAATTCAAATTTGAACTACATCTACATGCAACGGGTAACCATAATGGTTTGAAAATCATATTTGTGTACTTGTTTGCGAGTTTATTCCATGTGCAGTAAATTAGAAGGAATTTTCAAACATATATGTCTCACGGCATGGACACATGCATGGAGTGCCATGGCATTTTAATTCAAAAAAAATTAAAAAACGGTCAGAAAAAACATGAAACCTTACTTGATGTAATGTCATGCCATCAAGATGATGTGGTAAAAAATTGGCCTGTTTGATGAAAGTTTGGACACACACCCATCACAAACCAGAGCAACTCACTAAAAGGCTCGTGGTTCCGAGATGGAACAATGCATATTTGATGATGAATGGGAGATAGATTCCTCTTACGGCCTTCAATTTTTTTTCTACGTTTAGCGTGCACTACTACAACTGTCATGTGAAAATTTGGAAAATTCTATGTGTCATTTGATCTTTTAAAGACATTTAAGTTATTTTCTAGCCATTTAATGACCGTAATTCAAATTTGAACTACATCTACATGCAACGGCTAACCATAACGGTTTGAAAAATCATATTTGTGTACTTGTTTGCGAGTTAAATTCCATGTGCAATAAATTAGAAGGAATTTTCAAACATATTGGCCTCATGACATGGACACACATGCATGGAGTGTCATGGCATTTTAATTCCAAAAAATTAAAAAATGATCAGAAAAACATGAATCCTTGCTTGATGTAATGTCATGCCACCAAGATGATGTGGTAAATTTTTTGGCCTGCTTGACGAAAGTTTGGACACCCCCCTCAAAAATCGGAGCAACTCACTAGAAGGCTCATGGTTCCGAAGGGAACAATGCGTGTTTGTTGACTAACAGGAGATAGCTTCCTCCTACGACCTTCAATTTTTTTCTACATTTAACGTGCACTAATACAACTATCATGTGAAAATTTGGAAAACTTCAGGGGTCATTTGTCCTTTTGAAGACATTCAAGTGACTTTCGAGCCATTTAATGACCGTAATCAAATTTGAACTACATCTACATGCAACGGTTAACCATAACGGTTTGAAAAATCATATTTTCGTGTACTTGTGTGCGTGTTAATTCCATGTGCAGTAAATTAGAAGGAATTTTCAAACTTATTGGCTCTACTGCAGGATGCTACTAACGCGGCACTACGACCAGAGACCCTTCAACGAAACTGTGTGCTATGCCATAATCGCAAACGGGGTGTACAAAAACCGTCAAAAAAGGTGCAAAACGTTTGCGATGGAGGATGCATCAAACACGGTTCAGATTTCGGTTGCGTGTGCGATGATGGACATACGATTCAGTTCAATTGACTGTTTGTGATGAGGAGGAACAAAAGAAACGGGCTTCGAGATGAAGGCGTGTGCGATGTACAATATATGGTTCAGTCGGATGAACTATTTGTGATTAGGCAACACAAAATAAACGGTCTGCCAGATCAAGGTGTGTGCGATATACGGCATGCGGTTCACTCGGATGAACTATTTGTGTTGGGACAAGAGAACAGAAATGGTTCAATATAAGAAGATGTGTGTGATAAACGGCAAATAGGTCTATAATCAAAAATGTGTGCTAAGACCGATAATAACACAAACGGTTCCTGCTAATAAGACGTGTGTGTTGTGCGATGGGATTGCATACAGAACAACATATACATATTCTGTTACTAGTAACACAATATTATTCTGTTACTCGTCGCCCTATATAGGCGCGATCTGGACAAACCTCCCCCACAGCTCGATCAAAAAACAAAAAAGAACAAAACAAAGCCCACCGCTAACCCCATCTACTTACCGGCGCGCACACAGTCCCTCGCCGCACAGCGCCACCCTCCCTAACCCACGTGCTACCAACGCCGGCCACCTCCCCTCCCTACCACGCGTTGCCGCCATCTTCCTCCGCCACCAGCCAGCCTCCTCCTTCCGCGCCGCCGCCCCACCAACCACCTCCTCCCCGGACGTCATGCGCCTCCTGGCCGGTGCTCCCCATTGCACCGCGCGCCGCCTAGCTGGTGCTCCCAACTACACCGCGCGCTGCTGCGCCCTGCCTATCTCTCTTGCGCCACCTCTTCGGAGGACCTGGACACTACTACCCCTTCCCCGCCGTGGCCGGCCATCGAGATCCAAGACTGAGGAGGACCAAGGATCCACATTCCTCCCCCGCGTGCTCCGGCCGCCTTCCTCCTAGTGCTCCGTCCACCTTCTTCCCCATGCTCCGGCCGCTCCCTCCCCGGCCGACCGCATGCCCCCTCCAGCACGGCTTTGACTTTGTTTTGGCTACGTCTGCGCCAACCACCTCTTCCCGAGGTCTGTGCTTTATGGCCGGACTAAACCTTCCATTGGCATCCGCTAGAGAACCTCGGCTCTCTGATTTTCTCTCTGAAAATACATCAGCATGAACAACAAGTGGTCTTATTATCATCTTCCAAAATTGATTTATATTATGTTAATCACCGGTGTGCTCTTGTTTGTCAGTTCATGTGTGATCTTATTATCAGGTCGTGTGCCAATTTCTTATCGGTTTTGTGTGTATGTGTGTTGGTAAACCAAGTGTAGCTACTGCAGAAAAAAAGGCATGGGATGTGTTGCCCCCAGTTCTCTCTCGACAAATCCAGCAGTGTTGGTTCTCCCGTGCCCCAAGTATTGTCGGCGGCGATGCCTGCATCATGGCCCATTGAGGAGATGCAATTTTCTTGGTTTTCACAGACAACATGGATTTTAGTTCAGTTCAAATTCTAAATTATAGTTCAGTGCAAATCTTTTTTTATGTTCAGTCAGTTTCTTATTTTAGATTGGGCAATCCTTCCAATGTCTTACCTTATATTACTCCTCATCCAACATATTATGGTAAAAGGATTTGTTGCCCAACATTTTATTCATGAAAACTCATGTCTTTATCTGTTGGCTGTTGGTAAATTTGTTCTAGATTGTAGAGCTTTATACAACACCAATGTCATCATAGCTTATTCATGTTGGTAGTTCAGGTGCAAACACAAAATTAAGTTCATGTACTGATGTACATCTATAGGAAAAGGTTCGCCTAAAAATTAGAGATCACTAAAAATATGTGCTTGAAAGTTCAATTTTTACGAACTGAATAATTTCTTATTTATAGATCAAAATCATGTGACTTCTCCAACTAGCTTATGTTGTTTCTGACATCCACAGCATCTTAATTTTTTACAACCAGAGCTTACGAACTAAATCATTTCTTATTTACAACCAAAGCTTGCCGACGATGCATAAGCTACCTACAAAATAGAAGCCCTTCTTATATCCACAACATCTTAATTTTTATTCAGTTCAATTACCAATTTTAGTTCAGTCCATTCTTATTTTTACTTCAGCCAGTTTCTTGTTTTATTTTCCATCAATTTATAATTCTTTTTCAGTTCAATTTATAATTTTACTAAAGTTCAATTTCTAATTCCAAACAATTTGTGTAAATTTCCATCGAGCAGGTTTGCACGATGAGCGGCTACTGAACTTGTACGGCTACTGCTTTTGGACTGCCCATGAAGCACATCATTATAGAAGGAAAAATAAGCAACCTATATAATTGATGTTTGTTCTGACCTCTTGTTTCTTTAAAGCGGCCAAATCCCGTCGCACCTGGTAGTTCAAACTTACACCAAATGGCCGGTGATCAACTGGCCCCCTCCACAAGCTCCTCGGGGATGACGTGGTAGTAGCTGGGATCCCCTACAACGGCCAAATCCTGGTGCAACCAGCCGCCGCTCGTGATTCCCGCTCCTTCAGCTCCACTTTGCGGTGCCGTCAGTCCATAGGAGTAGGGGCGTTGTGCCCATCAACAAAAAAGAAACAGAAGGTATGTCTTAGAAACTTAAAATTCTGTACACATTTGGGAAACAGAAGTTGTAGCTTCTTTTAAAGTTTAAAACAAAAAAAATATCAAGTTCAGCTTGTTATAGCAAACCATGTGCGAGACACCATAGAATGAAAATGTTGTTGCGTTGCCAGGTCTCCAATTAGTTCAACTACAAATAATTACACCCGTTCGACTACATAAATTACACTATTTTAACTGTGTGCGTCACACCAATTGACCTAAGTTTTACATGTTATCACTCCAGAAAAATTGTAGATTTTGATGATGTAAGCTTAGTTATTTTTTCTATTTCCTATAAGTTTAAGTGATCACTTGCAAGTCCATTCAACTATATAAACTATAAAGGTTTGATGGTGATGACACCGTCAGTAAGGATAAGGATGATAAAGAAAATTTAAAACTAAAACTAAAAGAACATTGATTGACTACTTTTTGAGAAGTACAAACTCTCTAGTACCGTAAGTATCATAAATTAAAAATTAAAAATTGTATCCGTTCTGACTCAAGGGACAATAAATTTGCAAAAAAACATTGTACCAGTAAAAGTTCAGAGGAAAAAAGCAATTTAATAAATGGAAAAAACCACAAGTTCACAACTACAAAAATTGTATGTTCAAACATGATGTCTGAGATAAGTTTGGGAAAAAGCTCAAACAAAAGAAAAACCCACGAAAATTCAAATGGTAGAAGTTCAAGTCACAAAACATGAGAAGTCCAAAACATCGTTGCCAAAAAAAACTTAAGTTTAATAAAAGAAACACACAAAACATTTTCTTTTCAGAAAAAATATCATTCGGTTCAAGATATAAACCATGCAATTCAAGGACTATGGAAATCGTAAACCATTGAAAAGTTACGAGGAAAAGCCATACCAAAAAATGAGAGTAAAATTTAGCCTGCAAAAACACGCTCAGTACAAACCCATACGGACATCAGTTCAAGTAGTTGTTTCGGAACCATTCAAAATTACTCTATGAAAAATACCTCCTATGTACAAACACATAGAGAGATCAATACGAGTGCCTCTGCGAGCGCCGCCGTCGTCGCCCGCCATGTGATTGCTAAAATGTCTTAGTGCACTCGCCTACTAGTTTTGATGTGTTCATGTTCATTTGTAGCTAATGCAAAATCATGTTTCGCTTGAGACAGGGACAAAGAAGTGAGCAAAAAATATGAATGACAGTTTGTTCACAAGGTCAGCCCTTTATGTTCAATTACTAACTTAGGTACTTGCCATTTCTTATTGTGTGTGATCTTTGGTTAATATCTTGTATGATCCATTTGGCAGAAAATATTCATATGATATGTGAAAGCTTATATACAACACTTATGTAAATAAAATCATTTTTTGCATGTCAATGATTGAGGTGCAAGAAAAGTACATGTACATATACAGGGGTAGTTCACCCCAAATTAAAGAGTTCACTTAGGTTAAAAAAACAAATGTTATATAAAGAAATGTGCTTGAAGTTCAATTACTATGGTCTAAAAAATTCAATTACATCGCTAGTGCATTCAGAATTGCAAATTTAAAAAAAGTGAAGTTCCTGTTTCAGGATTATGTAAGTTAAAAAATATTGTATGATGTGTGTGCCATAGTTATCTGAACTTCAACTCTGACTAATATTCCATTATAGTACTACTTCATATTCACTTCTGATTGCTTCTTGTTGCCACTATTTTTATCATGGTTTTGTGTGTGGACCCAAGAGTGTTTTTCTTTCTGTAGGCCGTCTGCTCAACAACAGAAGCACGTACCGCTCAGTACATGTATTACTACTCGGAAGGTTCAAAAACCAAAACTCAACAAGTTCAACATTGATGGTACTGTGCACATGCAAATTAGATCAATAGTATTGTTAAACAATCCGTACTCGTCAATTTTGTAAAATAAGATCTATATGTGTAAGTTATCTGATAAAAGAAAGAAGAAAATCAACTTTCAAATTTTGGGAAACATGTGTACCTTGAGAAAAGATCAGAAAATAAATGCTAGGAGGTTCATTTTGTATTCGTTTAAATTTCTTCAATGCAAGTGTGGAGGGCTGGTAAGTTCTACTACCAGTCTAAGCCAAGTTCAGGAGCATTGACACTGATGGCAAGGGCAACAAACCAACGACATCAGATCATAGGTCGAAGGAGGTCGAGTCAAGGCGCCATGACTGGTTATAGTTGTATGCTGGTGTAATGCTTGTTGATGTGGACTAGCAGATCAATATATATGCATGTTGTTAGCTTTTGACATGGTATATATAAACTATTGGTACAAATTCTAGTACCTATATCACAAAAGGTCATTGCGTAAAAAGTATCAGTTCAATGGATACATTGTATCTATTTATCACATATACTTGTGAAAGAGTTCAAAACGTTCAAATTACATGTGATTATTCAGTCCTTTTTGGGCCATACAAACAACAATAACTTATTAGGCATGTATGGCTGAATTTCTATTCATTTGCTTGTATGACTGGAATCCATCTTTGCTTGTATTATCTCTTGTAACACTAAGATTTTTTTTTACGTTTTCATGTCTTTAGGAGCGCCCTGGCCGATCACAGCCACGACCGCAGTCCATTCAACACCACCTCCGCAGGTGGTTCATCGTAGCAGCAACGTGGATCCCTCTGGTTCCCACCACCGACATCCCTTCGAGCACGTTGCCGCTCTCCTGCAGCAGCGTGGCTCAGCTATGGCGTACCTCCGCAGGACGACGGCGGCTTCGTGTGTGTGCCTGCGTGTGCTCGTGTGTTGTACTGTTGTGGGTTGTGCGTGTCTTTTTCTTATTCTAATTGTAGTTTTCACCTGGATGTTTTTCTGAGACATTCAAGTATTACTGTCTAAAAGCTGCAGTTATGAACTCGCCCATGGGTTCAAGTTACTCATGTCGCTGGCCCTTAGTGCTGGCTCTTAGTGCTAGTTGAAATGCTTGTGGCAATGCTAAAAATTATATCAACGAATTCACCTAAAAAAGTGATGAACACCACGAGTTTGGACGTGGTGATGCCATAAGTTCGAATGAGAAGAAAGATAACCTAAAGAGATTTGCTACTATAAGTTAAGGAGTTCGAAGCTAACATCATCATCAGTTTGAATGGTTAAAATAAGTCACGAGGAAAATCATATCGAAAAAGAGTAAAGTCCAATATGTGAACAGAACTTAGTACAAACACACAAATAGATCAGTACGAGTACTCTGTTTTTCTTTAAAATACTATTTTTAACCTGAATCATCTGAATCTAAGCACAGTGGCATCAAAACCAATAATTTCCATATCAAGGTTTAGTGTGGATTTTACACTTATGAAATGGTTTTCACCCCAACAAACTTGCTTCAAACAACGTTTTAGCATAATGTTGTGCATGTTAAACACCTACTGATTTGATTCGGCAACTTCTACTGATGTCTATAATCGTACAACAATTTGGATTCTTAACTGAAACGGATTAGCGGCAAAAGTTTCAGCAAAACAAACTGTTTTTTAGATTAATCTAAGAAGAAACCCAAAACATTCAAACAAGTTCAAGACTACTGCAAAGAATAGTTTCTTGCCAAAGCAGAAGAGTTAGGAAGTGGAGGGGATCTCACGAGGTGTCCTGGCGGCGGCGGCGACAACGACGTGGAAGCTCTGGATATTGTTGGGCAGGTCAACGACGAGTGTGAAAAGCCGACCATCACGTGTGGGGAGGCACATGACGAGGTCGCCGATGCCCAAGACATGGACGGCGTTCAGCAGCTTGGCCCTCCTTCCTCAGGCGGATCACAGATCTCCCCCTGTTTCAACATGTGCCAGCCGCTGGTGATGAAGTCCCTGTGGTTGTCCGACCACACGTACATGATATTCCATGACGGCAACATGACGGTAGGGAGGGTGAGCTGCATTAGAATCCCAACATTGTTAGGAGATCAAAATAATCAACTACGAATTTGAGATGCGGAAGCCAAAGAAAGCACAAATTTGGCAAGAACAGAGCCAATAATTTCTCCCAGGTGAATGAGATTAACACAATTTGCGATCTCCGTGGTCATATTCCGATGCATGTTAACAACATCCATTCCAAGAACCCAGCTCGTGAAAATTCGATCGGGAAGAATCAAGAAGCGCACATTTAGGACACACCCCAATAGAACGTGGAAGGGGAGGCATGATCTACCTGGAGGGGATGGGCAACTCGACTCGGTGCATCATCGTGCTCATGCCGCGGGTGCCGTTGATGTCGCCGACGCTGGTGCCGTTATTCTAGTGGAGGTACCGCCCGTTGACGCGAAGGCAACCGAGGTTGAAGTGCTGGAGCAGGACGTCGTCCCCAGATCCCATCCGGTTGGCTGTAGCCGCGTAGCTCGACGCGGAACCCATGGTGGCCTACCGGTGCCGGCCTGTCCATGGCGGCGAGGTACCGGCGTAGGCAGCGCTGTGGAGGAGCAGTACGGCACCTGCGAGGGCTGGGGCGGGG
>LR738709.1:170767656-170804035 GCA_902687465.1 Secale cereale
GGGGGGGGGGGGGGGGGGGCTAGTTCAAGTGCACCACACAGGCCCCGTTCATCGACTCCCGGCGGTAGTGGAGGGAGACGCCATGCCCGTCCTCGTCGGTGTTCAATATGATTAACATTTGAAATTAAGTTTGACTAAAAATGAAAGATCAGTTCAACCGCTAGAATTCATCAATTCAAGAATAGTAACATAACTGTTACGCGAAACATAATAGCTTGGATGTATACACACACACACACAGACACTCTTAAGGACCTGGTTGCATAACCAAATTAAACATCCACTTACATAGGTGGCTACTATACAACCATGGCATTTGCACACACCAAAGTAAATTATTACATGCATAATTACATAGGTGGCTACTACACACATGACATTTCCACACACCAATAAAGTAAACTATGTGTTACATGCACGATCAACTAGCATAAATGATCATCTGATCAACATCTACTTCTTGGGATGCTTGCTCTGCTTGTGGCTTTATTCGGGCTCGTCGATTTGGGTAACAAGGCACTTCCTCATGTCAACGATCCGCCTGTGCATCTCATAGCATGTGTACACGCTCTTGGCCACGAACCTGAGGTGAGGTTCATCCAGTTGCCGCATCCAGGCCCCGTGCCAGGATACAGGACTTATTCTCTTGGCATCTTGCTTCATCTTTTTGTAGTAGGGGTCGATGATGGCCGAGGCGAGTTCAACCAGGGAGTCCTTCTTCATGCTGCCCAGACCCTGTAGTGCTCACGGATTTTGACAAGGTTCTGGCAAGCCAAGCGCATAACCCTGAGCGCTTTTACATCATCGATGGTTTCCACCATGACGAACTTGTAGTCGGTGCTGTTGACAAACCTATTGAAACGGTCACAAGGCTCTATGGCCATGCAGTAGTGGTAGATGAGGACATGATGGCGCACGCACAACTTGGCGACGGCAACCTTCTGATCTATGTCGGGATGACCAGTGGTGTACTGGAGGTTGATGCCGACCACCTTCTACTTGTCTCCAGCGAGCAACTGCTAAACGTTGTTGATGTAGTCATCCACCATTGTCGGGTCGATGGTATACACCACCGACAGATATGTCTCCCTCGCAAGGGTCTCCACTTTATGCTCGCCGAACTCCATTGGAGCGCCGCTAGACATCCCCTTTCTATTTGTCGTCGTGGGTGTGCTTGTTGTGTCGTGAGGCGCGATCGAAAGTTTGAAGAGACTAAGGTTATAATGGTCGCGTCAATTAAAGGGGAAGCCGGACAGCCAGGAATATCGGCAGGCCTTGATGGCAGTTCTAATTTGCAGCGCGTAACTATATCGAGCCACACGTAATAGCATCGCGTGGCAACGCGCGCAACGCAATCGCATGCATATGGGGCCCCCGACGTGATCATGCGCACGCCCAACCGCTGGAAGAGCGCTCACGGAGGGACGCAAGTAGAGCGCTCCGCGGTTGCCTCAGTGAAGAGCGACCATATATACACGCCTAACGACGAGCACAACGCGCTGCGGCGCCTAACGGTGAGTAGAGCTTGCCGAGGGACGCGAGCAGAGGCCGACACAGTGATACGTAGCAAATAAGACGAACTGTGCGAGCGATGTGCATTTGTATTTTATTAGTTAAATCATACTTATAAACCAGGACGGGGGTATAGTAGGTAATTAAGTCGGAAACGTTTGTTATGTATTAACTGTATGTGTACGTGTCCTTTCGTCCTCCTCTCGCACGTCTTGTCACCCCGCTACCGCAGACGGCTTACAACGCAAGCCCGCGCAGCACGCGGGGGCGTTATTTTAGCCAAACAGTGGCACCAATGAATTGTCGGTGAGCCCGTTCCCGCACAACCTCGCAGGTTCCCATGCAAGCGTCCCGCCCGACTCGGTGAAATCCCCCAAAATCCCCCAAAATCACAATGCTTACCGGCCTGTTATATAAACTCTCACGGCCGGCGAGTCCTGCATCGCAATTTCCCCTCCCCCTGTAGCTTATCTCTTCTGCTTCTCCCACGGTCGCCAATGGCACTGGTCCGTCGTCGTCGCTCAACCACTCCACCGTCATCAAAGGACAGCTCCAGCTGGGAGGCTACACCGCAGCGGCGGCGGCATAGTCCCTGGCATAGTGTAGTGCGCGTGGCGTCCTGTCGGTGTATTCGGATCGACACCTATGGGATCACAAGAATCCCTACTACAGTTGTGGGGCGCGGGGTTGAGAGAAGAGCGGATCTAACAGTCAGGACATGGTTCCTTTACCCAGGTTCGGGCCGCAAAGATGCGTAAAACCCTACTCCTGCTTTGGTGGATTATATGTTTGTGTTCTTCAGCTAGTGAGGAGCTCCAAAAGAGTCGTGAGGAGTTCTAAAAAGCCGAATCCTTCTCCTGGTCGCCTCGGGCCTCCTTTTGTAGAAAAGGGGTTGCCACAGTGGCACACAGGAGGTGGAAAGGGTACAGTGATGCGAGGTTATCCCTCGCATTACACGACAAGGCGCATTTAATGCGCTTAGCTTATCTCTCCTTGCTTTATCGGGAACGAGGGGAGACGTCCGTCTTGTCCGTCGCCGCTCCTCCTCGTGTTGACACGCGCCCTGGCCAGCGGTGCCTGAGGTGCCATGTAGGCAGGCTGGCAGCTGAGGTGGCGCAATGGCGGGTCTCCACGAAGATCTACAAGTTGCCACGCAGGACCCTGTCCAGCTGGTCAGGTCGACAGCTGCGTGGGGCGGTGGAAATACAGTTGGTGCGGGTCTGATGGTGGCCCTGCGAGTGTCCTCGGCAAGGGCCTTGCCGGGGCCCCGGCAAGGGTCTTGCCGCGGCGCCTGCTGTCATCCCCGGCAAGGTGCTTGCCGGAGGCCTTGTGGTCCTCCTTGGCTGGGATCCCGCCAAGGGTCGTCGTCTTCTTATCTTGTATCTGACCTTGGATGTCTTCACAAAGATCTGCATGCCACCACGGGGATATCTCCCGAATCCTCGCCCCATGGGGGCAGTGGACTCAAGGGTGATCCGCTCCGTAGGCGTGGGGCGAGCTGCCGCGGCAATGGTCTTGTCGGGGCTACCAGAGCCGGCCCCGGCAAGGGTCTTGCCAGGGCTGCTGAAACTGGCTCCCGGCAAGGATCTTGCCGCTTCATCCCTTTGCTCTTTGTGGTCTTGTTCTTGGCGTTGTTCTAGTCTCCGTCAAGCTTCGGTCTTGCCGCGGCTCACCTCCCTGGCCATGCTTGCTGTGGTGGTGCCCGTGGCTCAGACTGCCCATGCACAGTCATAGGGGTACAAAAAGTGTGCCCCCCTTTTTATACACCGACACGTCCCTATTGGGTGTGCGCGGAACACCCACCACACGCCCCGCCGCCGCTGCCCATCGTTGAAAGCCAGGGCCATCGCCCGCTCCGCCGCCGCGGACCGACGGTGGGAGGTGCCGTCGTGGCCACCACCCCACTACCGGCCATCACCCATTCTGCCACCGTGGCCCGAAGGCAGGAGATGGCCGTCGTGGCTGCCACCCCATCGTCAGCCGTCGTGGCCGCCAGCCCACCGTCGACCGCCGGGATCATCACCCGCTCCGGCACCGCCGACCGAAGGAGGGAGGCGGAGGTGGAGGCCCGCACATGCGTCAGTGACCTTGTGCGCTACATCGAGTTCCCGCGGGAGGAGGAGGAGCGCCTTGTCGAGCATGCAAAGAGCCTTACCACGGCCGTGGCCGCAGCACACGCCGACGCAGAGGTGAGGAAAGAGGAGATCTACGAGCAGTCAGGACACTTTGAGAGGGGTTGTCTGGAGCGGCAGTGGGCGTTCGAGCTGGCGAGCGTCACTGAACGTGCAGCAGCAACATGCACCGTATTGCAGTTGTCCAGCTCATCCGTAGGCTCCTCCTCCTCTGCCTCTTACTAAGCGCGCTTGGAAGAGGAGATCGGCTACCGGAAGTAGCACAAAGCTGCTCCGTAGTAGTAGTATTTAGGGGCAATTTTGTTCAGTTCATCTGACTATAGATGTGGTGGAATTGTACAACGTACTTGAAATTAGCTACTATATATAGTTGAACTAGCTATTTCAATACGTGGTTGGCAGCAATTGGGGAAAAGTTTGGTTTGTTCAGCTCTCGAGTTGAACTGTTTGTATAAATTAAGAATGACTGCTTAATCTATGAATGAAATCTATGCTTAATTACTAAACTTTAGTTGCAAAAATTAGATAGTGCTAGTGATTTTTAGCTGCATATTTTGACAAATCGCAGTCTTACAAGGATTGACAAATTGTTTGCACGTGGTTGCACATGGCTCATCCAAAATAACTGTTTGCATTGAAGGGATGCACAAATCCTGCACTGCGAATTTTCCCTCAACTTAAGGGGAAGACCTTATCTCTCACTTTGTATATGGGTGTTCTACCTAAAACATTTGCGATCAAGAGCTGCAGAAATCCTGCTCGGCACATTTTCTCTTGGCTTCCTAGGGAAGCTGTCGGTTTGCATCTGGGTGTTATAACTAGAACGTTTGCAATCAAGAGCTGCAAAAATCCTGCATTGGTGACGAGTTTTGGATTTACTAGAATTTAAAAACAAAGTATCTCAAAGTTTTGCCGGCAATAAACAGTGCCCAGGTATATGAAATTCATTCCCATTTCTTGCATGGGACCTAAGCATGCACCGAAGGACACATATTTGATTTTCAACCTGTTTATATGCACTAGAGCATGTGCATGTATTTCAAATTAGAATTATGCACATAAAATGCCTAGAAAACCCAGTTAATGTATAAAAATGTCCAAACAAACCCCAAAAAAATTCCAAAATTAGACACAACACTCCTGTTGTTCTATGTTGACACTAGAAATTTTTTGAAAGCAATAAGAGGCAACGATTATCGTTTCATCCCCAAAGGTGGCACGTTCCCTACCGAAACCATCACGCTTGTTGTGAGAAGCTCTTGTTTGTGAGAAGCTTGTACCCAAACCTGCCCAGATGGGACAAGAATTTTACCACGGCATGTTGATGCCGCTCCATGATAGCATGCCAAGTTCCATGAATTTCAGATGAGTTTTGGATTTAGTAGAATTTAAAAACCAGGTATCCCAATGTTTCCGGCCGAGTGACGATGGCAGGGTGTTTGAAATTCATTCCCATTTCTTGCATGGGACCTAAGCATGCACCGAAGGACACATATTTGGTTTTTCAACCAGTTTGTATGCCCTGGAGCAAGTGCATGTATTTCAAATTTGAATTATGCGCATAAAATGCATAGAAAACCCAGTTAATGTATAAAAATGTCCAAACGAACCGCGAAAATTTCCAAAATTAGACACAACACTCATGTTGTTCTATGTTGACACTAATTTTTTTTTGAAAGCAATAAGAGGCAAGGGGTATCGTTTCGTCCCCAAAGGTGGCATGTTCCCTACCGAAATCATGACGCTTGTTGTGAGAAGCTCTGGTTTGTGAGAAGCTTATACCCAAACCTACCCCAAATGGGACAAGAATTTTACCACGACATGTTGATGCCGCTCCATGATAGCTTGCCAGGTTCCATGAATCTCAGATGAGTTTTGGATTTACTAGAATTTAAAAACTAGGTATCTTAATGTTTCTGGCCGAGTGACGATGGCAGGGTTTTTGAATTTCATTCCCATTTCTTGGGTGGGACCTAAGTATGCAACCAAGGACACAACTTTGATTTTTCAACCCATTTATATGCACTTGAACACGTGCATGTAGTTCAAATTTGAATTATGCACATAAAATGCCTGCAAAACCAAGTTAGTGTATAAAAACGTCCGAACGAACCCTGAATAATTCTAATTTTTTTCACGACGCACCTATTGTTGCATGTTCACTGCAGATAAAAGTTCTAGCTATTCAAACACCATCCTTTGCAGCTGTGTCATCTTTATGTAATTCAAATCAAGAAGAAAAAGCAAGTAGATCACACACAGTTTATTATGACCAACCGTGTGAGATGCAGCACAAAATATCGTGGAGCAATGTCGGAGTGTCAAGCACACTAGCCCGCTCCTCAGATATCATTTCACTGTTCAATCGTCGCCGGTGAAAGATGGGGACATGGACCAAAAATTTTGACATTCAAACTCATCACACACGGGTTAAGCTATCTGAATCATTTGTGATGTTCAGATATCGTATAGAGTTCTGAATAAGGGACCGTGTCTGATGACACTTTGCGCGCCAGTTTTTTCGCTGAAACGATTCCAAATTTTCGGCTTCCACAGAAATATCTACCTCCCCGCCCCTCCCCCTTACCAAAAGCCACATTTCCCCTATTTATGCCTTCCTTTCCAAGTTCAAATCTTCAATCCCTGCTTGCAGCGCTGCCTCTTCGCCGGTGACCCTCCTTCACGCTGCTTCGCCTCGTCTATCTAGGCAGGTAATCCACACCCGCCCCCATCATCCTCCTCCTTCCACATCCCACATGCCCC
This sequence comes from Secale cereale, assembly GCA_902687465.1. Taxonomy (NCBI): domain Eukaryota; kingdom Viridiplantae; phylum Streptophyta; class Magnoliopsida; order Poales; family Poaceae; genus Secale; species Secale cereale. The sequence continues at coordinate 170,774,064 of LR738709.1, forward strand.
GACCGCCGGCGCGAGCGCGACACCTTCCACCCAAATCGCCGACCCATCCACCAAATATGTGCGGCCCTAAGCCATGGTGCACGCAGTATAGCCAAGATCTCAAGGAGCATTTGGCAGCGAAGAAGCAAATCGCGGCCGCACGTGTGGCTGAGGTCGCGATGGCTACCATTTGTGCCGACCCCCAGATCTTGGAGGAGCACCTTGCCATTTGCTAGCTACGCCGGTTAAGCATGCTCGGTTTATCCGTTGCATGTGCTGCTCCTACCTTTTTCCTTAACAAATTCTAGTGAATTGTGCTATCTAATTTTACCAAGCAATCTGTTGCTCTAGTGTATATGTTCTATATGTCGTGCAGTGTGGTGCTCACTTATTAACTGTTTGGTTAATTAATTGTCGTCTTTAGTTAATGGTTTGGTTCATTTCTGCAAATGTGATGGTCAATTCTTTAGGCTACAATTTTGTATTGTCTTCCATGTGAGAAATAAATCAAATTTATCTTTACAAAATTCACTAGAAATGAATACAATTTCTATATTTCCAAGTTGGCAAGCATTCTTGGTTTGGTTATACATTGTGCAATGTGGTGCTCAGTTAACATTTGGTTCATTTGTTTTGTGGTGTTTAGTTAACTGTTTGGTTCAATGCTGCAATGCGATGTTCAATAGTTGTGGGTGCAGTACTAAATACATTAGAAAATAATATAGTTGCTATATTTCCAAGTTGTAAAGCATGCTTGGTTTGGTTAACTGTCTGATCTTCTATTAGGAGTATGTTATACTGTGCAATGTGGTGCTCAATTAACGTTTGGTTCACTTATTGTGGTGTTAAGTTAACTGTTTGGTTCAATTCTGCAATGCGATGTTCAATCGTTGTGGGTGCATTCTGTTATTGTATACCATGTGAGGAATAAATTGAATTTGGTTGTAGTAAATACATGAGAAACAAATGCAATTGCTATATTTCCAAGTTGTTAAGCATGCCTGGTTTGGTTAACTGTGTGATATTCTATTAGGAGTATGTTATATTGTGCAATGTGGTGCTCAATTAATGTTTGGTTCATTTGTTGTGGTGTTTAGTTAACTGCTTGGTTAAATTCTGCAATGCAATGTCCAATTGTCGTGGGTACAATTTTGTATTATTATGCATGCGAGGAATAAATCAAATTTGGCTGCACTTAATACATGATAAAAATATACAAGAGATATATTTCCTAGTTCTTAATCATATTTGGTTTGGATAAATGGGTTTTCCATGTGGCCTGAATTAATCTGATGAATCTGCAATGTTCTTATTTTTTATCAACATATTGTACTGATAGCATGCAAACCCTTACTTAACCTGATGACTCATTACCTTATATGTGTTGAAGGGAAACAATGTGAAGCACTGAGGTTTACAATCGAGGTTAGCACGTGCATGGTCCTTTGTCTAATAGCACATTATTGTGCAATTTCTGGAACCATTCTAATATTTAGGTTTTTAACAATTTGGTCTTGCACATGTAGGTCCTGCTGTCAGAGGTTTTGACCCACTATTCGACCCTTTTTGCATATGGGGAAATGAGTTGTCCATTTACATCAGTCAAGTCAAGAAACTCAGAAAGATTGTTAGGATAAAGATATTAGCGAAAAAACAACAAGATCTTTGTCTGCACAATGAAGAAGACATCAGTTCACTACAGGATGGTACTAACTATTATACCTTGCCTTTTTTATTCCTTTGCGCCTTTTCCAACATAGAGAAGATATTTGTGCACATCCTTGTTTTTAGACCTTTCCAAAGCAATTCACTGATGATTACCTCTCAAACCACCTGTATGGTCAGGACGAAAGGATGGTATTCATACAACACCCACGGTTCAACATTGAAGTGTTCCTGAAGAGGACGAGGGATGGATGGTCAATCATCCACAGGCACTGGCCTAAAGTTGCAAAGACCGTCAACATTAATGAAGGCTCAATATTCGCCTTCTGCTTCAGCAGTTTTCCAGATGAGATACATCTGTCTATGTACCATCAATGTTGCTAATTTCGAAAGGCTATAGATGTTTAATGTGAAACTTGGTGCTGGTGTAGTTGTGTAATGTGGTAGATGGGTGCTGAAGCTATATGATGTTGTATTCTGATGTATTTCAATTAGGAAAAATAAAATATATTGTGTGCTTAATATGAAATGTCAATTAGATTAATAATGGATTATTAATAATAGGATAACTAGCCTGCTAATTGGGGTTTTCTATTGCAAACGGTTATTGAGAAAACACCGCGTGTGATGCATTCAATAACACACACAATTTCTAGGAATAAACCGTTTGCGTTAGGCCACATGGCGCAAACGTTTACCACATAAAAACTGTGTGTGATGGATTCAATACCGCAAATGATAAAATTGTTAATACCATGTGCAATGGAAACGCTATGACAAACGATTTAACGGTGAAAATTGTGTGTGATCTACCTGCGAACATAAACACTTTCCTTGGAGCGGCTGTGTGTGATGTGTATACGGACGGAAACGTTTACCGGGAACTGACTATGTGGGATGTACTGACGATCAGAAATGATTTCGCTTGTATAATTTTATTTTTTGAGCACTACTATACGTATAACCGTATTTGGTCACTCACCGGTCGCACACGACCTCATTTTGCCGAGCGTGTGTGCGAGGAGGGCACATCCCTGACGGTTTCTGGGTCGTGTGGAAAGGACCCCCCTATCGCCGACACTCACTAGGTGATGATTCCAAATGTCGTGGCGGAAAGTGGTTAAAAACTGTTTGTATAGCACCGCGCTGTACTAGTGTGGTCTGACGGCATGGACACATGTACATGCATGGAGTGACATGGCATTTAAATTACAAAAAATTAAAAAATGATCAGAAAAACATGAAACGTTGCTTGATGTGATGTCATGCCACCAAGATGATGCGGTAAAAAAATTGGCATGTTTGACAAAAGTTTGGACACACACCCCTCACAAACCGGAGTAACTCACTTGAAGGCTAGTGGTTCTGAGAGGGAAGAATGCATGTTTGATGACGAATGGGAGATAGCTTCCCCTTACGGCCTTCAATTTTTTTCTAAGTTTAACGTGCACTAATACAACCGTCATGTGAAAATTTGGAAAGTTTCAGGGGTCATTTGACCTTTAAAAGACATATAAGTGATTTTCTAGCCATTTAATGACCGTAATTCAAATTTGAACTATATCTACATGCAACGGCTAACCATAACGGTTTGAAAAATCATATTTTTGTGTACTTGTGTGCGAATTAAAAAATCTTCAAACTATGTAAATATCTGGTGTTCAAAAAAGAAAATGTAAAGATCTGGCAAGACAACCGCCCCCACAGAATTGGCACTCCATTTCGTGCCTCGAGGTTCGGAAGGTGAATGGCAGGGGTTATTAATCAAACAAAGCTCTGTATTTGATACCGTCAGCTATTATGTTCACACATGGATTCTAATGCGGGAATCGTGTGTAAGTCAAACTACAGTACTCGTAAATTTCGGCGACCGGCGTGTGTACAGTACTCGTCGATCTACAATACTACGTTGCTCACGTCGCCCCGCCTGCATTGTCATCTACATCCTCCCCTCGCTCGCCCTCTCTCTCTCTCGAAGCTTTGACATGGCGCCGCCGATCTGCCCACGCGTCGATGAGGAGTCGCTGCCCCCCGAGGATGCTCAATCGAAGAGCAGCGACGAGGAGGACCCCTACACGCCGCCGGACGAGGTTGTGCCGGACCCCCCAACTTTGGATTGATTTTGGGGCCACTACAATCTTTGTCTGTGGAAGTCACTGCCGCTGCCTGAGAAAGCCAGGTAAGTAGTGTTCAATAAGGAGATGGCGGAGGAGGAAGCCAGGTACCAGGCGACATGTGAAGCCCGTGATGCCGCCTGGAAAAAGGAGAAGGTGTACCTTTGGGGGCGGGCGCGTCGTCGTGCGGAGGAGGTGCACGAAGACGGTACTTCGCAAGGAAGGTCAAAGGCGCTAGGCGCCTCATCGCTGCGTGGAGGTGGGCAAATAAGCTCCAGCGTGCCATCGACGAGGAGCTCTTGTGGGTGCACAACGAAATGGCAAGATCATCCGCGCTCGTCAGCCAGCAAGAGGCAGATCGGTACATCAAGCACCGCGAGGCAAATGAGGCGGAGTACTACCTCCGCGCTGGGATGACGCCGCATATCAAGAGTGATTATTAGTTTTCGTATTGTTCGTTTTCAATTTTATGCATTGTACCTAGTAGTTAAGTATCATCACGTATATGTGGTGATATTATATATATTCTGTGATGAACTAATGAACAATATATATATACATACATACATATATATATATGAATTCCATTTTCTATCTATTTTTGTATACTAATTTGAATCTAGCTATTATCATCCACATATATAGAATGGAAGCGTATATACACACATTGAAACAGAACATATAAGAACGGAAAACAAAGTACACACATTGAAACAGATCAATTAACAGCTCAATACTATGATTGTTGTTAATACATAGCTATCCACGTCGAAATGACTCAACAAAAGAAAACGCGTCCATGAGACCATGACCAACAACCCTTGACTATGGTTGATCTTGATTCTGCCAGAACTTGTGCATGCGTTTGTCTAGGAGGTCGACACGCTCGCGGTACATATGGAGCGTGATCTCGAGCTCCAAGTTGGCTATTTCATCGGAGATCACCAGCTCGAGGATGCGACAGCAATGTTCCTCTACTGCGCCCAGGTGGACACCTGGGCCAAGGAGGCGGTCAAGCCTACCGACTAGCGTGTTGGCATCGAGCGGGCCGCGGACAAGGTGAACGGCGCGGCGGGCATCCGGTGCAAGTACGGCGCGGCAGGCGTCTGGTGCAAGTATGGCGCGGCTGACCTCTGGTGCAAGTACGGTGCAGAGGGCCTCTGCCCACTCCTGGCAAGGAATGGGGGTACCGACGGGACTTGTACCGAGCTGCGATGCCGTGTCGACAGCAGGCAAGCGCCGATGGATCCGCTCTTGCTGTGCGGAGCACCATGCCTCTTGCTCAGTGGCGCTCCAATGGTCTCACCGTGCGGCGAGCCGCACCCTATCGGCGTGGATGTGCCTAGCTTGCTCTGTGGTGCGCCATCGATCATGTTGTGCGGCGAGCTGCAGCCTCTCGGTGCTGACATGCCTATCTTGATCCACGGCGCTCAAGCGCCATGCGTCAAGGGTTTGATCAACCTTGGCTATGACGCGCATCACGTCGTTGTCCATCGCGTTGTCGGGGAGCGCCTCGGCCCCTGACAGGCCGTGGCGCCTTCTCGTTTTCCTCGTCGATGTGGTTGATGGCAGAGGTGGTGCTATGGTGGGTTGGCATGCTTGGGGAAAGGTGGATATGCTACAGGCTGTGCTTGTTCCCTCCGTGCGTCGCGTGCTACCTAGGTTTATGCGCAATATCACTGGGTGGCGGGAAACAAGTGAGGAAATGGCGGGAAACATTGATGTGTTCATAAAATGCCATCAATAAATAGATGTTGTGTAGACAGAGCATATCACATTCGTCTTATTAGAAGCAATTGTTTATGTTATTATCGGTCTTTGCACACATTTCTGTTTACAGACCTGTTTGCCCCGTATCACACACATCTTGTTATATTGAACCGTTTCCCGTTCTCTTGTCTCAACGCAAATAGTTCATTCGAGTGAACCGCATGCCACATATCACACACACCTTGATCTGGCTGACCGTTTATTTTGTGTTTCCTAATCATAAACAGTTCATCTGAGTCAACCGTATGCTGTATATTGCACACACCTTCATCTGTCTGCCTGTTTCTTTTGTTCCTCGTAATTGCAAACAATTAATTGGACTGAATTGTGTGCCCTACATCGCACACACAACTAAACTCTGAACCGTGTTTGATGCATCCGTAATCGCAAACGTTTGGCACCCTTTTTGACATTTTTTACACCACCGTTTGCGATTATTGCATCGCACATAGTTTCATCGAAGGGTCTCTGATCATAGTGTCACGTTAGCAGCATCCTGGAGTAGTGATAACACTCTCTTAGCCCATCATGAGAAGCTTTCCTATGAATTTCTTGAAAGAAAGCAAGATCTTGAGAAGCTAAGGGTGAGTTATGAAGATCTTCAGAAAGAAAACGATTCATTGCTTGCTCAACAGATCAGTTCCGCTTAGGAAGAATTCATTCCACCATGTTTGAAATGCATCGAACCTTAATCTGCTAATTCTTCACTTGAATGTTCAAATGCTTCTATTACTGCAAATTCTTCAACTGTATCTGCGGTCACAAATTCCTCATGTGAGGATACCATAAGTATCACTCACGATAATGCAGGGTTGAAGGAATTATATGTGACAGACATGTACAAAAGCCTCAAAGGGCATCATACTTTTTGGAATGTTCTTAAAAAGTAGATCTTGAATAGGAACCCTAGGAAAGAGGGTATTGCCTTTCAGAGGAAACTCAATGCTTATGGGACCTACTGGAAACCTGAGCATTATCCCAAAACCTCATGGGTTGTTGCTAAAGGACCTCATGTAGATCCATCTGAAGGAAATATGCCCTAGAGGCAATAATAAAGTTGTTATTTATATTTCCTTATATCATGATAAATGTTTATTATTCATGCTAGAATTGTATTAACCGGAAACTTAGTACATGTGTGAATACATAGACAAAACAGAGTGTCCCTAGTATGCCTCTACTAGACTAGCTCATTGATCAAAGATGGTTATGTTTCCTAACCATAGACATGAGTTGTCATTTGATCAACGGGATCACATCATAAGGAGAATGATGTGATGGACTAGACCCATCCGTTAGCATAGCACTATGATCGTTTAGTTTTACTGCTATTGCTTTCTTCATGACTTATACATGTTCCTATGACTATGAGATTATGCAACTCCCGAATACCGTAGGAACACCTTGTGTGCTATCAAACGTCACAACGTAACTAGGTGATCATAAAGATGCTCTATAGGTGTCTCCGAAAGTATTCGTGGTGTTGGCATAGATCAAGATTAGGATTTGTCACTCCGAGTGTCGGAGAGGTATCTCTGGGCCCTCTCGGTAATGCACATCATAATAAGCCTTGCAAGCAAAGACTAATGAGTTAGTCACGAGATGATGTATTACGGAACGAGTAAAGAGACTTGCCGATAACGAGATTGAACTAGGTATAGAGATACCGACGATCGAATCTCGGGCAAGTAACATACCGATGACAAAGGGAACAACGTATGTTGTTATGCGGTTCGACCGATAAAGATCTTCGTAGAATATGTAGGAGCCAATATGGGCATCCAGGTTCCGCTATTGGTTATTGACCGGAGAGATGTCTCGGTCATGTCTACATAGTTCTCGAACCCGTAGGGTCCGCACGCTTAAACGTTCGTTGACGATATAGTATTTAATGAGTTATGTATGTTGGTGACCGAATGTTATTCGGAGTCCCGGATGTGATCACGAACATGACGAGGAACTCCGGAATGGTCCGGAGATAAAGATTAATATATGGGATAATAGTGTTTGACCTCCGGAAGGGGTTCCGGATGTTTCCCGAAGTGTTTGGGTACGAGAACACTTTATTTGGGCCAAAAGGGAAAGCACACAAGGTTTTCGGAAGGCGCAAAAGGAAGTTTTGCGGAGTCCAGGGGCCAGACGCCAGGGTCCCTGGCGTCTGGGTCCAGACGCCGGGAACCCTGGCGTCTGGCCCTGGAGTCCGAGAAGGACTCTTGCCTTTCGGGTGAAACCGACTTTGTGAAGGCTTTTACTCAAAGTTTCGACCCCAAGGCTCAACATATAAATAGAGGGGTAGGGCTAGCACCCAAGACACATCAAGATACACCAAGCCGTGTGCCGGCTACCCCGACCCTCTAGTTTATCCTCCATCTAGTTTCTGCAGTGCTTGGCGAAGCCCTGCAGAGATTGTTCTTCATCAACAACCGTCACCACGCCGTCGTGCTGCCGGAACTCATCTACTACTTCGCCCGTCTTGCTGGATCAAGAAGGCGAGGACGTCATCGAGCTGAACGTGTGCTGAACGCGGAGGTGCCATACGTTCGGTACTAGATCGGGACGGATCGTGAAGGTGCACGACTACATCAACCGCGTTGATAAACGCTTCCGCTTTCGGTCTACGAGGGTACGTAGACACACTCTCCCCTATCGTTGCTATGCATCTAGTAGATAGATCTTGCGTGATCGTAGGAAAATTTTAAAAAATACTATGTTCCCCAATAGTGGCATCATGAGCCAGGTCTATGCGTAGATGATATGCACGAGTAGAACACAAGTGAGTTGTGGACGATACTAGTCATACTGCTTACCAGCATGTCATACTTTGCTTCGGCGGTATTGTGAGATGAAGCGGCCCGGACCGACATTACACGTACGCTTACGCGAGACTGGTTTCACCGTTATGAGCACTCGTTGCTTAAAGGTGACTGGCGGGTGTCTGTCTCTCTCACTTTAGCTGAATCGAGTGTGGCTACGCCCGGTCCTTGTGAAGGTTAAAACAGCACATACTTGACGAAACATCGTTGTGGTTTTGTATGCGTAGGTAAGAACGGTTCTTGCTAAGCCCGTAGCAGCCACGTAAAACTTGCAACAACAAAGTAGAGGACGTCTAACTTGTTTTTGCAGGGCATGTTGTAATGTGATATGGTCAAGACATGATGAGTTATACGGTTTTGTATGAGATGATCATGTTTTGTAATGTTATCGGCAACTGGCAGGAGCCATACGGTTGTCGCTTTATTGTATGAAATGCAATCGCCATGTAATTGCTTTACTTTATCACTAAGCGGTAGCTACAGTCGTAGAAGCAATAGTTGGCGAGACGACAACGATGCTACGATGGAGATCAAGGTGTCGCGCCGGTGACGAAGGTGATCATGACGGTGCTTTAGAGATGGAGATCAAAATCACAAGATGATGATGGCCATATCATGTCACATATTATGATTGCATATGATGTTTATCTTATTATGCTTCTTATTTTGCTTAGAACGACGGTAGCATTATAAGATGATCCCTTACTAAATTTCAAGGTATAAGTGTTCTCCCTGAGTATGCACCGTTGCGAAAGTTCGTCCTGCCGAGACACCACGTGATGATCGGGTGTGATAAGCTCTACGTTCAAATACAACGGGTGTAAGCCAGTTTTGCACACGCAGAATACTCGGGTTAAACTTGACGAGCCTAGCATATGCAGATATGGCCTCGGAACACTGGAGACCGAAAGGTGGAGCGTGAATCATATAGTAGATATGATCAACATAAGATGTTCACCATTGAAACTACTCCATCTCACGTGATGATCGGACATGGTTTAGTTGATTTGGATCACGTGATCATTTAGATGACTAGAGGGATGTCTATCTAAGTGGGAGTTCTTAAGTAATATGATTAATTGAACTTTAATTTATCATGAACTTAGTCCTGATAGTATTAGCATATCTATGTTGTAGATCAATAGCTCGCGATGTTGCTCCACGTTTATTTTTTATATGTTCCTAGAGAAAACTAAGTTGAAAGATGTTAGTAGCAATGATGCGGAATTGTTCCGTGATCTGAGGATTATCCTCATTGCTGCACAGAAGAATTATGTCCTTGATGCACCACTAGGTGATAGACCTATTGCAGGAGCAGATGCAGACGTTATAAAAGTTTTGACAAAAGCTCGGTATGATGACTACTTGATAGTTTAAGTGCACCATGCTTTACGGCTTAGAACCGGGACTTCAAAAACGTTTTGAACGCCACGGAGCATATAAGATGTTCCAAGAGTTGAAATTAGTATTTCATACTCATGCCCGTGTCGAGAGGTATGAGACCTCTGACAGTACTTTGCCTACAAGATGGAGGAGAATAGCTCAACCAGTGAGCATGTGCTCAGATTGTCTGGGTACTGCAATTGCTTGAATCAAGTGGGAGTTGATCTTCCAGATAAGATAGTAATTGACAATGTTCTCTAGTCACTATCACCAAGTTAGTAGAACTTCGTGATGAACTATAATATGCAAGGGATGACGACAGTAATTCCCGAGCTCTTCGCGATGCTGAAATCGGCGAAGGTAGAAATCAAGAAAGAGCATCAAGTGTTGATGGTTAACAAGACCACTTGTTTCAAGTAAAGGGCAAAGGGATAGAAGGGGAACTTCAAGAAGAATGACAAGCAAGTTGTCACTCCCATGAAGAAACCCAAAGCTAAAACTCAAGCCAGAAACTAAGTGCTTCTACTGCAAAGGAAATGGTCACTGGAAGTGGAACTGCCCTAGATACTTAGCGGATAAGAAGGATGGCAAAGTGAACAAAGGTATATTTTGATATACATATTATTGATGTGTATTTTACTAGTGTTCATAGCAATCCCTCGGTATTTGATACTGGTTTAGTTGCTAAAGAGTAGTAACTCGAAATGGGAGTTGCATAATGAACAAAAACTAGTTAAAGGATGAAGTGACGATGTGTATTGGAAGTAGTTCCAAGATTGATATGATCATCATCACACACTCCCTATACTTTCGGGATTAGTGTAAAACCTAAATAAATGTTATTTGGTGTTTGTGTTGAACATGAATATGATTTGATCATGTTTATTGCAATACGGTTATTCATGTAAGTTAGAGAATAATTGTTGTTCTGTTTACATGAATAAAACCTTCTATGGTCATACACCCAATGAAAATGGTTTGTTGGATGTCGATAATAATATTGAAGCCAAAAGATGCAAGGTTAATAATGATAGTGCAACTTATTTGTGGCACTGCCGTTTAGGTCATATTGGTGTAAAGCGCATGAAGAAACTCCATAGTGATGGACTTTTGGAATCACTTGATTATGAATCACTTGGTTCTTGCGAACCATGCCTCATGGGCAAGATGACTAAAACTCCGTTCTCCGGAACTGTGGAGCGAGCAACAAAGTTGTTGGAAATCATACATACTGATGTATACGGACCAATGAGTGTTGAAGCTCGCGGCGGGTATCGTTATTTTCTGACCTTCACTGATGATTTGAGCAGATATGGGTATATCTACTTAATGAAGCACAAGTCTGAAACATTTGAAAAGTTCAAAGAATTTCAGAGTGAAGGGGAGAATCATCGTAACAGAAAATAAGAGTTTCTACGATATGATCGTAGAGGTAAAATATTTGAGTTAGCGAGTTTGGCCTTCAGTAAAAACAGTGTGAAATAGTTTCACTACTCACGCCACCTGGTACACCACAGTGTAATGGTGTGTCCGAACGTCAAAACCGTACTTTATTAGATATGGTGCGATCGATGATGTCTCTTACCGATCTACCACTATCACTTTTGGGGTTATGCATTAGAGACAGCTACATTCACGTTAAATAGGGCACCATCTAAATCCTTGGAGATGACACCGTATGAACTGTGGTTTGACGAGAAACCTAAGCTGTCATTTCTTTAAGTTTGGGACTGCGATGCTTATGTGAAAAAGTTTCAACATGATAAGCTCGAACCCAAATCGGAGAAGTAAATCTTCATAGGATACCCAAAAGAAACTGTTGGGTACACCTTCTATCACAGATCCAAAGGCAAGGTCTTTGTTGCTAAGAGTGGATCCTTTCTAGAGAAGGAGTTTCTCTCGAAAGAAGTGAGTGGGAGGAAAGTAGAACTTGATGAGGTAATTGTACCTTCTCCCGAATTGGAAAGTAGAACATCACAGAAACTAGTTCCAGTGATTCCTACACCAATTAGTGAGGAAGCTAATGATGATGATCATGAAACTTCAGATCAAGTTTCTGCTGAACGTCGTAGATCAACCAGAGTACGTTTCGCACCAGAGTGGTACGACAACCCAGTTCTGGAAGTCATGTTACTAGACCATGATGAACCTGCGAACTATGAGGAAGCGATGATGAGCCTAGATTCCGCAAAATGGCTTGAGGCCATGAAATCTGAGATGGGATCCATGTATGAGAACAAAGTATGGACTTTGGTTGACTTGCCCGATGATCGGCAAGCCATTGAAAATAAATGGATCTTTAAGAGGAAGACTGACGCCGATGGTAATGTTACTGTCTACAAAGCTCGACTTGTTGCGAAAGGTTTTCGACAAGTTCAAGGTGTTGACTACGATGAGATTTTCTCACCCGTAGCGATGCTTAAGTCTGTCCGAATCATGTTAGCAATTGCCACATTTTATGAAATCTGGCAAATGGATAATGAAACTGCGTTCTTTAATGGATTTATTAAAGAAGAATTGTATATGATGCAACCAGAAGGTTTTGTCAATCCTAAAGGTGCTAACAAAATGTGCAAGCTCCAGCGATCCTTCTATGGACTGGTGCAAGCATCTCGGAGTTGGAATATACGCTTTGATAAGTTGATCAAAGCATATAGATTTATACAGACTTGCGGTGGAGCCTGTATTTGCAAGAAAGTGAGTGGGAGCACTACAACCTTTCTGATAAGTATATGTGAATGACATATTGTCGATCGGAAAAGATGTAGAATTTTCTGGAAAGCATAAAGGAGTGTTTGAAAGGAGTTTTTCAAAGAAAGACCTTGGTGAAGCTGCTTACATATTGGGCATCAAGATCTATAGAGATAGATCAAGACGCTTGATAAGACTTTCGATGAGTACATACCTTGATAAGATTTTGAAGTAGTTCAAAATGGATCAGTCAAAGAAGGAGTTCTTGCCTGACTTGTAAGGTGTGAAGTTGAGTAAGACTCAAAGCCAGACTACGACAAAAAAAATATAGAGAGAATGAAAGTCATTCCCTATGCCTCAGCCATAGGTTCTATAAAGTATGCCATGCTGTGTACCAAACCTGTTGTGTACCTTGCTATGAGTTTGGCAAGGAGGTACAATAGTGATCTAGGAGTAGATCACTGGACAGCGGTCAAAATTATCCTTAGTAACGGGATGACTAAGGAAATGTTTCTCGATTATGGAGGTGATAAAGAGTTCGTCGTAAAGGGTTATGCCGATGCAAGCTTTGACACTAAATCCAGATGACTCTAAGTATCAATCTGGATGCGTATTAAAAGTGGGAGCAATTAGCTAGAGTAGCTCTATGTAGAGCATTGTAGACATAGAAATTTGCAAAATACATATGGATCTGAATGTGACAGACCCGTTGACTAAACTTCTCTCACAAGCAAAACATGATCACACCTTATTACTCTAGGGTATTAATCACATAGTGATGTGAACTAGATTATTGACTCTAGTAAACCCTTTGGGAATTGGTCACATGGCGATGTGAACTATGGGTGTTATTCACATAACGATGTGAACTATCGGTATTAAATCACATGGCGATGTGAGCTAGATTATTGACTCTAGTGCAAGTGGGAGACTGAAGGAAATATGCCCTAGAGGCAATAATAAAGTTGTTATTTATATTTCCTTATATCATGATAAATGTTTATTATTCATGCTAGAATTGTATTAACCGGAAACTTAGTACATGTGTGAATACATAGACAAAACAGAGTGTCCCTAGTATGCCTCTACTAGACTAGCTCATTGATCAAAGATGGTTATGTTTCCTAACCATAGACATGAGTTGTCATTTGATCAACGGGATCACATCATTAGGAGAATGATGTGATGGACTAGACCCATCCGTTAGCATAGCACTATGATCGTTTAGTTTTACTGCTATTGCTTTCTTCATGACTTATACATGTTCCTAAGACTATGAGATTATGCAACTCCCGAATACCGTAGGAACACCTTGTGTGCTATCAAACGTCACAACGTAACAGGGTGATCATAAAGATGCTCTACAGGTGTCTCCGAAAGTATTCGTGGTGTTGGCATAGATCAAGATTAGGATTTGTCACTCCGAGTGTCGGAGAGGTATCTCTCGGCCCTCTCGGTAATGCACATCATAATAAGCCTTGCAAGCAAAGACTAATGAGTTAGTCACGAGATTCTGTATTAAAGAATGAGTAAAGAGACTTGCCGATAACGAGATTGAACTAGGTATAGAGATACCGACGATTGAATCTCGGGCAAGTAACATACCGATGACAAAGGGAACAACGTATGTTGTTATGCGGTTCGACCGATAAAGATCTTCGTAGAATATGTAGGAGCCAATATGGGCATCCAGGTTCCGCTATTGGTTATTGACCGGAGAGATGTCTCGGTCATGTCTACATAGTTCTCGAACCCGTAGGGTTCGCACACTTAAACGTTCGTTGACGATATAGTATTTAATGAGTTATGTATGTTGGTGACCGAATGTTATTCGGAGTCCCGGATGTGATCACGGACATGACGAGGAACTCCGGAATGGTCCGGAGATAAAGATTAATATATGGGATAATAGTGTTTGACCTCCGGAAGGGTTCCGGAATTCACCGGAAGGGGTTCCGGATGTTTCCCGAAGTGTTTGGGTATGAGAACACTTTATTTGGGCCAAAAGGGAAAGCACACAAGGTTTTTGGAAGGCGCAAAAGGAAGTTTTGCGGATTCCAGGGGCCAGACGCCAGGGTCCCTGGCGTCTGGGTCCAGACGCCGGGAACCCTGGCGTCTGGCCCTGGAGTCCGAGAAGGACTCTTGCCTTTCGGGTGAAACCGACTTTGTGAAGGCTTTTACTCCAAGTTTCGACCCCAAGGCTCAACATATAAATAGAGGGGTAGGGCTAGCACCCAAGACACATCAAGATACACCAAGCCGTGTGCCGGCTACCCCGACCCTCTAGTTTATCCTCCGTCTAGTTTCTGCAGTGCTTGGCGAAGCCCTGCAGAGATTGTTCTTCATCAACAACCGTCACCACGCCGTCGTGCTGCCGGAACTCATCTACTACTTCGCCCGTCTTGCTGGATCAAGAAGGCGATGACGTCATCGAGCTGAACGTGTGCTGAACGCGGAGGTGCCGTACGTTCGGTACTAGTTCGGGACGGATCGTGAAGGTGCACGACTACATCAACCGCGTTGATAAACGCTTCCGCTTTCGGTCTACGAGGGTACGTAGACACACTCTCCCCTATCGTAGCTATGCATCTAGTAGATAGATCTTGCGTGATCGTAGGAAAATTTTAAAAAATACTAGGTTCCCCAACACCATCTACTTTAGCTGGCTTTACAAACGAATCTTCATATTCATCTGATGAGTCATTTGACTCCAACTATAAATTGTTAAAAAATCAAAATGGTGAAGTATTTGGAACTAACTGCAGGAATGGTACCCCTATGAAGAAAATCTGGGTTCCCAAAAGGTACCTCTGACGCCCCGAGACTGATGCGCTAGGTGTCTTCCTCTTATTCGTCGTTGTTGCCATGCCATTTGCTTGCGTGTTACACTTTGCCATGTCATCATGCGCATTTCATCTACATAGTTTTCAAAACTTGCATCCGTTCGTAGCTGCCCATCTCCCCATTCTCTCTGTTGTCCATTCTGAGCCCAGACACACTCGCACGCGCCCGCGGCACCTCCGAAACCCTGTTTTGTAAGTGGCCGAAAAATGTTCTCGGAACGGGGCGAAACTTGGCATGTGGTCTTGTTATAGTGTAGGTAGACCGCGTATCAAGTTTCGTTCCATTTGGAGGTCATTTGATGCTCCAATGGGTAACTGCTTTAACCGCCCGATCCCTCTCTCTTTGCAGCCCAGCACCCCTCCACAACAGCACACTAGCCCATCTAAACCCCCCTCATGTTCTTCGCAGTTGGATCACGATCACGTGGAGAAAACCGCACCTCAATAGCCCCCTCCTAGCTCCCTCTACCTATATATTAGCCTCCCCCTTTGAAATCACGGGTAAAACCCTAGCTCCCTCCTCTTCGCGGCGCCGGACACGTCCGACCACCGCCGGACACGTCCGCGCCGCCACTCCCAGCCACTCAGAGGCCGCCACATCATCTCCTTGTGCCCACATAGCCGTCGCGGGCCCGCGAGCCAATCAGGGGCCTGCACGGGCCCGACCGCCGCCGCCGCTCGCCCGCGAGGCCCAAGGGCCCCGGATCCCGCGCCGCCATCCGCCTTCCTATGAGCTCCCCGAGCTCCAGCGCTTTCCCTGCCGTTTAGCACCGCCAGCGCCTCCCTTCGGCGACCTCGCCGCTCGCCGGCAACCTCAGGTGCCATCGGAGACCTCCAGCAGGCCAGGTTCGCCGCCTTCGCCCCCAGACCGGCCCCGCCGCCCTGCTCCTCCTCACTATGTCTCACCTTCTCTCTCCTGCAGGAGGTTGCCACTGCCGCCACATTAAACCTAGTGCGAGCTCACCGGACCCCTGCCACCGTCGCCGAAGACGGACAGATCAGGTGGATACCAACCAGATCCGCACCGCCTGGCCCTCCTCCGCGCCTCCCCGTCATTGAGCCGTCATCGTCCGCTGCCATGGCCGCGTCCCGCTCCTTGCTCGTGCGAGGGCGCAAGGACGACGAGCGCGCCCAGCTTCCCCTTCGTGGGCCCGGCCCCGTCCCGGCCCAGCCGTGGCGCTGCTCCGGTCCAGGCCGCGCTGCCGGCCCGATCCACCTCCCCAAGCCCATCCGGTCTCCTCTGCTTCAACCTAGGCCATGCCCATGGTGAGAGTTCACTCAAACCCGCCCGGGCGCTTTTTAGCTAATAATAACTCACGTTGTTTTTCTATTTTCCTAGTCCCTGAAACTGAACAACATGTGTGCATGTTCGTGTGGCTGTAACTTTGTGCACGTTTAACCAAATTGAGCATATTATATGTCAAATTGGTCGTCTCTTAATGCTTTTCATGATGGTTGCATTTGCATTCATGTTAGCATCCATATTGCCATGTTAATATCTGTTGCAAAAGTGCTAATTGTTGTTAACTTCTAAAATTTGATATAACTTGCTGATTTGTCTTTTTCATATCTTTTTGTGCGATTTTTGTTTGAGCATCATGTCAACATGTTTTAGGAGCTATGCCATGTCATCTTTGTTGTGGTGCAGTCCACTTTTCATGATATGCCTTGTGGTGAGTGATATAAGCTTGTTAACTGACCTACTTGCTGTTTGCTGATTTCTAAGACTTGTCGAAAACTGCTAAGTCTGAACTATTATATTGTGATGCTATGTTTTCTTGATGCTACCGTCAAATCGATGCATGTTTTGGAATGTAAAGTGGCCATGTGTTGAATCCCTTGTTATGCTCTATCAATCCATGTCCTTGTTTGCAATTATAAGTTGCTATAACATGTGTCTTTCTTGCTCTCAAGTTGTTTGATAATATATCTGTCAGCCTGTCAATAACATGTTCAATTTGGCAAAGCTTGTTGTAATCATTCTACGCATCTTATGGGGTTGTGCCAATGGAGTTATTTGTAGTATGCCATGCCTACTACATGTTCATAGTCTTTACATGCTTATTAGAATTGATATGCTTGTTATTATGTGCCTCCAAAGTCAGCATCATAATGTTGTTGACTGCATTCCCAGATTTCACTAAGTTTGAGAATATGCATATTATGTTTGCATCTTGTTTTGTTGAATGACATGAACCTGTTGCTCCCATACGTGTGCCATCTTGAGTTCCTTGATCTCCATGTTATGGACTAGCATGCCATGCTTTTGCTTGCCATGTTCTTGTGTTGTAGCTTAATTATTTATTGCCCCCAACGTGCCAAGATATTAACTTTGCTCGTGTGTATGCTCTGTTTTCCACTGTCATAATCTGTGATGTAATGTTGCTTGTTGCCTTGATCATGTTGGATTAGTCTTAATGCCTATGGACCTGATACTTGTTGATATTGAAAGCATGCTATCTTTACTTTGAGTTCATCCCGTGCTTATGCCTATCTTGTACTTGTAGCATGTTGTTTTGATGCTAGTAAGATGCCTAGTTGCTATTTTGGCCAGCTTGTCCTTTAAACTGGTTTCATGTGTATGTGTAGAACCATGCCTCCGTTTCGAGTGTGCTTTATATGAAACTTTCTTGGTTTTGCATGTAGATGCATCATTTCATGTTGCATACATGTTTTGGAGTGTCGTGCTTGATGTTTGAATGCATTTTGCATCAATGCCATGCTTGACTTGATTTGCTCATATCTTCTAGGCCGTAGCTCCGAATTTAATAAACTTTATATGTAACTTGACTAGAATTTCATGTAGATCATCATGGTGCATGTTAAATTGATCTTTAGCAACTTTAACTTAAGGTGTGTTCAGATCTGGACCAAATTCGAAATTTACATATGAGTACTTATCGGAATTGTTATATGTTGTTTCCGGCCTCATTTCAACTTGCATGATTGTGTTGCTCTTGTTGCATCATCTCTTGCCATGATTTGCATCATGTAGCCTTGTCATGCATCATACGTGGTTGAGCATCATGTCTTGTTTGTGCTTTGTGTGTTTACCATGTTGTTTGCTTCTTCTCGGTAGTTCCTGTTTCATTGCGATCGTGAGGATTCGTCCGACTACGCTTGGTTCATCTACGTGGCTTCATCTTCTTCATGGACTCGTTCTTCTTCCTTGTGGGATTCCAGGCAAGATGACCGTCACCTTGGATCTCATTACTATCATTGCTATGCTAGTTCTCTCGATGCAATCGCTATATGTCGTGCTGCCTATCTTTTGTTGTCAGCCTCTCATTGTTGCCATGAAACCTCGAACCTTTGACACCATCCTAGCAAACCGTTGAATGGCTATATTACCGCTTGCTCAACCCTCTTATAGCGTTGTTAGTTGCAGGTGAAGAAGAAGATTGCTCCATGTCAGAACTTGGACACTTTGGGAATATCACAATATCTATTACTATAATTAACACACCTATATACTTGGCAACGGGTGGAAGGCTTGGCCTTTTGCTCGGTGTTTTGTTCCACTCATGTCGCCTTAAGAACCGACAAACCGGTGTTATGTTCCTTGATTTTGCGTTCCTAACACGGTTGGGGGTATGGGACCCCCTTGACAGTTTTCTTTGACTAAAACTCCTCCAGCAAGGCCCAACTTTGGTTTTAATTTGCCTCATAATAAAATTCGACATGCAAGATTGCAAAGGCATCAAAATCCCTATGCCCACAAATAGCCATCTCTGCACCGACGAAAATGGTAAGATTTTTATCAAAAGGTATATCGCTCTATGATTGGCTCTTTATTGTATCTATATGCATCTAGGCCAGATATCATGCATAGTGTTTGCATGTGTGCCCGTTTTCAAGCTACACCGAAGGAATCACACCATAAGGATGTGAAGCATATTCTTCGATATCTAGCTCACACACCAACACTTGGATTATGGTATCCGAAGGGCTCAGTTTTTGATCTCATTTGATACTTACTCTGAATGTGATGGTGATCAAGTGGATCGCAAGTCAACATCAGGCACATGTCATTTACTCGGTCGCTCCTTAGTATGTTGGTCCTCGAAGAAGCAGACCTGCGTATCACTCTCTACTGCTGAAGCTAAGTACATTGCTGCTGGTTTATGCTGTGCTCAATTGCTGTGGAGGAAGCAAACCCTCAAGGACTACGACATCAACATGAAGAATGTGCCTCTCTACAGCGACAATGAGAGTGCCATCAAGATTGGTCACGACCCAGTTCAACACTCGAAGACAAAGCACATCCAGATTCGTCATCATTTTCTTCATGACCATGTGTTCAAGGGTGACATCTCCATCTACCACGTGAAGACTGAAGAACAGCTGGCAGATATCTTCACTAACCCCTTGGATGAAAATAGATTTTTCAAGTTGCGGTGTGACCTAAATATCTTAGAATCTTCGAATGTTCTTTAAAAGTACACACATATTAACACTTATGAAAAATTGATGACTTAGATGTGCAACACACGAAGTAACGTTTTTCTTTAAACAATGAAGACTAACCCTCTAAGTGTGAAGAAATTAATGAAGAATTTCATTCTGAGATCCCTACGATAATTGTACACGGTGTCTGAAATCATCATTCTCATACGATGGGTCAGGCCAACAACCAAAGTTGAAATTTGGGTTTTTCTTCATTCTTGCAAATTGTTCAAAATTTTCAAATTCCTTAAATTTGCAATTTCTTCAACCTTTCATTGGAGTTCTTTAGCCGGTCTATTCTGATAACACTTCCACACTGCACGCTAAACGCGAGAGTAGTGCACTTTCTATACCAAAGTCACTACAATAGATACTAGTGAACTTCGTGTCGGGTAAAACTGCACGCGGTGTTTTTTGGGTAATATTTTTGCTCCAATTTTTAAACTGTATGTCGGAACTAGGCATGTAATATACCGTTGAAAAGCTATGGATTATCTGCTACTTTGCCATGTTGAACACTTTTTGATATTCATCACAGTTTAAGAGCAGTTTCGAAAATGGCGCGGCGGAAGACAAGTAGCAGTGAGCGTTTTTTTCTCGTTTTTTCTTCTAAATCGCTCGTAGGAATGAAGCAAATGATACACCTTTGTAAAGATATTGTCGATGTGCATCTTTGTCATGTCTATTATTTTATCTAATTTGTTACGGTTTAAGAGCAGTTTCAAATTTACCAAATCACGGAATTCTGTTTTTTTAAATCAAAATTACGGAACTTTTCTAACGGTTTGTCGAAATGAGGCGTGTAATATACCGTTCAAAATCTATGGACGAGGCGCAACTTTCATACGTTGAAATGCTTTTGAGATTCCTTACGGTTTTTATTAAATTTTGAAAATGTTGTGGCGGACGACAAGTGGCAGCGGCTGTTTTTCACAAAATTTTGACAAACCGCTGATCGGAATGATTCAAACGATACGCCGTTGGAAAGATATGTTCTAGACAAAACGTCTTCATGTAGAACGCTCTCTCTAATTCCTTACGGTTTCAGAGTAATTTTGAAAATACAAAAATGCGGACACTGTGTTTTTCGCGACACCCAAATCGATGAGTGAACTTCATCTGACAAAAACCGCACTGCTTCGAACCGAAAACCGCACTGCATCAGACAGTCAAGTGAAATTCATTGTTTCTTTTGCCATTTCTAACAAAAATATGAACAAGAGTGGACTGTAGAGACGATGGAAGTGAACCGCATCAATTTGTGTCAAATTGTCGTTACTCAAAGTTCTTCAACGAACAAGAAAATGAAGAACTATTTCTTGTAAAATACATTTGTTTTTTTCAAAATGAAGTGCACTATAGAGTATTTCGAAATGCACATTTTTAAGATCGGAGGGCAATGCATTTCCCTCTTTCCGACCAGCGGACTACATTACATAACATTCCCCTGGAATGTAAAAGTAACATAGTGGACTACATTACATATGTTTTCTAAACTGCACTGGTCCCCTGATACGTCTCCATCGTATCTATAATTTTTTATTGTTCCATGCCAATATTCTAGAACTTTCATATACTTTTGGCAAGTTTTTATACTATTTTTTGGGACTAACATATTGATCCAGTGCTAGTTCCTGTTTGTTGCATGTTTTTTGTTTCGCAGAATATCCATATCAAACGGAGTCCAAACGGAATAAAAAAGGACAGAGATTTATTTTGGAATATATGTGAATTTTGGGAAGCGGAACCAACACGAGACGATGCCCGAGTGGGCCACGAGGCACGGGGCGCGCCCTGGGCCCTCGTGGCCACACCGTAAGGCAGTTGATGCCCTTCTTTCGCCACAAGAAAGCTATTATCTGGATAAAAATCGTGTCAAAAAATCAGCCCAATCGGAGTTATGGATCTCCGGGAATGTAAGAAATGGTGAAGGGGCAGAATCTGGGAACGCAGAAACAGAGAGAGACAGAGAGATAGATCCAATCTCGGAGGGGATCTCGCCCCTCCGCCGCCATGGAGGCCATGGACCAGAGGGGAAGCCCTTCTCCCACCTCCGGAGAAGGTCTAGGAAGAAGAAGAAGGAGGGGGGCTCTCTCCCCTCGCTTCCGGTAGCACCGGGGTGCCACCGGGGCCATCATCGTGTGACGACGATCTACACCAACACCTCTGTCATCTTCACGAACATCTCCATCACCTTCCCCCATCTATCTATAGCGGTCAACTCTCCCGCAACCCATTGTACCCTCTACTTGAACATGGTGCTTTATGCTTTATATTATTATTGTCTGAGTAGATTATCGTTGTCCTATCGGTGATTGGAGAATTGCTATGATTGGTTTAAATTGCTTGTGGTTATGTTGATGTCCTTTGGTGCCCATCATATGAGCGCGCGCGTGGATCACACCATAGGGTTAGTTGTATGTTGATAGGACTACGTATTGGAGGGCAAGAGTGAGAGAAGCTTCAACCTAGCGTAGAAATTGATGCATACGGGATTGAAGGGGGACAAATATATCTTAATGCTATGGTTGGGTTTTACCTTAATGAACGTTAGTAGTTGCAGATGCTTGCTAATAGTTCCAATCATAAGTGCATAGAATTCCATGTAAGGGATGACATGCTAGCAGTGGCCTCTCCCACATAAAACTTGCTATCGGTCTAGTAACATAGTCAATTGCTTAGGGGCAATTTCGCAACTCCTACCACCACTTTTCCACACTCACTATCACTAACTTTATTTTTTCTTTATCTTAACAGCCACTAGTCTTTATTTACGTGCTCTTTATATTCTTGCAAACCTATCCCACAAAAACCACAAAGTACTTCTAGTTTCATACTTGTTCTAGGTAAAGTAAACGTTAAGCGTGCATAGAGTTGTATCGGTAGTCGATAGAACTTGAGGGAATATTTGTTCTGCCTTTAGCTCCTTGTTGGGTTCGACACTCTTACTTATCGGAAGAGGCTACAACTGATCCCCTACATTTGTGGGTTATCAAGACCTTTTTCTGGCACCGTTGCCGGGGAGCAATAACGTGGGGTGAATATTCTCCTGTGTGCTTGTTTGCTTTATCAATAACTAGATTTTATTAGCTGTTCTAAGTTGTTCTCTATCTTTAGTTACGGAGAAGACCCCATTCAACTATGTAATGGGAGTAACGTTGGATCAACGTGAATACTTTAGGGATTATCGCTTGACACAAAAGGGAAACTGTTATGGGATCAAATTCATTTGTTACATTGGTATGCTCGGCAACTATGCTTGAGATATGATTATACTTGTTGCTCTAGGATGAAGGCTCCACACCTTCCCTTTTCATGCAAATTTAATGATAATGAAACCTTAGCTTCTTATGCTAATGGTATATATGATTATTATGATGTGGAACAAATAGAAGAATTCGTTGCTTTTGTGGGTGCTTATGAAATTGAATCTCTGTTTAAAAAGAATGATGCTTTTGATGATGATGTTTCTAGGCCTGAAAATCTTGCTATATTGAAATATTGCTATTTGAATTATGAATATAACTCCAATATTGATGCGTTTATTGAGAAAGTCTCCTCTGTCCAAGAAGAGACTAATATTTTGCAGGAAACTATGGAAGAAGAAACTGATGACATTGTGAGCTCATTAGATGAAAAATATGACGAGGAGAGCGAAGAACAAAAGGAGGAAGAGCGGATTAGCTACCGGTGCCCACCTTCTAATGAGAGTAACTCTTCAACTCATACAGTGTTTAATTTCCCTTCGTACTTACCGAAGGATGATTGCTATGATGATTGCTATGATCTCGTTGATTCTTTTGAAATATCCCTTTTTGATGATGCTTGCTATGCTTGTGGCCTAGATGCCAATATGAATTATGCTTATGGAGATGAACTTGCTATAGTTCCTTATGTTAAACATGAGATAGTTGCTATTGCACCCACACAAGATAGTCCTATTATCTTTTTGAATTCTCCAAACTACACTATATCGGAGAAGTTTACACTTATTAAGGATTATATTGATGGGTTGCCTTTTTCCGTTACACATGATGATTTTATTGAATATAATATGCATGTGCTTGCTGCTCCTACTTGCAATTATTATGAGAGAGGAACTACATCTCTGCCTCTCTATGTTTCCAACACGATAAAATTGCAAGAAACTGCTTATACTATGCATTGGCCTTTACTTGACGTGCATGAATTGTTCTTTTATGACATGCCGATGCATAAGAACAGAGTTAGACTTCGTTGTTGCATGATATATATCACGTTGTGCTCACAAATAAATGCCAAATCGTTGTTAATTAAAATTGGATTTGATATACCTTGGGATCCGGGTGGATCCATTACTTGAGCACTATATGCCTAGCTTAATGGCTTTAAAGAAAGCGCTGCCAGGGAGACAACCCGGAAGTTTTAGAGAGTCATTTATTTCTGTTGTGTGCTTTTATAAAGTTTAAAAACAAAATAAAATAAAGAGGGGAACCTAAGACCTTTTCAAAAAGAAAAGTGAAAGTTATATAGACGAGCATTGTGAAAGTGGGGGACGTCCTTGAACTTTGTTCATGCCCATGGAAACTTTGTGAATCTTAATGACAGAAAATTTTCAACAAAAATAATTATCCCCTTGTACAATTCCATTGTATTATAAAAATATTGTGCCAAGGTTTGCCTTTAGGATGTTTACAATGCTTGTTGGTTTGTGCGGTGCAGGACAGAAACTTTGGCTGTAGTGCGTGATTTTACATTTTTTGCTAGAACGTCAAATGGTTCTGAAACTTTTTGCACTGTCTTTCTATACAAACTTTTTACTTTCTTAATTTTGGAAGAATTTTTCAAGTATCAGAAGTATGTTGAATGTTCAGATTATTACAGACTATTCTGTTTTAGATACATTTTGTTTTTGATGCATAGTTTGCTTGTTTTGACGAAACTATCAATTTATATCAGTGGATTAAGCCATGGAAAAGTTATATTACAGTAGCTACAATGCAAAAAAAATATGAATTGGTTTTCAACATTACTTATAGTAGTGATTTGCTTTATTAAACTAACGGATCTTACCGAGTTTTCTGTTAAAGTTTTGTGTGGATGAAGTGTTTGAAGATTGAGGAGGTCTCGATGTGAGGAGAAGAAGGAGAGGCAAGAGCTTAAGCTTAGGGATGCCCAAGGCACCCCAAGTAAATATTCAAGGAGACTCAAGCATCTAAGCTTGGGGATGCCCTGGAAGGCATCCCCTCCTTCTTCAACAAGTATCGGTATGTTTTCAGATTCGTTTCATTCATGTGATATGTGCAGATCTTGGAGCATCTTTTGCATTTAGTTTTCACCTTTTCTTTTATGCACCATGGTGGTATGAGATAGTTCTTGGTTGATTTATAGAATGCTCTTTGCGCTTCACTTATATCTTTTGAGTATGGCTTCATAGAATGCTTCATGTGCTTCACTTATATCATTTTAAGTTTGGATTGCCTGTTTCTCTTCACATAGAAAACCGCCATTTGTAGAATGCTCTTTTGCTTCACTTATAATTGTTAGAGCGTGGGCATAACTTTTATAGAAAGAATTAAAACTCTCTTGCTTCACTTATATCTATTTAGAGAGTTGACAGGAATTGGTCATTCATATGGTTAGTCATAAAATCCTACATAAACTTGTAGGTCGCTAAATATGATATGTTTGATTCCTTGCAATAGTTTTGCGATATAAAGATGGTGATATTAGAGTCATGCTAGTTGGTAGTTGTGGATTGTAGAAATACTTGTGTTGAGGTTTGTGATTTCTGTAGCATGCACGTATGGTGAACCGTTATGTGACAAAGTTGGAGCATGATTTATTTATTGAGTGTCATCCTTTGTGTGGAGGTCGGGGGCGCGCGATGGTTAACTCCTACCAACCTCCCCCCCTAGGAGCATGCGTGTAGTACTTGGTTTCGATGGTTAATAAATTTTTGCAATAAGTATGTGAGTTATTTATGACTAATGTTGAGTCCATGGATTATACGCACTCTCACCCTTCCACCATTGCTAGCCTCTCTTGTACCACGCAACTTTCGTCGGTACCATACACCCACCATATACCTTCCTCAAAACAGCCATTCCAAGATATATTGCCATGTAACTCCACCGTTCCATTTATTATGACACGCACCATGATCGTAAGATAGCTAGCATGATGTTTCCATGGCTTGTCCGTTTTTTGATGTCATTGCTATGCTAGATCATTGCACATCCCGGTACACCACCGGAGGCATTCACATAGAGTCATATTTTGTTCTAGCTTCGACTTGTAATCTTTGAGTTGTAAGTAAATAAAAGTGTGATGATCTTCATTATTAGAGCATTGTCCCATGTGAGGAAAGGCCAAATAAAATAAAGGAGATGGCCTAAAAAAATATAGAGAGGGGCTAAAAAAAGAAAAAAAGAAAGAAAGCCCCTCCAAAAAAATGAGAGAAAAGAGAGAAGGGACAATGCTACTATCCTTTTCCACACTTGTGCTTCAAAGTAGCACTATGATCTTCATACTAGAGAGTCTCTTGTTTTGTCACATTCATATACTAGTGGGAATTTTTGTTATAGAACTTGGCTTGTATATTCCAACGACGGGCTTCCTCAAATTCCCTTGGTCTTCATGAGCAAGCAAGTTGGATGCACACCCACTTAATTTCTTTTGATGAGCTTTCATACACTTATAACTCTAGTGCATCTGTTGCATGGCAATCCCTACTCACTCACATTGATATCTATTGATGGGCATCTCCATAGCCCATTGATTTGCCTAGTTGATGTGAGACTATCTTCCTCCTTTTGTCTATCACCACCTTCTATTCCACCCATAGTGCTATGTCCACGGCTCACGCTCATGTATTGCGTGAAAGTTGAAAAGGTTTGAGAATACTAAAGTATGAAACAATTGCTTGGCTAAAACCGGGGTTGTGCATGATTTAAATACTTTGTGTGGTGAAGATGGAGCATAGCCAGACCATATGATTTTGTAGGGATAACTTTCTTCGGCCATGTTAGTTTGAAGAGACATGATTTCTTTATTATTATGCTTGAAGTATTATTGTCCTAATGTCAAATGATAGACTATTGCTTTGAATCACTCGTGGCTTAATATTCATGCCATGATTAGATTACATGATCAAGGTTATGCTAGGTAGCATTCCACATAAAAAATTATCCATTTTATCATTTACCTACTCGAGGACGAGCAGGAATTAAGCTTGGGGATGCTGATACGTCTCCTTCGTATCTATAATTTTTGATTGTTCCATGCCAATATTCTACAACTTCCATATACTTTTGGCAACTTTTTATACTATATTTTGGGACTAACATATTGATCCAGTGCCCAGTGCCTGTTCTTGTTTGTTGCATGTTTTTTGTTTCGCAAAATATCCATGTCAAACGGAGTCCAAAAGAAATAAAAATGTATGTAGAATTTTTTTGGAATATATGTGAATTTTGGGAAGCGGAACCAACACGAGACGATGCCCGAGAGGGCCACGAGGCAGGGGGCACGCCCTGGGCCCTCGTGGCCACACCGTAAGGCGGTTGATGCCCTTCTTTCGCGGCAACAAAGCTAATATCCGGATAAAAATCGTGTCAAAAAATCAGCCCAATCGGAGTTACGGATCTTCGGGAATATAAGAAACGGTGAAGGGGCAGAATCTGGAAACGCGGAAACAGAGAGAGACAGAGAGACAGATCCAATCTCGGAGCGGCTTTCACCCCTCCACCGCCATGGAGGCCATGGACCAGAGGGGAAACCTTTCTCCCACCCAGGGAGAAGGTCAAGGAAGAAGAAGAAGGAGGGGGTCTCTCTCCCCCTCGCTTCCAGTGGCACCGGAGTGCCACCGGGGCGATCATCGTGTGACGGCGATCTACACCAACACCTCCGTCATCTTCACCAACATCTCCATCACCTTCCTCCATCTATCTACAGCGGTCCACTCTCCCGCAACCCATTGTACCCTCTACTTGAACATGCTGCTTTATTCTTCATATTATTATCCAATGATGTGTTGCCATCCTATGATGTCTGAGTAGATTATCGTTGTCCTGTCGGTGATTGGTGAATTGCTATGATTGGTTTAAATTGCTTGTGGTTATGTTGTTGTCCTTTGGTGCCCATCATATGAGCGCGCGCGTGGATCACACCATAGGGTTAGTTGTATGTTGATAGGACTACGTATTGGAGGGTAAGAGTGACAAAATCTTCAACCTAGCGTAGAAATTGATGCATACGGGATTGAAGGGGGACCAATATATCTTAATGCTATGGTTGGGTTTTACCTTAATGAACGTTAGTAGTTGCGAATGCTTGCTAATAGTTCCAATCATAAGTGCATAGAATTCCAAGGGATGACATGCTAGCAGTGGCCTCTTTCACATAAAACTTGCTATCGGTCTAGTAACGTAGTCAATTGCTTAGGGGCAATTTCGCAACTCCTACCACCACTTTTCGACACTCGCTATCACTAACTTTATTGTCTCTTTATCTTAACAGCCCCTAGTATTTATTTACATGCTCTTTATATTCTTGCAAACCTATCCCACAAAAACCACAAAGTACTTCTAGTTTCATACTTTTTTTAGTGAAAGTAAACGTTAAGCGTGCGTAGAGTTGTATTGGTGGTCGATAGAACTGGAAGGTATATTTGTTTTGCCTTTAGCTCCTCGTTGGGTTCGACACTCTTACTTATCTAAAGAGGCTACAACTGATCCCCTACACTTGTGGGTTATGAGCCCCCGCTCGTGAGTGGTAGGAGAAATTATACATGGGGATTGGAAGATGATAGTGCCATGGCGGATTTGGATCAAGTGCGACAAACTGCACGACATATTCCAATGCACGTATCTTGAACATGATGCTCGGTGTTATGGACTGCTTTGGTGACCTGCCAAACTGCATCAGGAGCCCTCCGCATTGATCGCACAGGAGCGCAGTTCACATATTCTTTTTTCATGTTCTTTGTCGTCCTCCAAAAAAATGGCAAACCCCAAGAACATGAATAGCAAACTGCAGTGCGCTTAATTTTTCGTATCAAAAATAATAAAAGTAAATTGTAACAACAAACAAAAAAAATTGATATTTGGGAATTTTTTTCAAGTAACATATTGCAAGTGAGATCATGAAAAACCAGAAGAACCGCATACAAGTGCACGATGATAGCGAACGAAGTAAAATGCATGCGGCCAGTATCCACACTACAATGTCGCAGAAAAGGAAACCGGACTCCCACACGCCAAGGACCTGTATGCTCATTGTCCTCTCAAGTCCCTATGTACTGCACCGATGACCCAACCGAGCTGAAGTGAAGAGCAACCTGCACTGCTTGCCTGGAGCCATTGAACTGCAAGGTGCTAGTGTCGTCAATGACGGCGGCGTGGACTGCACCATGGTCGAGAATGGCGTGGCAGACGGCTATGCGGCATGGTGTGCACTACACGCGCAAGAGGAGGCATGATGGATTTGACCCGGGGGCCTCGTTGCCATGATGACCGCCCTGGCCCTGACGCTACAGTGGTCGGACGCGATGAGAGTGCACCAATACCTCCACCGGAGTGCACTACAGCTCTGAATTCCACCATGCGAGCTACTTCCCCCTGTTTCGGGATGCATCTTGCAACAACGAGGTCGCCAGGGCACAGGGTGTGCGCTGCGGCCAAACCAACGGAATAGATCGGCCATGGCCGCGACCACCTCGAAGGACAAAAAAACGAAAAACGAACCGCACGCCCGTGCTATTCCAACCGCTAGAAGCTCTCCGGCGTACTGCATGTCCACACCGAAGAAGGATTGTTGTTGGCGCCGAACTAAAGTGGAAGCTGGTGGTGGCTCGCCGTCAGCCTCTGGTGGCGCTTGCAGGGGGGGATGGTGACCGGTTCCGAGGCTGGTGCTGCCAGGATCCAAGCTCGATGTGGAGTAGGCCGCCGGCGTGGTGGTCGACCTGGACTACGTCGGCTAGATGTGGCAGTGGGGTGTCGCGGGACGCCGCCACAGCCTGGCTCCGGTAGCGAGGCATTACGGAGGGCCACCGCGGCCTGGCTCCGACGGTGGGGTGTCGCCGGGTGGCATCACAGCTTGGATCCGGCGCCAGGACGCCGTGGGGGCCCGCCGCAGCTTGGATCTAACCCAGGCTCGTGCTAGGAGGTTGCCAGGGGAGGGTTGGCTCCGGTGAGGAGAGAAGGCCATGGGCTGGGCAGGGGCGCATAAATCGACACCGGTTGTGGGAAATGGGGGAAGAAGAGGGAGGTGATGCGATGGTGGGGAGG
>LR738709.1:170804285-170827481 GCA_902687465.1 Secale cereale
AGATGGAGGTGATGCGGTGGTGGGGAGGGGGAGAGTTGGGGGAATGCGGGAAGAAGAGGGAGGTGATGCAGTGGTAGAGGAGGGGAGAGATGGGGTTAGTGGGTGGGCTGGGCATGAGGAGATGGGGAGTGGGCAACCGGGTGGGTTTCTGCCGGGGGTGAGTGTGTTAGCAGAATAAGCTAGTGTTAGCAGAATAAGGTCTTAAGGAGGTGTGTATATATATATATATATATATATATATATATATATAGAGAGAGAGAGAGAGAGAGAGAGAGAGAGAGAGAGAGAGAGAGAGAGTTTTCATGTCCTCAACAACATTCACTTATTGCTAATTCTTCAAGTTGATTTTCCTCTAAGTGAATGTGATTGGACCCGTTCCCCCTCTATCTTTAACTCAACACAGTCTATTCACAAATTCTTCATGTGCGTTCTATTTGAAACCCGTTCAAAATTTTCACTGTGTTCTTGACAGCTGAAGAATTTGTGAACAAAACGTTAAAATTTTCATATCTGAATTTACGGCTTTTGCCACTCAAACCGTTCCGCATCCCACGACGGATTAAACAACTCACCCACGATCCTCCACTATCTCCACTCCTTAGAACACGGGTGACACATGTCGCTAGGATAGCAAGGGACAGGGGCATGTTCGTCCAAATTCTTCGGACGGGCAGTTTTTGACCGTGGCTATAAGTGCCCCTCTCTTCCTCATACTTCATTTACTCTGCTCGATATCTCCTCGCTCGAGCTCTTATACCTAGCGCCACCACTACTGTCCATAGTTGTCGGTGAGGAAGAGCTTCACTGCCTCGACCTCGTCGTCGTCGTACTCGGTCCGACCGTGGAAGTCTTAACTCCGCCGCTGCTATAGCTGTCTCCCTCGGCCAAGTTAGGGCGTGGGAGATCTGGACCGACGAGCTTCTCCAACTCCACTCCTAGTTCGTCGTGTTCTTTGTCAAGGGTAATTAAAATCTAATTTTACTTCTCTTCTTTGATTCTCACGTTTTCCACAAAATCTTCAAAGAGTGTTTATTCTTCAACTTCCCACTCCTTAAACACCTAAGTAGTTTTGATCCTTTATTTGTTTCGCAAAGTTATGTTTTCTCTCCAAGATTCCTCAATTGTGTGGATTTTCAAATCTATACAACTCTGGGACCTAAGTCCTTAGTGAAATTCATCAAGATTCCCATGGTCAAATTCCTCAAACTTGGTACTTTTGAATTTTTTTAGAACACATATGATCTCTCCAAGTTCTTCGCACCTATACTCTGTTCACAGGTACAAATGTATGTTGCTGAATCACTACATTCTCACCAACTTAACTCATTTGCAGCATTTCTCGAAGAAAAGTTGCACACTTCCTTAGAAACATCAATTGTTGAAAATCCTCAAGTGAGGAAAATGCTTAGGGGAAGAGACCTTAGAAGGGAGGCAAGAGACCAGAAACTAACACTGCTTTTGAGATTCCTGGTGATATCTATGCTGATTATTGCACACTAGATGAAGCAACTCATGGCAAAGAGAGCAAAAATCAACGCAAAGTGCACATACACAGAATTGAGAGAAGATGGGCTAAGGAATGGAGGAAATATTGTTATGTTACTCCAAAGTACATGAAGAAATTCGTTGTTAACCCTCCGTGTCCAAGACCTCCATTGGCTCCAGGCCAAGAAGCTGATCCCTCAAGCGTTAGACGCAGTGAGGAATTTCCAAAGAAATGGTCCAAGCGCCAAGCCAAGCTTCAGAAAGTTGCAAAAGACGCGGTGAAGAAAGTCAATGAAGATTCTACTGCCGTTGCTGCTGAGGCCTCTGCGGGTAAGCCTAAGAAGGCTATGCTGAAGAAATCTACTGTTAAACCAAGTTCCTCAACAGCAATGCCCTCACGACCAAGTTCTTCAATGTCAATGCCCTCAAGGCAAAATACTCAAGCAACTTCTTCAAGGGATGTGCCAATTCCCTTTGTTGCCACTAAATCCACATCTGCTGCTGCAAAGTCCTCATTACCTGTGCATCTTGCAGCATGTCAACGGACTGCAAGTTTCTCAATTGCTTCTGAAGCATCCACAAGTTCATCAGCTCCACCACAATCCTCAACTGGTCCAACTCTACTAAAAGTCAAGACCACTGCTAGAAGTGGAAAGAGGCCAAGTCCTCAAAAGAAAGTGGCATTCCAAGTTCCATCTGATGACGATGAAGCTGATGATGAGGAACTTGCTAAGATCATTAGGGATAGACAATTTAAAGCCACTAGAGCCAAAGGCAGTTCTGTGCCTCTCATGCTGGATCCCAAGAAAATCCTTGATTATTTTGATCTATGGCACATGGATCCCAACACCCCTCTTCCTGACATGAACCTCACTCCTGGTCAGAGTCACATGCTGGCGGCCTTCATTGGTGAAGAAAAGTGGAAGCTTGAGAAGGCCAGACAAGTCAAGAAGGCCCAGTACAAGAAGGAGGGACTCCTGAAGAAAATGTGATGAATATGACTCCTGAAGAACTTGTAAACATGCTACAGGAGATCAAAGGCCCCAGTGATGAATTTGACACATAACATGCAGACTGGCTCAGTGCCAAAGTCAGATTCGTCAAGCTCTCCAAGTCCCTCAAGCTCAGTGGTTCAACTTCCCTGCAAGAAGAAATTCACCTTACTGAAGAATCTGAGAGCATAGCTGAAAATCAGGTGCTGAAGAAATTGAAAATGCCAGGGCTGCTGAAGAAATTCCAGCTCCTGATGAAATTGCCAGGGTAACCTTCAATGTTGCGCCTGAAGAATAACCCAGGCAAGCTGAAGAATCTGCTGCTGTGCCTGAAGAAACTAAACATGCCATGGCAACTGCATCAGTCATGCCTGAAGACACTAAACTAACTTCATTAGCTCCTCCTGCAAAGTCATAAAAGACGAAGAATGTCAACGGTCCTTCTGCAACATAAGTGAAGAAAACCAAGGCTGCAGAGAATATAGCTGTGAAGAAAAGTAAAGCATCAACGACTGCAAAGTCCTCAGCTCCCAAGAGAGTGAGGACTTTGTCGAGCTCTTTTCAACAACACTGTTGTTGTTATTCCAATTTCCATAGTGCCATCAAAGGAAATTGTTCCGTTTGGTGAAGAATATGTCATAGCAGATGAGACAGATGGAGAGAATCTTTCTGCTGCTTCTTCCGAGCAGTTGGATGAAGAAATTGAAGTGGAATATATCCCTACAACACCACTAGTATCATCGCCCATGCCTCAGTTCTCAGCTGTAGAGGCACGCATTGTGGAAATGGAAGAAGAAGAAGATGTGGACATTGGTTCTACAACTCTGGTGCTGAATGATGACTATTGGGAAAACACTCATCCTAATTCACCTTTGACCACACTGCTACATCAAATTCATCAGTCCCCTGTGCAAAATGAAGAAATTCAAATAGGATCTGAAGAACATCAAACATCACTTCTGTCCATTCCTGAAGAAGCTCCAGCTGTGACAGCTGAAGAAATGGAGAATCCAACCACTGCTGAAGAACCTGAAGTTTCAATTCCTCAGGCAGCAGCTCTAGAGTTTTTGAAACAAGTGGTTGTGAAGTCTTCAACTGTTAATCTTCAGCCCAAGCAACAAAATCCTCATGCTAAAAGGCAGAAATTCAAGACTAATGATTTCTTTGTTGAGCACAATTTCTTCACGGAATTCAATCCATATGACTCAGCAAGACATCGACGCAAGCGGTTCTGGAATGCAAGTCAGATGAACTTCTATTCTTCACTCCTGTTTGACAAAGACAAGGTATTTGAACACCGTCAAATTCCTCATGTTGACATGGAATCCATTCCTTGCTTCTAGCCAATCCTGAATGCTCTTCACTAACATGGGCTTCTGAGTTTCTGCGCTTACATCTGCAATTCGAATGAAGAGTTAATTCTGCAATTCTATGCCACTCTGCACCTCACTGGTAATGTGCTGATGTGAACTCATGGGTACTTGCTTGGATGACTGAGAACACTGACTACAAAGCCCCGACCTCTGAATTGCTGCATGCCATACGAGTCAATCCTTCTGCTGAAGGTGCAAGACTGATCTATGATGAACCTGAGCTTCCAAATCATATGATGCAAGTGTTGATGAAGACTTTAAAGGTTGGTCAACCTCCAAGAATGTCGCACCCCGGCTCAGAGCAAGCGGTTTACCTTGTATTGCCAGCCCAGAGACCATGTCTTCTGGCAACACACAACATCTTGGTACAGAACACAGCCGCTTTATTGATACTAGGGGAACATGGTTCATATTACAACGAGTTGCAAGGCCAAGCGGCACACACGGTGCGGCTGAACAATATGTACGTTATTTAGTGAACATAAAAGGGCCTCGATCATGACAACTACGCAGCAGCGGAACGATGACGAAGCGAGACTCCATAGCACAGGGACACCGATGTGGACACGATCTAGACTCAGACAACACTCCTTTCCAACGAGACTTTCCTAAAAGTTGGCATGACACGCTAGGTCAGTACATTGAATGTACTTGCAAGCTTACAACAAGCATAAACATAATGACAAACAATATCATGACAATTAACCAAGTGAATCATTAATGCAAAATCATATTAGGAATGCAGTGATCATGATCTCGTGACTTAAGTCCCTCGGACTTCCTTACCAAACGGTGATCTCTCTTGGATCACAAATGGACCAACATCTTGGTCATTAATTGGGTTACCTCGTAACCAAACGGTGATTTTACTCGGATCACAAACTGACCAACAACTTGGCCTCCAGCATCAAGATGGTTTCTCAACCATCCTCTCTCCAACAGTGCAAATTTATTATCTTAGTGTGCAAAATTATTTAACCGTTGACCCATGGTGTGACCTACTTTCAAGCATGTCCGTAACCATGGACTCGGCTATCGATAGATTTACTACACTTTGTAGAGGTAGCGCACGGTACCCACACCACGGAACCCATGGCGTCGTACTCCCATTCGGGTGGACCAACGACATTCCGATAGAAGCCCTCCATTGCCATGACACTCTCCCGGCCACTCCGACTCACTCCCCACTGGGCTAAGTCCTGGGTGGCCCCGTGCCTACCAAAGACACCAACGGCCACCGTCGTGGCAAAACGTAAAAGGTCCCAAACGGGGACAAGGTACCATAACAACAACGGGCACACAAGGTTATGTCTGCTTACCGGGCCAGGTAAGGCACGCCCATAACCTTCCCTCGTTGGAGGCACTGACCATAGGCATGACAACGGACCAAATAAAGGCCTTCCCACAAAGGCACCAAGACTCGATCAACGATGTGTTCAAGTTGAGTTATTATCAGATTCAACTTAAAGTGGAAGTAACTGGTGTCATGATATGCCATGAAAATGCAACACTAATATATATGCACCAAATAGAATCATAAATAACTGGGTCAACTTCATCAACTACTAAGCATAGATATCAATAACTCATAACACCTCTCTAGTTATGTTCGTTTAGCAATTTAACCATGAAAATATCTTAGCATAATTATTTTCTCACTCAAGAAAATATTAAGCCAACTGATTCTTTTTCATAAACATATTACTTCTTCATAATCAAATATTAGTTCTAATGACTTAAACTAGCTTAGTTAGTATTAAACTTTTGTAAACTAAACATATCAACTTAAACAAGCATCCAACAGAATCTATATATATATATATATATATATATATATATATATATATATATATATATATATATATATATATATATATATATATATATATATATATATATATATATGTATGTATGTATGTATGTATGTATGTATATATTAGTGATTTAAATGGATGGACTAAATCATTTGTTCAAGTTGAAAAATCATAAATATTGCAATGACACCATGAAAATGTTGCTATGGCTTGCCTTAGTGCGGATGAGGTTCGCACTCCTCCTGGTGATCCTCAAGAAAAGCTTCACCTTCTGAAAACAATTATAAACACAAAAAGAAAACATCAAGAACCACTCTGAAATTCACCAGAAAGTCTAGACAACAAAGAAAAATCTCTTTTTGGTGAGCTGCTAGATCTTTTCATTAAGAACACAATGCAAAAAGAATCAATTCATTTGGACTTGTGGTTAAAAAGTTGTGGTTGTTTGAAGTTCTCTGGAATAATTTGAATTTGATTTAAATAAAAACAGAACTGGGGGGTGACGTCGAAGGCGTAAACCCTGCGGGGCGCCTCCACTCGTACCGCTTCGGACGCGGCCAGAGTGGCTGACAGTGGGTCCCGCTAGTCAGCTGAGAGAGAGGGGGGAGAGAAACAGAGCACGGTGAAGCTTTGTCGGAGCACACGCGGGCGAGGAGGGCATCTTGGCCCAAGCTAGAGGGATAGATCGAAGGGGAAGATGGAGGCGCACCTGTCCGTACCCGTAGATTAGCTAGGGGTGATCGGACGGTGTCGGAACGGACTTCTCCAGCGACGACAGAGAGCGGAGGTCGCCGGAGTTGGGGACGAGGGCGACCAGAGGCTGCACCAGTGGCTCCAACCGGGTCGGACGACACCACTGAAGCACGGCGGATGTTCTGGAAGGGTGGCCTAAGCCTGGGACGGGCTGGAGCTATGGAAACGACCTGAGGGGATCGCCGGCGAGCTCGAGCTCGGGGATAGCGGCCCGAGGCCTGCCCGGCCGGGACACGGCTTCCTACTGGCTTGAGGAGTGTGTGAGAGGAGCTGGTGATGCTCGAGAGGGCTGGGGAGGGCTGTATTTATAGCCGAGCGAAGTGATGGGTTCGGGCTCCGCCGGAGGACACCTAGAAACGGCGCCCGGCGATGAACGACGTTAGTGAGCGAGGGGGAAGGCGACGCAGCTCACGCGGGCACTTTGAGCGGGCGGAGACGAGTAAAGGAACGAGGGGGGGGGGGGTAGCGACGAACATAGT
This sequence comes from Secale cereale, assembly GCA_902687465.1. Lineage (NCBI taxonomy): Eukaryota > Viridiplantae > Streptophyta > Magnoliopsida > Poales > Poaceae > Secale > Secale cereale. Next base: position 170,811,182 of record LR738709.1, read on the forward strand.
GCGCGGCGCACTTTTGGGTTGGCCGCACCGCGCCCATGCTCGCTGCGGCGAGCTCCGGCATCAGCGAGCGCCCGGATGGAGTTAAGGGAGTACAGACGGGGATGGTGGCGAGGTATGGTGAGGTGCGGCAGGCGGGGAAGCGAGCACGTGCCGAACAGAGCGCTCGGCGGCACTTGGAGCGCGGCGACAAGCGGGTTGGCACCATGCACACGCGTGGTCACCGCGTGCACTTTGGCATAGAGCCATGGCTGGCCCCAATTTCATGTCTGGCGTGAAGTCCTTAGTTTTTTGGGTTGAGCCAATGCTTTGAGTCGAGCTCAGGTGCAGTAAGTTGGAGTTTCACTTAAAGGTAAGTTTCTGGACAGTAACTTTGAGAGTTAACTATGGTCAAATTACGAAGAGTTGGGAGCTGAACTTTGGAGGTTAGCAATCATCTAGGAAGGTAGTGATGCACAAGAAAATTCAGCAGGATTGGAGCAAGTAAAATGGTAGTTGCTGTAGAAACTACAATTTCTGTCGAGAACAGGAAATATTTTCTGTAGAAAAAATATTCCAAAAAGTGATGCAATATTTTTAATCAGGAAGGTGTCCTAGGGTTCAAAGAATATTTGGAATTTTTTTCAGATTTTTGTGGGCAAGAAAAATTGGGGTTGCTTTGGAGCACAAGTGGCTGGTTAGGGTTTTAGAGGAGAAAATGAATATTTTTCATTTCAGAAAAATGTTCATACTATTATTTTGAGGCTAATCAGAGAAGAAATGATGGCTAGAGAGAGAAACGAGTCACTTGGGTGATAGTTAAGGTGGTGCCCAAGTGTTTAAGTCCAACTAAAGAGATTCAAACTCCAAATTCAAATCAAAACCAAATAAAAATCAGAAAAAGAAGAGGGGGCAAAAACCAGGCTGTCACAAACCTCCCACACTTAGGATGAATCTCATCCTCGAGATTCGGTTGCTCGGGAAAACAATTCTGGATAATGTGCCTTTAGAAATTCTTCTTGTTCCCAAGTTGCTTCTGCCTGTGTAATTGTCCCACTGAACTTTGTAAAACTTTCTTGTTTTGCTACGAGTGACCCTTTCCATCACATCCAAAATTCTGAACGGTCTCTCTACATATGTTAAATCCTTATCCAGCTCTATTTCTGTCATAGCAGTCTTTTTCTCGGGCGGCGATATACATTGCCTCAACTGTGAGACATGGAACATATTGTGTACTTTTGATAATTGTGGGTGCAATTCTCACTGATATGCAACAGTACCCACCATGGACATAACTGGAAATGGACCAATAAACCTGGGTGCCAATTTTCCGCGAGTCAGGAATCTCTTGACTCCTTTCCTAGGAGTGACTCGGAGGTATACATGTTCTCCGGGTTCAAAATTGATCTATCAGTGCTTTGCATCATAATAACTATTCTATCAAGATTTAGCCAATTGAAATCTGTCTTGGATTTCCTTCACTTGCTTTTCAGCTTCCATCATGAGATCCATTCCGAAAATACAGCTATCTCCAGTTTGAGACCAATTCAATGGAGTGCGGCACTTACGACCATACAGAGCCTCATAAGGTGACATCTTTAGACTGTTCTGGAAGCTGTTGTTGTAGGAGAACTCGGCATACGCAGAAAATCTTCCATTTAGGTCCTTGGGCCAAGGCACAGGCTCGAAGCATATCTTCAAGTATTTGGTTTACACGCTTAGTCTGTCCATCGGTCTGAGGATGATAAGCGGTACTATATTTTAGTGCTGTCGCCAAGGCTTGGTGGAGACGTGACCAAAAAGCGGAGGTAAAAAGTGACCCCCGGTCGGAAGTGATTGTTCGTGGTACTCCATGCAGACGGACTATTCTAGACACATACAGTTGTGCGAGTTGATCGGCTCGGTATGTGGTTTTGATGGGGATAAAATGAGCTACCTTGGTTAAGGTGTCCACTATGACCCATACCGCGTCATTGCCTCGCTGAGTCTTTGCTAGCCCTGTGACAAAATCCATGCAGACATCATCCCACTTCCATTGTGGAACGGGCAATGGTTGGACAAGTCCGGCTGGTTTCAGGTGTTCTGCCTTCACTTTGTTGCATATGTCGCAACAGTCCACAAAATAGGCAATGTCTTTCTTCATCCCATCCCACAAGAATATTTGTCGAAGGTATTCATACATTGTAGTTCCTCTGGGTGAATAGAATACGAAGATTTGTGTGCTTCTGACAGTATTCTATTCCTTAAATCTTCTTGCCTGGGTACACAAATCCTTCCACGGAATCGCAGTGTACCTTGTTGACCCTTAGAAAAATCTGAGGCCCGTCCTGCTAACATATGCGTGGCATGTTTCTGTAGGACCGTGTCATTTGGCTGGGCCTTGCGGATCTCTTCCTCGATGGTAGGAGTAACTTCCATAATATTAGCAAGACCAGCACCAACTATGGCCAGGTTGAGCTGAGCAATCTCTTCTTGAAGTTGAGGAGGCAAAGATTCCATTATAGTATTCAGGCTGACAGGCTTTCGGCTGAGTGCATCGGCAACCACGTTGGCCTTACCCGAGTGCTAATTAATTCCCAGATCATAGTCCTTGACTAACTCAAGCCATCTTCTTTGGCGGAGATTTAAATGTGGCTGAGTAAATATGTACTTGAGGCTTTTGTGGTCGGTAAATATTTGGCACCTCTTCCCAATGAGTTAGTGCCTCCTCATTTTTAGAGCACGAACCACCACGGCTAATTCCAGATCATGAGTAGGATAGTCTCCTTCATGGGGTCATAGCTGTCGCGATGCATATGCTACCACCTTGACATCTTGCATAAGTACGCATCCAAGACCCTGTCTGGAAGTGTCACAATACACATCAAAGATGCGGTAGATGTCCGGAAGAGTCAACACAGGTGCTGTTGTCAGCCGTATTTTTAGCTCATTGAAACTTTTCTCACAGTCCTTAGTCCATTCAAACATCTTATCTTTCTTGCGCAACTCCGTCATTGGTTTGGCAATCTTGGAGAAACCTTCAATGAAACGACGGTGGTATCCAGTAGTCCAAGAAAACTCTGGATTTGGGATACTGTTATGGGTGCCAGCCAATGGAGCACGTTCTTTACTTTGCTCGGGTCCATAGATATACCTTCTGCAGATAGCACATGCCCAAGAAATCCAACTCGCTTGAGCCAAAACTCACATTTACTGAATTTGGCGTTCAGCTGATGGTCACTGAGTCGTTGTAATACGGCTCTGAGATGTCCTTTGTGCTCTTCTTCACCTTTTGAGTATATGAGTATGTCATCGATGAAGACCACCACAAATTTATCTAGGAAGTCCATGAACACCTTGTTCATCATATGCATGAAGAAAGCAGGGGCATTGGTGAGGCCGAAGGACATAACGGTATATTCATAAAGACCGTACGTGTAGTGGACACGGTCTTAGGAATATCTTCCTTTTTAATCTTGAGTTAGTGGTATCCTGTCCTTAAATCAATTTTGGAGAATACCTTTGCCCCACTGAGTAGATCAAACAAGTCATCGATCCTAGGCAGTGGATATTTGTTTTTGATGGTGACATCATTTAGCTGACAGTAATCCACACACATATGGAGACTACCATCTTTCTTATCCACAAATATAGTAGGTGATCCCCATGGTGAAGAGCTGGGACGGATATATCCTTTCTGGAGCATCTCATCAAGCTGTTTCTTTAGCTCCACTAATTCCGACGAAGGCATCCGATAATACTTCTTGTATATGGTGTGGTTCCGGGCACAAGATCTATTGCAAACTCAAGCTCTCGATCTGGCAGCATGTCTGGCAGTTCGTCTGGGAATACATCGGAAAACTCACTGACCACAGGAATTAATTCCAATTCACGATCCTGGTCATGTATATCTTGGCCAACTTAGCACTCGTGTAAGTGGTCTTCATGGGGATAAAGTGGGCTATCTTAGTCAAGTGATCAACTATAACTCAAATGGAATCGTACCCTGACCGTGTCCTGGGTAATCCGGTGATAAAATCCATTTCGAGCTTATCCCACATCCAATCGGGTATCGGCAATGGCTGAAGTAACCCTGCTGGTTCCCGATGTTCTGCCTTAACTCTCTGACAGACGTCACATACCGCTACATACTCAGCAATGTCCTTCTTCATACAGGTCCATCAGAAATTCTGCTTCAGATCCAAATACATCTTGGTGTTGCCTCGATGTATCAAGTAAGGAAAATCATGAGCCTCCTAATGAATCAACTTCCTGATCTTTGGATCAGTGGGCACATATATACGCTCTTCGAACCACAGTGTTATGTATTCATCCTCACCAAATCCTTCTGCCTTTCCTTGGTTCATTCTGCCCTTTATTTCTGCAATACCTTTGTCCGACTTCTGGGCTTCTCGAATCTTTCCCAGCACAATGGACTGAATCTCCAATGCGGAAACATAGCCTCTCAGAACTATCTCCAAATGTAGGTCTATGAGAAAATCTGCTAACTCCTCTGGCAAACCTTCGGTTATGAGGGTATTAACATAACTCTTGCGACTCAAAGCATGTGCCAAGACATTGGCTTTCCCTAGGTGATAATGTAATCTCATGTGGTACTCCTTTATGAGCTCCAGCCATCTCCTTTTCCTGAGATTTAACTCCTTCTGTGTGAAAATGTACTTCAAACTCTTGTAATCTATGTAACCATACAATAGTTTCCAATAACAAAATGCCTCTAGGTCTTGAGTGCGTGAACTACAATTGCTAACTCCAATTCATGCGTGGCATAATTCAACTTATGTGGTCGAAGCTGACGTGTGGCATATGAAACAACTCTTCCTTCTTGCATGAGAATGCCTCCAAGTCCCTGATGAGAAGCGGCGCAATACACGTGAAAATCCTTGAGTATATTCGGAAGAATTAGCACTGGGCTGTAACCAAACGTTTCTTCAACTCCTGAAAACTGGCCTCACATTCCTCGGTCCAATTGTACTTAGTTTCCTTTTTCAACAACTCTATCATGGGCTTCGCAATCTTGGAGAATTTCTCGATAAAACTCCGATAATATCATGTGAGTCCAAGAAAACTGCGAATCTCCCCGATTGATGTGGGTGCTTTCCACTCGGTGACGGCCTCAACCATGGAGGGGTCTACTGCTATTCCATCTCGTGATATAACATGTCTAAGAAATCTGACTTCCTTCAACCAAAACTCACATTTGCTGAACTTGGCATATAACTGATGTTCCCTGAGCTTCTCGAGAACTAAACGCAACGGTTCCTTGTGTTCTTCTTCATTCTTTGAGTAAATCAATATATCATCAATGAATACCACCACAAACTTATCTAAGAACTCCATGAACACCTTATTTATCATACTCATAAAGTAGGCAGGGGCGTTGGTCAGACCAAAAGACATGATCATATACTCATAAAGCCCATACCTCGTGGTAAAAGATGTCTTAGGTATGTCCTGTTATCGGATCTTCAACTGATGATATCCGGATCGTAGATCGATCTTAGAGAAAACTTTGGCTCCTTGCAACTGGTCAAACAAATCATTAATCATCGGCAGGCGGTACTTGTTCTTGTTCGTCACCTCATTCAGCGCACGATAATCTACAACCATCCTTAATGATCCATCTTTCTCCTCAACTAGGAGCACTGGGGCTCCCCAAGGTGAAGAACTCGATCGAATGTAACCTTTCTCCATTAACTCCTTGATCTGCTTCTCAATCTCCTCCAGATTGTTAGCGGGCATCCAGTGCCTGGTAACAACTCGATAAAAACTCGATGTCTCAATCCGGTGGCATGCCTGGTAATTCTTCTGGGAACACATCGGGATAATCCTTCACAATAGGTACTTCCTCCTGAACAACTCCCAAGAAGGCATTCACTTGCATCCTCCTTGGCGTGTTACTTGACACGTACTTGATCCTTTTTCCTTCCGGGGTGGTGAGGAGAATAGAATTACTGGTGCAATCAATGTTTCCCTCATACTTGGATAGCCAATCCATACCTATGATTACGTCGAAACCCTGGGGTTCCAAGACAATGAGGTCGGTGGGAAAACCATGTCTCCCAATAGTCAATGGCAACACTACAAAAACAAGACACATCCGTGACATTTTGGGCTGAACGATATTTTATTCTGTCATGCTTACGACACTTCTATGATGATAATTGTGACAAAAACCCGTATCATCATAGATGTGGTGGGCTCCTACTTCTATGACAAAAAATCATGACAGAAAATGGGATTTTCATCCTGGGCGGGCCGGAGACGCAGCTGCATGACATTCTTTGGGCTGTCCATGACGGAAAAAACTGTGGTAGTAGCAAGGGCAAGGAAAATATCGAGGAGTTCCCGGCTACGGTGAGTGGCCGAGGACGAGCGATGCACAGATGGATTGCGCATTTATCTCGTACATGTGTGTGCGTGTGTGTGAGGCGCTGGGCTCAAACTGAACCCGAGCGACTAAACCCAAGCGATTACACTGCAGGCTACGCATTACTGAACCTGAGCGATCGATCTAGCTGTTAACTGAACCCGATCGAGCGATTCCTTCACTACTGCTGCTAACTGAAGCTGATCGAACCAACTGCCCCTTGATGAACAGGGAGCGTTGCTGGCCGGGGGTTTGATGAACAGGACCTCGTGGTAGTAGCTAGAGGTCGTTGTTGGTTGATGAACAGGACCCCGATCGAGCTGGTTGGGGGTGGATGAAAAGGACCCCGTGGAGGGTTGGTTGAACAGTAGCCAGTGGAGGGCTGGATGAACAGTAGCTGATGGAAGGGGTGGTTGAACAGTAGCTGGTGGAGGGCTGGTGGAGGCTAGATGAACAGCAGCCCGTGGAGGCAGGAGGGAGACTTCATTGATGAACAGTCGCAACTGGAGGCTGGAGGAGGTCGACGGTGGATGAACAGTAGCCCGTGGAGGCTGGAGCAAGGCAGTAGATGGTGGATGAACAATAGTGTAGGATCGGAAGTATGTCCAGAGGGGGGGGGGTGATTAGAGTACTTGATCAAATAAAAATCTATCCTTTTCCCAATTTTAATTCTTGGCAGATTTTAGCAACTTAGCACAAGTCAAGCAATCAACCTACACATGCAATTCTAAGAGTATAGCAGCGGAAAGTAAACAATTGCATATGAAGGTAAAGGGAGGAGTATAGAGGGATCAAGCGCAAGTGACGACAACAATGGTTTTTGTCTTGGTTCCGATAGGTGGTGCTATCGTACATCCAAGTTGATGGAGACTTCATCCCACGAAGGGTAACGGCTGCGTGAGTCCACGGAGGGCTCCACCCACGAAGGGTCCATGAAGAAACAACCTTGTCTATCCCACCATAGCCATCGCCCACGAAGGACTTGCCTCACTGGCGGTAGATTTTCACGAAGTAGGCGATCTCCTTGCCCTTACAAACTCCTTGGTTCAACTCCACAATCTTGTCGGAGGCTCCCAAGTGACACCTAACCAATCTAGGAGACACCACTATCCAAAAGGTAATAAACGGTGTGTTGATGATGAACTCCTTGCTCAAATGCTTCAAGTGATGGTCTCCCCAACACTCAAAGAGCTCCTCATAGATTTGGATATGGTGGAAGAAGAATTTGAGTGGAAAGCAACTTGGGGAAGGCTAGAGAACAAGATTCATATGGTAGGAATGGAATATCTTGATCTCAACACTTGAGTAGGTGGTTCTCTCTCAGAACATGAATGATGGAAGTGTAGATATGTTTTGATGGCTCTCTCCACGAGTGAAGAGTGGGTTGAGGGGTATATATAGCCTCCACACAAAATCTAACAGTTACACACAATTTACCAAACTCGGTGGGACCGATTCAAAGAACTCGGTCAGACCGATTTAGTTCATAATGTGACCGTTAGGTATTTCGATGGGATCGATATGATCAACTCGGTGGGACCGATTTTATTAGAGTTAGGGCATAACATAATCTCGGTGGGACCGATTACACAAACTCGGTGTGACCTATTTTGGTAATAAGCACAGAGAGAGTTGGCCAGGAAAACTCGATGGGACCGATTCGCTCATTTCGGTGAGACAAAAATGTTACGAAGAGGCAATAGTGAGTTTGCATTACAGACTCGGTGGGACCGATTGCACATCTCGGTCAGACCAAAAATATTGCAATAGGCAACAGGGAGTTAGCAATCCCATCTCGATGAGACCGAGATCCCTTTCGGTGAGACCGAAATGATTAGCTTTTCTAACAGTGGCTATGTCAGATGAACTCGGTGGCGCCGGATAGATATTTTCGGTGGGGCCGAGTTTGACTTTTGGTTTGGGACATATGTGGATGTGAGAAAGTGGTTGAGGGTTTTTGGAGCATATCACTAAGCATCATGAGCAAGCAAGCCATTAAGCAACACCTCATCCCCTTTTAATAGTATTGGCTTTCCTATGGACTCAATGTGATCTTGGATCACTAAAATGGAAAATGTAGAGTCCTGAGCTTTGAGCTTGAGCCAATCCTTTAACCTTTGCATTTTGAGGGGTCCACAATCCTAGTCCATTGCATGCCAAATATTGAACTTTCCTAAAATATTGTCTTGAGATAGCATTAGTTCAATGAGCTATATGTTGTTAGTAATTACCAAAACCACCCGGGGATAGTTACACTTTCAATCTCCCCCTTTTTGGTAATTGATGACAACATACAGATCAAAGCTTCGACATATGATAATAAGATTTCAATACATCGTCGCTTTGAGAAGTATGTGATAAGCAAGAGCTCCCCCTAAATTTGTGCATTATTTTGAATTTGCGTTTGAATGCAAATGCACAATCGATTAGGATCATGGGTTACTCTTCCATGTCACATATATCTTGGTGGAGCGCTCAAAATGATATACACTAAAGCATGCACTCATCACCAAGCAATGTGATTGATCATATGGAAATATAGAGATAATATCATCCAAGCAAGCATTAAAGTAGCATATGATCAAACACATGATCACACAAGTATCTCACACACATAACATAGAGTATCAAGAAAACACACGAATGAAGTTCAACCAAAAGCAATAGAGACCAAAGAGGCAAAACACTCTCTCTCGAAGCCTATGATCTATACATATTTCTCCCCCTTTGGCAACAAGTTACCAAAATGTTCAAAAATGCATAGTGCTATGCGTCTGTCAGGCTCAGTCTTCAGGAGGCGGTGTAGAGAGAACTCCAAGGACGAAGGCTTCAGACGAAGTAGCTGGAGCTGGTGGAGTGGCTGCTGGAGGTGGCACTGAAGCTGTAGCTGCTGGTGCAGATGTAGTAGCTCTGGTGTCTGGAACTGGCACTGCAGCAGATCTCTGACCTTGAGGCACTCGCTGAAATGCATCCGTGGTAGTCTGTCCTCCTCTCTCCTCTGCTTCCTCGAGAAGCTTCTCAACTGCAGACGGGATCTCTGTCACCTTTAGATCAATATCATAGAACTTAGTCTCAATGATCCTATCCAAGCTCTCCTGATTCTGAGTTAGGGTGGCCAAGCCCTTCTCAATCCTCATGGTAGCCTGAATCAGATATGCCATTTGATCTTGCTTGGATTTCAGAGTCATTTGAGATGCTTCTTTTGCACTTGGCATCTTGGCAGCTTTCTGTGCTTTGGCCTTCTCTCTCCTTTCATGAGCTTGCACTGAAGATGGTTCATTATCATCCATGACAACTATGTTGTCCTCAAAGTTTGGCACCAAGGGTAGATATTCTCTGTCCAATAGATATGTGCATGTGCCCATCTTTTAGTTAATAAGCATTTGGATGTGTGGAGCATACCCACATGATCTCTTCTCATCTGCAGCAGTCCTCTTGATTGTCTCTACAATCAGGCTCATAACCTTGAACTTATGTGGCACATCAAATATATGCAGCATGTTGATGGAATGTTCTCTGATCATCTTTGCATCTCCAGACTTAGGCAACAATGTATGCCTCAAGATTGTGTTGATAGTGGCTAGACCAGCCCGCAAATGATGTATAGATCCAAACTTGTGAGTTTCTAGATCATCATCAGGGATCACCTTGTACATATTTGCCATTGAGTAGTGGTCTTGCTTCTTCTTGGAATAGACATCTAGATCATCCTCATGCTCTTCAGGGGTATTGATTAGCTTGGCCCACTCAGCAACAGTCGACTGGTACCTTGTACCTTCACACATCCATACAATCCTTCCATCGGGGTAGAAATGGGCCGTGGAATAGAATTGCATGATGAGGTCATCATTCCACTTAGTAAACTATTTATCCACAAACTTGTCTACTCCACATGCTTTGAAGCTCTCATGCACACTGGGGTACTAATATGCATTATCATCAATAAACTTCCAGTCTATTCTTCTCATATCACAAACAATGGGCTTTAGTCTTTATCATATTACTTTCCTTTGTGTGAAACATGTAGTCCACAACAGTCCTTCTCCTTATGGCATATGGATCAGACTTTCTGAACAACCTGAGACCTGCATCCTTTCTTAGTTTCATGTCCTCGACACCGAAATGAGCATCATTGTGATCAGGGATCTTGGGCTTCAGTCTTTTGAGCAATTGAGTATAAGCTTCCTCAGCAACTTCAGGCACTAGGGCCTTGTTCTTTTCTGAAGCTGGAATATTCCATGCTATTATATATTTTGTTTTGGATGTATAATGGGCTTTATTATAAAATTCTATATTATTTTTGGGACTAACCTACTAACCCAAGGTCTAGTGCAAATTGCTGTTCTTTTGCCCATTTCAGTGTTTCGCAAAAAAGGGATATCAAACGGAGTCCAAACGGAATGAAACCTTCGAGAGAGTTATTTTTGGAACCGTATCTTCACGAGAGACTTGAGGACCAAGTCAGAGAAGAAACGAGGTGCCCATGAGGGGGCAGGGCGCGCCCAGGGGGGCCAGGCACGCCCCTACCCTCGTGGGGCCCATGTTGCTCCACCGACGAACTTCTTCCTCCTATATATGTCCACGTACCCTGAAAACACCGAGGCAACAGAGAAAACCCTAATTCACCGCCGCAACCTTCTGTTCCCGTGAGATCCCATCTTGGGGCCTGTTCCGGAGCTCCGCCGGAGGGGGGATCTACCACGGAGTGCTTCTACATCAACACCATAGCCTCACCAATGAGTTGTGAGTATTTTACCACAGACCTTCGGGTCCATAGTTATTAGCTAGATGGCTTCTTCTCTCTTTTTGGATCTCAATACAAAGTTCTCCTCGATCTTCGAGGAGATCTATTCGATGTAATCTTTTTTGCGGTGTGTTCATCGAGATCCGATGAATTGTGAGATTATGATCAAGATTATCTATGAAAAATATTTGATTCTTTTCTAAAATCTTTTATGTATGATTATAATATCCTTGCAAGTCTCTTCGAATTATTGGTTTGGTTTGGCATACTAGATCTATAGTTCTTGCAATGGGAGAACTGCTTGGCTTTGGGTTCAATCTTGTGGTGTCCTTTCCCAGTGATAGCAGGGGCAGCAAGGCACGTATTGTATTGTTGCCATCGAGGATAAAAAGATGGGGTTTATATCATATTGCTTGAGTTTATCCCTCTACATCATGTTATTTTGCTTAAAGCATTACTCTGTTCTTAAGAACTTAATACTCTAGATGCATGATGGATAGCTGTCGATGTGTGGAGTAATAGTAGTAGATGAAGAATCGTTTCGGTCTACTTGTCACGAACGTGATGCCTGTATATAATGATCATGCCTAGATATTCTCATAACTATGCACTTTTCTATCAATTGCTCGACAGTAATTTGTTCACCCTCCGTAGAGTTTTGATTTCATGAGAGAAGCCACTAGTGAAACCTATGGGCCCCGGGTCTGTCTTTATCATATTACTTTCCTTCGATTTCTGCTGTCGTTGCAGATTTTCTTTATTTACTTTCTGTTCTTATACCAAAGATATTATACTATCCTATCTATCAGATCTCACTTTCGTAAGTGATCGTGAAGGGATTGACAACCCCTTAACGCGTTGGCTGTGAAGTTCTTATTTGTTTGTGCAGGTGCGAGGGACTCGCGCGGGGTCTCCTACTGGATTGATACCTTGGTTCTCAAAAACTGAGCGAAATACTTACGCTACTGTGCTGCATCACCCTTTCCTCTTCGAGGGAATACAACACAAGCTCAAGAAGTAGCAAGAAGAATTTCTGGCGCCGTTGCCGGGGAGATCTACGCAAAAGTCATATACCAAGTACCTATCACAAACCCTTATCCTTCGCACTACATTTTTGCCTCTCGTTTTCCTCTCCCCCACTTCACCTTTGCCGTTTTATTCGCCCTTCTTTTTCCGTGTGTTTACCGTCCGCTTTGCCTTGCCATCATGGCTAGCACGCCTATCATTATCAATACTCCCGAGAGTGAGGTTCTTAATTTTGAACAACGGGAGGAGGAAAATCTAAAAGATGCCTGGTATAGAATTTGCAATGCTCAAAATAGATCTATTAGGAAGCTTTCCACTTCCGTGCTTCTTCGCAATTTTTATGTTGGCATAACTCCGTGGAATAGATATGTTCTTGATACCATTACCGGAGGGAATTTCTTGGGTAGCCATACTTTTGATTCTTATAATGCTATGACTGAATTATTTGGCCCACCACCTCTTCTGTTTAATGGAACTGTTTTAACTCTGGAACATGTTATGCAAAGGCTTGAAGTTATTGAAAACAAAGTTGCTACTGTAGAGTTAGTTGAGAGTTTGGATAGAAAGATCCACAACCAAATTACCCAGTATGGATTCAAGGTAGGAGTTATTCTGATTTTTTTCTAAATAAAAAGAACCTATAGTTAAAGAGAGAATAGATCAAGATTCCACTAGAATCGATAAACTTGAGGATATTATCACTAATGTAGGGTCTGCCCTTTCTACTGTGAAAAATATTTCGAATCCCTCTACTAGTAAATTGGCCAAGTTTATGTATGTTCCTAAAAATAAGGGTGAATCATCTAGTAAATAAATTGTGGATCTTAAATCCATAAGTGTTCACCCCAACTTTCTCACTTTTGCAAGAGAACCTTTTGCTACAAATGAATTTCCTGAATTCTTGCCTAGAAGTTTGATTATCAATAGGAATAAAGAAGTTCCTAGGAATTATAAGTTATTAATCGAAGAGTTGCCTACCAAAGATGGCAATACCTAGATCTATTCTTGTATCGTGCCTAGCTGGGGGCGTTAAACAATAGTGCTTGTTGGGAGGCAACCCAATTTTCTTTTCTTTGTTTTTGCTTCTATTTAGGAATAAATATTGCATCTAGCTTCTGTTTAGATGTGATTTTGTGTTTTAATTAGTGTTTGTGCCAAGTAGATCCTTTGGGAAGACTTGTGTGAAGTTTATATGATCATGTTGTAAAAAACAGAAACTTTAGCGCTCACGAGATTGGCTGTAATTTTTTACTGGAGAGTTCTATTTAGTTGATTCTTTTTGCAGATGATTAATGGACAAATTCCTCACGTTTACCAATTTATTTCTATTATTTGGAGTTACAGAAGTATTCAAAAGTTACAAATTACTACAAACTGTTCTGTTTTTGACAGATTTTGTTTTTCGTGTGTTGATTGCTTATTTTGATGAATCTATGAGTACTATCGGGGGGTATGAATCATAGAGAAGTTGGAATACATTAGGTTTAACACCAATATAAACAAAGAATGAGTTCATTATAGTACCTTTGAGTGGTGGTTTGTTTTCTTATACTAACGGAGCTCACGAGATTTCTGGCTAAGTTTTGTGTTGTGAAGTTTTCAAGTTTTGAGTATAGCTTTGATGGACTATGGAACAATGAGTGGCAAGAGCCTAAGCTTGGGGATGCCCAAGGCATCCCAAGGTAAAATTCAAGTACCACCAAAATCCTAAGCTTGAGGATGCCTTGTGCAGGTATCTCCTCTTTCGTCTTCATCTATCGGTAACTATACTTGGGACTATATTTTTATTCACCACATGATATGTGTTTTGCTTGGAGCGTCATGTATGATTTGAGTCTTTTATTTTTAGTTTGCCACAATCATCCTTGCTAGACACACCTTTTGAGAGAGATAAATATGGTTTAGAATTTATTATAATACTCTATGTGCTTCACTTATATCTTTTGGGCTAGATAGTTTTGCTCTAGTGCTTCACATATATCTTTTACAACACGGTGGTGGTTTTATTTTGTAGAAATTGTTGATCTCTCATGCTTCACTTATAACCTTTTGAGAGTCTATTAGAACAGCATGGTAATGTGCTTTCGTTATAAAACTAGTCCTAATATGATAGGCATCCAAGATGAGTACAGTAAAAACTTTCATATAAAGTGCATTGAATGCGATGAGAAGTTTGATACTTGATGATTGTTTTGTGATATGAGGATGGTGATATTAGAGTCATGCTAGTGGAGTAATTTTGAATTTGAGAAATACTTGTGTTAAAGTTTGTGATTCCCGTAGCATGCACGTATGGTGAACCGCTATGTGATGAAGTTAGAGCATGAGGTATTTATTGAGTGTCATCCTTTGTGTGGAGGTCGGGATCGCGCGATGGTTAACTCCTACCAACCCTTCCCCTAGGAGCATGCGTTGAATACTTTGTTCTGATAACTCGTAGATTTTTGCAATAAGTATATGAGTTCTTTATGACTAATGTTGAGTCCATGTATTATACGCACTCTCGCCCTTCCACCATTGCTAGCCTCTCTTGTACCGCGCAACTTTCGCCGGTACCATACACCCACCATATACCTTCCTCAAATCAGCCACCATACCTACCTGTCATGGCATTTCCATATCCATTCCGAGTTATATTGCCATGCAACTTTCCACTGTTTTGTTCATATGACATGCTTCATTATCATTCACATAGAGTCATATTTTGTTCTAGCTTCGAGTTGTAAGTAAATAAAAGTGTGATGATCATCATTATTACAGCATTGTCCCAGTGAGGAAAGGATGATGGAGACTATGATTCCCCCACAAGTCAGGATGAGACTCCGGACGAAAAAAAAGAGGCCATAAAAATTAAAAAAGAGAAGGCCCAAAGAAAAAAAAGAGAAAAAAAGAAAAAGAGAAAAGAAAAAACGATGAGAGAAAAGAGAGAAGGGACAATGTTACTATCCTTTTCCACACTTGTGCTTCAAATTAGCACTATGATCTTCATGATAGAGAGTCTCTTATTTTGTCACATTCATATACTAGTGGGAATTTTCATTATAGAACTTGGCTTATATATTCCAATGATGGGCTTCCTCAAATGCCCTAGGTCTTCATGAGCAAGCAAGTTGGATGCACACCCACTTAGTTTCTTTTGATGAGCTTTCATACACTTATAGCTCTAGTGCATCCCTTGCATGGCAATCCCTACTCACTCACATTGATATCTATTGATGGGCATCTCCATAGCCCATTGATACGCCTAGTTGATGTGAGACTATCTTCCTCCTTTTTGTCTTCTCCACAACCACCACTCTATTCCACCTATAGTGCTATATCCATGGCTCACGCTCTTGTATTGCGTGGGAGTTGAAAGGTTTGAAAAAAAATTGAGTATGAAAACAATTGCTTGGCTGAAACCAGGGTTGTGCATGATATGAATATTTTGTGTGATGAAGAGGGAGGATAGCCAAACTATATGATTTTGTAGGGATAACTTTCTTTGGCCATGTTATTTTCAGAACAAATGATTGCTTTGTTAGTATGCTTGAAGTATTATTATTCTTATGTCAATATAGACTTTTGTCTTGAATCTTTCGGATCTGAACATTCATGCCACAATAAAGAAATTACATTGAGAATTCTGTTGGTTAGCATTCCACATCAAAAATTCTGTTTTTATCATTTACCTACTCGAGGACGAGCAGGAATTAAGCTTGGGGATGCTTGATACGTCTCCAATGTATCATTAATTTTTTATTGTTCCATGCTATTATATATTCTATTTTGGATGTTTAATGGGCTTTATTATACACTTTTATATTATTTTTGGGACTAACCTACTAACCCAAGGCCCAGTGCAAATTGCTGTTATTTTTGCCTATTTCAGTGTTTCGCAGAAAAGGGATATCAAACGGAGTCCAAACGGAAAGAAACCTTCGGGAGAGTTATTTTTGGAACCGTATCTTCATGAGAGACTTGAGGACCAAGTCAGAGAATAAACGAGGTGCCCACGAGGGGGCAGGGCGCGCCCCCACCCTCATGGGCCCCACTTTGCTCCACCGACGTACTTCTTCCTCCTATGTATGTCCACGTACCCTGAAAACATTGAGGTAACAGAGAAAACCCTAATTCCACCTCCGCAACCTTCTATTCCCGTGAGATCCCATCTTGGGGCCTGTTCCGGAGCTCCGCCGGGGGGGGGG
>LR738709.1:170827566-170839723 GCA_902687465.1 Secale cereale
CCACGGAGTGCTTCTACATCAACAACACAGCCTCACCAATGAGTTGTGTGTAGTTTACCACAGACCTTCGGGTCCATAGTTATTAGCTAGATGGCTTCTTCTCTCTTTTATGATCTCAATACGAAGTTCTCCTCAATCATTGAGGAGATCTATTCGATGTAATCTTTTTTGTGGTGTGTTTGTCGAGATCTGATGAATTGTGGGTTTATGATCAAGATTATCAATGAACAACATTTGATTCTTTTCTAAAATCTTTTATGTATGATTATAATATCCTTGCAAGTCTCTTCGAATTATTGGTTTGGTTTGGCCTACTAGATCTATAGTTCTTGCAATGGGAGAAGTGCTTGGCTTTGGGTTCAATCTTGTGGTGTCCTTTCCCAGTGACAGCAGGGGCAGCAAGGCACGTATTGTATTGTTGCCATCGAGAATAAAAAGATGGGGTTTATATCATATTGCTTGAGTTTATCCCTCTACATCATGTCATCTTTCTTAAAGCATTACTCTGTTCTTATGAACTTAATACTCTAGATGCATGCTGGATAGCGATCGATGTGTGGAGTAATAGTAGTAGATGCATAATCGTTTCGGTCTACTTGTCACGGACGTGATGCCTATATATAATGATCATGCCTATATATATATTCTCATAACTATGTGCTTTTCTATCAATTGCTCGACAGTAATTTGTTCACCCACTTAGAATTATGCTTTCATGAGAGAAGCCACTAGTGAAACCTATGGCCCCGGGGTTTGTCTTTATCATATTACTTTCCTTCAATTTCTGCCGTCGTTGCTTATTTGCTTTATTTACTTTCTGTTCTTGTACCAAAAATATTATACTATCCTATCTATCAGATCTCACTTTCGTAAGTGACCGTGAAGGGATTGACAATCCCTTATCGCGTTGGCTGCGAAGTTCTTATTTGTTTGTGCAGGTGCGAGGGACTCGCGCGTGGTCTCCTACTGGATTGATACCTTGGTTCTCAAAAACTGAGGGAAATACTTACGCTACTGTGTTGCATCACCCTTTCCTCTTCGAGGGAATACAACACAAGCTCGAGAAGTAGCACAGACTTGGTGGCTTGAGCAGTTTTGGGAGCAGTCATGGGCTTAGAAGGGGCAGCCCCAGACTTGATAGCATCTCCCATAAGCTTCTGAGCTTTGGGTGCTGGTGCAGCAACCTCTTCCTCTTCTGCTTGAGCTTCATCATCATCCCTCATGGATGGCTTGCCAATCACTCTGGCTGTTGTCTTCCTAGGTCTCTTCTTTGTACCTTCAGGCTCATCATCCCTGGATTCAAGTGTGATGACCATAGTCTCTTGAGTAGAGGCTCTAGTCTTAGACATGGAAGTCATCTTAGCAGGGATTTTCCTTTTCTGCCCTGGCTTGGATGCCTCAGCTGTGCCATACTCCTTTCCGAGTACTTTCTTCTTGGAAGTGGCCTCATCAGCCACAAAGTCCTCATCCTCAGAATCTGAATTTTTCTTCTTTGTGGTCTTGTTGGCAGCCTTTGGAAGGTCACTGGGAGTGCTTCTGCTGCTCTCATAATAGCTGGAGTTGTTGGGCCTAGAGCCCTCACTCAAATGCACCTGCTCCTTAGACCTGTTCTGACTGTCACTACCCTCAGACATCTCTGACCCTACAAACTGATCCTGTGAATAGATGTAGATGAGGTAGAGTGGATGAGAATCACAAAGCATAATTTTTTTTTGCAAAACAGATGACAAGAAAAACTTAGTTTTAGTCTCTACAGAAAGCATTTCGGAGCTACCGATTATTAAACTCGGTGACACCGAAGCAGTTCTGGAGCCTGAACTAGTAAACTCGGTCAGACCGAGTCACCGTTGGGTGGCACCGATATCGCTAGGGTTTCACAGAGAATCGAACTCTGTCACACCGATTTGCAACTTGCGGCCAGACTGAAAATCACTTGTGCAATGGCCTAAGCCAAATCGGTGGGACCGATTTCTACAACTCGGTCGGTCCGAGATGAGTTTAGCGGAGACCTAACCCTAAACTTTTCGAATCAAATCTACTTTCTACGGAGTTTTTGCTGGATAGGAAGATCTCATATGTGGAAAAGAAACATGGCAATGCATTGTGCTACGAATCAGAGTTAAGGAATAGCACAAAGACTTGCTAAGGCGGCAACGGTGTTGAGGATTTCCGTTGACGGCGGCGGAGTCCAGCGGCGGGAGGTCGCTGTCGGCGAGGAGATGATCCGGAGACCCGAAGAGGCAGAGTAGGGCACGCGCGGGCTGGAAAGTTTTCCGAAATTTGGCCCGTGAGTATATATAACCTGACACTGCCGGTGTGACCGAGTGGAACAACTCGGTGGCACCGAGATGCAAAACTGCTAGCAGTTGCTGCAACTCGGTGGGACAAAAAAGTTCAAATCGGTTGCACCGAGATTGAAAACCTAGATCAACTTAGTGAACTCGGTGTGACCGAAGTGGATAACTCGGTCATACCGAAATGCACAAAGAGGTTTTGGATGTTTAAGCCTATGACGAATTGGGGACTCCGAGTGCTCCTCACACAGAGTGGTTCGAATCTGACTTGATCAAGCTTTGTGATGTAGCATGAATAGAGTTTGAGACGAGAAAAGCATAGATAGATAGATGGGGTACTTAGGCATTCTTGTCCATCCATTTGGCAAAAGAAAAAGAGCCAAACAATCAAAACAACAAATGGATGTCCTCGAATGAGAAAAATATGCATTCAACATGCTCACACAATAAGATAGCAAATAAAACATGTGGCAAAGCATGCACAACCATTCTAGCATTTATCAAGCAATTGGCGATGACTAGGTCATCTAGAGATGAGTATATTGACTTAGGAGTCAAATGAGAACATTTGATCATAGGTCATACTCATCGTTTATGCGCAAGTGGGGTTACCACTTTTACATAAAGCATTGTTGTGTTCACATCATTAGAGTTGCTTTAGCTCAATTGTTAGAGCAAAGCTCCCCCTAGATGTGATATCCCCCCTAAGAGGGATGAACTAACCTTGGGTTTTGTCAATGATTACTTCATGTAGGTGTTGAAGATGTAGACGCTCAATGCTGATGTAGTTCATTTGGAGTAGTCCATTGGAGTGAGTTGCACTTTCAATACCTACACGGGTTAGTCCCACAAGGAACAAACAAGGATATCCATAGACATAGAGTGAATTTCACACAAGATGATGTCCATGAAAGCATTAGGTTACCTTGTCCCTTGTCTTACCAACAAGAGGGTTTGTGACTCCTTGAACTAGTGCAAGATGTGAAAGTTGTTTGCACTTGTCCTTTGCCAAAATAATATGAATGAAGTATGTTGGCAGAGTCACCCTCAAGAACTTCCTAGTTCTTCTTCTTCGTGATCCACACCATCTTGATGGGGATCCTTGGAGTTGTAGTCTTACTTGATGAGGTAGAACTTGATGTAGTCTTGGGAACCCACTTGACCAAGGCCTTAGGAGCTTCTTCAAATGCATCAATCTCTTCTTTAAGCTTATCCTTGCCCTTTGACTTGTGGTCTTGTGGTGGAAGATCTTCTTGTGCTTGTGTCCGTTGAAAAGAAGTAGGATCATACTTCTCTTGTTGAGGAACAAACTTCGTCTTGTGGTATTGATCTTCCTCCCATTCAACTCCATTGGCATTAAACTTTCGTTCAAAACCAACACCTTGATTCTTCTGGTGTCTCCCTTGCTTGCATACAATCTCCTCAAATTGCTTACTCCTGGCAAGACTCTTGTAAACACCTTTCTCTATAATTCCCTTCAATAAGCTATTTTCTAGCTCAAGTGTAACTTGGCTAAGAGAGTTATTAGTGGAATCAAGAGAACTACTAGAAGCAACATCATTGGATTTAGCATGATTATTGTTACTACTAGAGGAAGAATCTTTCTTGTTCTTGTTGCTAGATTTTACTTGTGGCATGTAGGTAGACAAGAGTAAACGCTTGTCAATGTATGAAGATTTTTTCTTGCGAAGATCATCATTGATTGCCTTTAAGAGCTCATGCTCTTGCTCAAGGTTGAGATTTTCAAAGCGTAACTTCTCATGAGTCTTTAAAAGTTCTTGATGATCTTCCAAGGTAGTTGCATGAGCTAACTTAAGAGTGTTTAGTTCCTTAGTTAGACGCTTCCTTAGTTAGACGCTCAATCTTCTCCTTATCATTGTCATTCGTTTTCTCTTGATTAGAATTATTAATAGCAATTTCATCATAGTTTTCATCAAAAGTTTCATCACTATTGCTACCAACAAGTAAATCATCATCTCCTAGCAAGTCATCTTCATCACTAATAAAATCAAGATACTTGGGGTGTGATACCTTAGGGCCTTTAGCCATGAAGCATCTTCCAATTCCTTCATTTGGTGAGTCAAATATGTCAAAGGAGTTGGTTGACACAAGAGCAATTCCGGCAACACCTTCATCTTGAGTACCTTCGGAGTCGGAGTAGTAGCTTCTCTCGGACTGGTTGTCGGAGTCGGAACCAGATGCCCATTCACCAACATGAGGTTGATGTCCTCATCTTGTATAGCTCCTTGATGATTTGTCCTTTCTTTCCGGATCTTTGCTTCTCCGAGAAGGTCTTGGTTCATAACGATCATCTCTACTCCTTCTCTCTCTTGGTGGTGAATCTTCTCTTCTACTTCTCCTTTTAGGTGAGTCTTCTCTTCTCTTGTTGGGAGCCGTACACTCATTGGAGTAGTGTCTGAGTCTTCCACAATTATAGCAATTCCGATCACGACTTGAAGATCTCTTATCATTGTAGGACCTTGACTTGGAACTTCTCTCTTTGCTTCTACTCTTGTAGAAATTGTTGAAGTTCTTCAACATTGAGATCAATTATTCATTGAATTATTGTTTCTCACTTGATGATGTAGGAGCGTCACATGAAGCTTTCTAAGCACCACTAGACTTGTTGTGAAGCTCTTCTTTATCTTTGAGTGACATCTCATGAGCAACAATTCTTCCAATGACTTCTATTGGCTTGAGATCTTTGTAATTTGGCATCATTTGGATCAATGTACACACGGTATCGTATTTTCCATCCAAGGCTCTTAGGATCTTCTTGATGATGAATCTATCGGTCATCTCTTCGCTTCCTAAGCCGGCAATCTCATTTGTGATGAGATCAAGCCTAGAGTACATTTCAGCGACACCTTCACCATCCTTCATCTTGAACTTGTCAAGTTAACTTTGGAGCACATCCAACTTGGATTCCTTGACGGAGTCGGTACCTTCGTGCATATCAATGAAAGTATCCCAAATTTTCTTCGCATTCTCAAGACGGATGATTTTGTTGAATTCTTCGGGGCACAATCCGTTGAATAGGATATGCAAGCTTGAGCATAGTATTGCAACATCTTCAACTCTTCCGCGGTAGCTTCACGGTTCGGTTCCTTCCCATCGAAGAATTCACCATGCAAACCAACACACAGAATGGCCCAAACACCGGGGTTATGTCCAAGAATATGCATTTTCATCTTATGCTTCCAGCTAGCAAAATTAGTAGCATCAAAATAAGGACCTCTACGGTGGTAACTTCCCTCGCTAGACGCCATACTCTCCTAGGTTGTGAAACCAAGGCTGTGATCACCAATGCTATGGAAATCATGGAAAATGGAGACCGAAGCTCTGATACCACTTGTAGGATCGAAAGTATTTCTAGAGGGGGGTGATTAGACTACTTGACCAAATAAAAATCTATCCTTTTCCCAATTTTAATTCTTGGCAGATTTTAGCAACTTAGCACAAGTCAAGCAATCAACCTACACATGCAATTCTAAGAGTATAGCATCGGAAAGTAAACAATTGCATATGAAGGTAAAGGGAGGAGTTTAGAGGGATAAAACGCAAGTGAAGACAACGATGTTTCTTGTCTTGGTTTCGATAGGTGGTGCTACCGTACATACAAGTTGATGGAGACTTCAACCCACGAAGGGTAACGGTTGCGCGAGTCCACGGAGGGCTCCACCCACGAAGGGTCCACGAAGAAGCAACCTTGGCTATCCCACCATGGCCATCGCCCACGAAGGACTTACCTCACTAGCGGTAGATCTTCACGAAGTAGGCGATCTCCTTGCCCTTACAAACTCCTTGGTTCAACTCCACGATCTTGTCGGAGGCTCCCAAGTGACACCTAACCAATCTAGGAGACACCACTCTCCAAAAGGTAATAAACGGTGTGTTGATGATGAACTCCTTCCTCAAATGCTTCAATTGATAGTCTCCCAACACTCAAAGAGCTCCTCATAGATTTGGATATGGTGGAAAAAGAATTTGAGTGGAAAGCAACTTGGGGAAGGCTAGAGAACAAGATTCATATGGTAGGAATGGAATATCTTGATCTCAACACTTGAGTAGGTGGTTCTCTCTCAGAACAAGAATGATGGAAGTGTAGATATGTTCTGATGGCTTTCTCCACGAGTGAAGAGTGGGTGGAGGGGTATATATAGCCTCCACACAAAATTTAACCGTTACACACAATTTACCAAACTCGGTGGGACCGATTGAAAGAACTCGATCAGACCGATTTAGTTCATAATGTGACCGTTAGGTATTTCGGTGGGACAGATATGATCAACTCGGTGGGACAGATTTCATTAGGGTTAGGGCATAACGTAATCTCGGTGGGATCGAATACACAAACTCGGTGAGACCGATTTTGGTAATAAGCACAGAGAGAGTTGGTCAGGCAAACTCGGTGGGACCGAAATGTTACAAAGAGGCAACACTGAGTTTGCATTACAGACTCGGTGGGACCGATTGGACATCTCTGTTAGACTGAAAATATTGCAATAGGTAACAGAAAGTTTGCAATCCCATCTCGGTGAGACCAAGATCCCTTTCGGTGAGATCGAAATGATTAGGTTTTCTGGTAGTGGCTATGTTAGATGAACTCGGTGGCGCCGGATAGATATTTTCGGTGGGGCCGAGTTTGACTTTTGGTTTGGGACATATGTGGATGTGACAAAGTGGTTGAGGGTATTTGGAGCATATCACTAAGCATCATGAGCAACCAAGCCATAAAGCAACACCTCATCCCCTTTTAATAGTATTGTCTTTCTGTGGACTCAATGTGATCTTGGATCACTAAAATGGAAAATGTAGAGTCCTTAGCTTTGAGCTTGAGCCAATACTTTAACCTTTGCATTTTGAGGGGTCCACAATCCTAGTCCATGCCATGCCAAACATTGAACTTTCCTGAAATATTGTCTTGAGATAGCATTAGTTCAATGAGCTATATGTTGTTAGTAATTACCAAAACCACCCGGGGATAGTTGCACTTTCAAGTAGCCCGTGGAGTCCCATTCTGCGGTACGCCACACCCCTCCCGAGGAACAGGACCCCCATTTCAACCGTAGGAGGTCGAAGAGAAGTACATTTCCTTCGTTTTGCGGTACACCACACCCCTCCAATCAACAGGACCCCATTTTGACCGTAGGAGCTCGAACACAAGTCCGTTTCCTTCGTTCTGCGGTACGCCAGACCCTTCCCAGTGAATGGGACCCTGTTTCGACCGTATGCGCTCGAACAGAAGCCCGTTTTCCTCTGTTTTGGGTACGCCAGACCCTGTTCCGGGTGTTCTATCCAAGCCAGTTGGCTCCCGTTGAACACAACGCGTTCCGACCTAGTGGCTTTGCTCCCGATGAGGCAGGACACAGTTTCTCCGTTCTGACCCAGCCGCTTGGCTGCCCATGAACAGGACGCTGTTGCTACCGTCCGTTGCCTCTCCATGTACACGTGCCATGGCCATACGTATGCGCAAGTAGCTAGGCATTCAAGACCCCGCCCATATGTACGTATGTGGCCGTATTTGTTGGCATGTGGTTGTACGTACATGTACCTGGTTTAGATTGGACTGCCTGAACTACTACTACACATGCCGTTGCTTGCTCGGCCACGGTTCATCGTTGCAGAGAGACCGATCGACCAGTATGTACGTACACGTTCGCGACCAGAATGACAATGCTACGTATGCTTCGACCAGGTGGGTCCCGACTGTCAGGGAGGATAAGGATGCACTTCCTTACGTGCGAAGTTGTTGATGGTGGGTCCCAGCGGTCAGGGGGGAGAATCATTTTTTTTGCCCGTAATATGGACACACTTCCTTGCGTGCGAAGATGTAGATGGTGGGTCCAGCTGTTAGAGGGGAAACATTTTTTTCGAGGCCCCTTCGGTAGGTCCCGCTGTGAGGTGGAGGAATCAATATTTTGCACGTAATAAGGAGGCACTTCCTTGCTGCGGCCGTGGACTACAAAAAAATACACTTCCGTGATGATACGTGTTTGTCATAGTAGATCACGTTTTCTGTCATGCATGTACATCCATGACAAATTTATTACAGAATCAAGATAGTCATACCTGCGCTGTCGTAGAAGTGTTCCATGACATTACCAAAATTATCATCACGGAAGTGTCCACTTCCATGAGGATAAATTGCGCATCACAGAAGTGCTTTCGTCAAGGGTGACCGACACATGGCATCCACCGTAACGGAACGTCATTAAGCTATCGGGTCCGGTTTTTGATCTGATAACCCATTAACAGCCCAGACCAATGGGGATTTTCCACGTGTAAAATCATCACTGGCTGGAGGAAACACGTGTCGGCTCACCGTCGGGACAGATTTCATCCACTCATTGGACCTAAAGCGCCTATGATACGTCGACACGTGGCACGGCCCAATAGAGGCCCATTCCTGTGAAAAGGCCGGCCCGTTTGACTTGGTCAAAAGGTGGCGGGCCAGCCCATAGCAAACATGTTAATGGCATGTTCGCATATAGCCCATTTACAGCCCGCTAACCCAGGGCCCGTTTACGGCCTATCCGAATTAGGCCAAGTAGCATCATCTGGGCCGTCCAATATAATTCCATCGCGTTTTAACTTTCGGCCCTTAGTAACCCTCGGCCCATTAACAGCCCATGGTAAAACTGGCTCGTAATGAACAGTGTATCACTTTATACCCATTAACGGCCCATGATTCCATTGGGCCGTTTCCAGCCCATGTTATCTTTCGGCCTTCTCAGGGCCCATTTATTCTTGGGCTCATTTCCAGCATTCGTTTACTTTCGGCCCGTTACTGTCATTTTCTGCTTTTGGGCTAAATACAGCCCATGGTTACAGTCGGCCCATTTGTGGCATGTTAATACGTTTGGCCGTTTTCACAGCGTCATCAAATACAGCCTATTAACGACGACCCGTTATGGTCGACCCATGAACTGACGATTTCAACCCTAGGCCATTTACGGCCATAATGTTGTCTGTTATTGGCCCATGTTTGGCCAACCGATCATACGGCTC
Source organism: Secale cereale (assembly GCA_902687465.1). NCBI lineage: Eukaryota > Viridiplantae > Streptophyta > Magnoliopsida > Poales > Poaceae > Secale > Secale cereale. The sequence goes on from LR738709.1 coordinate 170,836,872, forward strand.
GTAGAAGGCCCATTGATGATACGGCCCGTAGAAGGCCCATTGTGTCTACGCCCCGTAGAAGGACATTGTTTCTACAGCCCTTAGAAGGCCCATTGTTTCTACGGCCCATAGGAGGCCCATGTTAACCACTGTAAATATGTAGCACATTGTTAATGTGGCCTAGTTTTAAAAGATAGGTTATTCCGGCCACTAGCAAATCGCAGAAAAAGAACTGCACTGACTACAAAAAACAAATAAACAAGACAACAGAAATATATAAGCAAGCAACTTATGCTAGGCTATCACGGCTATTACACATATTACATCCACTAGGCATCAAAGTTCGCCACAAGTGCAAATATAGGGAACAAAGCAGCATATAAATGCCGCAGCAAAACAAGTCTAGAACTGAAACCACTTCGGAAGAGCTCAAGAAACAATATCCTGGTTACCCATAATGCTGGCAAGATGCTTATCAAGCTTATTAACTTTCTCTTGTTTCACACTTAAATCCTCCAGCATTTGCTGTGGCACCAGAAAGTATGCATCTGAATTCTGCAGGGACTTCCTCTGTCCTCGGCTTCCTGTCGCATAACATCTGATCGATGTCTTTCAACTTGAAGTTGAGACTCAAAAAACCGAAGTGATTCAGGCAGCGAGTTTGAAGAGCTAATGCCAGCAGTAGTAGCCAGTAACTCGAACACTACATCAAGACATGACTTTGGGGTTGTCTCAGTGTCATCAATATAGTTTTTATCAGCTTTCTTGGAGAACAATAGGGATGTCTCACTATCTTGAACCTGATCTGCATTACTGCCTTTACCATTGCATAACGGGGTTCTCGTCTCCAATATTTTATCCGCGTTCTAAAGGAAAAACAAACAAACACATCACAGGTTTACAATGTAGTATATGAAACTCATTTTCGTAAACCAGTTCAGTAGTAAGGTGGACATGATAACAACATGAAATAAACATATATCTATGTAGTATGGTCACTGTATGGTCTATATCATTCTAGTTTATGTTGCCAAATCAAGATAGATACAGTTCGAATCATATCTATTTAAGAATAAGCAGCATAGGCAGAATATAAGTGTGGGTAACTACAAAGCAATAACAACACTTGTAATGTGCATGGCATGAGAACATAACTGTTTATTCAATTGAAACTGAAATCAACATAGAGCAAGTTACAACATCAAACACGTTAAAGAAACATGTCTAAAACATACCTGTTGCACCATTGGAGTTTCAATTGCATCCTTCAAATTGGAAATTAGTTGGTATGAGTAAATACAGTGATGCAAGAGCAAAGTAGTATGAACCATAGCTACGGAACCTGACTTGAGAACAATTCTTCTTCTGCTTTAAGCGTTGACTTGGGGTCCGGAGTGGTGGTCCTCGTGCTTTGGGCACTTCAGTTGCCTTACTAACTGCTCGTGTTTGGGTGCTCTCTGGTGGAGACGGTGATGTGTCAACGGGAACTGGGTTACTATCTGTTGGGGTTGGGGTTAGAAGGGGTGTAGCTGGTTCTCTGTCCAACTGGGTAGGGGTACTATCTGCGTGAGTATAGGTTATGTGGGGTGGGGCTAGTTCTTGGGCAAGTACAACCGTGGTTCTATCTCCATCGACAGGTAGCACGATCTTTTCTGAAGACCATGTTTTTACTCCCACAGATACTGCCATCACCCCCTCCAATTGAAATGGATGATAAACAAGAAAAGTAATTGAATGTACAGACATTGTAAGATAGACAGGTGCAATGGATAGTAGGGAAGAAAACAGGGCATGAAATAATTCAAATTTATGTTGTCTAACCAAACAGAATAGTAGGACATAATTTCAAATATATGATGGCTAATTAAACATGATAGCACGACACAATTGCACATGTATGATGGCTAACTAAACAGAATAGAATGACATACTTCAAAATATGATGACTATGTAAACATGATGACATGATATAACTATACGGTGTGTCTATTAAAGTGGTTGGCATGCTATAAATCACAAACATGCCGTCAATGGAATAATGATGGCATGATAATTCACGGATAGAATGACATAATTCAAAATATGATGACTATGTGAATAGGATGAGATGATATAACTATATTATGTCTTTAGAAAATGGGTTGGCATGCCCTAATTCAGATACATGATGTCTATCTAAACATCATGGCATGATATAATTCAAATATATGATTTATATACTAAGGAAGTGAGCAGAGGGCAATCCCATATATGATGTGTCAACTAAGGAGATGGCATTCAGTATCGTGTATATGATGTAAAAACTAAGCATTGCAATACAACATATGCATGATATGAGTAATATAACCCTACCAAGTTTGAGCATACACCTCAGGGGGATAATAGGACTGGTCTTCTGCCTCTGAATCCTCCTCTGAAGAGCTATCTGTAACCAACAACATATCTGCTTCACCAGGTAGCATTGTCTGCTCTGAAGACCTTGTTTTCACTCTAGATTTCTCCATCACCAATTCAAATGGCTGATGCACAGGAAGAGCAGTTGAATATACAAACATTGATAACAAAAGCAATGAGAAATACAAAAAAAGGACGGGATGATTTAATTCACATATATCACGCTTGGCTAAACAACATGGCATTGCATAATTCACATATATAATGCCTTGCAACAAGATAGCATTGCATAATTCACATATATAATGTCTTGCAAAAAGATGGCATTGCATACTTCACATATATGGTAATTAGACACTAAACAGGTGGCATTCACACAAATCATGTCTAAACTAAGCAAATGACATAGCAATGCAAGATACCATATGCACGATATGAGCAACATAACCCTGCCAAGTTAGAGCATGCACCTCGGGGGG